>NW_004624745.1:13727457-13764417 GCF_000247695.1 Heterocephalus glaber | reverse complement strand
TTTATAAATACAAGTATACAAACTTACACATTTTATTTGGTGTGGTTTATTTAGTGTGATGTACTAGGAAAAAAAGAAACTGTTACATCAAAACTATGAGCTCAGGGCTGGGGATTTAGTTCAGTGGTGCTGGGCCTGCCTTGCAAGCACAAGGTCCTGAGATCGATCCCTGGTACTGGAAAAAACAAAAACAAAAATAAAAACAAAAAACTATGACCTCACAGATACGATTTCTTAAGATGAAATTAAAGTAGGCATTTAAATTTAGCAGAACAATTAAAACAGAAAGGGAATTAGAAATACTGCAGTGGTATAAGATTAGCTGAAAATCATGAAGATAGTATGTAAATAAATGAAGTTGGAAAAACACTTCATTAATGCATACATGTTCAGACATGTGCTAATACATTTTAAAAATGATAATTTGAAAGCAGTATTGAGAGGGATTTTTTGTTTTGTTTTGATTTCGGTTTTGTTTTGTTTTCTTTTTTTTTTTTTCGTACCAGGGATTGAACTCAGGTCCTTGCGCTTGTGCAGCAGGTGGTGGAACCACTGAGCTAAATCCCCAGCCCTGGTTTTGTTTTCTTTGCTGTAAGGAACAAGTTTATTCAATTCACTGGAGGTCCATTTTGACATGAAAGGAAGCCCCAAACCATAATGTAAGCAATTACACAAACCATTTTGAGATTGCAAGATCCTATACTAAATGATTTATTATTTTTTAAAAAAATTTCATTTTGATTAGTACATGTTTGCTGTACCTAGTAATTGCATTCATTGTGGGGAACTGGCACATGTACATAACACATCTCAGTCTTTTTTTTCCCCTTCCCCTCCATCCACCCTTTAAAAAATATTTTTTGCCACCATCAGATTCGCTAATTTGTTGTTGTTGATATTTATTTATTTATTTATTTATTTATTTATTTTGGTACTGAGGATCAAGCTCGGGTCTGTGGGCTTGCGAGGCAGGTGGCGAAACCACTGAGCTAAATGCCCGGCCCCAGATTCACTAATTTATAAGTCCTTATCAAGTTAGTTACAACAATACAGATTAATATCCAGATTAATAGGCCAAAAACATATAAAATGCATAAGATAATTATATTAAATCAAGGTATTCTTTTAGATACATTGACCATGCTTGATTACAATAACTTTTTTCCTCTTTTTTTTCCTATTGTCTATCTTTTAGTTTGCACTTTGTTTATATATTGTGTTTCTCATACAAGAGAAAACATGATATTTAAGCTTGTGTGTCCCATCTACTTCATTTAGCGTTATGGTCTCAAGGTACATCCATTTTCCTACAAATGACTTGAGTTTATCTTGTATTTTTTTCTTTTGGAGATGGTGTTGCTATTCCAGGCTGGCCTTGAACTCACTATGTAATTTAGGCTTGCCTCAAACTCACTGCAATCCTCCTCCCTCAACCTCCCAGGAGCTGGGATTACAGGCATGCACCATCATGCCCAGCTTTAAGTTTGTCCTTTATGGCAAAGTAGTACTTCATTATGTATAAATACCACATTTTCATTATCCATTCATCTGTTGAGGGACATATAGGCTGCTTCCAAGATTTAGCTGCTATGAATTGTGCCATTATAAACATGGGTATACATACATCACTATAAGATAATGTCTTTACCTTTTTTGGAAAAAATACCAAGAAGTGGAGTAGTTAAGTCAAATAAAATTTCTAGTTTTAGTTTTTTTAGGGCATTTCCATACTGATTTCCATAGTGGTTATATCAGTTTACACTCCCACCAACAATGAAGAAAGGTTCCTCTCCCTGCCCCACACCCTCTCCAGCATTTGTTATTGTTTGATTTCTTGATAGTAGCCATTCTTTGTGGAGATGGAATTTCAATGTTGTTTT
Organism: Heterocephalus glaber; assembly: GCF_000247695.1. The sequence continues at coordinate 13,762,537 of NW_004624745.1, read as the reverse complement.
AATTTGCGTTTCTTGAATGGCCAGTGATGTTTATCTGAGGAGTAGCTGGTAAATTTTTTTCCCTATTCTGTAGGTAATCTCTTCACTCTGTTGGTGGTTCCCTTTGCTGTGCAAAAATATTTTTAATTTGATGTGATCCCATTTGTTGATTCTTGGTATTATTTTTTGTGTAACTGAGGTTCTGTTCAGAAAGCTGTGCCTATGCCTATCCCTTCAAGAGTTTTGCCTAATTTGTCTTCCAGTAGATTAAGTGTTTCTGTTTTAATACTTAGATCTGAGAGGAATACTTTTTGGTTATTTAATTAACTGCTTATATGTGAGTATAAATGTCAGCAGGTTTGGTGGACAATATCAATTGTCCTGTATACCTGAATTTTTAAAAGAAAAGACCAGAAACTCAAACTTATGCATGGAAATTAGAATATATATTGAGAGGGGCCGGGGATTTAGCTCAGTGGTTCCAGTGCCTGCCTTGCAAGCACAAGGTCCCAAGTTTGATCCCCGGTACCAAAAAAAAAAAAAAAAAAAAGAATATATATTGAGTATCTCATACTGTAGGATATCTTGACATTTAATACAATTGTATTTTTAAAAAAATAATCCTAAAATAGAAATAGATATGGCATATTTGTGCACCTATATCCATAGTCCTCTAAGTGCATTGAAAATATGAATTTCTGACCCCACAAAGCTGAAGACGGGCTCCCGAAACGAAGAGCATCCTCAGAATTCTGTTTTGGGGTACAGTGACATTAGCCCCTCAGGTGCCATTTCCATCGCATCTCTCTCATTCTACAACTATATTCAAAACACATGGCTTTGCACCAAAAGGAATAATGAAGTCAAATTATTAAAAATGAATTTTGAAAAAGAAATAATATGAAATGGATATAACCTAGAAAATCCTCTTAAACTCTGATTTTGTTGGATTCTAAGAAGCTCATTTTGTGAAATAAATATAATACATGGCAGATATGTTTTATAGCAACCTAGACAAATAACTATTCCACATGTCTTTTTTCAGGATAAGTATAGGTTTATTATTTCAGAATATTGAAAAAGCTGTCAGTAACAACTGGATAACAACAACTGAGATAGCTAATAGGTGTATAATGCTCATAAATGTAACGGTGCAGTTCTGACACTTGCAAAAATTGATTATTTTAACCTTTGAAGCAACTCTAGGAGGGAGGTATATTATTACTTGCAGTTTGGGGTTACTGAGACATAGAAGTTGAATAGCTTGCCTAAGGGGATGTAGCTAGTAAATGGCAGAGATGTAAATGAAATGTCCACTCAGACTCCTGGACCCTCAGCAATTTACACATTATAAGGTATTTAGTTTTTGTTTGAAAGATTACTCAGAATTTCATATTGTAAAAATCCTAATTTAAAAAATTTAAAAATGTGTTAACCGTGATGCTAAATATTCTTAGGTTCATTGGAAAATGGATTAAAAGCATAATAGCTGCTCCTTCACACTATCGAGCTAATTTAAAATATTCTTTTCTATTTATCCTTCAAATTACTCAAACTTTTCCTTTCCACTGCTTCTTCCAAATACATGCACACTCTAATTGAAAACCATTTGTTCTTCCAATATTTCATGCTTACCTACTTGCATTCGTTTCTGGGGGCACCTGCGAGATCCAACAGAGTTACGGGCTTCACAGGAATATTCTCCACTGTCCAGCCTGGACACAGTGTTAAATTTCTATTTGTAGAAGAAACAGTAAAAGCATTTTAAAATAATAAACCTCTGAGTAAGCTGCTAAAATTACCATGTCCTTTGAAATTTATCAATTAGTTGGTTTTTACTTTTTAACAAGTCAGGACTTCTTTATTGTGAACTCAAAAATCTACCATGACTTTAACTAGTAAAGAGCTAGACCTCCTGTTTAATTTGACAGAAAAGATATAAATAAGGGGAAGTTTCTTTTCCCCTCCCCCTAATCCTACCCAGTCCCGGTATTTCTCATTCCTAGAGAAGCTCTGTTTATAAATGAAAGCCTCCTGATGGCAAGGGTTAACGTACTTTGGTAAGTCAAAAACAAGTTCACTACAGCAGCAAATAATACTTTCTCTAGGAGATCTTAATCGGTATCATTTATAGGATTATAAATTGTATCAAGGCCAGAATTTTTTTAAATTCTGAAAAGATAAAGTCCAGCACTTGCTCCTTCTACTCCCTGCCAAAGCAAATTAAAGGTAAAACCTCGATATAATAGAATTCCTCACTGGTACCACTACTTTTGTCCCCTTGGAGAATTTCTGGAAAGAGTGAATTCAGATAGAAAGGGAAGAAAGAAGGAAAGGGAGGGAGGGAGGAGGGAAAGAAAGAGGAGAGGAATGGAGGGAGGGAATTCAGGCCTGGCCACCTTGAAGGTTCCTGCCACAACCAGAGGCTGAGAGGGATGCTCAGGGACCTTCTTTCACTTCTCTCCTGGTCACGTTCTCAGTTCCACAGCAGTCACAGCTGACCTCATCCGTGCCAGCCATGAACTTCTGAGGAGCATGTCCTCATTGCATTGGATCCCCCCAAACATATGTTTCTAAAATAGTCAGGGCTTTGATCTAACTAACTTCTTTTCCTCTTTCACTTTTCTTTGCCCTCTACCTACCTCCCCCACCTTTCTGTGTACTTCAGCATGGTTTGGTAGAAAACCTTTCCTGGTTGTTTTCGCTCTGTGAAACCATCTCTCCTTCCCCACAAAGCCAGAGTACTATTACAGTATCCACCATAAACTCAGGGCTGAGGTAACAGATAAACAGCAAGTTGGACCAAAACCCTAGACGATCTTCCAGCCCATTACAACTGGCAAGTAAGAAGTCCCTGGCATCCATACACTGGAGCCCTCACCAAGGAACCTATGCTCCTTCGCCTCAGTGCACACCTTTGACCTTACAAGGCGTTTCAAGGCGGAGGCTCGCTGAGGGAAGTGAATCTGTACCATCTCAGATGTGCCTTAGGCTTTTATCACCTACTCTGAGAAAAAAAAAAAAGGAAAAGTAAATATAGCAGAGTGTGACGGCAGGTTTTCTGCCCAGTTTCTCAGTGTAAAATCACTCGGACCTGCTGACTGCTGCTGCTGACTGCTGAAGGGCCAATGCATGGCCTTATTCCAGGTAGCCCTATCTTCCGGAAGCTGTCTTATTCTGCTACTGCATCAATGGACTTATTATGTATCAGAAGATCTAATTTTTTATTGGAAATTTGAACCTTTACATATTCTCTTGGTTCTTATTTTTTCGCCATTCTCCTGCCCTCCCTTCAACCCCTCCATCCTTCCCTATTTACAAAGACTTTGTTTCCACTCAGAAGATCACATTTTTAAATTTTTTGTGGGGGTTCTGCGGTACTGGGGATGGAACCCAATGAAATCACACTGACCTACATCATCAGACCTTTTTATTTCTTTGAAAAAGGGTCTTGATTGTGCAGTCTTCCTGCCTCAGCCTCTCTGAGTGCTGGGATCACAGCTGTGCACCACCATGTCTGATTAGGAGGTCTAGTTTTTAATGTTATTTTACATTAATAAAGGGAATGAAAGGACCCATTACTCACTCCTTTCAAAAATCCATTAAAATTGTTATTCCAGTATTGCTTTACCTTTAAATAATGGTTGTAGCAGTGGTTCTCCCACATTAGTTTTCTTCTTGCTGGAAATTAGATATTTTTAAATTGACCCAAAAGCTTCAAACTCAATGGCCTCTTTTTTCACACCCACCTCTACCCCCAAAAAGTCGCAAAAGAAAAAAAATAAAAATAGTTTTTTAATCTTAAAATATCATTAGCTTTAAAGAGCTGATGTAAGCCAGGTGTAGTGGTTCACACCAGTAATCCTAGCGCTCTGGGTGTCTGACGCAGGAGGATCCCATGTTTAGACTCGGTTTGGGCAATTTAGTGAGACCCTATCTCAAAAACTAAAAAGGGCTGGGATATAGATCAGTATAAAGGCCCTGGGTACAAGCTTCAGTACTGAAGGGAAAAAAAGGGCTGATTTATAGGCTCCCATAAGTAATATTTTCAAGGAGGAAATAATAAGAAAATCTAGACTAAATTTAAATCACAGAAGCAACTGCTGACAATCTAGAGTCATGGAAAAATGTAATGACAGAGGCATCCTACCATGGCCCATAGGTTTGCTGGTCACTATTGTCACCTGGTGAGCACTGGGCTCCAGTATCCTCGAGTGAGCTTTCATGTGTCTCCCTGGTGTTGTTGAGATGGCACTTACTACTTTGCCAAGCCAGAAAGGTAGCTGTAGAGACCTTCTTGATCCATCATCATAAACCAGGTGCGGCCTGCCTCTGATGCCCGGCTGGACCCCTGCACATTCAGCTCTGTGGTTTCCTGTCCTGTCTTCCACCTCACATTGCAGCCCTTCCCATCACATCTCTGTACCAGTACCAACATCTTTCCTTCTATTCCTCCTCTCTCCACTTAGCACACAATGGCATCAGTACCCTGTTCTCCACCATTTCAAGCTCTAATAATCTTTTCATCCAAATGCCAGTTATTAGGCCAAAACTTGAAATGAACTTACCAGAGTACCAGACTTTGTATTCATTGTGTATGAACTGTTGGTGCTCCGGGAGTCAAGTTTTCGATTCTCTAGCAAACGACTGCCATCCTTAAACCATATGTATTCAGGAGCTGGATTACCTTCCTTATCTTGACATAGTAGCTCAACCACACTTCCACTCAGAGCAAAAGAAGGTATTTCACATGATGGAACTGCTGGAGCCACTGGACAAAGGAAGTCAAATAGTCGGTTACTGGAAAGCTAAATATGAGTTTTAATATCCAGTAAAGATGTGCTTACAGGACACCTGCAATAGAGACGGCACCAGTTCAACAGATCCATTTCCCTCCTTCTTAGGGACATAGTAGACCACAATAGCCCCTTGCTGCTGAGTGGGGGTCATATGCATGAATACTGGGCAACAGAACTGGGTAAATGTGATATAGCCATTCCCAAGCCTGACCTATAAAAAGTCCCTTCATGATTGTCCATTCATTCATTCCCCTGTCCCTTCCCACTACCAAGTAGCTGTTAACACCCACAGTAATCTTGGAAGGCCATGGATTGAAATATCAGACCTACATTAGGCTGAGTCTGTAATAATCTCATGAAGTAGAGTAATATTGCTCCACTACCAGCCCTGTCCCAGCTATTTAGGCTTTACTTAATTGAAAATGAAACTTCTATCATATGAAGCCATTCACTGAGAGTTCAAGGCTTATCTGCTGTAATAGCAAACATTATCTTACCCAGTACAACTGTTATTCTTTTTCTTTTATCTCAACTGTTTTCTTCACCAATAGTTTTAATGGTTCTTGTCAACTGCGTTCAAAAGAAGTCAAATGTGAGGATACTTTTAGGGATGGTACCAAACCAAAATCCTATTCTGTCTATACCTGACCAAGTTGGAAAGTATTGACTCCAGGAATTAATTATTCTGCTCTCAGGGACTTGAAAAGTAAAGCAAAGTGGTAAGGTACATGTGAGTGGCCTCTAAGAACTGATTGTGCCCACCAGCTGGTAAACAGCATGGAATGGGATCTCAGTCCTACAAACACAAGGAAGTAAAATCTCCCAATACCAAGAATGAGCCTAGAAATGGATTTTCCCCAGAGCCTTGGGCCAAGAATTCAGCCCATCCAACACCTGACTTCAACTCTGTGATGTCCTGAGTAGAACCCGGCCTGATTGCTGGACTTCTGATATGTAGAACAGTAAGTTAGCAAGCAAGTGTTCTTTCAAGCTGCTGAACTTGTAATACTTTGTTACACAGCAACAGAAAATGAATGTACCAGCTGAATCTGCTGCTAAGTTTCCTGAATTATATTTTGTTTATACTAGTGCTTTACTAGTATTTCAAGGAATGTCTGGACAACATGAACAAGGGAAAAGGAATTATTTTCTTTCCTTTACTTGGCAGTTTATGCTAATGCTAATGAAGGAGAAGAGATCATGTTCCTCTACTGATTACCCAATCCTCTCTGTCGCGATTCTTGTAGCAATTACACATACCAGGTTTGCAGCTACCCCATCCGGATCCATATAATTTAATGTCTATTTCTTCATCTATGAAAATCAGGTTGTCGGTGAAAATGAAGTAAAGTTATACAGGTAAAGGTCCTAACACACACTAGCTGCAAAATAAATGCTAATTTTTTAAACAAATACCTTTTAATCCTTCCCATGGTCTACTCTGTAGGTTTGTTTTGTTTTCCTATCATGCGATACCATTTTAGATGATAGGAGAAAAAGTATGTTATACTGAAAGCTATTAAAAAGTGAAATATTGAGGAAAATGCTCCTATGGACACAGTAAGACCACTAGGAATTACATCAATCTTAAGGAAAGGTTTTCTGATAATGAGTTAGCAAGAATAACATTTCAGCACACATAATAAGATGGTAGGAAGAAACACTCTAGATCTTGTTCCTGCAGCTTTATTGGCTGGGGTCCTAGTTAGTGCTGGTGTGTCCACGGGCTGGGGGTGAAGACAGGGCGGGGGCAGTGGCACCACATATACATGTACTTTACCTAATACTTCCAGAATGAGTGTATCCTCTGCCAGGTTTTGGCCTTGCTCAGACGGGGCACTAATTTCACAACGATATTTCCCAGCATCCTTTCTTGTGACATTTTTGATCCGGATACTGAAATCTATTATCTCAGCTCGATCTTTCAAATCACCTTCAGAAAAAGAAGATAATAATAGAAATAACTTTCCATGGAATATCTCCCACAAGGCGTTCTAATAACTAAGCATTCGTTTTCCTCCTGGTAAACTCAATTTTAAACCTTCAATTGCTGAGCATGGTGATGTATGCTTGTGATTACAGCACTCAGAGGCTGAGGCAGGAGGAATGCAAGATCCAGCCCAGCCTGGATAACTTAGTGATTAGAGAGATTCTGTTTTTAAAAAACAGCAAAGGGATGAGGCAGTGCACATGTCTACCTATCTATATCTATATAATTACTTTAAAAAGTCTTTTTAAAAGAATAATTTCACATTCCCATATCTATTTTTTAAAAACTCAACCCAATTGTGTGTCTTATCATTTTCTTCAGACCTAGCAATATTCTTGCTTTCAAAAAGCACTGGCAAGCCCGGTTTAACCGGCCAGAGTGGTAACTTTGTGTGTGGTGGTCTCCATGACAATACTAGAGAGGAAAAGGGTTAGGAGTGGAGAGGGGCTGTCTTAAAAACATTCTTCTAGGGCCGGGTTAGCTCAGTGGTTTCGCTACCTGCTGCGCAAGCGCAAGGACCCAAGTTTGATCCCCAGTACCCCCCCCCCAAACATTCTTCTGGTTTTAGTTTTTATAATAATGTGTATGGAATTAAAGTACAGTTGTGTAACATGCACATGCTAAGATTGGAAACTACAGAAAATTCAAGTGAAGAGGACTGTGCTATTAGCACTTTACAGCCTATAGTCTTATCTTGAGACATAAGAACCTGAATGGATATTTTAAATTTTCTATGGACTGTAAAGATATTTCCCTTTAGTTCTTTAAAAGTAAATAATATATAGTATTTTAAAATAACATGCTTATTATCCTTGTTAAATTGTATTTACATAAAAATATTTATAATGGAAAAATTCAAACATCTAATAAGAGAATAGATGCACATAAACCTCAGTATACTCATTTTCAAGCTGTCAACAGTAATCACTGTATGTTCTATCTTATTTTATTGGTACCCTTAACCACTGGATAATTTTTAAGCACACTAATATTGTAACATTTCATCCACTGTTATCACATTTGTAATTGAAACCACACTGCATATTCAACAGGAAGAGTAGAAAGTGGAAAGAAATGTATAATAAATATAAAACCCTTGCTAATGGTCACTGTAATTACTTGTCCTTAGGTCCTAACTCCCTGAGCATCTCAGTGGTGGCAGCAATCTTCCATCTCAAACTCACCATTTTCCCCTCCTTTTTCTCAAGAGTTTAATCTATCAGGCCAGTGAAAACAATTGCATTTTGCATCTTTTAGGCCTGAGCCGAGACATGAAGGGTCCAGAGGCCCAATGGGATGCACTTACTTCTCTTCTCTGGCCTCTGTTTCTGTGGCTGTTGTGTTTTAGTTCAGATACTGTTGGTTTCACCTCACACTTACAAAAACACTTTTTCAGTAACCAATCATGTCTTGTTCTTATCTATTAAATGACCGAGGAGGCTGTACTTGGAATTCTCTTGTTTTCATCCCATCAAGTCTTCAGCTTCTTACCTTGGAAAGCCTGCTGATAGTAGACAAAGGAGACACTCCGTCCCAGTTTCTTCCACTCCAATCTGGAGGAAATGGGCTTCTTAGGGTTTTTACAGGCTAAAATCGCCTCTAAGAACAACAACAAAAATATTTGTTTTCTATCTGTCCCTTTTAATTTATATTGTGCTAAATTAATAAATTTTAAACATCTTTAAGTTGCTCCTTTACGTGTCTACTCATTCAACTCACTTATTCATTCATTCATAACTTACATCAAGTGGTACCATGTTGGCTCAGCCCAAAAAAGAACTAGAAGTATCACAACTTTTCCATATCATAATTATGTGACACTGTTCTGCTTTCTCTAGTTATTGAGCCTGACTTTCCATCAGTAAAATGGCATGGTGCCTCTTAGAGTTGTGAGTCTTCAAACACAATAATATATGTAGAGCACACAGGCCTAAATATAATGACTCAACAATTGGGAGCTACAATTAATTTTTTATTATTCCCAGTATCAGCCTTGAAGGAGTCACAGTCTGGTATAAGAGGCAAATAAGGTAATATCATTTCAGTCCAACACTGATGAGTACCAGGACAGAGGCCTGGGGAGGTAGGTGGGCACCACACAAAAGGCGCTTAGTCCAGGCCAAGCCATGCTACTAGGGGAACCCAGAGAAATTTCCCCAGCAGGCTCACTGTCACTTGGATACCTTCTTTGCTGATTTTCTCTACAATTATATTAATATAAACCCAATGTGGGCCTCTAACAGATAGTTGATTTGTACATTCAGATGACTCCCTATAACCTTGCCTCAAAGCAAATAAACTATTAAAAGATTTAATCTTGGCATCAAACTTAACAATCTCAATGAGGTTCAGTTCATTTAATTATAGGAAATCTACTGCAATTGCATCATTGAAGAATTCATGGAGCCTCTTAAGGAGCCATGTCTTTCAACTGATCAAACAAGATGACTGAGAGGAGGAAAATTTAGTGCTGGTCTGCAAACAGCTTAGTTGATAAAAGAAACCTACAGTTGGAAATATTTTCAAGGTATGTTTCAACCAGGCTCTCTAAATGTCAAATTCATAATTCTGAGAGATTTTGTTCCCACAGGGCAAATTATTTGACTGTAAAAAAGCAAGTTGTCTTTGATTAGAAGACAAATTACATTAAGATCTTTTCCATAACTTTGATTTTGACAGTAAGCGAATTTAGCGCTGTTTAAAAATATTATCCTAGGGGCCGGGGATTTAGCTCAGTGGTGCCGCCACCTGCCTTGCAAGTGCAAGGACCCGAGTTTGATCCCAGGTACCAAAACCAAAATAGAACAAAATAAAAATATATCCCAGACTTTATTAAAGATACACACATTGATCAGTTGCCAAAAGCCTGGAAGTATTTGTATGCCTGAAAATTGTAACCCGGTCACGATTTCTCTGGGAGAGAACTGTGATTGTTTTCTTTTTTTTATACATAGTTTCTATTATTTTTAAATACACTCATTACTAGAAATAAAGAAATAGAATAAAAAGTAGTAGAAAATAGGGCAGAGAAAAGAAAGGCAAGAAAAAAAAGAATCAAAAGTCATTTTGAAGGATGTTTAAAGTTTCTAAAACAGGTTTTACATCACAAAGAAATATCATCTTACAGAGGTGTTTACAGCTACGCTACAAAGACAAATGTGTGCTAAGGGACCTGTCTGAGGAAACACAGTTCTGCTCTGTTGATTAAGGAGAATGGGTGGTGACCTTCCGGATCTTGAGTTTTAGATAGGTTTCCTTCCCGTATTTTGTTGACTTTCCCAACAATTAAACCCACACCCACACTCATTTTTTGCTCATTCTCCATGTCTTATTCCTACATCTTAGGAATGATTTTATACTCAATCACATTGTTTCATGTATGTTTTGACACACATACACACACACACACAAGCAAATGCACATGCACAAACACACCTACCCCACACACCCATCTTGGTAAATTCTTCATGATTTGTGTCCTTACTGTTCTGTGGGGAAAACTCTGAGGAAATTATATTAGAAATTGTAACCAACGATTTTCCTCCACCCAGTAACTTTAGTCCAGCCCTTCTTCTCTCTCACTCGGACCATGTGAAATGTGGAGAAATGGCCTACCTAATTTTTCCAAAGTATGTTAAATATTTACCATATGTCTGACATTGTTCTAGCGCTATACCAATGAACATAGCAAAGAACTCCTGCCCTTTGGGATTTTACAATCTAACTGGGGAAGTCAGGCAAACAGCGACACCATAAAGTGAACCCTACAGTACCTTAGAAGGTGATGAGGGCTGTGGGGGTGAGGACAGTACAGCAGAGAGTGTGAGATTGGGCAGTGCTGGGAACGAGGGTGTAATTTAAAAAAACAGGGTAGTATGTCATATGGTTCTTTGAGAGTGTCCACAGTAAGGGAACAGCCAGAACCTAGAACTGAGGGTGCCAGTATCTTGAACTTTTTGCCTCCAGAACTGTGAGAGAATAAATCTTTGTTATTTTAATCTACCTAGTTTGCAGTATTTTGTTATGGCAACCATAGGAAATGAATACAGATAATAAAAATACTGGAATCATGGGGGCAACATGAGGATAAAAGAGTCAAGTGAACCAAGAAGTGAACTCTCACGGACTTCTTTATCTCTTTAGCCAAAATTCAACACTCACAGCCAGCATAGTATCCTGATCTAGCTTCATGGGTATTATGACATAACATGGCAATCCACAGCACGGGGTTTGGAGTCAGGCCTCTGCCATACACTGGGTATGTGATAAAGGGAAAATTACTTTCCTTTTTTAAACATTATATCCAAATTCAAACAATGGTAAAATAATAGTACTCATCCTACACAGTTGTTATAAAGATTAAATGAGATGATGAACAATTTTGGTGCACATGCTATCTTGTACACAGTATATGCTCCAGAAATGGTTATTAGTATTTTCACCCATGGGGAACTTCTCTTTGATTACAAATTTGATAGAAACCTGTACTTTACACTACCACAAATTTACTTATAAATCTCAAATTTGAATTAAAATGTTACCTGTTTTAAACATCAAAGAAAATATCAACTCAGTTCATTATGTTCTCAACACAGGCATATTAAAACAAAAATGTGCCAAGTTTTTTCGATTAAGGTGATTAATTCATTGAGAAAACATCTGTGTCATTTAGACTGCGAGAAGATAATCATTTAGAAAAAGCATAAGTAGGAGCATGTAGCAAAATAATCCCTTGTAGGAATAAGAGAATCATTCTGAATTTTAATCTTTCTAGGATTCTGTACTGCTATCTTTTGATTTTAGTCTCTGTGTGCAAGTTAAAAATGCTGCATAACAGGAAAAGAATTGATCCTACCAAAGCAGTTCTGAAGAATTAGCAGAAATTACTTCTGGAAAGAAATGCTTGCTATTAAGCAAACTCTGATGAACAGTTTTCGGGGTTGGACACCCTGTGCCGGGCTGTTCATGTCATTTGCAAGCCTGGCAGAGCTGTCCTGAAGCCTTTGCTCCCCCCGGGAGGTGATACAGACCAGCAGCACTGAAATGAAGGAATTAATTCACACAGTTTTGACCTCGGAGAAACAAGAGACTAACAACTGCATGAAACGAGTAGAACACATGTACGTAAATATACAAATCACAAAATATTATACACTTTAAGCAGAATTAAGTTACTGTGAAAAATATCCTAAAAGTAAAATACGAAAGAAGGTAAAAATTTATTTTTGCTTTATGGAGAGTCAAGTTGGAATAGGTGGGCACAAATAAATTGGAATTAAACTGAAATTTTCAATTAAAAAGCAGAGAGATTAAACAAGAAAATAGCAAACACTTATTTTGGAGGGGGACCAACTTTTTTTTTGAAGTGACTGGGGATTAGACCCAGGTCCTTGAACGTGCTAAGCATGTACTCTACTATTGAGCTATATCCCCAGCCCTGAGACTAAGATTTGATTGCAATAAATTACAGAGAACTTTCTACATTAAAAATAAAACGTGTTTAAAAGTAATGTAACTAGGTAGAAGGTTTCATTTTGGAGTGGTAGAAATGTTCTGGAAGTAGGTAGAAGTGCCGGTTGCATAATGTGGTGAATACACTGAATGCCGCTAAATTGTTCATTTTAAAATGATAGATTTTATGTAATGTGAATTTTACCTCAATATGTTTTTAAAGTAATGTGAGACTAAAGAATATCATTTTGATATCCTAATTCAGACCTGACGGTGCAGAGGGATGTACACCCAGCCGGACCCAGCTACTGAACCTCCAGTGAAAAGTAGGAAAGTTCTTCACTTCCTGTGTCCCTCAGGGACATTCTGTTCCATTTTCCTCTCCTACTGTGCTCATTCTTTTAGCCTTTCCAGGCTCCTTTCTGGGATCTGGCCCAGCCCTGTTTATCCTCCCGTTAAGTACTTCACAGTCCAAATTACTCCCAAATGTTAATCTCCTCTTCCCACCTCTCCTCATTGAAAGCTAACCCACAATAGAATGTGTCTCATTAGCTAAATCATATAAACTATCAGAACTTCAAAGGACCTAGTTAACCTAAATAATGATTTAAGTGATTTATTATGCAGTGATTTGTCATTTTTGAGTGATGGACTCATTCTTATTTTAACATAGATTTACCTAAGGAACACACGTAGCACTTACTGTGTACTAGGCCCAACTGTAAGAACTGTATGAATATTAACTTGTTTAATTCCCTGCATCAGTCTTCTTTAATCTTTGTCTCTTTCTTTCAAACCTATTAGCCTAACTCTGGGAACTGAAAACATATTTGAAGATGAAAACTCAGACGTTTGTTTGTCCTGGCTGAGCTTGAACTTTGGCCTCAGACTCCCAGAGTGTGCCACCATCCCCAGCCATGGGACCTGGTTATTAAAAATTTACAATCTCCAGCCTAAATAAGCATTATATTTAAGGAATGACAATTATCCTGGTAACTATGTATTATTAATTGTAGTCTAAGTAAAGGATCTTTTGGAAAAGGATGTCAATATTTGAAGTAAACTCGTAAGAGCCTTTAAGCACTACTTTTTTGTTCATTAGTTTCCTTCAATAATTTTTTTGGTTGCTTCTGTTTTTTGAGACAGGATCTTGCTGGCCTTGAACTCATTGTGTAGCCCAAGCTGGCCTCAAACTTGTGGTGATCCTCCTGCCTCAGCCTCCCCAGTGCTGAGATTACAGGCATGTGCCACCGTGCCCAGCTACTTTTATTAACTGTGGCAAAATATATATAACTAAAATTTATCATCTTAATCATTTTTAAATAATGTTAAGTATATTCACACTGTTGTGCATTTAACAATTTCCAGAATTGTTTCAGCTTACAAAACTTAAAGTTTATACTCATTAACAAACCTTCTTAAAAGTATTTTTAAGGTGCTACAACTGCCAGTTCAAATTAGGATACATTAATGTCACCTCAAATGCTTAGAGTGGGGTTGAGGTATTATTTCTATTTACCATCTTTAACTAACTAGAAACTTTTTAAGATCTCTATCTCCCTGTTTCACAAATTAGATTTTCTTCATGGCAGATACTTTACATAAGAGGAGACCGGTGTATATTTAGTCTTTTATTGATTGTCCAAAATTTCTACTGATATGAAGAAAGAGTTGTCAAGATGGAATCAGCATAGAGGATTTCAGGCAAAAGAATTAATGTGAATAATGTGGGGTGAGGCAGAAGATCCCAACAAACAGAAATATAGTTTCACATATGTCACTCTCATGAGGTATTTAAACAATGCAGCCCATAAAAATCATAGGACACTGTACCTTGGTACTCTATTGCTGTGACCACTTGATGGCGTTTGGGGGCAGATAATCCATAATAGGCCTTATGATCTGAAAGATTAAAAGAGACAGGATCATTAAAATAGCACAAGAGTCTATCTTAAAATATTTGTATGGGATGCAATATTCAGGAAAACTAGCCTAAGTTGGGGAACAGGTTTATGCACTTCATAACACATAGGTTTTAAAGTACCAAAATAGGAAAATCAAACTTGGTGTGTCACTACCGTTTTATGTATCACGGCTTGGGTCTTTAAGCACTTCCCAAAGAAAAACCAATGCATGTTTTCTGGCCCCACCACAGATAACACACTCTCACCAGCCCTACTGAAAACAAGAACTTACATCCTTAATTCACTTTAATATGCAACATTGGTGTCTGTCCATATGTTCGTCCATCCATCCATCCAGAAACTGCTTTTCTGATTTAACTGTTCCTTTCTATATAGTATTTTATCCAGACACTGACTCAATTACCATTTGTTTTCCAAAAGGTAATAAATCTGTATCTTCAGCTCTAGTTTCTCCTCTGAGATTAAATCCATACCCACGCACACAGACATACACACGCCCGTGATGTATCCATCCTCTCATCCATTCACTTATCAGTTTCTAATCTATGGATGGAGAATTATGTGTCATCCAGGAAAATGTCTTGAAATATTTGTCCTTTTTTACATTGTCCTCTTGTACCTTCCTAAGCACTCTTTCCTCAAGGAGGGCATCTAGACAGCCAAAACCCTTGCCATATTTTAAAACTCTGGTCACTGGGAAATGGGAAAATTTATGGCTTAGGTTAAGATTTATGACAAACCATTTTGACTAAAATATACCTGTTCCTCAGATCTGAGGTAGTGAGGAGAAGGGAGGTGGAGAATGCAGATCTTGGCAGGCTACTGAGAAGGAACAATAATAGCTAATGTTTAAAGCACTTAGGTATAAGGCAACATCCCCAGTGCTTTGAAAGTATTAACTTGTTTAACTCTTACAAGAACTCTCCTTCAGGGTGTCATTTTGATCCACATTTTTTATACAAAATATAAAAATATATATTTATACAAATAATAAATGGTGGAGCTGGGTTTGAATTCAGCCAAACTATACCCAAAGCCCACATGGTCAATTTCGATACTGTGCTATACTGGGCACCACACTCAGTTTCCCTCAAGCTGAACTATGAGCAAGGGCAGCTGATGGGCAAAGATGCCAGGTGGAATGGTCCATTGATCCAAAGCATATAATAGAGGCTGAAAGATTGGTTATAGTGAAGGCAACAGACTGGCTCAGAAGTGCAACAGGAAGGCGGAAGCAAAGAGGCTGTGACTAGGGCATCTCAGAGGCAAGGAGACCACGGTTTCTCAGTCTTGATACTATTGATCTTGGAGGTTTAATCATTCCTGCTAGGAGGCTGTTCTGTGCCTGCATTAATATTTTGCAGTATTCCTGGTTTCTATGTCTACATGCTGGTAGCACCACTCACTCCCAAATCACAACATCTACAAATATCTCTAGACATTGGCAAATTAAGGTCCCTGAGGGTGGGGCATGGAAATCACTCCTGTTCCTCACTTCTGATTAAGCTAGTTTGAAGAACCAGTCATAGAAATAAAACAATAGACTAAAAGAAAGCAAAGAAGGAGTTCAAGGAGTTTGAAACTTCCTATAGAGTCAGAATGTCATAACTAAGAAAGATATTTTGTTATATTTCCTAGAAAAAATATTTCATATGAGACAGCATTTTCTTTAACTTATTTTTCTATAGTACATCGACGTGCAAATTAGACTTTATCATTCCTAGAGGACATGTGCTACTCTGGAGAAGTTTTCTTTGTTCCTTTCCTCTTCCTTACAAGGCAGGACGGAAACTCTAAAGTGTGAAATTAAAACTCTCAAAAGTCTGTAGTTCTCACATGCCCATCTCCCTGGTCTAAGCACGCAGGTTCTGTACCTCTACACTGCACCCATCTTTGCTAGAGAAACTGGTAACCCTGGTGCTGACGTGAACAATGTAGGACTGAACTGATCTTTGTTAGTAACAGCTGCAAACAAGTCTGTGGAAAGCAGCGGCCCATCCTACAGAGGAGTCAGGGCCAAAAACCAGTAATTTAGAAATAATTCTTTTGTTTCTATATTTCAAGAACCATGAAAGGGGTCCAAGGAATCTCTTTCAATAAACTTTTCCCCATTTTCCATACAATTCAGTCATATGCCAGCTGTTCTTTTTATCTTCTTCAATGCATTACTGAAACCTCCTACCCTCTTCCCCCTAATATCTTTCTTTCCCACCTTCTGCCCTCTTCCTCTAATTTTTTGTGGCATCCAAAGGCCCAGCCTGAATCTTCAGAGGGCAGAAGAAGGGTTAAGACTATGTTGGCCAAGCCAGAATCTTCAGAAGTGAATTGAGGAAATGATAGAACTTTATATGTTCTTATATTATCCTAAATTTAGTGACAAAAGCTCTAGACATTTTTGCAAGAATTATGATTCCAAAACATTATTCTGTGAAACTCTCAAAAGACTCTTTGGAAAAAGTCTGTTTCCCCCATAATAATGTGTCGATGAGTACAATTACAGACGTACTAGTTATAGCTGATAGTTCTTGTGATTTTGAAGTACTTAGTTTACACATTTTAGACAAAACAATGAAGACATGTTCCCTGGAAACCAGTTGGGAGAAAAATCTTTGTTCTCTCCACATCATCATATCTTTGAACTTTTCAAACATCATGCTGCCTATTGAGAATATTTCTTTCCCTCATTTGAGCCAAACTTTAGTATATTTGAGATTAGAAAATTTAGGAGGTAGGTTTCAGGAATCATTGAGAAAATCTTTTCCCTCTTTCTCAATTCCAGTTTTTCACTTGCTAAAATTTCTTTTGAGAAATGCTTTAAATACTTCAAAAATCACTAGAAGTGCTATGGAAAGCTACATGGAATTTGAGAGATTGTATTTACTCCCTTATAAATTTGACAAGCATATATTTGAACAGAAAAAAAAGGTTTCCCAGACACTACAAAATTTGAATTGACAAAGCTATAAAGGAGTGGGTTTTTTTTTTTGGTTTTGAATATATTTTTATTTACTTATTTTAATCTGACATATAAAAACATAAAAATAGTACATGTTAGTGGGGTACCATACAATGTATATGTGTAATGTCTAACTCAGGCTAAACATATTTGTCTCCTCAAATGTGTATCATTGCTTTACGATGACAACTTCCAAATTCTTTTCTTCTGGCATTTTGAAATACCTGGCACATTACTCTTATCTATAGTCACCATGTTGTGCGTTTGTACACCAGAACTTCTTACTCCTATCTAGCTGCATCTCCATACCCATTAAGCAACCTTTCCCTTTCCTTTCCCCTCCTCTGCTCTCGCCAGCCTCTGGTGACCACCGTTCTAGTCTCACCTTCCATGGGAACTGCTAGGCTTGATCTGGCCATGACCTGGTTAATGGATACATTGTCTAATTCCAAGCTGCAGTTTTAGCAGATGCAAGGAAGCGCAGCCCTCAGCAAAAACATGCCCCTTTTTCGGGTGACTAAAGATCAGAAGCAGGCTGTGCTGTATCTGCCCAGATGCAGGTTGTGCTGTCTCCAAGCAGATAGAACACAGAACAAGATGTTACAGAAGACAGATAAGTTTACAAAGTACAGAAGACATCTTCCTGGCACCAAGTCACCTGATAACTTCCATACTGCCTTGACTGTTGCGTGGACACTGACCACAGATATTTGCTCCAACCCCTGTATGTGCCAGACTACAGATGTGCCAGACCCCTTCCCCAATCCCCTATAAAGCTCCCTGCTTTTTGTTTGTTTGTTTGTCAGTGATGGCCTTCTGTTGACCTGCACCCAGGTGAATAAAGTCTGTGCCTGGTTGCCTTCCGCTAGCCTGCTCGGGTGGTCTCATTCCTCTGCTGTTTGTCACAAGAACAACTTTTTTAGATTCCACATATGAGTGAGATCAGATGTTATTTGTCTTTCTGTGCCTGACTAATGTCACTTGTAACAATGTCCTCCAGTTCCATCCATGTTATCACAAATGAGAGTTCGCTTTTTATGGCTGAATACTATTCTGTTGTGTATATGTTCCATATTTTCTTTATCTTCAGTTGACGGACACTTGGGTTGTTTGCATTTCTTGACTATTGTAAATGGTGCTACAGTAAACGTGGGAATGCAGATGTCTCCTTGACATGCTGATTTAATTTGTTTTGGATATATACCCAGCATTGAAAGGGATTCATTTTAATAAATTAATGAACAGGTAATATTTCTTGATGCCTATAAGTTTATTTCTGTGATTCTAAGCACCTCTTCTTCTTGCTTCCTCTAATTCTATTTAAGGGTTTGCTTATAAATTAAGTAAAGATATTTAGAATGTATGGTCACTTGTGTAGAACTTATTTAAATAGAAAATTCTGAATCTTAATATTAAAAAATATCTATTTATTGTAAGACTTCTACTTTCTTTCTAGTCTTAAAATTCACTTTTTAAAAACTTGTACTGAATAACTCTTTTTGTGAAAACAAAGTGTTGGATTTTATATCAACATTTCACTAACAGATGTTACGAATGGCCTCTGTTGGCTGCTTTCTCGGAGCAATTTTTTCTTCACTTTTCCAGAAAAAACTAAATAGGAAAATAAACAAAAGGATTGCCATGCAGGCCTAATGTTGAGATCAACAATTGTTTTAAAATTAGGTACAAAACATCTTTAATAGTTACAGATATATTCCAAAATCACTGGCAGAAGTTCATAAAATGAAGTGAACAGATGATTATTTCTATAACTGCTAATGACTCCAAGTGAAATAATTTCTCGTCAAATAAAACCTTTCTGTTTCTTTACCCTCAACTCCAAAAATAAAAGTTCTCATATTTTTCCATTACTTATCTAATATAATCTGATTTGGTTAAGAATAAATACTTATTTTACACCACAACAATTTTTAAATTACTATTAAATATTGTTTAAATTAATACTTTTAATTGATAACATGATTGGGAAACTCAAAGTGTTACAGAGATTTTTATCTTAAAATACAGTACTTACAATGTCATGTATAAAAACTATGGACACAGCTGAGGGTGGTGATGTATGCTTGTAACTCCTGCACTCTGGGAGGCTGAAGCAGGGTGACCACAGGTTCAAACCCAGCTTGGGCAATTTAAGTGATTTAGTGAGACCCTGTCTCTCAAAAACATAAAATGAAATAAAACAACAAAGAGCTGGGATGTAGCAAAAAAAAATATGGGCATAAGTTATTTTGTATATTTTAAGCAATAAATATAAATAACCAAGTGCTTTTGACTGTCACTGATATATAATTATTTTGCTCACAAATATAAAAAGTTGCACAGGATTAGAAGTAACAAAATAACCACACTGAGAATTTATTATAACTATTTATAAATATAAGTAACTATTTATATGGGATAGAAGTTACCAGTTAGGTAGGAATTAGACGGTAGATAATATATTAACCTCTTTCATAATCATTCAGCCATTCTAGATCTAGAAAGTAGAGAAGAACTAGAGAAACTAATAGACAGACGTCCTTCTAATCTCTCAAACTAGATATTCTGGACCTTCTGGTTAATGAAGTATTGATATTGTTAGAGAAATATTAATACTGTTAGAGAAATATTAATACTGTCAGAGAAAGGGAAGCCACACTAAAGGGAAAGGAGAATAGAAGATGCACTTGTCATGGCTAATGCCCTAGTAAGTCAACAAAGCACTAAAGAATGAAAGGATGATACTGACTATGAATGAATTTTACCCTTAAGAACCTAACATCCAACTAAGACATGACTATACTGTGTTATCATCTTCATGTGGGAGATGTGACAATTGAGAGAGATTAATTATGTTGCTCAATGTCACCATACTTTAAAGAGCCAGGAAACCAGGATGTGTATCCAGTGCCGTTACAGTCCCCTGTTGTCTCGCTCTCAAATCAGTCTACAGTATTGTGAGAAAACAGCACCTAATACCATGCTACCAGTCACTGTGAAAGGCCTCACATCCATTTTCAAGCTTCATGGTTCCAAAGATATTCAGAGAGTATATAACAGCTCACCATTTAACAGAACCAGTGCTAACAGCTATGTATGGTGAACAGGGTCATTTAAATAAAGCATGTGTATTTAGTATATTCTGCATAAAAGTTGTACACATACCCCCTTTTTTGGATCTTTACCAACTTGAGTACAACAGGGACTGCTGGTGTTTCAGGAATGAGTATAAAGTTGTTTTCAGCCAAGTGTACGCCTGCAATCCCAGCACTCTGAGAGCCTGAGGCAGGAGGATCACATGTTCCACCATAATCTGGGTAATTTAAGAATTTAGGGAGACCCTGTCTCAACATATAAAATGAAAAGGGATAGAAATGTAGTTCAGTGTGAAGGCTCTGGGCTCAATTCCCAATACCACACAGATAGACAATGATAGATAGATACATAGATAGATTGATTTCATTCACCTTATATGCATTAGTAAATTCCAAAAACTTTCACAACATTCCACTGCCCTGAAAAACTGGACTATTAAAATTTTCAAGTGACATTAGAAAGAAATGAAGTAAATATGTTTATTTCTTAAAGTAAATTAAATTCTTAAAATTTTCAGAAGAATATTATTTGGTACATCTTCAAATGTCTAATGGTAGTCCCTGGCATAGGAAAGCCATCGGTGACTGATTCTTACCAGGGATTAGCCATCAGGACATGAAAGAAGTTATTTCAGGATTTTGCAGTCTTTCTTTGATAGTCCCCACATGAAAAATCTCAGCCAAACACAATTTTCTCACCAGTGACATTATCTATAGATTCTGGATAGACGGCAGCAGTCAAATCCAATAGACTTAAGATGAGATGAAGAAATTTCATCTTCTGAAAGTGATGCTAATAAGAATCATAGACTTGGGCCAGGGATTTAGCACAGTGGTTCCACTGCCTGACTCGCAAGCAGAAGGATCCAAGTTCGATCCCCGGTACCAAAAAAAAAAAGAATCATAGACTTAATGGGAGCCACAATTGTTGACCATTCTGTGTTCTAATTGGTGCTCTGTAAGATTAAGGTCACAGGAAGAAATGGCCCTAAAACTTTATTTGAGTAAAATAGGAAATTATTAAAATGTCAAATATCAACATAGGCACATGAGGGGACGGTAAAAGATAAAGAATAACAAGCCTGAGTGTCCTCCTCACCAATGACACAGGTGGTCTGGGCTGAATCGCAAGCACATCTCTTCAGGGGAAATTTGAGATCTGTATTCATTGCCCTTTATCCCCTCAAATTGTAGTGACCTGACTCTTGGACCTTGATATGGTTATAAAAAACTAAAAGTCCAGAACCATCATCAGCATTTGGTAGCTGTACTTCTCAGTAAAAAATTAATTTACTAATATAATTGTTACATAAATAAATGTTGTGTTTTTTTGGCACCGGGGATCATACTCGGGACCTTGCACTTGCGAGGCAGGCGGTGGCACCACTGAGCTAAATCCCTGGCACATAAATCAGTTTTGAGATCAAATATTGTACTTCGCTTCTCCGGAGTCTGATGAGCTCTGAGAAAATTTCCTAAAACGGAATTCAGAACCATAGTTTTGAACTCTGGGTCTGAATCAATAATTCTGGTCCTAAAATTCTGTGAGAATGTGGAAATGTTTACACAAAATGTCCTAAAAGCAGACTCGCACTGATTTTTCAGGTCCTCTTCAGATCAGGAATAGGGAACGGTTATTTCACAATTATGTGCCATTTATAAAACCATTTAAGCAACACGCATTAGAAGGTAACACTGCCATCCACTAAACTTTCTTCACCCCTCCCATCTAACATGGATCTTTAGTATTCTTTCAAACTTTTTTATATGTTTGAAGTTTCACTTCTCTGCATGAATGAGTAAATTTCAGGAATCACTAACTAAAATAACTGGTTAATGCTTCAGATATTTTCACTTTTTTGAAAGCAATTACAAACTATATTTTGTGAGAATTACCATAAATGTCAAAAGGATTCTCTAACATCATGAATCTGTTAAATGTATATCCAGTGATGAGGTTATCTTTATATTTCTCAGTGTTTTCAATCTTTTGATGAATAAGAATATTTATAAAATATAATGAATAGGCACATAAGGGAGACAGATTGACTATGGATTTAATGAAACTTAAGCTCAGGGCCAGTCTTAGCATAAGCATCACACTGCACAAGGCCCTGGTAGAGGGGAGGGCCTAGAAACATGTGACTATTTTGCAAAATTTAGAAGAATAAGATATTTCTTGTATTATTTTTCTTATGTACAATACTACTAATCCAATCCTACACATAATTATGGGCTTCTCCTTATTAGTACATTTATTTAGCTTCCCACATTTGATTACTCATAGTACCTAGATAAAGAAAGTGGTGTCCAAGGGCCATGATCTAATAATTCAACCTTTAAAATACTAAAATTTGACACAACTAATGACAGCATACTTA
The DNA here is from genome assembly GCF_000247695.1 of Heterocephalus glaber. Next base: position 13,739,961 of record NW_004624745.1, on the reverse strand, counting down.
TGTTCTCTCCATGAACTCTGATTTTCAAAATGTAAGAGTTGTATGAATTTTATTTTTCCAAGTCTCCTGCTGGTTAATGACTCAAAGAAGATCTCAGTCCTTACACTTCATACATGTTCTTTTTTTTTTTTTTTGGTCCTGAGTTTGATCCTCAGTACGAAAAAAAAAGATAAATCCTTGGCCCACATATGTTCTTAATTACATTCAATTACCACAAATACAGAAGAAACTTGAAAACCAAAGGAAACCTTCCTGCATATTTTTGCTTCATGTTTCCTTTCATTAGTCTTCAGGAAGCCAAAAGAATAAGAACCATTTATTTTTAATGGCAGAACATGGAAACAATGGCTTGGCATTGCTTTATTGTCATATTTATAATCATCAGGGAAGATCACTCAGAATTAGCAGCTCTAACTTTTTGTGTGCTCTAATTCCAAGGACTATAATTTTCTTTTTCTTTTGGTAAAAGCAGTTTTCTGATTCACTCTTTTATTTTAAAATTGATCCTACTCACCCAAATGAAAGCTCACACAAACATACATGTTAAGGATCAGTTAACCAGGCTTTAAATCTTTAAAAAGATTTAAAGAAAATCCATACACATTTAAATTAGTGGGACTGTTGGAACTACCTCCTGGAGCAGTCTGGAAATAAGTGTAGACTGAGCTATTAGGGAAAGGTCCAATTTTTGAAACTCATTCAAATCATTTATTAAAAGAGAGGGATAGTGCTATTTGTGCCCAAAATGGTATGTGAAAGTCTAATTGTCATAATAAAATTCAGGTGAAATAGCGGTTGACATCCTGTATAGCATGAGGATGGCTGAATTTGTCACAGAATCAAACAGATATTCTGGAATTCTGGAGAGTCAGCCTTGGCACTGGAGTTTTGTTTTGTTTTTTGAAAAGAAAATAGTTTTAATCAAATTCACAGAGGAAAGAAGCATGTGATTCTCAGCACTAGGTTCACAACATATAAACTTTTCCCCTAGAAAAGAATCAAATAAATTGTCTGTTTTTATATTGTAGAGATGCAGTGAAAAACAGGTTAAAATAAGTGAAGGAAAAACATACAAGAATATATTGATGTAGGTATATAAAATTATAAAATTGAAAGAATTGAAGTTTAGGCATGCATTATTTTCTTTCAAATAGCTATATTGTCATGTAAAATTACAGAATAGTAAATACAGAATATATTTTTCTACACTTTCATTTTGTTCTTTACTGGTGAAATAAGTTTGTTGTGGGCAGTATATTGTTGGGTCTTTTTTTTAAAAAAAAACAAATCTATTCAGCCAATCTGTATCTTTTAACTGAAAATTTTCATCCATTTACATTCAAGTCGACTATTGATACTAAAGCCACTCCTGTCACTTTGTTAATTTTTTCTAATTGTTTTAAATATCCTTTCTTCTTTCCTTCCTCTTTTGTTCATCTCTGTGGTTTGATGGTTTACTCTATCAATAAGGTTTCAGACTTCTCTATTTCTCTTTTATGTATCAGCTCTTGCGCTGCATTTCATCCACTAGGGCCACCCTTTCAAATGCTAAGTCAGATCACGGTGCTGTTTTGCTCATACTATCGGGCCAGTTCTCCACTTCCCCAAAGCAGAGGACATGGGTTTGGAAGGCCCTGCACAATCTGGCCAGTTGCCTTTGGACCTCATTTCCTCTACTCTCCCTTCTCTGTTTCAGGAACACCTGCTTCTTTGTTCATCCTCAAACAAGCCCGGCTCCAACTGCTTCCTCTGAGAGCCCCTTCCTCCACATGTCCAGAACTCCCTCTCTCCTTCCAGCCTTTCCTTAAAGGGCATCTCCTTAAGGAGAGCTACTCTGCTCCTCAATGCCACCTTCAGCCCACCTTTCATCCTCCACCTTCCTGATTCCCTGGATCTGCCTTCAATTTTTCTCCTTTTTGTCAGACATATTATCTTCTAACATAATTACATAATATATTTATGCACAGGGCAGGGTCCTTATTTTCTTTATTATTGTCAAGAGCAAAGAACAATGTTCCATATATAAAGATACCAGTAAATATTTGCTAAATGAATATAAGTATGGAAAAGATAAAATAAAATATAGAATACATAGCATTATTTTTTTAAATTCAGGAATGAACTTAAACAATGAAAGATTTCTGAAGCAGTCAAGTTTGAAACTGAAAATATGTATTATATTACAGAAATCAATTTTTAAAAAAAATCTCACCCTTCTCCCACAGTACCAGGAATTGAGCACAGGGCCTAGCGCTTACTAGTGCTCTACCACCAAGTTACATTGTCAGTCACTTTTTAGTTTGAAGCAAGGTCTTGCTAAGTTGTCCAGGCTGGCCTTGAACTTCCAATCCTTCTGCCCCAGCCTCCCAAGCAGCTGGGAATATTTGGGCCAGCACATCCACCTGGAATCAATTTTCATATTCTGCTGCATCAATTTTGTGCTGAGACTTTATCTAGAACAGTGATGGTGAACCTCTTAGAGCTTTCAGATACAAGCAGCCTGCTGTGGCACACATGCTGTAGGTTTGCCGCCACTGATCTAGCACAACCCTAGCTAGTTAACCACTCTCCTTGAAACCTTACCAAACACCTCCTCACAGCCATGCCTACACCCTCAAAAGCAAAGAGCACGTTCATTTGGTCTTCCCTATCCTTTTTCCCAGTTTTCCCTTGGAGAAGAGTTGCAGGAAGAGGTGGAAACACTGTCTCTTCTCCATTAAAATTCTCTCCAACATTCAGGATCCCTCTTAAATGAAGTTTAAGAAGGAACCATGGAAGCAACTGAGAAGAGACAATTGGAGAAATAAAGAGAAAGTAGGGCAGTGTGAAGTCATAGAAGTTAAGGATAGGCAGACTTCTAAGGAGAAAGTGCCAACAATGTTTGATGCCCCTGAGTGGTCAAGTAAGGTTTTGAGCAAAATAAGCCATGGATTAGGATCTAGTAAATTTATTGGTGACACGTTGGTAGAAATTTCAATAGCATGGCAAAGGGCCAGTCTTAAGTGAGTTGAATGGTCAGTAAAAAGAAAACAGAGGTAGTAAAATACAGTTGTGCCTTGGTTCATGAACTTAGTTCTTTCTACAATTCTGGTTGCTAAATTTGATCCATGATTCTGGTTGCATAGTATATGCTTGAAATTCGGTTGCAACCATAATCATGGAACAGATTCTGCAACCAGAATCATGGAAAGAATTAAGTTCATGAACCGAGGTACCACTATAGATCATTATTTCAAGAAATTTGACTAGCAAATCATAGTGAGTTATTTTCCCATGTAGAATTGGAGAGACTTGCATGTGATTTGAGCCTGTGATAAGAGACTGGTAATGAAAATAAGTTTGAAAATGAATAGCTGCTAAAGCAGAGGACCCAAAGGAATGGGAAAAATAAGAACACAAGCACAGATGAAAAATTAGATTTGGAGCCAGGCATGGTGGTGTGTGTCTGTAAACCCAGCACTCGGGGAGTTCAGGCAAGGAGGATCACAAATTCAAGCTCAGCTTGGATAACTTAACCATTTAGCAAGATCATGTCTCAAAATTAAAAATTAATTTATAAATGATTTTGATTATATTAGAAGGCATAAAGAAGAAATCAGATACTAGGCTATACAATAGTACCTCAGTTCATGAACTTAATTCTTTCCATGATTTTGGTTGCAAACTGAGTTGGACAAGAACTGAATCAAATTCAATGTTTAGGTTCAATGTTGACCTTATGGAGAAATTTGATTCAGTTCTTGTCCAGTTCAGTTTGTGACCAGAATCATAGAGAGAATTGAGTTCATGAACCAAGGTACTACTCTACTTATAATGTTAAATTGGATTTAAAATCAGAAACGACCTCAAATTGGGCTGGGGATTTAGCTCAGTGGTGCCACTACCTGCCTCGGAAGTGCAAGGTCCTGAGTTCGATCCCCAGTATCAAAAAAACAAAAACAAAAAAACTACCTCAAGTAGGACAGAAAAATGAAGACTATTGCAGCGTGGGGAATTGGAATAGGAATTTGTATATTTAGTTATATAATAAGACCACAAAAATAGCATACTTGACTTGCTCAGATAATTATAAAGTTTTCACCTATATGAACACGCAAGTAGTACTTTGGATAGCCATGAAGACTCAAGGGCAGGCAGTAGCATGGGGAAATTTATTTTGCAAGACTGCCTAGTATAATACAGGCTATGTAATAGCCCTACTACCTTTCCAGTAAATGTACAAAATCTACTTATCATTATGACACTCAAGTACATACCACAAAATTCACAACATTCTCTCTTCTTCTTTTTTTTTTGTGGTACTAGGAATTGAACTCAGGACCTTGCATTTGCCAGGCAGGCACAGTGCCACTGAGCCACATCCCTGGCCCCATAACATCCTCTCTTGTTGATAGTTCCTGACTTAATTCCTTGATCATATGCTCATCTAACAGAAACACGAAAGCTGTTTTATAAGTTGAGTTTTTTTTCTATTTATATCACTAATGTGACGTGGTCATGAAGTTATTTTTTAAAGTAAATCCTATGATATACATTCCATTCCATTTGTCATACTTGTTCTTACAATTATAAAAGATGTATTGGAGAGGACAGATTTATTCAAGACCTTTTTATTTTTTTAAACCGATGAGGAGGATTTTCAGTTCCATCATTTTCTATCTGACCTCTCCAGACTTTTAATTATTCACTGCTCCAAATCAAAGACCAACATCATTCCTCCTACTCAAAATGTGCTGATTTCAAAGGCTCACATTTTCAGCTAAGAAAATTTTAACTAACTTTGATATACTTAACTGGAATAATTCATGTATCTTAAATTTTCTTATTTGTCAAGAACAGTACGCCCAAAAATATTCGATTTCTTTCAAACATGCACAGTATGAACATTTTAAATGATCCTAAAGCTCTTTGCTCCAAACTTTTAATAAATCTCTGAATATGCAAACATCATGAAATCATTACCAGCTAAGCAAAGATAAAGGTTAAATGATTAAACAGCAAGTGCCGGGCGGAGAGAACAAATAACCGTGCTCCCCCAGAGTCTGGCTCCTTGGACCGCCGTGGTTTGCGGGTGTTGCCCCAGGGACACCCAAGGAATGGCTTTGTCCCACTGCAGAGCGACATCGTCAGGAAGCGATGCAGGTCTGCAAGAAGGGATGTGCTGAGGTCTTCACAGACTGCCACCTGTCCTCGTCCTGGACCACAGTGAGGGGCCAGTGCCTCCTGGGGCCTTCTCCAGAGCTGTGTGGAGCCACCTGCCACCGCGTGCCAGCCAGGGAGGCCAGCCACAGGGAGAGCAGGCCAGCTGGCTGGGAGGAGCCAAGCGCAGTCTGTCGTGCACTTGAAGACGGACAGCTCTGCCACTCACACCGCAGGACCGAAGGTATTTACCCAAAGGCAAAGCGACCAACACTAATGTGCCTCTGCAGGGGCTCCAGGGAGCCACTAGAGTCCGGACGCCCCCCACAGCCCCCTGTGCCTGGGCCTGGAGCCAACAGCACCCCATGGGTCCTGCAGCAGATCCAGCTAACAGATTCTCAGCCAGGTGAACATGGGGGCTGCGCGTGCCCCAACTCAGGTGTGGCAGGGACTGATACCCTGAAGACCTTAGGCAGCCACATGTCCCAACAAGTGTCTGCCTCGGTGGCCTTGCTCACCTAAAGGTCCCTGGATGTGTTGAAACAAGTCAATCTAGCTCACGCCAACATCCCTGCCACCACTGGGTCCCAGTTCCCAGGGCTGACGTGCTTTGCCCTGAAGCCAGACACTTGGGTGCTCCCAAATGTCAAGTCTGGCCTCCCCCGTGCTTGGCTACCTCAGCCACCAGCTCGGTGGTCCTCCAGAGCCCTTTCTCACTGTGGTGCTAGATTCATCCAAGAAATGGAAAGAGGCAGGCTTCTACAAGGTCCTTGCAGATCCACCTCTGTTCCACACTGAAGAGAGATCCTTCCTGTGCTCTGTGTGCAGTCCCATCACTTCACCACCAAGGGCAGCCTCGAGGTGCACTTTCACAGACTCTTTCCTAGCTGTTTGCTAAATTCCGGGACAAAGTGGAGGCAGGCAATAGTGCCCTCTGTGCCCTCTATGTCCTTGCCACCATTGATGAACCCAGTCTCTCTATAGACAGAGGATGTGTCCTTGTAACAGGGACCCCTCCTGTAGGGCCACCTCAAAATATCCCCTCAGGGACCAACCACAAGGACCTCACAGGTGGCCCACTGCCCAGCAATCTGCTGCCTGCGCCTTCTGCAGAAAGTGAAGGTTGACCCACACTACCTGGATTGGGGCCAAACCGTAATCCCACAATGGTTGGTTCCCTCCTGGGGAGTAGGACCCCCGAGCCAAGGTCAGATACCCTAAAATTGCAGCAGCTCAAGGAGAACATCAACAAGGCCACCACTGAATATATCATTTGCCGCTGAGTTTTAAGCTGCCACAACTCCCTCAATATACATTACTGCACCCACACTTGGGAAAGGTTGTTCCAGTGTATGATCTGTGGCCGAGACTTTTCCACCAAAGGCAACTTGAAGACGCAGCTCGAGGTCCGCTGAGCCAACATGTCCATGAAGATGCAGCATTTGTACCCTGTCTGCCAGAAGTTCACCAGTGCAGTCATGCTGATGCCATATATTCATACGGACATGGGTGGCCAGATTCCCAACACACCCCTACTGGAGAATCCCTGTTACTTTATGGGTCCTGAGCCCATGATGGTCAATGAGAACTGCAGTGCAGGTGCCATCTGCGATGACTGTTGTCAAAAGCATTGGTGTACCTGAAATCAGCTCCCAAGATGCCCCCAGTAGCTCCTCAAAGGTGTCTGCACTGTTTCCCAGCACCCATGTGGCATAGCCCATTCTAGGATTTACCATGATGTCTTCCCAAAATGCCGCAGGGTAAGTGGGTCCTGCCCTTTGGGCCTGTAGTGCCAGAGAAGCTGAGGAAAAGGCTCAGTAGAGAGTGACAGCCTGCCCAACAACTCATCCTCACTTATAGGCAACAACCAGGGGTATGACAGCCAAAGCCCAGATACCATGGAAACCATGTCTTTCCAGGCGCTGCCCCTAGCCAATAGCCAAGCAGAATGCACCAAGTCAAGATCCCCATCCAATACTGGGATCAAAGCTGAGAGCTCCAAGGCCAGCCACACTGAGCTAGGAGGTCAGAGTAGGGTCCCATCAATGTTTATCCAAGCACAGCCCACCTATGTCAAAGTTGAAGTTCCCGGCACATCTGTTGAACCCTCCACCATGTCTGCAGGTGTGACACCTCTGTTAGCGGCCCAGCCACTCTGACAAGACAAGCAACACAGCTGCACACAGTGTGGGATGAACCTCTTGTCTGGCAGTGCCCTTCAGATTCACAGGTGGATACAAACTGGAGAGAAGCCTTTCATGTGTAACATATTCAGGGGAGTATTTACCACCAAAGGCAACCTGAAGGTCCACTACATGACACCCAGGGCCAACAATAACTCGGTTCACCGTGGGAGGAAGCTGGCCATGGAGAACACAATGGCTCTGTTGGGTACAGATGGAAAGAGAGTCTCAGAAATGTTTCCCAAGGAGATCCTGTCCCCCTTGGGGAGTGTGGGCTCAGTGGAATGGACCCAGTACACTACCATGCTCAGTGGGTGGCGGCCTGACCATGAAGATGGATAAAGCTCATGTAGTTGTACTGCTAATGCTGTCTATCTATTAGAAATTAAAATTTGAATGCCTCCCAAAAAACAATAAATGCCCAAACTCAAATTAAAAATCCTGGGCTTAACATCTTAAAAAAGTCCCAGGTACTTTCTGATTGACCCTGTTCTCATAGAAACTAAAGTCAGGCAGTAGTAAAAGACAAAAATTACAAAACAGTACCGAAGAAATTAGCTAAAGAGTTATTCTTTATTTCAAAGGAAAGGAAAAATCACATGCTTGTGTCCTTTAGCTGGCATATACCAACTTTAAAAATAACATATAAATTTAAGAAAATTTAGGAAAGGATATATATAACTATTTCTTTTTGCTTAAAAATATTACTGTTTTTCTATTAACATTAATTTTTTTTTTGTATCAGGGACCGAGCTCAGGACATTGTGCTTGAGAGGCAGTCGCAGTGCCACTGAGCTAAGTCCCTGGCCCTATTAACATTAATTTTTAGGAAAGAGGCCAGAAGATAATGGGGACTTCGTCCATTTCCTTTTTAAATGATCTATGCTGGGTGACTAAGTCAGATAATAAATCCCTCACAATACTGGGAATTCCTTCTATTTAATTAATAATTTCAGATCATGAAAAATTCATTTCAGGCTTATGGCTTACACGTCAGGTTAATATTGCTCTGAATTTAAATTGAGTTGTAAATGTGGAAAGCATTTATATATGTTAAGAGGAGCCACATTTTGAATATACAAAATTCAAAACGTATTTTAATGACACAATAAGGTATTTATTTAGACTAGTTACCACATTCTAAACAGAGTATGCAAACTGTTTTTTTTTAATGACAGGAGTTAGTCATTCTCAGTGTCCCCGGGGGACCCCATGTGCTGATTCTGAATGTGTAAAGGAGACAGAGGTTTCCCCCCTCTCCTCCTGCCTTTACACTGCTGGAGTGAGCATCAGAGAAAGACACTTACAGTCCCTCCACAACCTCCTCTGTCTCGTGCGTTTCCTTACACTTTCCAGCATATTCTTAGTATCCATCTGGAAGAGAAAGTTAGGCTAGGGGTCAGCAGCCCACAGTCAGATTCAAGTCCTGCTACTGTACATCCCTAGAAACATTCTAAGCCTCTTTGTTTCTGATTTATGAAACTGATAAAAAATAGTTCTGTCTTCCTCTCAGGGATATTGACATGAGGATAAAGTAAGATAATTCCCACGAAAGTATTCTGTCAGTTGTAAAGTTCCGCTCAAATGCTAATGTGTTGTTTTCTTTATTTTTTAGTCCCCAGATTACCCACACTTCATTCACTCTGCTCTTTTCCCCTTGACTCTTCCCAGCCTGCAGGTGAGAACTGACTTCACAGAATTCCTCTCTGCTACCATCACACTGCCTCTGTTGCTTGTTTATTTTCTCTTCAGGGAATTTTTGTTCATTGTTTCCATTTTTTTAATATTCTTTAGCCAAGCGTATCTCCAGAATTTGGTCGTTGGCCTGCTACCAATCTTCTTCATGTTTTCTTCCACCGTCTCAACATTTCTGTTTTCATTTTCATTAATTAAATACCATTATTTCTCTGGTTCTGCAGGTTTACAACTTTAGAATTATCACTTTTATTTCTTTGATGTTCCCCATATTTAATGAACACTAAATCTCAGCAATCACTATTTTCAATGTCTTTTGGATTTCACTCATCCTAAGTAATTTTGAGAGCGGCCACTTTCATCCCTGATCCTCTTACCTCAAGGTAATGCCCGAGCTCTGATTACTTTTTCCTCTCACATTTCTCTATAAAGGGGGTCAAAGTTTTGTTTACTCCAAATGACAGTTTTTTGACATATTGCTTCACCCTCTAAAACCTCCAGTAACTTCTTATTGCCTAGTGCATCAAATAGAAACTTCATAGCATAATATATAATCAAATTCACGGATAACAAGCCATTTCTGGAGCTTAGTTTTTTGCTTCCTTCCAAAATAGACTGTTCCATAAAAACTCTCAAGGAGTCAATTTTAGAATTAAAGCATGTTCTCAACTACATATGAAGTAATTTTATCATCACAGGCTAAGTATGCTACATTTTTTCCATTTAAAGCCACAAAATGTTAAACTATAAAAAACACTAATCATCCATCATTAAATCAAACCCTTTCATTTTACAAATAAGGAAAATAAGACCCAAATATAATAAACTGGCTAATCAGTTCTTTGGAATGATAATTAGGTAGGTATATATTTTTCAGTGTTTTGAGACAGGGTCTTGGTATGTAGTTCAGGCTGGCCTTGAATTCACTAGGTAGCATGGGCTGGCATACAGCTCATGGCAATTCTCTTGCCTTGGCCTCCCTAGTGCTGGGATTACTGGAATGCACCACCACACCTGGCTCCATTTTATTCATATGCTTTTTGCTTGTGAACAAATTTGACCACTACAATTAAGATATAAGGACCTTTAACATCTATTAGAGACATTTCTCAAAGACCTTTAACTTATGAATGTAATAATGCATCACAGGCAAGTATATATTAGAAATATAATTATAAAATTGTAATTTAAAAAGTACAGTTGATTCTGCCCATTATGCCTGTCAATATGAACCTGTCCCTGAGTTGTCATGTCACAGATGGTGACTAATATTGTTTCAGGTAAAGTATGGAAGTCTACTGACCTCTGAAAAGAAACATCTGTATTCAACAGAAATCAGTGACACAATTTTGCCCTAGGGAAGGAAGTATTCTATAGCCCATTTCCAAAATTATGTGAACTTTTATTTTCTTTCTTTCTTTCTTTCTTTCTTTCTTTCTTTCTTTCTTTCTTTCTTTCGGTACTGAGGATCGAACTTAGGTCCTTGCGCTTGCACAGCAGGCAGCGAAACCACTGAGCTAAATCCCCAGCCCTAACTTTTGTTTTCTAATAATAAGAAATGAGAGTCTTCAAACATTCTTGCCCACGTAATTAAAAAGGCTGGTTTTGAGGAACAATTTTTTTTTTGGTACTGGGGATTGAACTCGGGACCTTGCGCTTGTGAGGCAGGTGGTGGTACCACTGAGCTAAATCCCCAGGCCATATAATAAGTTTTGTTGTTGTTGTTGTTTTATTTGTTTCTTTGGTACCACGGATTGAACTCAGGACCTTGCGCTTGCAAGGCAGGCAACGGAACCACTGAGCTAAATCCCGGCCCACTAAAAGGCTGGTTTTGACTGCTTTCATAATAACTTACAAGATTTTGTTATCTCATCACTAAAGATAGAGTTAGCATAGAAAATGGTAGTAGCAAGAGATACGACTGTTCATTCAAATAATGAGGATTGAATATATCTTCTGTTAAAGGGCTGTGATGTGTTCTTGTTTCCACTAAAACTGAGATGTAATTGGGGAGGAGGTGAAGTGGAACTTCTTCCCCTATTAACATCTATCCTACATTCCCTTGCTCACAAATCCATAGTGTATTTGGGGAAAATATTATCCTGCATGGAAATAACATCTGACACAAAAAACTAGATGACAGTGTGCATTCTGCTGCTGACACAGCACCAGGCTAAATGCTTTAATGACTAAATACTTCTACTTCTTCAATTCTTCCCCGCAGTGTCTTCTCTATAGCATTCTTGGAGCTTGGGTGTCTTCAAGGTTAAAGGAATTATGGTAAATTAAATCATAAAAGGGCACATATGGAACCTGACATTAAGTTACAATGACAAGGATTTGGCTATTAAATGAATATTTCAAAACCTATGAGTAATTTGAAGAAGTGCTCGAGTTGACATGTCAAATGCTGGCTGCCCTGACTTTGTAAAAGGGCTGGAAATACCCTTTTGTGTTATTTAGAAAAGCCAGAGGATTGACCAGAAAGTCTTGCTCAAACTAGTATCCATTAAGCAAATGCAAAATGAAAGTTTGATTTTTAAAAAATTTAATCAACTCATTTTTTATATTCACACTTTCTCTGTATCAGTCTATAAATGTGACATGCATTATCTAATGGGTATTTTTACATCCTAGAAGATAAACTACTAAAGTCTCTTTCCAAAGAAATGCACTGAAAGGTCCATGTTACATCATGATATAAGAAATGTAGCTGTTAAACAGTGATTTGCTATATAACCCAGGATGTTGGAGTTCTAATTGATGATTAGGTTGGGTTTGTTTTTAAGAAATTTTATTTTGCTATCTGTTAGTGTAAAGTGGCCTGGACAGATTTAAAAGGGGCTACTGAAGTATGTTTATTTTCTTACATAGGCCACCATCATTCAGATGTAGAGTTTAAGAGAACAGATGTCTAAAGTAGACTCACTATCTTACTGCATTCTTGTTGCTATTACAAATATTCTTAGACTGAGAAAATTATAAACAACAGAAATCTGCTGCTTACATTCTGGAAATTGGGAAAACCAAGACAGAGGAGCTGGCGGATTTGGTGTCTGCTGTGGGTTTGTTCTTCAAGGATGAGGAGAGATAGCATCTTTTATGTCCTGACGTGGCAGAAGGAGTGGACAAGCTCCTCAGCCCTCCTTCACAGGGCGCTAATCCTGTGGTTTTTTTTTGTTTTTTTTTTTTACAGGAAATGAACAAGATTTATTTATTCTTTTTTCCCCATTAAGTTTATTGGTGCATTTTAGGTATAAAATACAGTTACATTCATTATTGGGATCTTGTACCATTACATGAGTATCTTGGTTCTTATTTTTTTTCCCCTTCCCCTGCCCTCCCTCCCTGCCCCTTCCCTATTTGCAAAGACTTTGTTTCCATTTTTTTCCTCTTCTCATATTTTTTCCTTTCCCTTTTTTCCCTTCCCCTACCCCTCCTGCTTACCCTGCTCCTTTAGACCTTTTCTTCCTGTTACACAATATCA
>NW_004624745.1:13692206-13714272 GCF_000247695.1 Heterocephalus glaber | reverse complement strand
CCCAAAGCAGAGAAAGACCCAACTGAAAAAGAGAAGTATAGGCCAATCTCACTAATGAACAAGATACAAAAATCCTTAATAAGATATTGGCAAATACAATGCAGAAGATCATCAAGAAGATTATACACTCTGACCAAGTGGGATTCATCCCATGGATGCAAGGATGGTTCAACATATGCAAATCAATAAATGTAATACACTATATTAATAGAGCCAAGGACAAAACCACATTTGACAAAATCCATGTATTCATGATAAAAACTCTACAAAAAATTGGAATAGATGGTCTCTGCCTCAATCTAATAAAAGCTATCTATGAAAAACCAAGAGCCAATTTCATGCTAAACAGTCAAAAACTGAAATCCTTCACAGTAAAATCAGAAACAAGAAAAGGATATCCACTATCACCACTCCTGCTCAGTACAGTTTTGCAAACATTAGCCACAGCCATTAGATAAGAGAAAGAAATAAAAGGAATAAAGATAGGAAATGAAGAAGTCAAATTGTCATTATTTTAAGATGACATGATACTTCACATAGAAGACCCCAACAACTCCACCAAAAGTCTTCTAGACTTAATAACCAAATTCAGTAGAGTAGCTGGAGACAAGGTCAACACACAAAAATCAATAGCTTTTCTGAAAATGAAAACCAGAGTCACTGAGAGACAAATGGGGCAATCAATTCCTTTCACAATAGCATCCAAAAAGTTGAAATAACTAGCAATCAAGCTAACAAATTAAATCAAAGACATCCACTCTGAAAACTGCAGTACTCTGAAAAAAGAGATTGAAGAGGATATCAGGAAATGGAAAGAGATCCCTTGCTCCTGGGTAGGAAGAAGCAACACAGTGAAAATGGCCATAATTCCAAACACTGCTATATAGATTCAATGCAATCGCAATTGAAATCCCAGCAGCATACTTCATGGACCCGGAGAACACAATCCAAAACTTCATTTGGAACAAGAAGAGATCTAGAATAGCAAAAGCAATGCTAGGCAATAAAGACAAGATAGGGCATTTCACAATCCCCAACTTGAAACTATACTACAAAGCTACTGTGACAAAAACAGCATGGTACTGGCAAAGAAGCAGACCTGAGGACCAGTGGAACAGATTAGAAGATGCAGAAACAACTCTATACACACTCAGTCACCTCATCTTTGTCAAAGGAGCCAAACACCCTCCCTGGGGGAAACAGCCTCTTTAATAAATGGTGCTGGAAAAACTGGGTTTCAATTTGCCAAAGATTAAAACTAGACCTATATCTCTCACCATGCACTAAACTAAAATCAAAATGGATTAAAGATCTAAATATTAAAACAGAAACGCTGAAGTGGCTGGAACAGAGGCTAGTAGAACTCTTCAAGACATCTGTGTAAGAAAAGATTTTATTAACAATCTTCAGTTGTCCATGAACTAGCATAAACAATCAACAAGCAGGATCTCTTCTTACTAAAAACTTCTGCACAGCAAGAGAAATGATCAACAGTGTGAAGAGACAACCCATAATGTGGGAAAAAATTTTCACCAGCCGTCCCTCAGACAAAGGTCTACTATCTAGAATATATAAAGAACTTTAAAAAATCAGACCTCCCAAATTTAAAGACCCAATCCAAAAATGGGCATCTGAAGTGAGCAGACATTTCTCAGACAAAGAAGTAGAAATAGCAAATAAACATATGAAAAAATGTTCAACATCACTGGTCATTTGAGTGATTCAGATGAAAGTAACACTGAAATTCCATCTCACCCCAGAAAGAATGGCTGCTATCATGACATCAACCAATTATAAGTTGGCAGGGCTGTGGGGAAAGAGGAACCCTGCTCCACTGCTAGTGGGAATGTCCACTGGTGCAACCACTGTGGAAATCAGCATGGAGATACCTCAAAGAACTACGACTGGAAGTCCCATTTGACCTACCTATTCCCCTGCTGGGTATCTTCCCCCCAAAATTAAAAGAATCATACCACAGTGAAATATGTGCACCCAAGTTCATAGCAGCACAATTTGTAATAGCTAAAACTTGGAAGCAGCCCAATTGCCCATCACCTGGAGACTGCATAAAGAAAATGTGTTTTTTTATATAAAATGGAGTACTACTCAGACATAAAAAATGAGAAATTAGAGATATTTATAGCTAAATGGATAGAGGCAATACTCTTAAGTGAAATAAATAGGACACGTGTAAATACCAAATAGTTTCTCTAGTGTGAGAAACTGAAAGTGTAAATAAGGGACTAAAAGGTATAATAGATAATGTGTAATAGGAAGAAAAGGTCCAAGGGGAAGGGGAAGTGGGTGGGGTAGGAAAAAGAAAGAAGGGAATGGAATTAATATGAGAAAAAGAAAAAATGGAAATGAAGTCTTTGTAGATAGGAAGGCATGGAGGATTTGAAGGGAGGACAGCGGAATGGGGAAAAAATAAGAACCAAGATGGATTATGTAAAGGTGCAAATTTCCAGTGATGAATGTCATTATGGTGTATACCTAAAATGTACCAATAAAATTAATTTTTTTAAAAAATTCAAGCTTTATAGCAAGGTACGTCCAAATGGTCTGGTGGTTTACTGTGGACCAAGAAGGAAAGGAAAAGAAAGCTGACACTGACTTTGAGCCCCTCAAACCAATTAATGCAGTATTTTACTTGTATGCCAACAAATTCCATACAGAAGCTCTTACAGCTGCACTACTTTCAGACTACAGCAAGTGTGGCTTCGTTGTAACAGATGACAGTGGTGCACTTTTTGGCACACTCCAAGGGAAGACAAGAGAAGTCATGCATAAATTCACTGTGGATCTCCCAAAGAAACACGGTCAGTCAGTCTTGTATTTTGCCCATTTAAGACGGGAAAACTTATCTATGTTTAGAAAGTAGCAGAGAGTGTCACTCGGCTATTTCTGGGGACAAAGTGAATGTCGCTGGTCTTGTTTTAGCTAGGTCAGCTCATTTTAAAACTGAACTAAGTCAATCTGGTACATTTTACCAGAGGTTGCAATTGACAGTTTTAAAGTTAGTTGATAAACCCTGTGGTTGTGAAGTGGATTCAATCAAGCTATTGAATCATCTACTGAAGTCTTCTCCAATGTGAAATTCATTCAAGAGAAAAAATCAATAGGACAATATGTTGATGAAACTTGCCAAAATATAGGCAAGTACTATTTCAGAGTAAAAGATACATTGACAGCTTTGGAAATGGGAGCTGTAGCAGTTTTAATAGTCTATGAAAATCTGGCTATCATGAAATAGGTTCTTCATTGCCAAGGCATAGAAGAGGAGAAAATTTTCTAATTCCAGAACAAGAAAAGAATAAATCTCATTTCACAGACAAAGAGGTACCTTGCCATGCCAAATAGATTTCCAGGGAATGGAAAATGAAGGAGGAGATGATAAATTTTTTGACCTTGATGACAACAAAGTAGTCAACACAGTTCTGGCTAAACATGCCTCACCCTCCAACATCCCAACTTGTGGATCACACCTGTGGTAGAAGCCAAGCAGAACCCTGTCTTATAACTGGAACATTTCCAGAACTTAATCCACGAGCACTGGATACTAAAAAGAAAACCAAAGCAAAACCAGACCTAGCCCTACACTTAGTTTGTCATGGTGTCAGCACAGTACCCTACAACTAAGTTCCTAAATGACACTTTTGATTAATTTTATAAGAGTCCCTGCGTTTACTTTTACTTGATGGTGAAGGTAGTTTTTCTTATATTTTATGAAAAAAATATTTTAAAAACTTTCATACATAGAAGCAAAAATACTTTAACTGTTGTAAACCTTTAAAAGTTAATACAAGTTAATAGAAATGAGATTATTTAAAAAAGAAAAAAACAGGTAGGTCACTGCAGGTATAGCCTAGAAAGGTTTATCTCCCTCCTCAGCTACTCCATGCTCAATCTCTGCTTCCTGTCTGCCGTAAGGTGAGCAGCTATTGCCATCCTGCCTTGCAGCCACTGAAACAAGAAGCAAAATAAAATTTTCCTCTTTTAATTTGCAGGTGGCACATACTGTGTCTCAGCAGCAAGAAAGTAACTAAAAGAATAGGAATTAAGATTGTCGATGGAATTAAAGTTGCCATTGGGCTGATCTTGAAATGGGTAGCAGATTCTGGATTACCTAGCTGGGTAATTACATGGGTCCTCATCCATGGAAGTGAAAGAGGCAGATAAGCACGAACCAGAGAGATGGCAGCATGGTATCACTGGCTTTGGAGCTAAAGGAATAAGCCATGGTAGTTGCTTTTAGAAGCTGGACAAAGCCTGGAAACAGATTCTTCCCTAGCACCCTCTAGAAAGAATGCTACCTGCCATTACCTTGAATTTATCCCAGTGAGACCTGTTTCAGATGTCTGACCTCAAGAACTTTAAGATAATATATCTAGGTTGTGTGGGTTGTGGTCATTTGTTTCCACAGGAACAGAACCTTAATCCTGTTGGGTATTTTTCTGAGTTCTAGCCTTGTTAATAATAACACCTTCTAAGAAACCAATGTCTAGCTTTAACTTTTCTTTTTCTGTGTTTGCCAAAAGAAGCTGTACTTGATTCAAGTTTTAATTTCCCTTTTCCATTCTCATCCTCTCTTCCTCTAAACAAAAGTATGGCAATAGGGTATCCTGAAGTAAGGGCTCAGCAGTGCCGCCACTATGGGATGTCACTGTGGGATGAAAAAGATGTTACTTCAAATAATGAATGACTTGCACAGGAGTCTGGTCTTTGACTTCAGCAGACAGCAGCTGTTGCTACAGTCCAACACACTTTCTCCACCAAAAAGGGCCACAGGAGGAAACCAATGCAATGGAAACCATGGGTAGCAAGCATTTCCCAACTCTGTTGGGCTCAGATTGAAGAATAAAGGAGCGTTCTCAGTCAAAAAGAACTCATTGTTCTCTTTAGGCTGAAAGTTTTGTGTTTTTCCTTTTTTTTTTTTTTTTTAAACATCATTTCTGTCATAGTCTTGCAATAATTATCAGGTCTACCACAAGCCCCTTTGGCCTCTCTGTTCCTTCGATGACTGGGACTACGACAGGATGGAACGATTCTCTTCAGTAACTTCATTATTATCCTTTGTTCTTAATGTTTACGGAGGCAGATTTTTCCTGGAATTGGGCCCTTGGAGTGCTGTTTTCAGTCAGCTCTGCCTTGGAGGTAGAACCTTGCGATTTTATGAATGATCCAGATGTTTCTCTCTTACCAAAATCCTTATTGGTTTATGAGAGATTACAGGCCCAGGTCAAGTAGCTGACTTGTGTTCCGTTTCAGATCTGAAGACCAGTTGCTGCTACCAGCCACATCGCAGCAAGTACTGCTCTCACTCATACTAAATTTCTTGGCTCTGAGGGATCCCCAAAAGAAGGAAGTCCCCACTAACCAACAGTGAATACTCATTTCTGTTTTTTTTATTTTGAAATAGCTTAAATGCCAACTCTGAAAATCTTAAACTTAACGTATGAACATGCAGTTGGTGCTTCATAATTTATATTGTCATTAATTCCATGTGTACATGTTGCCTACCTCCATAACACCTATTATGGTCCAAAACAGAGAGGTGATTTCATCATGAGAGGGTTGTTGAGAGGTGATTAGATCATGAGAGGAATGCCTCATAAATAGATTAGTGCCCTTATACAAAAGAGGCCCCAGAAAACTGCTTAACCCTTCCCAACTCATGAGGCTACTGTGAGAAGAAGCCATTTATAAACTAGAAAGTGGGCCATCACCAGACACTTAAACTTCCCATGCCTTGACTGTGGACTTCCCAGGCTCCAGAACTATGAGGAACACACTTCTGTTGTTTGTAACTTACCTAGTTTACATTTGTTACAGCAACCTGAGGAAAACACACTATCTAATCATCACGTGTGTGTTTGCATCTATTGTTAACCGGATACTTTGGTCACCACACTGGTGAGCAAATATAGAGAAACTCCTGGCTTGAGACAGAGTTGGGTGATCAGTCACAATGATAAGAATTAAAATAAGAATAAACAATGAACTAGGACCTTGGAGCAAGAAGAACTTTCTCAGGTAACAGAGAACGCAGCTCCCTCCCTACTAAAGGGAGTTGCAGCCACTATCTACTAACCTCCTTAATTTAAGAAACTAAAATGCAAAATAATCAGGTTTTTTCCTCTAAAATACCTGTTTCCTTTAAACTCTACATGTTGAAGAACTGGGTTAGAGAGTCTGAGTTCCAATAGGTCATTTTAAATCCACAGAGACACCCATGATAGGGGACCATTAAATAACTGAGCAATTCCTGAGCTCTGCTTATCTATAATTAGTTCTGGGAGGAGTCTGGATAGAGTGGCATTCAGGCACCCACTTAGGACCCCTCCTGGAAACAGGAGCTATTATTCTTCTTAATTCCAATACAACTCTCCTAATATGCGAGAGAGGGGGAGGGGGCGGGAAGGGACTGGATGAGACAAGATGAGATGAGATGAGACCAGATTCCTTCCAAACTGGCGTGGTGGTGCATGCCTATAATCCCAGTACTCTGGCAGGGTGAGGGAGGAGGAAAACAAATTTGAGCCCAGCTTGCACAAATTAGCAAGATTCAGCCTAAAAAAATTTTTTTAAATGACTAAGGATATAGTTCAGTGTGAAGGCTTTGGATTCAATCACTAGTAATACACATACATCATTATATAATGAAGTGAGAAAAATTATACAGTAACTCAGCCAGTGTGGTTTGGATAAAGGCCCATGTGTCAGGTTTGGTCCCTAGCCTATGCTATTGTTGGGAATAACAGAACCTTTATGAAGTGGGATGTGTTCTGGTCACTGGGAGAGTTCTCTAAGAGGAGACAGTGGGATTCTTCCCCTCTCTGTCTCTGTTTTGTATCTTGGCCATAAGGTGAGGAGCTTTGCTCCACCATGTGCTCCCCCCTATTATGTGCTGCATTCCCATAGGCCCAAAAGCAAAGGGGCCAACTAACCATGGACTGCAACCTCTGAAATCATGAGCTTATAAACCTTTCCTCTTTTAAGTTGATTGTCTCAGGTATTTTGTTACAATAAATGAAAGCTGACCAATACACAAACTAAACACAAAAGTAAATGTCCATATATCAACAGAGACACTGATCTTCTACTTTAACAGAAAAATCCTTCACGCTACTAAGAATGATATTAAAAATTGACAAATACTAGAAAGAATGGTATAAGCATGAAATTATACATGATAAGATTGGGAAAAAGAAGCAATAAAGTTATATTTCAGAGTATGACGAAAATGAGTGCGTAATTATAGGAAAAATCTAAGTCTCTGATAAATAAATAGTATTATATTATCAACCAAAGTATAAAATAAATATGAGCCTATGCTGATATAAAAATAAGTGGCTAAATAGCTATGTAAATAAATAAATGGCAGATATATCTTCCATGTATAATAATTCTGAATAATTTGTTAACCTATTTCACTCCAAGGAAGGAAAGTGTGAGTTGCAAAGTGACTTCCTTGTAAAAAAAAAAAAAAACAGTCTGGAAATGAGAAAAGAGTAAATAACCTATGGAGAAAACAGGCATACACTTTACTCAGGTGATCAAGGTGAACATGAACAGTGATGTCACATCTACAGTACATTCCCTGGATATGACAGGATGAAAAGGTCACTTTACCTCTGTGACCTTCCTCTGACCTTCCTCCAAAAGGCCCACAAGTACATTCTAGGCATGAGGAAAATATCAGAGAAGTACTATTTGAGGAGTAATTTACAAAATACTTGACCAGTACCCCTCAGACCTGTCCAGGTAATAGACAACAAGGGGAGTCTGAAAAAACGGCCATCGTCAAGAGGAACCACAAGGAGACATGACCACTAACTGCAATGTGGTATCTTGAGTGGGATTCTGGAATAGAAAAGGACATTAAGAGTGAGGAAAATCCAAACAAAGGGCACCGTACTAACATAAGATATTAATAATAGGGGAAACTGCATGTGGAGTACATGGGAATTCCATACTAACACTGAGTTTTCTTTATACTGTTCTCAAATTTTTAAAAGTTCATTGAAAAGAAAACATTCTTGCAATGCCAGACTTTTTGACATCCCAGGAACAATACAGAAAAGGACTCCACAATCCTCCCAAGTTAATCCCCTATAGGAACTAGGGTTAGCAGAGGCCATGCAATGTATTTACCCGAAACTTGAAGAAGAGATCATTCTGCCCATTTGACTAAGCAATTGTTGCCTCTTGCTCGTTTCTTACTACAGTTTCAAGCTTACTGCATTGCTTCTATTTTGGCGACTGAACAGGATTAGCAGCCAAACAATTTTCTCTGCTTTTACTTAGTGACAATTCTACAGTAAAGTCAGAATCTCTGCTAAAATTTAATATTTCAGCGAATGCATAACTTTCCCAGGAATCTGTTACAATCCCTCTGGCCTGCCCGTTATCACCTTTCAGCGTTAGCACTTAACTTTCTGTGTGTTCACTATGATACCCATCGGTATTTCAAAACTGCATACAGGTTTTATTGTGAAACTCTGCCTTCTTAGTTTGACAGGTTCCTTCTCTGAAACAATTGGAGCCTCTCTAAGGGGCTCTGTCACATCACCTTGGCCTGAGCAACGACTGCGTGGCGGGAAATGAGACCAGCGTGAGAGAAAGTGCCTCAGAGTTTGAGACACTAAGTAACGTATTTCCAGAACTTGAAGAGCAGCGAAAGTTCACTTTACTACCAAAAAAAAAAAAAGAAAAAGAAAAAAGAAAAAAGAAAAAAAAAGGAAAGAAAGAAAGAAAAAAAAGGAAAAAAAAAGGAGAACAAAAGAGAAACAAGAAAAAGGGGGGAAAGCAAAAGAAAAAGATCACAATGCTTAAAGATCTATTGTAATTTGTTCCATTTTCCCAAAATGTTAATTGCAACAAAACAAAACAAAAGGAAACGTTCCTAGGATTTTAAATCTCCTGAGTTCGAAATCCGTGAAAATCCGCTTAAAATCACCCCGGGAAATTGGCTCCGCGACAGCCTCCGCTGCGCTGCTCCCTGTCCGCGCCTGCACCTCCCGGGACCCGGCCGCTGGCCGAGGGGCTGAGTCCAGCGGGGAACGCGAGGGCCGGCCGAGGAGCGGATAAAAGGCATTTCGGCTCGGCCGCCGCGAACTCCGCCACCCGGCCTCAAGCGCTCGCATTTCAGCAGCACAGCTGGCACTCGAGAAGCCGACCCCACCCTGCCAGGGCCCCGCGGTCCCCTCCCACCGAGAGGGGCCGTCGCCTGCGCCCCGTGACGCCCCCGCCTCCCCTCAGCATCTTCAGGGTGGCCCTGTGCATTCTGATCACGGGCCTGGGTCTGAAAACTTAGCCAACTTTGCCAGAAGACAAGAACCTGCTAGTGGGCGCCCTCGGTGTTCCCGGACCAGCACTGACGGAGTGGGGACCCCGAGCCCTCCGGGCCCCGCGCCTGCCACACCCGGGAGCCCGCGCCGCTCGTGGGGCGCAAACTCCGCGGCCCGCGCGAGCAGCGCCCGGGCTGGAGGTCTGAGCGAGGGGTCCCGGCAGGAGGGGCGGCCCGGGGGCAGGGTAGAGGTAGCCAGACTTACAGCCCAGGGCGACCACCAGGTAGCGCAGGAGCAGCAGGAGGAGGCGGTGGCGGCTCCTCCTCGCCATCTTCCGGGCCGAGGTCTTGGGGTCCCGGGGAAGGGAGCGCGGGGTCGCTGAATTCGGGCGGCGCGGGACCACGAGGAGGGCGGGTCTTGGTGCGGGTCAGTTTCTCTTCCAGGGACGCCTTCCCGGGGCTTGCCCGGAGGCAGGTCTGCCAGCCGAGGGATGGGGCTGTGGGCTGCCCCCCCTTTAAAGGGTGGGTGGGTTCGAGGGGAGGACGTGGAAGAGGACGAGGTGTCCGCCGGGTCCTAAGGAGGGGGCGGCGGAGGCCAGCGCGGAAGGGACAGCCCTGCGGGTCGCCCCCGCCCGCGCGCCGCGCTGATCGGCTTTGTCCGTCCCGCGCGGGCTGCCAGCTGTCCCCGGGCTCGGGGCCGGGCGGCCCGGGGGGGAGGGGGGTGGCCTCGCTCCAACTCCTTTCTGTCCTTAGGCACAAAACTTTTTCTCCCTCCTCTCCGATTTTCACCTTGGCGCTGGAGCTTTGGTAATTTTCTGCCCAAATGTGCAGAGCCCCGAGGAAGCGCTCCGAGGCAGTGCAGTTCGTGAGCTTCGCCTCGGATGCGAGAGGGGAAATTTGAAAACAAACAAAACGCAAAGCGAAGGGATCCTGTTTCGTGCTGGAAGTCAGGTCTTGACTTTAGCTACACCCTTGGCCTCGTCTCAGTATAAGCTTTTTGCTTCTTAGAGGGCCAAGGTGTGTTTTGTGTTCTTCGCCTTCGCTTTTTCATGGGTCAAGAGTTGGAATCGCATCTAACGGTGTGAGATGTTCATCGTGTTTCTTTCCAGTTATGTAACTGCTGCCTGTGGAGTTTTCCACACGTTACAACTCCACAGCTGCCCTTTGTTGGGTTTATTTTTGGTCCACGGTGCTTTTAAAAAGGAAACGCATTATGAATGCTCTGTTGCTTGCTTTAAAATTGACCTGCACTTAAGTTGCACGCACTTAACAAAGGCTAAACAGGCGATTTGAACATTTGGTTCTGGGGACCAAAAATGTCTGGTAGGAGCAAGAGGATTGAAAGGTCTGGAGAGAGGCCATCCTCGGGAAAGAAATTGTTATGCATCAGCTTTTTAAAAGGGTAGAATAATGTGTGCAGTCCGGGGTAGAAGGTAGCTGAGTTAAGAGCGTACGTATAAAGAATCCAGCCAGCTCTCTGGACAAAGCCGACCAGAGTTTAGAGAGGCAGAGCTGTGAGGAATGCGGCATCCCTGCTGTTGCCTTGGCGACAGTGAGGAAAGCTTAGTCCCTAAGGGGAGGAGAGAGGGAGGCAGAGGACCCAGGGGCCCAGAAAGGAAAGTCAAAATAGCAAAATCTTAGGGCTCACACTCCAGGCAAGCAAGAAGAGGGGAAACAGACTGAGGGGCAGAGTTATGCCAGAATTACTGAGCAGTAACAAGAAAGGTTTAATACTCAAAAGGAAAGTGGTTGGTGTCCTGGTTCCTCGGCCCTACTATAACTTTGTCTTTGTTTTTCCTCCTCCCTAAAGATACACAACAAAGGGCATACTTAAAAACTTTATTTTGTGCCATCCTACATAAGTAATTGGCTCATTCATTTATCTGCCACCCAGATGGCTGCAGTGCCGAATACCGGAGGGCAATAACGAATAAGACTGAGGCTTTGCTGCCAAAAAAGTCACAGTCTTGAACGGAGACAGTGTTACAGGGAGACAGTAATATCAACTGTTTTTATTGCGTGCTTTTTCTGTGGTGGTGCCTGAAAAATATAATATTTAATCTTCCAACAACCCAGAAGGTAGGAAATGCTCCCATTCCCATGTTTCAGAAAAGAAAACTGTGCAAGACATGCTAAGTGGCTTGTCCAAGGTGGCTAAGAGAACGGCCCTCTGGTAGAGTGGGTTAAGGCTTTTTAATCAGCCCCTGAAAACTGGGTAACATTTTAAAAGGAAGGACATGAGGGATGGGCACTCTACAGAGCAAAGAATAAGATCAAAACCCAAGAGATCTTAAAATTATGGCTTCTTTAGGACAAGCATGTGCAGCAGTAGAATACATGTGGAAGGGAGGTAAAGGTGATTGTGGTAGAAGAGGAAAGGGAGGATGGGGTATGAAGGCCTTTTAGGGTCGTACTACAGACTCTAAAACTTATTATGCAGATGGTGAACTATTTATTTATTTATTTATTTATTTGGTACTGGGGATGGAACTTGGGACCTTCCGCTTTCCAGGCAGGCAGAGGAACCACTGAGCTAAATCCCCAGCCCAATACTGAACTTTTTTTAAAGCAACAGGATAGGATACTAAAAGATCCATCTCTTAGAACATATTGTCTACTGTGGTGGCATCTAGATCTGAGTGACTACATATGTTTGAATTTACTTATATTTAAAATTCAGTTATTTGGCCCTCTAGCCACATTTATAGCTCTCAATAGGCACAGGGGGTAAGTGCTACCATATTGGATAAAGGTAGGTATAGAGCATTTCCATTACCACTGAGAGTGGTACCAGCTGCTGTAGTATGACGATTGATATGGAAATGTAAAGGATAGATTGGAGATAAGAGGCAAATCTAAAACTATTATGAGATTCTAAGCAAGGGATGAAAGTCCAAAGTAAATGGCCACAGTGCATTAGGTGAAAAGCCAGGTATATTCAGAAACCTGGTTAGCAGGATTATGTCATCAGTTAGATGTAGGGGTGAGAGAGAAGCTGTAGGTAATTGAGGTTTCTAGCCTGGATGGTGTTTATAACTGGTATCATTAACCAAATAAGAACTATAGGGAGCATACATAGTTTGGGATAAGCTGATTAAGGGACATATAGCTAAGGCAGTGACAAGTGTCTGTTAGAATGATGGGGGTAGACCTCAGGAAACTCTCTGGATTGACAAAAGACATAAATGCAAATATTATCAGTATCCCATAGAATAACACACTCTCTGCTTCTCAGAATCCTGTGAAGATCCATAAATAGGATCATCTCCTTGGGGTGTTTCTGTAAGGCAGGAGAAGCCATGAGAGCACATTAGATCAGTCAGAAAAAAGTAGATATTTATCTACAGGTGAAGCTAAAAAAATAACTTCAATAAGAGGAAGAAGATGCAGAAAAAGAACACAAGAAAGAGCAATTTTAAAAAGTATGAGAGGACAGGGAGCGAACTAGCAGCCACAGATGGACATGTTTACCAAGTTAACGTTGAAAAAGGATTGGGAATTGTCTCCTATATTTAGTAATTATGATGGCATTGTACGGTTGGGCAAAGAGAAAGCAAGCTTCCAAAAAACTTGTAGCAAAACATGTAGACATATGTTCCATACTCAGTAAACCAACTAATGCACAGGTTAAAGAAAAAATTAAAGATTACTCATGACAGGGCCAGGGATTTAGCTCAGTGGCACTGTGCTTGCCTCACAGGAGCAAGGTCCTGAGTTCAATTTCCGGTACCGAAAAAAAAAGTACTCACGACACTTGTTAAAGATGGTAAGGCAAACTTTCTTCAAGGGGACAGGCCATAGTAATTGATATAGGGACCACTACAGTGGGTTTTATGGTGGAGGAGAGAAACTGGACTTTAACTCCAATAGAGTCAAACAGATTTATAACTAAGGTAGGGGTAGGGGTCAGAAGATGGAAGATTGCTAAGGGGAAACATCAAGAATAAGAGTCTTTTTACTTGAACTGACTTGGCAGGATTATTACTGAAGAAGGCCAGGGTCATCAGATATCAAGAGTGGGGATTGCCACTAAATTGACTTAACAGGATTCTTGCTGAAACTGGATTTTACCAGAACAGAGAGGGAATCCCAAAGCTAGGGCTAGTTCAAGGAGAGGACTCAGAGAAGTATAACTAAAATTTGGTCCAATGAGACAGTCTTTGTCAGAAAAAAAACCCAACACTAAAATAGTTAACAAAAGATTGGCAGCAGCATGGTGAAGGGAATGGCAGTGGTTAACACTGCTTCATTACTAAATGGCTGGGGTTGGTTTCATTATTGTTTTGCTTGTAAGAATCCCTGTGCCAAGAAGCACAGAGTAACTTGTAGGGAGGAACACGACATAGAAGTCACTCTAAAACAAAAAAAAAGTCACTCTAAATTTTATTCTGTCCTCCACATCCCCTATCTGTCATAGTCACTTTCACTCTGATATTATGAACAGGATTTTCAGGTAAACATTAACTGGAGATTTAGTATTTTGGGACATCTTCACATTTTGTATTCTTTCCACCCACTCTAATTCTGAATTTAAAATAACATGGAGAAAGTGTGGAGGCACTTTTCTAAAAGAAGCCATGAACGAAAGGGCTGGGTTTAAATTGAGTGACTTCTCACACCTCATGTTTGGTGTTTCTGTGTTGGATGGGTTATTTTCCCTCATGGAAGTGGAGAAGGTGCTGGAAAGTGTACCCACAAGCTGTAATTTAGAGAAAAGGGAAAGAAATCTTCCATTTTCAGAACTATATAAATTCTCTATTTTTGTTCTTTTTTGTTTGTTTGTTTGTTTTTGAGACAGGGTCTCACTAGGCAATTCAGGGTGTCCGTAACTCACTGTGTAATCCAGGCTGGCCTTCTCGAAGTAATCCTCAGCCTTCCGGAGTGCTGGGATTACAGGCATGCACCACCACGCCCAGCTAAATTCTCTCATTTACCAAATACAATTTTCAGCTACAATGGATAAACTTCTAAGAGTTTAGTTAATGAATTCCTTATTACATAGCGCTCCTCTCTGACCATCATCCCCTCAGATGGTTTGCTGGAATATGCTCAATTTCAACACTCTTTATTTGTGTGTGCCCATAGACAGGCACACTCATGCTTGTATTACCCTATTTGGCCCTTGTGAAAATGCTTGGTCTCCGGGGTAGTGGTTCTGGGAGGTGCTGTGGATCTTTGGGAGGTGGGGCCTAGAGGAAAGTCCTTACGTCACTGGAAGTGTACCCTGGAAGGGGATCATGGGAGCCCAGGCCCTCTCTCAGTCTCTGCTCCTAATTGGAGATGTAATTACTAGCTTGTTCCTGACATGCATTGCTGCCACTGCTCTCTGCACCATGAATTGATGCAGCCCAGTGTCGCCAGCAAGCCAATCCATGTGGACTTTCAGCTTTCAAAACTGTTTATTTACCATTTGCTTTTAATTTAGCTGCTTCACATATTGTAGCAACATGACGTGAGTGCTTACCCCTACCCTCCTTTTCAGCCAACTATACCTGCTCAAGAGAACTCCATGGCGTTTCAGGCATGCAGCTTATGATACTCTGCCAAAGTGACACCTTTTTCCAGGTGCATTATAACAATAGGGTGCCCCAACTTAGTCTCAAGGAGGGGGCAATTTACTAGTGTCCCTTTGTTTTCATTACTGCAAGCGGGAACATTCCTTCATGTCCTCTGCTCCTAAATTTTTTAACATCGTTAAGTGACTTCTATCTTCTAATTAAGTAAAGTTCACTAGCAATCAACAAACAAGTTATTGGTGCTTTCTTTTTTTCAAAAAAGTGTATTTATTATCAACTGAATAGTTGGTTCCTTCATAGAAAGATAATTACTACTTCACAGAGAATTAAGTGATATGAAAATTATTTTTAGAGAGTTTTCTTAAGGGAAGAACTAGTATTTAACAGTCATTTGTCAGTGTCAAGCAATGAGTGGACAGGCATCACATAATCTATAGGCATGGAATCTTGATGTCAACCTCTTGAGGAGAACCTTGATAAAATTTTGAAACACACTCCTCCTCGGCACTATCTCCCCTGTCTTGTTGCATAGCTAATGATAAAAAAGGCCCAAAGTGGTGATCACATGGCAAAATAAGCAAAGAGCCAAACCTGGATTGAATACTGATTAGATTACATCTTTCTTGTCTGTCTAGCCCACAGAATGCTCTTTCTTGAAATCCTCAATGGCTTCCGGCAGCTTTTAGACTCAAAGCAGAAAATACTATAGGACTTCTTTCCTTTTTTTTCATCAAGTTCCTGGGGACCTCTGCATGTACTATTCCTGCTTTGCGTTTATTTTCCTTAGTATTTTGTAGGATTTATTGAATATTTGTTATTTGTTAGGCATAATGCTAATATCTTTTCATATCATCTAAATTTAATCCTCCTAACATTCATAATGGATAGAGAGGTTGAGCAGTGGGCCAGTCACAACAACTTGTAGGTGTTCATTGTGGACTGAATGTTTGTGTTTCCCCAAATTCACATATTGAACTCCTAACCTGCAGTGATGGTATTAGGAGGCAGAGCCTGTGCTGAGTACTTACATCACAAGGGTAGAGTCCACATGAATAAAACTGGTACCTTTCTAAGAAGAGACTGAGAGCTTGGTGCCTCCCTCTGTTTTCTCCACATGGTGAGAATGCAAGAAGAAAATGCCCATTTATTAACCGGAAAGTGAAGTCCTACCAGATGCCTGCCCACACCTGGACTTCACACCCTCCAAAACTGTGAGAAATAACCATTTATTGTTTAAGTCATTCAGTCTAGTTTTCTGTTTTAGTAGCTTGAACTTAGTGTAGAGTGAAGTTTGGGTCCACAGCTGACTGATTCCAAACTCAGTGTAGGTAACATCTTGTACACTGCTTCCCACTTCTGTGCATGTATGCTATCAAGGCCTACTCATCTTCCTGTCTCTGTGTAACTGCCATTTTCTTAGGAAACATCTCCTCACTTCCCAACAGAACCAACCCCTACTTTTCCAAGTCCTCATTACCCCCTCTCTTTCTTGAACCAAAACTGGATCTTATGGTTATTTTCACATCCGTCACAAGCAGTGGACTGTGGACTCCATAAAGGCACGTATTGACAATTTTTGGTTCATTGGTAATATTCTCTTTGCCTAACAAAGTGCTTTGTAGTCAGTAAATGCTCAGTAAATATTTGGCTATTGGATGGTATTATGGTTTAGATCTGTGATGTCCCCAAAAGTCTCATATGTTTGGATGATGATTGGATCATGGCATGATACTGAATGTGTAAATGTCCTGGTAGGAGGTGGTCCTTGAATGTGTAAATGTGCTGGTAGGGGGTGGGGCCTGGTTGGAGCTGGGTTACTAGGAGCATGACCTGAAAGGGTAGATCTGCCTCCCTTTGCTCCTCCTTCATGCTCAGCTCCCTGGCTGCCATGATGTGAGCAGCTTCCCTCCCCAGGCTCTTCCACCATGACATATCTGCCTTGAAGCCTGCCAACTATTGACTGAAACTTCTCATAAGCCAAAATAAACCTCTTCTCCTTTATGTTATGGGTGTTGAGTATTTTGTCTCAGTGATGAGAAAGTGATTAAGACAGATGGATACATAGATCATACATCTTTGGGAAAAATGTGACTGTACTCTTTTTTAAAACTTAATATTGCTTTTTTAAGCCAATAGTCTCTTTAGGTTTCATTATCTCTGTATGGAAAACTTATTGCTAATTGTTCTATTTTCATTACCTTCTCTGATTCCACACATGAAGGAACTGAGGGTGGGTTTAGGCTACCCATCTGACTGGTGTTGAAGATTGGTGCACTTCCATGTCTGTATCTGAAGGTTTTCCTCTGCAACTTTGCTGTTACTGCCACTCTTTCAACCTTCTTTCCAAGTCAATCAGTCTACTGAAACATCATGGCACCATTGTGATTACTGTAGAAGCTTAATAATTTATTTGAAAGACTCTTTTTAAATGTATTTTAAAGTTGTTTTTATTTTTTATGATTTTTTATTTTTATTTTATTATTTTTATTTTTTATTATTTTTATAAGCTATGATGTACCTCCTTATGTACTTCTACCTGTGTCTATTTCCTCAGGGCCCTTGGAATATGACATATCACATCTTCTGCTGAATATCACAGGTAATTTATAAAGGTTTATTTCACTCATGGTTCTGGATGTTGGAAAGTCGATGTAGAAAGTCCACATTGGTGGTGAAAGTCCTCTTTCCAGTGAAGACTTTACTGAGTCCTGAGGTAATACAGGGCATCAGAAGGCTAGAGGGGCACATAGAGAGATACAAGGGACAGAATCAAAGTGGCTTTGTGTTGGGAGCGGGTGGGGGCTGGTATTAGGAATCAAACATAGGGCTTCATGCACATTAGGCAAACATTGGACCACTAGGTACACCTACAACCTCAAATTGGTTTTCACTCTGCTAAATTACCCGTTAATCCATGAATTGATTAATCCATTAAAAAAGGAGGCACCTATGTCCTAATTGCTTTTTAAAGTTCTCACCTCCAAATATTTCACAATGGGGATTAAGTTTCAACTTGAGTTTTGGTGAAAACGTTTGAAACATAGCAGTGAGTAAAAAAGTGAGGCAGTTCTAAAAGTTTCTGATGCATGTGGCCAAATTAACAACACTAATACCTGAGGTTTTAGTAGTAACTTCTATTACCTTGCCTATTTGCTGCTATTGTACCAACAAAGAAAATCCTGAAGTCAAAAAAAATTCTAGGCAGTTTTTTGTTAATTTGTCTTGGAGGAAGTAAAAAAAAAATTAATCTGAAGTTTTGTTAATCTATTTTGGAGAGAGAGAGAGAGAGAGAGTATAAAGGAAAGAAAGGAATGAATGAAGGAAGGAAAGAAGGAAAGGCAAGGGAAGGGAGGAAAAGGGAAGGAAAAGGAAGTGAAGAAAAAGGAAGAGAAGGGAAAGGAATCGGGGATTGAACCCACCTTAGCCCCTTTCCTTTGGGCCTAGCCCTCCTTTGAAGTACGGAATTGTTCATTCCAATTTAAGGAAGATGGAGAAGGGGATAAATAAGTTCATGTGGAAAAAGTAGATGGCTTGTGATTTATTTGCTGTGTACAGTATCTTAAACACATTTTTTCTAATATATCTGTATAAACCTTTTTAAAATAAAGATTTTAATGCTGATACAATTCTACACCTAAAACAATTTTGCTTACCAGCTTTTCAATTGGATTCTTTCATCTTTAGATATCTTCAGGAAGGCATTAGAGAGTGTGGATTACTTGATCTACCTTGCTACAGGGAAAATGGATGAAGGGGATGTGGAACAGAATGGTACCTTTCACTCCCAAAGATTTAGGAATTCTGTTCTTGGATCTGTTCATTCTAAACCAGGTGGATAGTTTTAGCCTTTCTGTAGTGCACTTTTTGGCTCTGATTGAAAGTAGCTGACTGGAATAGCAGCAAAAGAGCAACAATTTAGCTTCAGACTGATAACGCTGTTCAATGACAATGTTCTGCCCATCCTACAAGCCACATTTTCTGTTTTTCTGGAGAAAACACAAAAGGGGATATTTCTCCGTATTATATACTTGCAAATCCTTTTGTTGTTTCACTATATTTTAAGGCCTGCCTTATGCCTTATAGACATTAGTGCTTTTAAGAGTTAGAACAGGGCTGGGGATTTAGCTCAGAGGTTCTACTGCCTGCCCTGCAAACACAAGGACCTGAGTTTGATCCCTGGTACAAAAAAAAAAAAAAAGTTAGAACAGTTCTTAAAAGTATTTTTACCTGCAAGGGTGGCATTATATAGAAGCCCAGGCTGTTGGTTCCTTGAAGAGCTAACAGTCATCACAAAGACAGACATTCAAGTGCTGATCTGTTGACTTGGAGCCAGGGGACAAAATAGCAAGAAAGAGTGAGGACTTTGATCATCGAGTGGATGATGTTTAAAGCAGGATGCAGGCTAGAGTCTATGGGGGAATTAGCCATTCTTGCCATTCCTTCTCAGACAGGGACTAAACATACTGGAGTACTGAAAAAAATCAAAGGTGAAAGGACAGGCCATTCCAGAAGCAACACATGTTTTTCTTGTCACATCCTTAAATATGACACCTAACATTTTCCTGGAAATTTGGTTCCTCATATTTAAAAAATGGAACTGAGATATGGAATTTTAAAAACATTTTCTACTGTAAAACTAGACTGCTCATAGATTTGAGTCTTCAAATTCAGAAATAAAGGGAAATAAATTCTTCTTATAACAAAACCATATTATTAGACTGGAAAGTTGTCAATATGATAAATGACTTGTACTCAACTACTGCCGATATTTTCTGTCTCTCTCTCCTCTTACCTGCAGCCATTGAAAACACATACACTTTCTCACACACACATACTCTCTCCCGTCTCCCTCCCCTCCTTGCATACACAAAGAAACACACACACACACACCCCACATATCATACACACACATACTATTTAACATACACCTCGGCCCAGATTCCATCCATAAGTGTGCACAGATCTCAGGGAGAAGCCCAAGGGGACCAGGGCTGTGGTTGCAGATAGGTCCTAGCCAGGGCCCTCCCCCAACCCCAGCAGCTCAGACCCACAGGCCCAGCCAAAGGCCCACCTGGAAAAGAGCTTCATAGGTACACAAGCAACAGCCAGAGGGCTGCCAAGGTACATTGGTGAGTGCATAGAGACACCAGCAAGAAGCCCGCTCACACACCAGTGACTGGGGTGCACAGCCCCAGCCAAAGGCCATCCCAGACAACAACTACATAGGGGGGCAGGGCCCAGCCAGATGAATAACCAGATACACTCAAGAATGCACAGGCCCCAGCCAGAACCCTGCTTGGACAACAGGGCAGTCCAGGGATCCAGAAGTCCACCATTCTGAACCCAGGAATTGGCACGAGATGACCAGCAGAGAAAAGGCCTCTTGGTGGCTTGCTGAGAATTGAAGAGCACTGGGTGAGCAAAAAGTCGCTTCAACAAAAGCACAGCAGGCTGCATCTGTTGAAATGAGAACACACGTAAACAAGTCTCAGAAACAGACTTCCAGATCTCCTAAGGCAACCCCAAAGGGAAACCAGATGGAACAATCTGATACTCAACCACCTGGATTCCCTGAACTGGCAATGAAAGAGCATCTGGAAAAAAATGAATCAGAAATAATTTCTCAGGTAACAACAGAGATTGTACCCATAATGCAAGACGTGATTAATAAATCTACAGCAGACACAGATAAAAAAAATAGGGGAGCTGAGGAACATGATTTAATCCCAACATAGGAAACAAATGGAATCCATAAAACAGATGCAAATAGATTAAAAACTCCAATGAAAGTTTACATAGCAAAATGAGCCAATGTGAGGACAGGATTTCAGATGTGGAAGACAGGATTGCAATTAGTGACCAGGAAAAGAAAAATTTCTTAAAAATAGTAAGGGACCATGAGAAGTCAATCCAGCAGCTGTTAGATGGTGCAAAGAAGAATAACACAATGAAGAAACAGGAGAGAGTGCAAATGACATAACAAAACTATTCACAGAAGTAATGGCAGAAAACATTCCAAGCAGGGGAAAAGAACTTGACATATAGATAAGTGAGGCATATAGGACTCCAACTAGCTTTGATTAAAAAAAATCTACACCTAGGCATATAATAGTTAAGATTCCAGAGCCCTAACAAAAGAACAAAATTCTACAAGCAGTTAAGAGAAAAGAAACAAATCACATACAAAGGAAAGCCCATCAGAATCACAGCAGACTTCTCAATGCAAACCCTCAAGGCAAGAAGAGCTTGGAGTGAAATATTCCAAGCCCTAAAGGAAAACACCCTCCAACCCAGATTGATGTACCCTGCAAAATTATCTTTCAAAATTGATGGAGAAAAAAGATACTTTCACGACAAAGAGTACCTGAGGAACTTCATAAATACCAAGCCAGCAATCCAAAACATTTTAAACAGTATCCTAGGAAAAGACAATGAAGATCACAATCCCAGGAAGCCCAGAACAATGAATCCACCAGGCAGGACAAGAAATTAAATGCAAAGGAGGAGAATCCAACAAAAAGAAAAAGTTATGACAAGGATAAATCAATATATATTAGTTATAGCCATCAATGTTAATGGTCTCAGTTCACTAATCACAAGAAATACACTGGCAGAATGGGTCACAAAGCAAGATCCAACAATATGCTGCATAGAAGAAACATGCTTAATTCAAATAGAAACTCAGAGACTGAAAGTTAAAGGGTGGAAAACAATACTCCATGTGACAGGAACCCAGAAAAAGGCAGGAATAGCTATCCTCTTTGCAGATCAAATGGACTTCAAACCAACACTGATTAAGGGAGACAAACAAGGACACTACATCCTTGTAAATGGAAAAATCCAAGAGGAAGAGATGACAATCATAAATATTTATGCACCAAATACTAGTGTGCCCAAAGATCAACTAGACAGATAATAAACAATGAAATACTAGAACTCAATCAAACTCTTGAACAAATGAACTTAACAGAAGTTTACAGAATGTTCCAGCCCACAAAATCAGAATACACATTCTTTTTAGCTGCACATGGGTAATTCTCCAAAATCAGCCACATACTTGCTCATAGAACATATTTAAGTAAGTACAAAGAAATTGAAGTTATCCCCTCTATATTATCAGACCATAGTGCAATGAAATTGGCTATCAATAGCAAAAGAAAGCACAAGAATTTAATAAACACATGGAAATTGAATAGCACACCTCTGAATAACCAATGGGTCACAGAGGAAATTAGAGAAGAAAACAGACAGTTTCTACAGT
>NW_004624745.1:13653784-13668775 GCF_000247695.1 Heterocephalus glaber | reverse complement strand
CTTCAGGGAAAAGTAAAAACACTGGAGATTCTGTTGTTTATCCAGACAAATAACATGGAGGGAGGGAAACAGATGAAACCTGTGTAACTCTAATTGCTTGTGCCCATGTCTGAGTAAATAAATCTAAGGTGCACCAGTCACTTAGGGCTCTATGTCAAAGGGAGACAAGAGCCCCTTGGCCATCCATATTTTAACCTGATTCTGTGTCTCTTTGTTTTTCAATCTCATCACCCCTTGGTCAGGTTCAAGCTCCTAGGCTGGTTCCAACAGGTGGCACCTGAAAGGGGACCTGGTCAGAGGAGAACTGTAGTGAATCAGCAATGAAGACTTTCACAGCAAAGAAATGCCAAGCGGTAAAAGAAAATGACAAAAAGAAAACAACAAATGGAAAAGAAAGAAAAATGAACATAAGTGTGCACAATAGAGTCAGCCAGGGCAAGGGGGCAGAGTTCATCAGTTGAAGTACAGTGTTATATCCCTTTGCCGGAAATTCTGTTGCATCAAATTCTGTTGCTCAAGTTAGTATCCAGTTAATTTCTCAGGTGTTGCAAGATGTTATCAAACAGAATCCTTGGTTACTTCAGACAGGCACATTTGATGTAGAGAGTTGGGACTGAGTAAGAGAGGGTTTGGAACATGCTTGTATATCCCTTATATCTCTGCTATATCCCTTAAATTTCTCCCCATGGAGCTTGGTCTGTCCAATTCCTTGCCCTTTAACTGCAGGGAAACATCCTAGACCTAGTTGACCCTTGAAAGAAGATGAAGATGAGGGTGAAGAGCCTTGGTCCCCTTCTCTTTCTTCTCCTCTTCCTCCATCTGTGATTGAGACAGATGCAGTGTCTCCTTATCAGAGATCGGTTAGACAGGCTGAGCTTAATGGAGAGCTCTTTGAGATATGTGCATATCTAATTAATATTCCTCCCGACTCTAACAATCCACAACAAAATGTTCATGAGCTCAATCCTTTGGAGTATAAGTTGCTCAAAGAATTAAAATCCAGTGCAATGAACAACAAGGTTCAAGGACCTTTCACGTTAGGCTTACTGGAGTCTGTACTAGGAACTTTGTGCTTGCTTCCTTTAGACATTAAGCATTTAGCTAGGTCATACCTCTCTGGAGGGCTATACTTAACTTTTCACGTTAACTTTCAGGAGACAGCAGCTGAGCAAACTGCTCAGAATCAGATGGCAGGACACCCAGAGATTATGGAAGAAACGCTGCTGGGAACAGAAACTCAAAGGGCTTTGGTACAACGTGGGTTATGTGTATCCCCAGAGAAAATTCAAACTGTCTCTTTATAGTTACTTGAGAACCTTGGTAATGGAAAGAGCAGTTTGAGTTCAGAAATTCACATTAAGAAGGGACTCATTATGGACACAGAATGATTTCCAGTGATTATTGGGGGACATTAATTGGATTTAGCCCAAATTAGGAATAGCTACACACCAGTTCGTTAAGCAATCTATATAAAACATTACAAGGAGATCCAGATTTGAGTCCTCATACCCTCACACCTGAGGCCCTTCAAGAGCTCCAGTTTATAGAGGCCGCTTTGGCAGATAGACAGGTGTTTCAAATTAGTCTCACTGTGCCTTTTATGCTGATTATATTGCCTACTTCTCACACTCCTACTGGACTCTGGTCAAATAGTGAAAAATAAATGTTAACCTATTGAATGCTTTATCTTCCTAACCAGCTTACAAAAAGTCTTCAGACATATACAGATCAAATGGCCAAGCCAATTCAGCAGGGCTGCCACTGAAGCATGCAGCTTTTAGGATTTGATTCTGACTGTATTGTGCTTCCAGTTAACCTCCCACAACATACTCATTTATTACTAACTTCCTTAGTTTGGCAGATAGGCTTTGCAGATAAAAAGGATTAGTTGATAATCATTATCCTTTGGATAAGTTTGTACAGCTGTATTGTCATTATTCATTTATTTTACCTAGAAATACTCAGACAACTCCCCTTATGAATGCTTCAACTTATTTTATAGATGGATCCTCTCAAGGTTTTGCTACTTACTAGACTATGCAAAATAACCAGAAAGTTGCTACCCCTGGACTTTTGGCTCAAATGTCCGAATTGGTTGCTGTGATTATTGTATTAGAATGTACTTTGGCAGAACCTGTTAACATCTTTTGTGATTTTGCCTATGTAGTTAATATCACTAATCATTTAGAGTCAGCCACTATAAAAAGTATTTTAGTGTTAGTCTAATTCAGTATAAAAATATTTTTGTTTCATTTGTTTTTGCGATCGCAGGCAGCCATTCAGACTAGGACTGCCTCCTTCTATATAGGTCATGTGCTCTCACATTCTGATTTTCCTGGACCAATCACAAAAGGACATTGTCATGCCTATAGACTCATCACTTCAATTTTTCAACAGGTGAGGCTTTCTCACTCTTATTTCCATCAAAGTACATGAGGCCTTACCTCTAGCTTTAAACTTTCCAGATCACAGACATACAACATTGTACAATCTTGTCCAACATGCCAATCTTTACCTACAACAGTTCCGTCAGAAGGCTGTAATCCCTGAGGCCTCCAGGTAAATGAGCTATGGCAAACAGACATAATGATACAGGGCACCAAATAATGTAAATAATCCAAATAAGGGAAATATTATAAGTCCCAATCTGATAGATATCCAAAATGCTGAGTGCATGTTTTCTAAAATTGAAGAATGAATTCTAGGAACAACGGAGGTTAAGAGTAGGAAATATTTATTGAAGGAAGCCAGTTTCTGTCTAAGAGAGACAGAAAGGGGACCAGAAAGTGGGTTGCCCACACACCCCACTTCTCAAAGATGTTTTATTGAGCAAAACCGTGAAGTGAGGCAGGTGCGAGGTGGGACAAAATTACAGTTAACTAATAAGATTACAAGTACAGTTTCTCAGGTAATATTGATCCATTGGGAAATCATGAGGTGGGACAAAACTTTGATCAATTAATATGATTACAACAAGTATAGTTGCTTAGGTAATATTGATTAAATGGGGATCAAAAGGGGTAAGACAGGCTGTAGGCTCATTCCTACTCTAATGAACTCACCAGCTGGTTAACCAACTTGATGAAGCTAGAAACTTCATGATTCAGTCACTTCCCCAAAGCCCATCAGCTATGAACACATGAATATTTTATGAACATTTTAGATCTAAACTATAACATGGGCATACATCCAAGGGATATGAAATCAATATGTCAAAAAGATATCTTTACTCTTATGTTATTGCAGTATTATTCACAGTTGTCACGATATAGAATCAGTCTAAGTGACAATCACCAGATAAATGGATAAAGAAAATATGGGATATTTATAATATATAATATTATCCAGTCATATAAGTGATGTAAGATATATAAGTGATATAAATGACTGGATAATGGTGTAAAATTACAGCTAGATAGGATGAAACAATTCTGATATATTATTACACAGAAAGTTCATTGGCATTAAAAATATTGTATTATATATTTCAAAATAATTGAAGAGAGGATTTTGAATGTTCTCACACAAATAAATGATGCTAGTTTTAGATGATGGATAACCTAAATATTTGAAATTCATTTTTAATGTGCAAGTGCACTGGAACATTGTATTATACCCTATAAAAATGTGCAGTTATTACATCAATTTAAAAATAAATACATGATTTTTGAAAAACCAACAAGGTGAAATATGAATCAAAATTTGGCCAACTGTGAGTGAGTTGGAGATGCCCAATCTCCCTTGGTTTAATGTAGAGGAAAGGATTCAAAGGCCTAGGAAGATTGGATTGTTAGAGTAGATCATTTAAGACTTACTCACCCACGCTTAGATGGTCCAGAAGAAACACCTTTCACCACAACTGTGAGAAATAAGTTCGTGAGGGTAGCTGTAGCACCTTTCAAGATGGAAATATCAGTCACTACATTGAGAAATATACATGCAATGGGAATTGGTCCCTGAATGGCAGAGGCTGAATAGCAACTGAACCACCAAGGACAAGATAGGTCAAAGCAGCAATCAGAATAGCCTCATTTGCACAGACCTATGGGCTTGCTAATTGATTGTGGTGTTCTTAGAAATGAAATAGATAGGAATCTGTCTCAATTCTTACTTGATCTATATAAACAGAAGATTTCTAGGTCAAGTGAATGAAAGTCTAACATGAATCATAAGAACAGCGTAACAGCCCTTCAATCACTTCCCAGACAGTTACAAACCCACAACCTTTGAATGAAGAGGAGCCTGAGGCCCCTTCATGAAGGATCCCATACATTACCAAAAATTTTATATTGTTATATTTCTTCCAACCTTCCTGGAAAGGACCTATTGCTTTTACCAGGATACATGTGCATTGTCAAAAAAGAAATGCTCAGATCTCTTGGTAACTACTGGACTGGACACTAATTCTACTGTGGCTCATCAGTTAGAACACGGGCTTATGGAGTTCAGGTGACCAATAGAATTTTAGCTCAAGTCCATC
The DNA here is from genome assembly GCF_000247695.1 of Heterocephalus glaber. The sequence goes on along the minus strand of NW_004624745.1, from coordinate 13,664,295 downwards.
TTACAGTTGACCTGGTTCATTTGCCAATCCATTTCCCCAGCTCCAGGATATATAATTGGAATACATATGTTCAGTAGTTAGCAGAATCCCATTAGTTTCTTAACCTTTGAAGTGAGGACTTGGGAAAGGCCAGATAAAAGCCACAAGAACTGCTTCTATCTAGGAAATAGTAAACCAAAAACAATTCCACATTTCTAGAGGGATTGAACAGATTAGTGCCACCATCAAAGTTCTGAAGAATGCATGGCTGAGGATTCTCACCACATCTCCTTTAAGTTTGCCTATTTGGCCTGTGCAGAGACAGATGGGTCTTGGAGAATGACAGTGGATTACCATAAGGTTGGCCAGGTGGTCACTGCAATTGCAGCTGCCATATCAGATGTCATTTCACTGCTTGAGCAAATTAATATATCATCTGGAACATGATAGGCAGCTATAGCTCTAGAAAATGCTTTTATTCTATCAAGTTCAAATAAGAGTATATAGAGCTGAATCTCCAAAGGATTTATTTGGAAATAATGAAGAAAAAGCAGAAAAACAATCTGAGACATACCCATAGACCAAGGTGGTTTCTGTTATGTCTGGGGAACACAGAAAAAGGTTATGGGTTTATTGTGAAAGGAGAGGTTATGAAAGTTGTTTTGAAAAGAAAATTCACTGATGCCAGCACTGTCTCCCTATGTCTGGTGATTTCTGTTTGAGGAATGTCAGTAATTGCTAGGTGAGACTTGCAATGTTGGAGTTACGTTTAGGCCTTTGTGGTTTTAGATGGGGCTTCTGATACAGTTTTGGAAAAGGCATAAGTGACCTGAGTGTTTTCTCCCGTGGCCTCTTTGACTCCATTTTGAGTATGACAAAAATGACTCACTTTTGTTCAATATACTTTCAAATTTATTAATACCTGTTAGTAAAGACAAGCAGCAGCAGTTTGCTTTCAGCTGACAAGGCCAGCAGTGCACATGCACTGTCCTACTTCAAGGGCATACCAACTCTGGGGCTATGCCATCATTTGGTTCTCAGAGATCTTGATTACCTTTTTCTCCCACAGAGTATCATACTAGCCCATTACATTGATGACATTGTGCTGCCTGGATGTAATGAGCAAGAAGTAGCAAATACTCTAGACTTGTTTGTAAGAAATTTGCATGCCAGAGGATGGGAAATATGTATGACAAAAATTCAGAGCCCTTCTACCTCAGTGAAATTTCTAGGGGTCCATCCAGCGGAATTGGTATATTGAGCTTTGTGTTCTGAGGTGAATGCTACATCGGATCCATCCTACAGTGAAAAATGAGGCACAGTGCTTAATGGACCTCTTCAGATTTTCAAGGCAACATACTGTTCATTCAGGTATCTTACTCTGGCCCATTTATCAAGTGACCCAAAAATCTACTAGTTTTCAGTGGTGCCTAGAGCAAGAGAAGTCCCTGCAACAGCTGCAGGCTCTGTGCAAGCTGCTCTGGTGCTTGGACCATAGGACTGGGCAAATCCAACAATACTTGGAGACTCAGTGGTAGAGAGGGATGCTGTTTTAAACCATTGGCAGGCTCCTATAGGTAAATCACAGAGCAGGCCCCTAGGATTTTAGAGCAAAGCCTGTCATTCTCCACAGATAACTACTTTCTTTTTGAGAAACAGCTCTTGGTCTGCTATTCAGCTTTAGTGGAGACTAAACACTCAACCATGGGTCACCAAATTACCATGAAACTTGAACTGCCAATCATGAGCTATGTGTGATCTGACCCAGAAAGTTATAAATTTTGTTAGGTACAACAGCATTCCATCATTATGTAGCAGCGGTACAAACACATTTCATAAAGAAGTGGTCCAGATACCCATGATCCCCACTCCTGCTATGCTGTCTTCTCTCTCAGCTTGTATCTATAGCATCAGAGGGAGTTAGCTATTATCAGCTGACACAGAAAGAAAAGAGTGGGGCCAAATTTACACATGTATATTACAATGCAATATACAGATATTACCCAAAAGTAGAGAGTAGATAGTGCAGCACTACAGCTTCTTTCTGAGACATTCTTGAAGGACAATGATGAGGGGTGATCATCTCAAAAGGTGTAACTTTAAATAGCGCACGTGGCTGTTCACTTTTCTTGGAAAGAAAAATGGCCCAAACATGAGATTATGTATTGATTCATGGTCTGTGGCTGATGATTTGACCAGACAGACTTGGATAGAATGTGATTGGAGAACTTGTAACCAGGTAATTTGGAGAAGAGGTGTGTGAATAGACCTCTCTGAATGAGTAAAAGTTGTGAACATTTACACAATGGGTAACACTAGGGATCAGAAGCAGAAGAGGATTTTAGTAATCAGGTGAATAAATTGTCCTTTTCTGTATGACAACATTGGCTCACGAACAAAGTGGTCATTGTGGCAGGGATGGAATTCTCAGCAAAAATGAACTTCCACTCACCAAGGCCAACCTGGCTATGACCACTACTTAATGTCCTATCTGCCAGCAGCAGAGACCAATATTGAGTCCACCATTTCTCAGAGTGGTCAGTAAGCTACCTGACTGCTTCTCTCATGGAAAGGGTAGCATTTTTTTCTTAATTGGATAGACATTTTGATAGATTTATCTGCCCTTCATACAATACTTCTGCCAAAACTACAACCTATGGACCCATAGAACACCTTATCCACCATAATGGTATTCTGTACCACATTGCTTCCAATCGAGCAACTCATTTCACAATAAAAGAAGTGTGGCAATGTGCCCATGCTCATGGAATTTACTGGTCTTCCCATGTTCCCCATTATTCTGAAGCAACTGGCTAAACAGTACAGTAGAATGGCTTTTTATAGACTCAGTTACAGCACCAGAGAGGTGGCAGTACTTGTGGGACCAAGCCGAGGTTCTGTAGAAGCTGTACATGGTCCAAAACTGTATCCATGCATTGCTCTGCTTCATAGCTGGAATTCATGGGTTCGGAAATCAAAGAATGAAAATGGAATGGGCACCTCTTACTATTACCATCCATGATCCATTTACCAAAATTTTCCTTCCTGTTCCCATGACCATAAGTTCTTTTTAAAAAATAATTCTCAATAAGTTTATTGGTACATTTTAGGTATGCAATACAATGACATTCATCATTGGGAACTTGTACCTTTACATGATATATATTGGTTCTTATATTTTCCCCATTCCTTTGTCCTCCCTTCAACCCCTCCACTCCTCCCTATTTACAGAGACTGTTTCCATTTTTTTCCTTTCTTCATATTTTTTCCTTTCCCTTCTTTCCTTTCCCCTACCCCTCCCATTTCCCCTTCCCTTTTAGACCTTTTGTTCCTATTTCACATTATCAATTATATATTTTGATCCTTATTTACACTTTCAGTTTCTTACACCAGAGAAACTATTCAGTATTTACACGTGTGTCCTATTTATTTCACTTAAGAGTATGGATTCAATGTACATCCATTAACTATAAATGTCTAGTTTCTCATTCTTTATGGCTGAATAGTACTCCATTTTATAAAAAAAACCCCACATCTTCATCCAGTCTCCAGTTGATGGGCAATTTGGCTGTTTCCAAGTTTTAGCTGTTACAAACTGTGCTGCTATAAACATGGGTATGCATATATCACTGTGGCATGATTCTTTTAATTCTTTTGGGAAGATACCCAGCAGAGGAATAGCTGGGTCAAATTGGACCTTTAATCCTACTTTTTTGAGGTATTACCATATTGATTTCCACAGTGGTTGCAACAGTCTACACTCCCACCAACAATGGAGAAGGGTTCGTTTCTCCCCACAACCCTGCCAGCATTTGTTATTGGTTGATTTCTTGATAGCAGCCATCCTTTCTGGGGTGAGGTAGAATCTCACCATTGTTTTCATCTGCATCTTTCAAATGACCAGTGATGCTGACCTTTTTTCATATGTTTATTTTCTGCTTTTACTTCTTTGAGAAATGTCTGTTTATTTCAGATGCCCATTTTTGAATTGAGTCTTTAAATTTGGGAGGTCTGATTTTTTTAAGTTCTTTACATATTCTAGAGAGTAGTCCTTTGTTTGAGGAACAGCTGGTAGAAATTTTTTCCCACCTTGTAGGTTGTCCCTTATTTCTGTTGGTTGTTTCTCTTGCAGTGCAGAAGCTTTTAATAGGATGAGATCCCAGTTGTTGATTCTGTGCTAGTTCCTGTACTACTGAGGTTTTAGTCATAAAGTCTTTTCCTATAGCAATGGCGTGACCATAAGTTCTGCTGGCCTAGAAGTCTTATTTCCAGAGGTGGGAATGCTTCCACTAGGAGACACAACAGCGATTCCATTAAACTGGAATTTAAGAGTGCCATCTGGCCATTTTGGGCTTTTCATATTTCTGGGTGTATCTCTGAGGATGTATCTGGAAGAGACTAGAATTTGAATCAGTAGGCTATGTAAAGCAGCTTGCCCTCCACAGTGTGTGTGTGTGTGTGTGTGTGTGTGTGTGTGTGTATCATCTAATCCACTGAGAGCATGAATAGAACGAAAAAATGGAGGAAGAGAGAATTTACTCTCTCTGCCTGAGTCAGGGTATCAGTCCTCCATGCAGAGACTGGAACATACAGCATTGGTCTTCCAGTTGTCAGCACTTCAGACTCAGACTAGAACTATACTACCAACTTTCCAACTGCATGTCCTAGGACTTGGCTTCCATAATTTCACAATCTCAATCTCTTTCTTCTTTTCATACTGGGGACTGAACATAAAGCCTTTACACTGAGCTACATTCTCAGCCTATTTTTTGAGACAGGGTCTCACTAAATTGCTAACTTGTCCAGACTGGGGTTCAACTTGAGATTCTCCTGCCTCAGCCTACTAGAGTAATGGGGTTACAGGCAAACCTCACCAGTCCTGGCTCACAAAACAATTTTTTATAACAAACCTCTTTATTTATACTATTAATTTGTTCTGGTTTTTTCTGACATTTTTTTTTTTTGGTGCCAGGGATCGAACTCAGGACCTTGTGCTTGCCAGGCAGGCACAGTGCTGCTGACCTACATCCTTGGTCCTATGTTCTGTTTTTTTCTGGAGAAGACAACTATAGTTATTTTTCTGAAAATTGGGTGTCTTAGTCCCTTTTCCATCACTAAGACACAACATCAAACATCCACAACTTAAAGGAGGAGAGATTTATTTTGGCTCCTGTTTACAGTCCCTGGTCAGCTGGCTCCAAGGCAGAAATGGTGCTCTGGAAGGGCCTGGGTGGAGGAAATCTTCTCACATCACGGTGACCTGGATTGGAGCGAAGAGCAGAGTGAGGGAGGGAGATATATACATCCTTCCAGGTCATGCCCCAGTGAACTGCCTCTTCTCAGAAAGCCCACCTCCTAAGGGCACATTTAGCTGTGGATTCATCAGTATATTAATTCACAGATGAGTACAGCACCTGCATGATCCAATCACCTTCCAAACACATGAGGCTTTTGGGGGAGACCTCAGATCCAAACCATCACACCTACCTAGACTTTTATGGAAAGCTTAATTTAAGAATGATGGACTAGTTTATTTGACAGAGAAATTTCTGAACAACAAAGCATCGAAAATGCAGCATGTGTATTACTGGCTGCTTTTAGCCAGATGGACAGTGAGATTCAAAAGCAAAAGGAAACAGTGGAAATATTTGGAAAGTTCACAGCCTGGCCAAGGAAAGAGCAAAAAGGAGAAAGTGTTCAAGGGTGATGCTGAGTGCTTGCCAAAGAGATTAGTGCATATAAATGGCCAGTCGTTTTGCCTTGAAAACAGTAAGAAAGAGTCCTCAAGGGCATCTCAGAAATCTTTGAAGTCTCCTCTCCCACTCTAGGCCCAGAGGCCTAGGAGGAAACTTTGTTTCAGAGACTGAGCCCAAGGAACTCTCCTTGTCTTGGGTTTTACCTCCCTGCTTTGAGCCAATAAAGGACTCAACAGTTGCACCATGGTTCATGTGGGCCAAGGGACAGCTCATGCTGGCAGCAGACCTTGATGGTATCTTTGTGGGATTCGTTTTGTCAGCATACAGAGTGCAAGAGTTACAGGGTCCTAGCAGTTTGCACCAGAATGTCAAAGAGCAGCCTTGGAGGCCCAGGAGAACCTTACTGGGGGTTGGGGGTGGGGTGGAGCTACCACCGAAAGCCCCAAGTGGGTGATGCCAAGTGGAGCCTTAAGAGTGGAGCTACAGCTGTGACTCCTGGAACTACAGCAGCATGTGATGCCCACCAGGGAAAGCTTCAGGCATCAGCTCACAGCCCTTGAGAATAGCCGTGTGGCTTGTGACAAACAAAGCCAAGGGATAGGGATAGCTAAGCCCTTGGAGGTCCACTCCCTGTTGTAGTATGCACAGGACACTGGACTTGAAGCTTTAAGATTTAATATCTGTTGGACTGGGTTTCTGTCTTGCTTTGGTCTGATTATGCCTATTTCTTCATTTTGGAAGGAGAATTTTTATCTTATTCCTGTTTTACCATTGTACCCTGCACATGTATAACTTGTTTTTTTATTCCAGGGACTTACAGCTAAAAGGTTTGCCTGAAGTGAGACTTCAGAGTTGGAGTTTTGTGATGCTGGAAGAAGTTAAGACTAGAACTATTGCCTCAGTGTGCATCCATCTTAAGTGAAATAAATAGGACACACATGTGTAAATACTGAATAGTTTCTCTAGTGTAAGAAACTGAAAGTGTAAAGAAGGACTAAAAGGTATAATAGATAATGTGAAATAGGAAGAAAAGGGGCAAAGGGGAAAGGGAAGTGGGAGGGGTAGGGGAAAGGAAAGAAGGGAATGGAATTAATATGAGAAAATGGAAAAATGGAAATAAAGTCTTTGTAAATAGGGAGGGATGGAGGGGTTGAAGGGAGGGCAGCAGAATGGGGAAAAAATAAGAACCAAGAGAGATTATGTAAAGGTGCAAATTTCCAATGATGAATGTCATTATATTATATACCTAAAATGTACCAACGATTAAAATGAATGATTGATAATGTGAAAAAAAAGTCTAGAACTATTGAGGATGAAATAATTGTATTTGGTATCATGAGAAGAATATAAACCTTGGCAGCTAGGAGTTGGATGCTACAGTTTTGGAATGGAATTTCCAGGCAGATGTATATATTTCTAACAGAAAATAACTAATTGGACAACTATGAGTTAACTGTGTTATTAAACAACTATGGGTTAACAAGGTAACTTTGCTCTTTGTAGAATGTATCTGAGTAGCCATGACAACTTCTGTAATTTGTCACCACAAGAGTGTAATGAAATCAGAAAGTCCTTCTAGAGCTCTTTGCTCTGCCTCCCACCCCCAGCTCTGTTTTGTGTAAACTCTGCTTGGTATATTCCCCGGAAAAACTCCAAAGGAATTGAGCCTCATAGATATAACTAACCAACCAAAGACTGCCAAATACTCTGCTTCTGCTTCTATACCTCCTGCTTGAAACCCTATAAAACTGCCTGCCTGTTGATATTCTGAGCCTGACTTCTTTGGGAGCTATCCCAGTCAGGCCTGTCGACATAATAAAAGAGCTGTACACTGCCTCCTGCCTCCCTGGGTGTCTTCCTTTTCCCAGATTCATTTTCCTACAACAGTTTGGATATGGTTTGAATTGATCCTGCAAGGGTTCATGTGCTAAAAGTCCAACCTGTGGGTATTCTCTGGCTTCTCATCTCACCAATTTGATTTTTTTCTCTTTCTCTCCCTCTCACCCTCCATTCCTTCCCTTCTCTTTTTTTTTTTCTCTTTCACACACAGTTCTTCCGTGATGCCATCTGCCATTAGGCCTTCACCAAAGCTGGTGCCATGCTGTTTGCAGATTCAGATACGTCTATTTTCTTTAGAAAACACCCATTATAATAACAGAAATACACTAATACAGCTTTATTAAGATATAATTCACATACCATATCATGAACCCATTTAAACTGTAAAATTAATGTTATTTAATATATTTATTGGAATGTACAACCATCATCACTTCATCCAATTTTAGAATATTTTAGGCCCCTATAAAAGAAACCTAGGTTTCATTAGCAGTCATTCTCCATTTCCACAGCCTTCTCCATCCAGTGGTAAGCAATTACATTATCTACTTACTTTATCTATAGATTTTTCTATTCTGTGGATTTAATATAAATCAAATTATTCAATAAATGACGTTTTGTGAAGAGCTTTCATTTGGCATAATGCATTCTAAATTCATCTGTATTGTAGCATGTTTCAGTACTTCACTCTTTTTATTGATTAATAATATTCTCTTGTATGGATATACCACATTTTGTTTCCTGTCCATCAGTTGATGGACATTTGAGCCTTGCCCTGATTTGGCTTTTACGAAAAATGCTGCTGTGACTATATAAAATTTTTTTGGTATGGTCATGGTATGACTCAAAAATATAGCAAATGTTTAAAAATTTTTAAATTTATTACAATAAAAGACAAGTTACTAATATCCTTAAAATACTTCCCCTCAATGCAAACATATTTATTCATCATTATTGCCTCTTCCTGAGAAGCAGTTCTGTAGGTGCTTTTTCGTGAGTGTTATTGAGCTGCCTCAGTGTCCTGTCAATTAAAATGTTTACCTTTCAAGGTTCTCTTGACTTTGGGCAAGAGCCAGAAAGTGTACGGTGCCGGATCCAGTGAATAAGGTGGATGAAGACACACTGCACTGTTTCTATTAATCTGCCTTTCCATTGCATGGCACTTAGCAGCAGGCATTTATCATAATTTTGATCACACATTCCAAAGATACTTATGAAAGAAGGCTGCCAGAACTGCTTCAGAAAATGACAAAAAAGATGTGATACATGTGTTCAAAGCAAGGTGGAGTATTTTGAGGAGATTAATAGCAATGTGTCTTTTGCTGTATAATTTTTTTAAAAATGTAAACATTTGCCCATATATTTTGATTGCCCATCATGCATTTTCTTTTCTCTTGGTGTCTACCTGTCGCAGTTCATGACTGTGGCATAGCACAAAGGACAGGAGGTTACTCAGAGTCAGTGTCCAATGCAAACTCCAAGGAGGCCCAGGGAACTGCCCTTAGTTGAGTCCCCCTCCGCATGAGAGTCTCATAAAGACAGCCAGAACTGAAGCGTCTGTGGAGGTTTATTGATAGAAACAGGAAGCGAGAATAGGGAACACGAGAAGGTCAAGGTGGTCTGTTACATAACTGACCTTAGGGTCAATCTAAGTGATAAATCGTATGGGGAGGAGAGGGCCAGAGCATTCATTCCTTAAGCAATGTATTTTGATCCTACTTGGACTTATGGCCCTGTAGGCTATCTTTTAATCTCTAACTGCATTCTGGGAGGTTTTGGTCATGTGGCTTTAACAGTCCCTTATCTCTGCATAACCATCTCATACATAGCTCTGGTCAACACCCCCACATTTGCTTAGTGGTTGAATTGCTAGATTACATGATAACTTTATGTTCAACATTTTGAGGAATTACCACCCTGTTTTCCAAGCAGCTGTACTGCTTTCCATTTGCACCAGTGATGAGGGTTCCAATATCTACACATCCTCACCACAACCTGTCAATGTCTGCTTCCTTAATTATAGCCATCCTAGTGGGTGTGAAGTAAGATCTCCTTTGTTTTGATGTGCATTTTTCTGATGGCTAATGATGTTATGCATCTTCTTTTTACTTTTCATACCGCTTAGCCATTTGTATTTCTTTTTTAAAGAAACATTTATTTTAATGCTTTTCCCCCACACACATTTTTGCCATACTGTGTTCCAGCCCAGAGGCACTCTACTACTGAGCTACGTCCCCAGCCCTTTAAAAAACATTTACTTTAAGACAGTGTCTTTGCTAAGTTGCCCAGGTGGAACTCAAACTTGGGATCCTCCTCCCTCAGCATCCCTAAGTGCTGGCATTGCAGGCATGTGCTACCGTGCCGGATTATACTTGCCCATTTCAACATTGGGTTAGTTGTCTCTTTTGTTATTGAGTTGTTTTTATATATTTTGGATACAAGCTCCTTATAAGATGTATGATTTGCAAATATTTTTTCCTTGTATGGATTTTCTCTTCACTTTCTTGATATCATTTGCAGTACAAAAGTTATTTTAATGTAGTTCAATCTATTTTTTTATTTCATTACTTGTATTTTTGTGTTGCATCTAAGAAATGAGTGCCTAACCAAGGTAGTAAAAGATTTATTCCTATGTTTTATCTATGAGTTTTATAACTTTATCTCTTGCTTTTAGTTTTATAAGCCATTTGGAATTTGTTTCTGTAGAAGTAAAACTTTTATGCATGCTGTCTGCTCTGAGAACTATATCTCAGAAAATAAGTCCATTCTTTCTGGATGTTAATTGTCCTAGCCCTGTGTTGAAAAAGTGGTTCTTCTTCCCAATAAAAAAGTTAAGTCTTTTGATTCTGAATATGGCATATATTTGCATTGATTAAGGTATTTAATGTATTTCAACAGTGCTTTACAGGGTATTTTTCCATTAAGTTTATTGGTACATTTTAGGTATAAAATGTAGTTACATTCATCATTGGGATCTTGTACCTTTACATGATGTAT
>NW_004624745.1:13537189-13643416 GCF_000247695.1 Heterocephalus glaber | reverse complement strand
CTTTGCATCGTCTAGCAGCTGCTGGATTGATTTCTCATGTTCCCTTACAATTTTAAAGCAATTTTTCTTTTCCTGGTCACTAATTGCAATCTTACGTTCTATATATGAAATTCTGTCCTCACATTAGCTCATTCTGCTGTGTAAGCTTTCAATGGAGTTTTTAATCTCCTGGAAATCTATTTGTATCTGTTTTATGGATTTCATTTGTTTCCTATGTTAGGATTCCATCATGTTCCTCAGTTCTTCTATTCTTTTTATCTGTGCTCTCTTTAGATTTATTAATCATGTTTTGCACTATGGCACAAACTCTGCTTTTATCTGAGAAATTATTTCTGATTTTATTTTTTCCAGATCCTCTTTTGTTGCCAGTTCAGGGCATACAGGTTGTTGGAGTATCAGAGTATTCCATCTTGTTTCCCTTTGGGGTTGCTTTAGTTGATCTGGAAGTCTGCTTTTGAGACTTGTTTATGTGTCTTCTGATTTTGATGGTGGTGGGGGGGGCGGTGGTTGTTGCTGGTGCCTGAGTAACTCACCTCCTCTGTGCTGAGGCAGGGGGTGGTACGGCAGCCCAGAAGTGTCCTCCTGGGTGCTGGGAGTGACTCACCTCCTCTGTGCTGAGGGGGTTGTACAGTGGCTCCCAAGCCTCTTCCTGGGCACTGGGAGTGGTTCACTTCCTCTGCACTGGGTGTGTGGGAGGGTTATGGCGGCCCAGAAGCCTCCTCCTGGGTGCTAGGAGCAGTTTACCTTCTCTCAAGGCTTTACAGTCTTCTGTGCAAAAGTTTTGCATTTTTTAAACTAAATTATAGCTAAATAATTGATTGGATTTAGTGTTATTTTACCTAAAATTATATTAATTTTGTCTTTGGAGTTTTTATTGATAGTCTATAGAAATGCAATTTTTTCATGTGTTGACTTGCATCTTGCAATATTGTATTCTTTTAATGGTTCTAATAGCTGTTTAGAGAACTCCATAGGTTTTCTATGTAAAGATAATGTCATCTACAAATAGAGATAATCTTATTTTTTTTTCCAGTCTAGATGTTTGCTTGCCTAATTTGTTTGTATATTCTTCTAGAAAAATTCTAAATAGTAAGGGGAAGGGTAAGCTACTGTAATTTCTTGTTCTTAATTAAGGTATTCAGTTGTTCACCTTTGAATCTGATCTTAGCTGTGGAGTTTTCATATATGCACTTTATCAAGTTGAGGAATTTCCTTGCCTTTCCTACTTGGTAGAGTGTTTTTATCATAAAAGGGTGTTGGACTTTGTTAAATGCACTTTCTACATCTATTGAGATGACATTGTAATATTTGTCTTCTATTCTATTATATATTATATTACATTGATGATATTCACATATTAAACCACCCTTTCATTCTTGAGCTAAATCTTGTTTGTTTGTGGTATATCATCTTGTGATATGTTGCTAGATTTGGTTTGCTAATCTTTTGTTGAGAACATTTACATCTATATTTATAAGGAATATTTGTCTAATTTTTGTTTGTGTATGTATTTATTTACATTTTTCCTAGATGTCTTTGGTTTTGGTATTATGGTAATTCTGGAAAACATAAAATGGGTTGGGAAATGTTCTCTTCTCTTCTGTTTTGAAAGAGTTAGTAAAAACCTGACGTTAATTTCCCTCTGATTGTTTGGTAGACTAAACAGGAAATCCATCTGTACATGGTCTTTATCAGGAAGTTTTAAAATTACTAATTTGATGTCCTTACTTCTTATAGGTCTATCCAGATTTTCTATTTTTCCTTAAGTTGGTTTATGTCTTTCTAGAAATTTGCCTATTTCACCTAAGTTATCTAATGTTTTTGGTGTAGAGTTGTTCATAATTTTGCATATATGTCTCTAACATCTTTCTATATTATTACTAGGGATTGAACTTGGGGGCATTCTACCACTGAGCGATATCTCCAGGCATTTTAATTTTATTTTGAGACATGGTCTGCTAAGTTGCCCAGGCTGCCCTTGAAATTGGAGTCATCTTATTTCAGCCTCCTCCAGTAGCTGGTATTACAGGCATGTGCCACTATGTCCAGTTTTATAATCCCTTTTGTTTCTATAAGATTGGTAGTAATGTGACCTCTTTTATTCCCAGTTTTAACAATTTATAATCTCTCCCTCTTCTTTGTCAAACTAAAATTTTTGTCAATTTTATCTTTTCAAGGAGTCTACTTTTATTTTCCCTGATTTGTTGTACTGTTTTTCTAGTCTTCATTTCACTGATTTTGGCTGAAATCTTTATCATTTCCTTTCTTCTAGTTTTAGGTTTAGTTTGCTCTTCTCATTTTAGTTCCTTAATGTATAACATTATAGATTGATTTGAAATCTTTTAAAATGTAAGCATTTATAGCTACACATTTAGGAAAAAATAGGAACTAATCTGGCCTGAAGATTTAATGGTTTGACAGAAATCTACCAGTAAGACTGAATTACATCAACTCTTACCTGGATGTTTGCCTAGTTTTTGGTTCTATGACAGAGTGGCATCCAAAAGCACAAGTTAAATACATAAAACTCCAGCAGAGCTTTTGTTTTAGTGATAGCAATTATTCAAGAGTTTGTGTGATTTTTAATGTGGAAAGATTATTTGGTGACGATTGTGCAACATTTTCAAACCTGTCACATGTAGCAATTCTGCAGTCTGAGAAATTGTTACTGGCATTTGCAAGCATGGCAGAAATTTAATAAACTGTCGCCAAACCATTTGTTTATTTGAATGCCAAGGTTTCTTTCCCTACATCACATGCAGTGCTCTGTTGCCAACATTTATCAAAGTACTCCCACAGTTGTCACAGAAAGAATTGTTCAGAGACTTACTACTTCTTTATTCTTCTTGTCCTTATATTTCATTGCCTTGTCACTTCCTGGAGATTTACTTGAATAACATGAATAATGTCAGTATGGAGGAGTTAGATTTTAAATCATGGACTGAAAAAAATATTTGAGATATAGCTATAGAAACAGATATAGAGCTTAGTGGGATTGAGAAGATGACTTTCATGCCCTATTTTCTATACATTCCTAATGTTTGAATTTTTATAGAAAGACTCTTTCATTTGTGGAATGTAAAGCAACAATAAAAATGTAAAATTGAGAAGGAATTAAGAAAAAAAGCATTAAAAAGTCCAACTAGATCAACTTATTTCTGATCAGTTACACAATTATGTGAGACAAAGAATAATGATAGGATTCAGGGTGAAATCCATCTCTTTGAACCAGAGATTGACAACTAGGTGAAATTATTGGCTCTTAGTTTGCATTTTCCGCTTTTACACCAACAAATAAGTGCCAGCCTAGGTTTAAAACCTTTGCATATGAAACAGTGAAAAGGAAGATTGGAAAGTGTGGTCCTGGGCTTCAGTCACACATTCAAAGATGCATGAAAGTGTAGCTCTTTTTCATTAGGATAAGATTTATCATCTGAAATAAATATCTCTTTTTTGTCTTGCATGTTAATGCCTCTGAGGGATACTTCGGCAATCCTATCAAAACTTTAAGTGCATGTACTCTTTTTTTTCCATTATAAACATATAGTTTATTCTTTTTTCTTTTCATTATTTTCTCTCCCCTTCCCTTCACATCCTACTCCCTCCAACATTTATTTCCTTCCCATTTGCAAAAGTTCTATTTCTTTTTTTCCTTCAATTCTCTCTTTTAAACTGTCGAATATGCAATTTCACTGCTGAGAACTTCTTTTGAATATACCAGTGTACAAATATTAGATAAACAGATGCTCATTGCAGGAAAATATTTCTAATATCTTAAGTGTAGGAGTGTGGTGGGGGTGGGGAGATATTACAGATTAGTGCACCCAAGTTCACATGGCTGAGAGGTGGATTGCTAAGATGTAACCTATGATTTCATCCCTCTCTACATTACAGTCATGAGTCAGTGAATGTGAATGGCTTTTAGGCGGTCAGGAACCACCTATACGTTTTTCCTAGAGTAGGTGAAGATTAAATGGTGAGGAGAGGAGGGCAGGTGGGCAAATGTCATAGCCAAGGGACTAGGAAAGAGGCAAGGTTGGTCAGCAGTTTAACATAACAAACATAAGGGAAAAAGGTTACGCATAATTAAGAGAAAGGGATTCTGGTATTTTATTTTCCAAAATAGCATTACCAAGTCTCTCTCTTTCCCCCTGGAGGCATGAATCCCATACTAAAAGACTACAAAGGAGATTTCAGATAGTCTGATAGGCTTTCTCACTCTGAAATAGGATTGAGGGGGAGCTTATTTCTGGAGAACATAGTCATCTTTTTTTCATCAAAGAAAATCCACATTGACACATGTTTGAGGGATTAGTACATCTTTGAAATCCTAAGCAAATGGGAGGAGAAATGTTGCAGCCTTCACAAATGTTGGAATGAAGGATTTGGTGTGGCTGTTGCATAGTGGGATGATTCAGAGCATTTTAATGATCACATGCCAATTTCATGAGTCCTGGCATTTTCTGAATGCCCTGGTGTTTCCAAGAATCTCAGATGCTATATTAGTATTCTAGATGACCTTGAGCCAAATACTAGTCCTTCTGTGATCCATCTTCTCTTTCCACTAAATGAGGGAGGCATGTAGAATATGTGATCTACACCACTAACTCGGGATTTAATTTATAATTGTCAACACTTACTGGCTCATCATCCCTTTAAATAAACATTATTTGATATTAATGCTGGTTAAAAACACTAATTATTTTCTTAATAATTCATAAATGCACATATATTAATACATCATTTTGACTTTTAAAACATTGATTTTAACTGAACATAGAAATTGTATTTCTTTTTTTGGTACGGGGGATCGAACTCGGGTCCTGGCGCTTGTGCAGCAGGCGGCGAAACCACTGAGCTAAATCCCCGACCCTAAAATTGTACTTTTTAATGGGGTATCAAATGTGATTCTTTTTACTTTGGGATATATGATTTTTAAAATTAATTTTTAAGTTATGCACTACATGTTTGTAGTACATAACGATCATATTCCTTGTGGGAAGTTGGGACATGTATATGACACATCTTAATTCTTTTTTTATCCCTTTCCCCTTCACTCCCTCCCTTCTCCCTGCATCTCTTGGTGATCTTCCCCTATGCAAAAGATCTGTCTCATTATTCCCTATTATCTATCTTTTATTTTGCTCTTTTTCATATTTTGGGTTTCTCATGTAAGACAAACCACATGATAGTTAAACTTGTGTGTCTGATTTATTTCACTTAATGTTATGGTCTCAAAGTGCATCTGTTTTTCTACAAATGATTCAAGTTTATTTTCTTTGTGGCAGAGTAGTACTCCATTGTATATAAATACCATGTTTTCTTTATCCATTTATTTATTGATGGACACATAGGATGCTTCCAAGAGTTGGGTATTATGAATTGTACTGTTATAAACATAGGTATTTGTGTATCACTGTAATATGATGTCTTTAACTTTCAGAAACATATCTAGGAGGGGAGCAGTTGGGTTAAATGGAATTTCTTGCTTTAGTTTCTTGAGGAATCTACATACTGATTTCCAAGATGCTTACACTAGTTTATACCCCCACCAACAATACAGAAAGTTCCTTTTCCTGTAAGCCTTCCCAGCATTTGTTTTCAGATTACTTGATGATAGTCATTCTTTCTGGAATAAGATGGAATCTTAGTGTTGTTTTAATTTGCATTTTTTAATGGCCGGCAAGAGATGTTGAACATTTTTTCATGTGTTTATTGTCCATCTGTATTTCTTCTTCTTAGAAGTGTCTGTTCATCTCAATTGATCATTTTGCCTCTATCCCAAGATCTGATCACTTCTGTTAGTTTGGGAAGGGAGGATACAAGGTAATTGGCTGTTATGGTTTGGGTCTAGATGTCCCCCCAAAGCCTCATGTGATCATAGGCATAATCCAGAATGTGTGATGCTGGGGTTAAGGGCGCGTGATTACTAAACCACTACATGTGAACAATTAGTTTGGCACCACCCTAATCTATCTAAGAAAAGGGACAGAAAGATGCTGTTAAACCCTCTTATTACCTTTGTTGCCTTGTGAGTGCCATGTTGCTTTTGCTTTGCCATGTCGGTTTGTCATCCCTGCCTTGGAGTCAGCTAATTATGGACTGAAACCTCTACGAACTGTAAGCCAAATAAACCCCTGCCCTTTTAACTTTGGGTGTCGGGTATTTTGTCTCAGCAATGAGAGACAAAGGTAACTAACATATTGGCCCAGCACTCATTTCTCAGGGAATGGACTGCAGTATTGTAAATGTCACCAAGGTAATTCAGGTATTGGTGTACAGAAAAAACACTGTTGTTAATAGCAACAACTCTGGAACTCTGGCAATATCAAAGAAATCAGCAATAGTCCAATACACTTGGATATTGACATTTATAAGAATCATTAATGTACCATTGTTAGAAAAGAAATCTATAATTATAATATAAACACTAAGACAAACCAAATATTAATATAAATCAGATATCTACCAAATGCAACAACTATACCTCCACTAACGATAGAAAGGAATTCAATGGTAGTAATATAGAGTTAACTATTTAAAGATTAATAAAGTTTGATAGTTATACTATTAAACGTATGAGAATGGGAGAATGCAAGAAGAAAGTATTGAAAAATTAAACCATGGGAGATGAGAAGAGAGAAAAGTGAGATAATGGATCCTATTAAAGAGTATAAGGGTATTTATAGAATTAGGTAAAGGTATCAAAAAAATGAAAATAGAAGATAAAAGGAAAAAGGGAGAAGAAAAGAAATTATATGGAGTAGAAAAAAATAGAAAAAAATTAAAAGGAAAAAGAAAGGAAAAGGACAAAAAAGTAGCACGGAAAAAAAGAAATAAAAATAAAAAGAGAGAAAGAAAATGAGTCCAAACAACAGAATAAAAATATTTCTCTGTATTTTTGAATGAATGGTTTCCTTCCAGGATCTGCAGGTTTGGAGTTCCCCGAGTCATGGTTTTCTATTCCCTAGCCTTATTGTTTGTGGTTTGGGGAATGTGCCCCCTGTTCCAGGGGCTTTTCTGGTTATCCCAGGCTGTGACAATGTTGCTCAGTTTGGTACACAGGGAAGGCAATCAGACCTCAGATCTGAGCTGGATGTAGCCATCAGTGCAAGAGTTCAAGTACTTAATGCCAGCAGGCAGATTCAGACCCAGCAGTTCTGAGCACATGTAAGTCAGGCCTGGCTTCTCACCTTGGAGGGAAGAGTCTATGTCTTTCCTGGCCTGAGTTTAGATTTCTCAGAGGATCTCTTTCTAGTCTGTTCCTTGTCTGTGACTGTCTCCCATGGCTACCTCTCACCAGTCACTGTGGGAGGATAACACAAGGAACCCTGAAGTGAAGTTGCTTTTTTAATTGTGTCTGAATCCCAGATTTAAATAATCAAAATGGCACTGATTAAGCTCTCTCTGGCAATATAGTGGGTGAGTGCTTCTCTGGCTGTTAACTGCCACGTGGAAGGAGTCCTTTTGGAGCAACATGCAAGTTGTCTGTGCTGTTCCCAACAGCTATGGGCTTGGCCACCATTTCTCCCTCGATCTCCCAGCCCTGGGTGCTTACCTTGCTTCTGGGGAGCCAGCTTCCCCTCCCCTTGAGGCATGAGCTGTGGAGAATGTCCAGATTGTATTTTTTCTTTTCTGGGTGCTGTGGACCATCTTTCCAACTTGTCTGAGGCTTCTAATTTTTCCTGTCAGTCCTTTCCTGATTCCTAGAGATCTACTTTTTTTGTTGTTTGTTTGTTTGCCAATGTCTGGATTTTGGATCCCAGAGAGGCTGGATTTTGCTAATTATCACCACTTTGCCATTTTCTCCCTCCATACCTCTTGGTGTAAAATGAAACAGAAAATTTTATTTACAGGAGAACCTATATTTTGATGATTTGTATTATTGATTTTCTCTTTACTATTAGGAATAACTGATAAGATTTTCTTATGGTGTAAGAAAGAAAGGAATGGATTTTATGTTTTATTTATTTAATTTTTTTTTTTTGGTACTGGGGATTGAACCTGGGATCTTGTGCTTTTGAGGCAGGCAGCAGCACCACTGAGCTAAATTCCGGCCCGGGAATGGTTTTTAAAAAGAATGGATTATGTGCACTTCTCTATTCATTTTATTTTTGTAGTGTTGAGGATCAAAACCAGGACTGTGAACGTGGAAGACAAACCTTCTGTCATTGAGCTATGCCCCATGTCCTTGAACTTTACTTATTTTCAAGAGCCTTTCATCTCTTCAAAGATCTACAAATACACGCACACACTTCACAGCCAACTTAGCCCACAAAGGAGTTGACAAAGAATGATATTGAAGCTGGGTGTGATGGCCCACACTCTGTGAAGCTGAGGCAGGAGAAGTACAAGTTTGAGCCCAGCCTGGGAAACAGTAAGATTCTGTGCTCCCCTCCATCCCCCCAAAAGGCACAGTGAAAAGGCCCTGGGTTCACTCCCCACTACCAAACAAAAAGACAACAAAAAAAATTTAAAAACCGAAACAAAAAAACAAGAAAAATGATGTTGAAGTAAATGTAACATTTAGCCTCATGGTGTGCATTAGTAAGCTTTTTGTTGCTATGAAAAAATGTCTGAAAAAAATCCAAAACTTAAAGGAGCAAAGATTTATTTGGATCTATGGTTTTAGAAGTTTCAGTCCTTGGTCAGCTACCTTCACACTTTTAGGTCTGCAGCGAGGCAGAAACATCATGGGAGAAGGGCATTGTAAAGGAAAGCTGCTTTTCTCATGGCAGCCAGGAAGTAGAGAGGAAAAACACCAAAGAGGAGAGGTCCAGGGACTAAATATAGCCCCCAAAGTTACACCATGGTCTACTACCTTTGACTAGTTTCCATCACCTTCTAATAATGCTATTAAATTATGAGCTCATCCATGGATTACTCCACTAATTAAATTAGAATCTTCATGATCCAATCACCTTCCAAAAGCCCACCTTCTGACCACATGAGCTTTTGGGTCATTTTAGATCTAAATTGTAAGACGGTAATATACACCAATAGAAAGAAAACAGGGGTTGCACTTGTTTTTTTCTCTCGTTATTTCACAGCATGTGCATCTCTGTATTCAGATGGAAGTGCAGCCCTGGTATAAGATAAATTATAAAAATGTGTGTGTTTATTATTAGGATATGTAAAATGCATATCAATTACCTCTGTAATGGATTCCCGAAATACAGCTTATTGTGTGTGCTTCACAGATCTCAGTTACAGGGAATGTAATTGACCCATAACCTTAGCTGCCTAGCTCTGAAATCCATTGCCATGTTTTCCCAGAGGTATTTCTTGCTTCTAATCAATGACTGACTGCAGTGAGAATACTAAAACAAGCCCAGCCCTGGTTGACTGGTACATTTTTAATTGTAAACTTTGGCTCAAGGACCCTGATAGCCTTGAAAAACCTTTTTTAGACTACATGGGTGGTCAGAAATATTTCTACTTAATTTTTCTTTCTACTCTACTTCAGGTGTCATCAGCCTTACCTGGATGTCTTCTCCTTTCCTTCATGGATATTTCCTCTAAAAACATCCTTGTACATCAAATTCTGTCTTGGTGTCTGTTCCTCAGAGGACCTGACTAACTTGCACACATTCATTGTAAGTACAGCTTTGCAAGGCACAGAACCATGTATTTGGCATGTTAGAGCTTTGAGTCAAAAAGGGGAGAAAATAAAGATATATACTTGAGTTAGTTCACAGAGGCTTCAAGAACTCTCAATAGAACTTCAATTCAAGAAATTAATAACTGGTGTACTGTGTGAGGTTTTGGTAAAAACTTATGAATGGGGGAAAGAACTGGGGAAAACTTCACTGTGTATCTTTTAGTATTTTTAAATTTTCCATAGAAGCAAATTCATAAAAGTTTAAAAATGTAAAATCAAATATTGGATTAAAAAGATGAGCATTAGGAAAAAAAAAAAAGAAATCACGGGCAGACAGATCTGAAATTGAGACCCAGATCATATTTACCATGCTATTGGAGTCTCGATTCCAATGATTTGCTTTCCTCCTTGCATGAGAATTCTGTAACTTCATCCAGTGGTTCCCGGTTGGAGGTATACACCTACCACCTGGCTGACCTTGGTCTTGGCCATAGGGCTTGCTAGGGCCAGGGGACTGTGACTGTCTGAAGGCTGTGGGAGAATGCTGGCAGGACTGTTAAGGGCAGTGCATAGGGTAATTTGTCACTGTGTTCCTTTCCCTCCACCAAAGAAGCACAATCCCAAGTAGGAGCTGCTTCTTCTCTGAGTAGATTCTGGAATAAACTGGCATGGGCAATGCCATGTAATGTGAAGAAAATAAATTTGCACAGTTGGAAACTATTGCAGTTATTCCTCAAAATTTTGATTTTGAAAACTTTCAAAATAAAGTTGGATTAGTAGTAAAATTATCATCCTGACTTAGAGCACCAATCATTAATATTTTGCCACAATTGCTGAATTCCTTTCTTCTCTCAATAAAGAGCTTCCTATTTTTTTGGAACCATTTGAGAGTTAGTTGTGGGCATAATGATAGTTCAGCTATAAATATATATTGAGAACAAAGTATATATGTTGACAATAAAGATTCTCTCCTATGTGACCACTATACTAATATTAAATCCATGAAATTTAATATTGATACATTATTTAGTAAATAGTTCATATTCAAATTTCTGTCACGCATGTATCTTATAAAATGTCTTTTATTTTCTGAGGTGAGATCCTAGTAAGGGTCATACACTACTACTAGTTGTATGTCTCTTTAGTTTCTTTAATTTAGAAGAATTCTTTGATCTTTTCGTTCATGAAACTTATTTTTGAAAGTTTGAGGCCAGTTGTTTTGTAGAACGTCTCAGTTTCTGGTTATATCTAATTATTTCACAATTCTTTAGGTTCAGGTAATATATTTATGGTAAGAGTACAACAGAGGGGATTTCATTTACTATTAGTACTATTATTAGTGATACTAGGGATTGAATCTAGGGCCTTGCATTGTGCTACAACCCTGGCCCTTTAAAAAAATTATTTAAAATTCTGAGATAAGATCTTGCTGAATTGATAAGTTGCCTAGGCTGGCCTCCTCCTTCCTCAGCCTCCTAGATTTATGGAATTTCAGGCATAACACCAACAGGCCTGGCTGAGGAGAAGTCATTTATAATACAACCAGGAGGCACAAATATGTCAGATTATCCCATTTTGGGTGATGATAAGTTCATCCACTTTGTTAAGGTGGTTGCCACCATGTTTTCAATCACTGTGACAAAATACCTGACACAATTAACTTTTACGGAAGAAGAAGTTTATGGTTTTAGAGGTTTCAGTATGTGGTCAGTTGATTGTGTTGCTTTGGGCTGACTGTAGCACAGTATATGTTGGTGGGAGCATATAGCAAGGGAGGCCTAGTCACTTTAAGGTAGGACAGAAGAAACAAAGATAGGTAAAAAGGAGACATAGATTTTGAGAAAACTGAAACTTGAAGACACAATCAAAGTTATCCAAGGTTATACCTGTTTTTTTCTTTCAGGCTCTCCACACCTAACTTCCAAAGTGAAAAATCCTATGAGTCTACAAACTTAGCCTTTCTATACTACTAATAGAAATATATAGTATTTGGCCTATACTTTTGGTTTTTCTTTCAATAGTATAAATTAAATTCAAAAGACTTCAACTTTCAAAGAAATAATACTATTAATTCAAATCAGTAACATATCTCTAAGTTCAAACAGATATAAATGGTTTACATTTTAATCTAGTTGATAAAGTTAATTTTTGTTTTAGCCCACTAACGAGTGACCTGAAGAAACAGACACCAGGTAAAGATAAATAACTCAAAAAAAATAAACATCCTCGCTCACTCATCTTGAGGATACCCAGGAGCACACAAATATGGTCTCACCACTTCCTCATAGTGTCACATGTCAGGGAACAAGCCTTCCTCAGAAGGACCTTTGGGGAACATGTGAGATCGAAATAATATCACACCAGATTGTTCCACTGAAAAGGTTCATTTATCCTACTTTGCTTAGTTAGGAACTTATGAGTTGCTACCTAGAGACAGTATATCTTGATCCTTAACAAACTTTCTTAATTTTAGTCCGGTAAAATATAGAGTGAATGAAATCTAAGCTCAGCCACTTATATTTCTCACTTTGAAATTGAAAACCCAGACTTACACTTTCTCTACGCCTCTATGGTGAATGTAAGATCCTGGCCAAGGAGATACATGGTCGCCAGCACGGTCGGCTGGGGTGAGGAGGCCTTGGTATTGTTTCTTAGGCTGCACTTCCACCTGCTGGCGGTGGATTCTGATAGCAACTCAAGGGCAGGGAGCGGGGAATGAGGGGGAGAGGTTTTCGGCTCAATCTGGAAACCGATGCGGCTTCAGTACAGCCACAGAATCAACCAAGTTTGAATAAAAACATTTCCAGATTTTACTTACAGAATGCTTACTTGAAATTAACAACAGCATCCCGGAGCGACAAAGGAAGTGGACATTACTGGGGTTTTTGCAAGGGTATCCATCCATCCATCCATCCTACAAATATTTAGATTTGTAGGGGCTCTTGGGATACATCAGTGGACAAGAAACAAAAAGTCTGGCCCGAGTGGCCTTTTATTATGCTCTCTATACTCTATAGATACCATATAAACCAAGGCAGGTAAATTGAAAAGAGCTCTACAGATTAGTTTCCTCCGATCTCAACAGGCCCACAGCAGAGTAGCTAATTAAATGGAGGACCCAGAGCACATCTGCTCCGGCCAGCACCTCTGCAAACTGAGAGTTAAAACAAGACCTAGGTATCTGGGGTGTGGCCAGCCGGACTGATCAAAAAGCTCGAGTAAACGGACTTTCCCCAAGTTTTCTCCCCGCACATATTCTCCGCAGGAAGCAAGGACTTCGCCGTCAGTGAGGCTCGAACCCTCAGAAGGCAATGGCGTGCGGGGACTTTCCCCTCTAAAGGAGACAGCTGCTCTCCTGCGGATCCCACGAGCTGAGGGTGCGACCGCTCTGCTGACCTGGAAGCCCTGGGTCCTGTCCGCGCCCATAGTGCCCAGAGCCAGTGACTAATCCTCAGCGCAGCGCGCATGCGCCCCCCACTGGCGGCGCGCAGTCCGGGCGCAGGGTCCGGAATGGAACTCTCCTACAGAACCTTCGATGCGCGTTCCTGGTTTCCGGGGGAGGAGGACAGAGAAGGAACCGTGCGCGGCGGTTCCCTTGGCCGCCATTGAGGCGATGGCGTCTGCTGTTCGGGGACTGCGGCTTTGGCTGGTCGCCCCGAGTGGTGGGGTCAGCCGGAGTGAGTTTCCTCGGGCCGTGGGGACTGAGAGCCAAGCGTGGAGAGCGGTGTAGCCCAGACTGGGCTTGGCTAGGACCTAGAAAGTCTGACGAGTCGAGGAAGGAGGAGTGTTTTCTGCCCCGGCTGTGGCTGTCGCCCCTTCCCGGTCTCAGAGGACAAATCTAGGGGCGAGAGGGGTCGGGGAAGAGCGGGGACGCTGCCCAGGGCGCAGAGCTTGCGGTGTCCTTAGGAAGGACCCCACTACTCCTTCAAACGTGTTGGGGTCTTCCCGTAGGGACTGACACTTGTATCTGCCTGTCAGATGTCGTGGTTTGGGGATGGAGGGAGAGGAGTGAGGAATTAAGGCGCGTTATGCACACGTGCAGTTCCCCACCGTGACTAGCAATGTACTAATAGAGTTATTTTAAAAACCACTTCCCACCCAAGACGTTGATAGTTTGGGCATAAAACTTGCAGTTCATTGTAGGTCTTTTGGGCTCCCCCAGGACTCTGCCAAACCAACAACTTAGTTCTCTTTTCCCATGATTCTGGTCTAGTTTTGACTCTGCTTCCTGGTTACTTTTGTGCTTTCTTGTAAAGCACAGCCTGGAATATCATACAGGAAATCGGTGGGAAGCAGGTCTGATGTGAAAGCAAAACAGAGGCAGTGGTCTGGGTTAGCTGCAGTTTTCTCCCGTTGTCATTTTAGTCATTAGAAAGTTGTTTGACTTTGCTTCGGAATGAATTTTTGACAAATGGCAAAATTCTGTTGACTCGATTATACAGGAGAGGAACGAGGTGGGATTTGGACAGTAAATTACTCATTTTTTTCAGTCTTTATGTTTAACTTCTCCACAGGATTTATAGCATCTTCACCGGCTGCTCAGCTCTCATTGACAGAACTGACAGAAATGCGGAATGATCTCTTTAATAAAGAGAAAAAAAGGCAATTATCATTAACTCCCCGAACTGAGAAGATTGAAGTTAAACATGTTGGGAAAACTGACCCCGGCACTGTCTTTGTGATGAATAAAAACATTTCTACTCCTTACAGTTGTGCCATGCGTAAGTAACAGTGTCAGGATAAAATTTTGACCATTTTAGATGAGCTGTGTGGCAGAACTGGTGCAGAGGAGATGCTGTAATTGCTTCCTCAACTTTTCAGAAGTTCTCCTTTCCATGGCATCTTATAGTCTGCTCACTGTTCCTCTACCTCTGGAGGATACTGTGGTTATTGCAAGGTTGGCATTCAGTGCTCATGTTGTCCTGGGCCTTCCTGGATTCTGGCAGTGTTTAGGGTCTTAACATTTTTTCAAGGAGAAGGCCAGATATGAGTGCATTGTTATTGGGACACTTGTCCTTTTTTTGATAAACCTGGAATGGTTGTCATACAAGTTTCATGAACACATTCATGATGGTACCATACATGCATGACTGTCCTATCTCATGGCTTGTACTACCCAGTTGGACTGACCTATGACACCTGATGGGACAGTCATGCATGTGCCACCCATGGTTCAAGCAGGTGGGAAAGTGTTAAAAGATTTTGTGAAAAGGGGACTCTTGTAGCCTCAGATAACCAGCTTTTTTGCCACCTTTCTAGTTCTTCATAACGTAATATATCTTTTATGTGCTGGCCACTTTCCTCTTTGTGTGTTGTGTTTTTATTTGGATTAGTATGGACATGTCGTAAATGAGTGAGTGGAGATGTGATTGAAGTAAATGTAACTGGGGTAAAAATATTTGCTTTGTTCATATCTTAGGAAAGAGAATTGTGCCCTGTATGTGTTTTGGTGTGAAAATGAAGAGTCTGTATATATTATTTGATCAAAAAATTTGGATAAAGCTTTGATAGAAAAGATAATATTTAAATTAGCCTCCCAAAATACACGTCATGACTAGCTGCTTTATTTAAACTTTTGGAATGCTTAGTAATGATTTCTTTTAATTATTCAACAACTTAAGGGTTAAGGAGTATATACCTTCTCAGTCTTCTACTTTGGCACTTGAGTTAGTACTTATGATTATTATTTATTTATTTGGTTTTTAAGTATTTCTTGAACCTCTTGTATGTGTTAGGTATACATGAGAAACTTCAGGCTATTAGTATCAAGCATTATACATATCATGTGTAGAGGTGAAGTTTCTGAACTAACTCTAGCATGACCTCTCTTTCTTGTCATCCATACCTTCAGTCATTCAGTAAACTTCTGTCTAGCACCTGTTATATTCTAGGCCTGGTACTAGGCTCGGAATATTAAAGAGTGAGCAGAAATAGACAGGACTGTGCCTTTATGGTATTTATGTAATGGCTAACAATTTAGACATTATTGTTTGAATATTTTTGTATCTATATACTTGCAAGACATCTAGGTTAGAATTGTATTCTAGACCATAGACCAGAGCTAATTGACTTTTATATGAACTCACATTCATAATTAAAAAATGATAACCACTGTACCATTGACTTGAATCCATGAATCCATGTCATGAAAGTAAGATGGTTTGGGAACAAAACCTGAAACAATCTAGAACAGATTTGTGTGTGTGTGTATTAATATATTTTTCTTTTTCTTCTGAGTTTTTTGTCTATCCAAATATATCCATGTTGCTGTACTCTGAATATTTAAGTGTAGCTCTTGGAAGATTGTTTGATTCATAATTGACAAGTTAATTTCAAACTAAACTTAGCCTTAATAATTTTTCTAAATGGTTTGAGTAATTTTGTTAATAATTGATAATACCTTAAATGTGTTAAGTATTTTTTGTTATGTAACACTTTTCTGCTGTAAAAAAGACAGTCCCCAGAATTTTGCTTTTTTATTATTTTACTTTCTAGTGAAGCATTGTTTAAATTTTAACTTTGGGATTTGTTAGATTTAGATCATCAATCAATTTTTAATTTCTAGATTTAAGTGAGTGGTACTGCAGGAAGTCTATTCTGGCTCTTGTGGACGGACAACCTTGGGACATGTATAAACCTTTGACCAAGTCCTGTGAAATTAAATTTCTTACATTCAAAGATTGTAATCCAACAGAAGTGAATAAGGTATTTGTCTCTACATTCTAACTTCCTCAGTTTTTCTTGTTTTTATTAAACCTATTTTGTGTGTAGTATAGCATGTAATCATATGGCAAAGATCATATGGTGCACTGTCCTAGATAGGCAGTGTTTTATTTGTTAGATTAGAAGGTACCAGGGGCATCTACTTCTCTATTTGGGATTGTAACAACTATATGACATGTCTTTTACGTTCATCACTTTGTTCAGCTTACATTTCTAGATAACCCTCTCTATATTGCTGGTGATTCCATTCCCATTACTACTACTTGAAGCATCTTCTCTGAATGACTTCAATAACTTTTAAAAATTATTTTCTACTCCCTCCACCCAGTTTTTAAGTACTTAAAAGTCTTTCATAGTACAATAAGAGTTTTATTAAGAGATTTGAAAGTATTGTGTCCCTTACCCCCAAATAACGTGCCTGCCTGATAATGTTCACGTAACCTTCCAGGTCCTGGGCAGTACACCCTGGCCTGCCTTTTCAGCTGTCCTGACCTGATCCCCCAGCCTTTGTCTTCACCCTCTCTGGTCTCTGCTCACACAGAGCACTTGGACAAGAGTGGTTTATGCTACACTGTCCCCTTGCTCTTGTAGATGTTCTTCTATCAATGCTGAACATTTTCTTTCTCTTACTAAAACCTGGGTATCATTTATGCTTCAGTTAAAATGCCATCTACAGTACTCTGTTCAGTACTCTGATAGGTTTTTCCTTGTCAGAATTTTTTAGGGTCTGGCAACACTTGGCCACTGTCTCTAGTAGAGTATTTAAATTCTGTCTTGTAACATAGATTGCTTAATGTGTTAGATTCTTGGTTCTGTGAAGATAGTAACCATTTCCTTACTAGATCCAGTACTTCACTTACATGCTATAGGTGTTTAATGTTTGTTGAAATGAAATACTTTATAATAGTAGCGGGTGACAGCTAGTAATTATTATGTATCAGACACTGTTCTAGGTGACTTACAGGTAGGAATTAACTTCCTCTTTGTACCAACTCCAGAGTAGGTACTGTTCTCCCTATTTTTGTTATAAATAAACTGACAGAGGTGCCACAGCTTGACTAAGGTTACTAGTTTACGAAGTGGTAGAGCCTTGATTTGAACCAAGGTATTCTGAGTATAAAGTGAAACATTCAAAAACAATTAAGTAGGATAGATGAAGTCTGTTTTGCTACTTGCCTGTAAGGCCTAGGTTTATACTTACTTTTCTAAGTATAATGTGATTTTGTAGAATACATAATGGAGCATTCTCAGCCATATACAACCAAGTGAACCCATTTTATGTAGTCCTTGGATGTGGAGAAGAGCTTAGAAAGTCAAGTGCTTGGAGTATTGGCAGTAAAGGGAATAAGATGGTCAGGTTTGGTGTAGGTCACATGCTTCTCTCTTTGACTCTAATAAGCTCACCTACTGGATATCTCTATCAGTCATATCCATCCATCAAAATGTGCTAGGAAAATGAAGGCCCCGTTAGTGGGGAGGCTGCTCTGAGTAACTTGAGTGATGTTGGGTGTAGGATAGAATCATAAATAATTCTTACAAGTTGAATTTTTCTCATCATATTTATAACTGGTGTATAAATAAATATTAACATTTATTTTAGTTTAGCACAAGTTTCTTAAGAGTTTATCTTTATCCGGGTTAAAAATCAAAACTGTCAGATATTAAAACTACCTATTTGTTGATACCCATTATGTCTGATATATTACACAGAAACATTGCTAACCACTGCTTCATTATTTGCTGGTTTTGCTGGGCAGAGGTAATGTCATGGCTTGATAGTAACTATTGCTACATGCTGAGAATGGATAGGTATATGAGAAATATTTCCCAAACCAAGAGTTAACTTAATTTTAATATTGTAGGGTGTGTGGCATTCATATGTGTCTTTTCCTTTCAGGCTTACTGGCGTTCTTGTGCCATGATGGTGGGCTGTGTCATAGAGAGGGCGTTTAAGGATGAGTACGTGGTCACTTTGCTTAGAGCTCCAGAGGTTCCCGGTAATGTACATATAAACATATCGATATTTTTTGTAATCCTGAAATATTCTGATATCTAACTGTGGTGATATACAGGATTCTTTTCTAATTTCATCTAATATAAATTACCATTATATACATTTCATCTGTTATACGTAACGGAATCCATGCTGTTATGATGAAATAATGAAGTAAATTTTAGACGTCAATAATTAATAAAATTAGTGGAAAATATTTCTTTAAATATAAATTTTCATGGAATTATACTGTCACAGTGTTGATTTCTTACCATTTGAAACCCATAATTCTAAATTGAACATGTGGGGAAGGAAATGGGCACTGTGCTTAGGCACTGCCATTTCTCCAGAAATGTCCATGATTCTGAAAAGGCACACCATTTTGATGAGATGGAAGGATACAGACTGTAATTTTGTTAAACTACAGTTTCTTACCATTATGTATAATAGGTTCATGTGTAATTTTTTAAAAAGTGTATCACCACAAATATTCGAAAGATACTCAAAGTGAGGTTTTTGTTTTTCAGTACTAGGGATTAAACTCAGGAGCTTTGCACTGAGCCACCCCCCCCCCCCTTTTAATGTTTGATTTTGAGACAGTCACTAAGTTGCCCAAGCTGGGTTTGAACTTGGGATCCTCCTGCCTCCGTCTTCCAGAGTGCTGGGATTATAAAAGTGCACCACCAGACCCAGCTCAAGAAATGATTTTTATAAAGAAGATATCTAGAAGGTGTTATAAAAGAAATTAAACATTTCATGTCCACTTAGCCATTCATCTGCTTATTAAGTATCTTGTTATTTTTGGTACCGGGGATCAAACTCAGGACCTTGTACTTGCCAGGCAGGCACGGTGCTACTGAGGTATATCCCGGCCCCTTTTTAAACATTTTATAGCTGATATCTGTTTGAGGTCCCTATAGTGTTAGTGTTCCTGAAAAAAGCTTGAATAGCTTTTTAAAAAGTTGGTGATTTTGGGTTAATAAGAGATGAGTTAATTTGGGTGGGGGGAAATTTGATAGTGCTCTGGTAGGCAGCTGGGATAATGACAATAGTTTTATGATTTGTAATGTTGAGAGAGATTGTTACCTTTTCATTTTATGATCTAAATATTCAGTTGTTGCAAATGAATAACTTTGTGCCCTAACAGATTTGACTTTGCTTTTTATTTTGATGGATTTACAGTGATTGCTGGAGCCTTCTGCTATGACGTAGTTTTGGATAAGAGACTGGATGAATGGATCCCAACAAAAGTAAGTGGAATATTAATTTTAGAGCCTAACCTTTCTCTGTTAAAATGATTCCTGTTAGTGTTGCTGAATGGTACTGAACATTGAGGAACTTAATGAATCTACCTACCTAACCTTTCTGTTCCTGGTTTTTCAGTATATGTACTTAAGACAGAGACTCATGACCGAGGGTATTTGCAACACCATAGTCTGATGTGATGAAACTTTATGTCCTGTTTGCCTTTTTCTTGAAGTCCCAACTATGTGTTAAAGTAGTGGTGTTCAAGATATTCAGGAGCTTAACTCGTGGTTGATGTGGTGATAGGGAAATTAGATCCATCATTATTTGAATCCCTGCTGCCTTAAATCATTTTGGTATGTTGGTTACTCTGGGATCCCTGTGTACACAAGGGTTATGCTGAGAGAGGATGACTTAAAGAATAAGCTTGAAAAGCTAACACAAATAGCAACAAAATATATTCTTTGTGAATGGTATGCCTTCATAATTAGGGTGGTTCTTATTGGTCTGGGACTTGGGTCTAGGGAAGGGCTACCAAGGACAATCTAAATCAATTGCCTGGTAGGTAGGGGTTACTGATGGTTATCAAAGGCCAAATAGGGAGGTGTAGTTATGATTGGGGAGAATGAGCCAGTACTTAATTCTATTTTTTTTTTTTCTTTTTGGTACTGGGGATTGAACTCGGGTCCTTGCGCTTTTGAGGCAGCCGATAGAACCACTGAGCTAAATCCCCGCCCACAGTACTTAATTCTTAATTAAGCAAAATTGTATGTCCTTAAGTTGGGAGACCAGAGATCAAAAAATGGGAGGAAATACACCATACCATTTTACTAATTTCATTCTATAATTTTTTACATTTAATATCTCTGAAAATAGATTTATTTTGCAATAGGTAGCATCTTAATAATTATAATTGGTAGTGTTTTTTTCTTAGTGATACATCTTAGATTTAGGGAACTACTGTAGTTATTAAAATCAAAGGTTTTGGCGTCAGGAAAGGTCAAGCTTTAAATTCTGCCTTTGGAAGCTACTTTTTAATCCTGCACTTTATTCAATATGGAGAAGAAGAGAAGAGGGAAACAGGAAGGATGAATAAGAGAAAGAGGGAAGAAGGAGGAGGAGGAGGAGGAAAGATGGGGCGAGAAGAGATTAGAACTGGTGTTATGCTCTCTGAGTTCTTGTCAGTTTAGCTTCTCTTTCAATTGTGTTCCCAAATTTAAAAATGGGTCTCACGTTACTGGGGGAGTAAAGTGAAACTAATGTGATCAAGATTTAACTGTCATCTATGAAACTTGCTGCCCCCTTTTTTTCCTTTTTTAAAGATAAAGCTTGGGCTGGGGATTTAGCTCAGTGGTTTCTCCACCTGGTATGCAAGCTCAAAGACCCGAGTTCGCGCCCCAGTACCAAAAAAATAAAAATAAAAAAAAATAAAGATAAAGCTTTAAGAAAAGAAATGTACCAGCCAATAGCAGGCTCCATGTGTTAGATGATTGACATAGACAGAGGAGGGAAGAGTTACGCTGAAGGATGGTTGTATCAGCCACAAATGCAGATTTTTAAAGTATTATGTTATCCCCTTAAAAATGGAAAAGTCATTTTATGTGAAAATATCTAATAAGTTTATGGAATTTTATTATACAAATTATTTGTGTAATAGTGCTTGACCTTTTCTATATTAGTAATGATTTATAGTATGAAATTGAATCATAGATTTTTATTTAAAATCTCATAAACATAATGTATATTATTAATCATTTTAATTGCATAAAATTGACATTTTTCTTTAATAGAAATTTATAATATTGAGCATATACTTTATTTTGTACATGCTAGTGATGGATGATTTAACATTTCTAGTAAAACTCTTAGTTATGAAAACAATTTTTTTCTCTATTCATTTAATAAACTTTTAGTCATAGTGTAAACACATTTTTATGTCTTGCTGTTTATTTATTGGCATTTTTGTTCCATTATAGTTTTAATAAACATACACCTATGTAAGAAAAGAAAAAAAATGGAAACGAAGTCTGTGTAAATAGGGAAGGGTGGAGGGGTGAAGAGTGCACAGGTAGTGGGGAAAAAATAAGAACCAAGATACATCATGTACAAGTACAAGCACCCAATGATAGATGTAAACGAATTGTATACCTAAACTGTACCAATAAAAGCACTTATAAAAAACAAACAAAAAAACATACACCTATGTAATTTGGATGAAATGTTTTATTAAAGTTTATTTGTAGGCTTGTCTGTAATTATTATTAATGAGGGATAATAATAATTTTTCTTTTTTTTTTTTTTTTTTTTTTTTTTTTATTACTGAGGATGCAGCCTTTGCCTTTGCACTGAACTACATCTGTAGCCCTTTTAAAAAAATTTTTAAATTTTGGGACAGGGTCTCATCAAATTTCCCAGGCTGGGATTGACTTTGCTATCTTCCTGCCTCAGCCTCCTACATTGTTGGGATAACAGGCATGTGCCGCCACACCTGGTGGTAATATTTCAATTATAGGTAAATTATAATTTTATAGCTGGTAGTGGGAGGTGTTTGTGGCCTAAATTAAGTTATTGCAAATTAGTAACTTAGTCTCCTAACAGATTTGCTTTTTGCCTTTTAGTTGGATTCACAGTACTAAGCAGACGATTTTACTTGACTTATGGAGATATGCTGTTAGGTAAACCACTCAAGGTTAATACTTTCATTTTTTAGGAGAACCTACGTTCCTTGACAAAAGATGCTCATGGCTTAATTTATAAAGATCTGCCATTTGAAACTCTAGAAGTTGAAGCAAAAGTGGCATTAGAAATATTTCAGCACAACAAGTAAGTATGACGAAAGCTTAACTTTTTAGGATTTTTACATTTGATGTATATATGACACCATTTTGTTTTCTGCGCTGAGAACTCTTTTCCTGCACTGGTCTGTTGTCTTTGTTTATCTTATTGTTGATTTCACTTAAAAAAATGTTCCCATCACAGTTGGTAATTTCCTCACTCTGACTTCTCTGTTTCCTAGGCCCTTCTTTTTGTATCAGCATAGTAGTATGCATCCCCTTTTTCTTTCTATTCTGAAGCGATAACACATGTTAGGCAACTGTATTGTTTTGCTCACTTGGCAGCCTTTCTCTTCCATTCTTCCACTGTAACTGAAAAGTGGAAGATTTAAAATGCATGTGATTTGGAAGGGAATTAACAGCTGAAGGAAAATGTTTACATGGTCAGGTCTTAGTCTTCTGCATATAAATTATCTATTTGTTAGATTTTTCTTTGTTAGCATTTTAAATCCTGCCTGGCTTCTCAATTCTCTTTTCCAATAAGAAAACTTAATAGTTTACCTTCTTCTACTAGTTGTACGAATGTAAACTAAATTTTAATATTCAACTAATAGAAAATTAGAAACATAGGTACCAAAGTCTGAAGCCAAAATACACACCTGCAAATTGTTAAAGATTATGTGTTAGAATTTCTTTTGGATATATAGAAGTTGCATCATAAATTTTCATAGGGATAGTTTGTCATATTGCATTAGTTCGTGAGAATCTCCTCAGCTCATATTCTTAGCCTGGCATTTCTCAAAGGAATATGGCTCATAATAGTCTTCTGTAAGACAATTATTTACATGCTGAAAAATGTGTACTGTATTTAGCTGAATTTGGAGAAGAGTTGGAAAAAAATTTACTCACTGATCTGTAGGGTATAACAAAGCATTTTTCTGTATTTTCTGGAACTAGTATACTAAGAAATGAGTAGAAATATATTGTTGTGGGGCCGGGGATTTAGCTCAGTGGCACCGTGCCTGCCTAGCAAGCACAAGGTCCTGAGTTCAATCCCCGGTACCAAAAAAAAAATATGTTATAACTGAACTAGAGTATAGTTAGTGCTGTTGACTCAAACTACCATTTACAGCATTAAGAACATTCCTTGAAAAAAAAAAAATCCTTGGGTTATCAACTTGTCAAATTACTTTCTAACAAAAATCTAGACATATGCTATACAACAGAAATATAATTTTAAAATATGTAGTACTATATTTAAAAAGTCAAAAGAAAAGGTATAATTAATTTTAATAGATTTTATTTTACCAATATATTCAAAATATAATTTCAACATATGATCAATATTAAAAATTACTAATGCTATCTTGTATTCTTTTTCATACTAAGTCCTCAGAATCTGGTATGTATTTTACATTTAAAGCATATTTTAATGAGGACTAAGCACATTTAAGTCCCCCCTACCTGGATAGTATACTTTTAACTTCCATTCTCTGTATATTGAGATCTTGCTTTCCTCCACCTAACTATTCAAGTCTGGTGGGGACTTCTGGGACTTTGATAAATTTAGCTGCATGGCAAGAGGAAGAAGACAATTTTAGGATAAGTTTGAAAGGACAGAACAGTGTTGGACTGTGGTCGGTGAGTTAGTGATTGAACCTTTCTGCTTCAGAGGAGGAACCTTTAGAGGTTTTGGCTCACAGGACAAAAGCATCTCTTGGAGGTGGATCAAGAGGGACAAGCATTTAAGGGAATCAGCCCCTCGTGTAGTGCACGAGGACTCTGGCAGAAGGGGGGTGGCCGTCAGTGGGTGTTTTTGCATGCTTCCTTCCCATGCCATTCATTGTGCTCACACGTATGTGTCCACATGTATGTGCACACTTAATATTTGTTTAGCATGCTGGAGTAAACAGGCAAGGCTCCTAATAGTGAGTAGTAAAGTCATGATTTGAATGAGGGCTCTGAAGCTCGACTTGTGCTGCCAGTTATATTGACGGAATTGGGTAGATGTGGAAGATATTAGGGTGTAGAACAGATAAGACTTGGTGAAGAATTTGATGCTATGAGAAGGGTATGGTGTCAGAAGAGGGTCTTTCACTTGGACACAGGTGGTTGGTGATGTCATACTAAGATAGAAAATTTGGGAATAAGAAAAAGTTTAGGTGTGAAAAAAGGGAGATAATTTGTTTTGTTTTGAGCTTTGGGGGACTGAGGTGTTTGAGGTGCATCTTAGTGGGTGTGTAGAAAGGTTTTGGATACACAGTTTGGGGCACAGAAGAGACAGGTGAGTTAGAGACAGATGTAGACAGTATAACTGGATAAGCAGTAGCTAAAGCTTGTCAGTCAAGAAGCTAGCCTAAGGAGGAAGCTTAGTGTGAAGAGTGTCCAGGATGGAATCCTTAAAGGGTGGGGAAAAGCAAGAGTGGCTGGAGAGATAAAATAGGACATGTTAGGGAATGCCTAGGCCTGTGGAAGGAGCACTGTGAGAAGTGGAGGTGAGCAATGATGTGAAGAAAATGTGGACTGAACAGCGTCCATTAGGTTGACACCTAGCAGATCCCTGTAACTTTGGTTGTGGAGTTGTAGGGTGGTGAGTGGCTGGCTCCAAGTCAGAACCATAGCTGAAGAGGAGAAAGTGAGGTGTCTTAAACAGTTCTTTTTAATATATATTTAGAGCTAAAATTTTTTTCTATGCTGCTTTTCAGGTACAAAATAGATTTTATAGAAGAGAAGGCATCTCAGAACCCTGAGAGAACAGTCAAGCTACACAGGTAAATAAATGCCTAAAAATTGGCTGGTATGCTAATTTAAAGTTTAGCTTTATTGTTACCACAATGAAGTGTCTGACTCAAATAAGTGACTTTTTACTGTATTGTATTATTCTCATTATCTTGTTTCCTGGTGCTTTGTTCATTGTTTTGATATAGTGGTAATAGGAAACTTTAATTATCTTTAGGAGCAGTTACGCTTTCTGGTCTTCATTTTATTATTTTTATTCATTTCAAGAGTTGAAAATGATGTTTAAAAATGAAATTTTTAAGAGTCAGTTTTGACATTGGGCAAGATAATCTTTGTTACGTGAATTGAATGTGATAGTTCTTTGTACAGGAATATGAACACTAATTAGTTATTACTTACCATTACTTACATTATGTGCAGATTGATTCGTGGATGAGAAAGGTACATTGCTTATGTTGACATTCTTCCATATGGAGCAAATCCAAGTACGGTGCATTATATAAAATTATATATTATATAAAATTATACATTATATAAAAATGACTTTAGGTCCTGGAGTTATTTCTTCAGCTATATTTTCTTCATTTCGACAAAACGTTATTTTCTCTAGAAACTTCTCTTTGTTTGAGGATGCAGTCTGTTAAGCTATTGTAACAGATGATTGCAAGGTTGTAGGTTATCAGTGTTAGACAACAGGATGTTATTGATAGCATGATGTATATTCCATGACTCTTTAAATTTACCTAAATGTTAATTAAGGGAAAGGTTCACTTGATTTGATTTTCAAAGTTTAGCCATTTTACTTGAGATTGTTTGTCAGGGGTTGTTACAGATGGAATTGAGACATCTAGATTGTTCTTGAGTAGGATGTAGCAGCAAAGAGAGTGAGTGATTTCTCTTTTAACCAGTTACAAATGATTTGATATTGAGGTTTTGTTTGTTTACCTTTTAAATCAAATCAGAATTGGTGACTTCATTGATGTGAGTGAGGGTCCTCTCATTCCACGAACAAGCATTTGTTTCCAGTATGAAGTGTCTGCAGTTCACAACCTTCAACCCACTCAACCATGTCTTGTAAGAAGATTCCAGGGTCTGTCATTACCTGTTCACTTAAAAGTAAGTAAAGCTTAAAGTTCTAGGTCTTCTAATTTGGGAAGAGATTGTGGTTTCATACCAGTTTGAAGGATATAAATTTTAATTTTCCTTAAGTTTTGTGCCAGTAGTATTTTGTAAACTTGAGTTTATGATTAAAAAGAAATATTCCCAGGATATAAAAGCTAATTCACAAAAGGAACAATCATTAAAAACGTAAATCAAATTAAGATAGTATTTTTATTTTTTAGATTAGGATGAGGGGGCATTGAGGGGACATTGGAATGCATATTGGTAAGACCTTTCTGGAGCACCTTTGACCTAACATTTGGCACCTTTTTCCCCCTAATTTTAATGATGTATTCATGACCCAAGACCTATCTTTATTATTGGATAAGTCCCAACCCCTTACCCTTACCTTACAAAGTCCTGTGTTTTCTGGCCCTGCCTGGGTATTTCTGCTCCAGCTGTTCATTCTTCACGAGTAAGGTAAACATACCATACTGGTCTCTAGAAGGGTTTGCATGTAGATAGTAATTTTACCTTTTGTTACAGATTGAGCTTATTCTGTGTGAAATAGTCACTGGACGATCCTCAGTATTACCTTCAGTTGCTTAATAAAATTGATGTGGTCATTGTCACTTCACTGTTTTCACAATGCATTCTGATAATCCTCTGCTGCTTAAGACTAATAAGGATTGAGGAAATTTGCTCTATCATTTTACTGTGGTCTTGTTTCTGGTTATTCTTTCCTATAATTTGCTAAATCCTCTTGGTCTGCCATTTGCAGAGTGAAGATGTCACAGGTAGTTCCTAATGAACCTTTTGTGATTGCTCAGAATTTAAAGAATAACCTCCAGCATATTGAAATTGGCTATTTAGGGAAAGAATCACAGACTTTGGGAAAGTAGAACACATTTTTACTTTCCACTAGGAAGAATATTTTTAATGATGGAAATGATAAAAAGGAATAAAAGAAGAATTACATACTCAGTGCTTAAATCTTTTTTTCTTAAAATGCCAGTGAAGCTGTTGTTCTATATACATAGTACCTGTTTTCCTTACTGATTTTATGTTTATAACCAGTCAGTACATTAGTGCTGTCTAGCTTTTTCTTGTTTTATTTAAAAAGCTATATGAAGACTCAATCCTTTTTAAGTTTTCTGCTTTATTTAATTCACAACAAATCTTTTCTACTCAGGCACATTTTACAGTGTGGGATAAGCTACTAGAAAGATCTCGGAAAATGGTAAGTATTTTTTTCTTTCTATGAAGAAATTTTCATTAAAATTAAGTAACAACCACCAAAGGGGTGGAGGGTAATATCTTAACTCAACAGACAAGGGACTGTTGTGATTGTTTACCCCAGAGCTATTTTGGCAAAAGTAAAATTGTAATTTGGGAATAGAAATGAGAATATTACAGTATAGTAGTAGTAGTTCTTAATAGTTGTATTGGTATAAAGCCTTATGACAATTTTTTAATAAACAATCTACCCTTAAAAGATTATGATTTGTTAGATGTTTTAGAGCTGCCTCAACTATTAATGTTAATTATATAAATAGTCTGAAAAACCAGATTTGAATATTTATGTGTCTATAGTTTATTCTCTTTTTAGCATTAGATTTCACAAATAGGACTGATTATATTTCTTGACCAGCTATTCATTATGTCACAAGTTAAGTGTTCTCCTTTTCTTAACTTTTTCAGATAGCTGTCCTGTATCAGACCTAGTGTGTTCTTCCTTCTTACCCTAAGTTCCCATGACTTTAAAAACACTAATCAAGCTTTCCATTATTATTTTTATAATAATTACTGTTGAAGAAAAAAGACAAAATGTTGTCATAAGAGGACTGTAGGAGGAATTAAGCTGGTGGCTGAAGGGTAAAATTGAAAGTATTTATTAGAGAAATAAAGCTGTTTGTATTTTTACAGGTTACTGAAGATCAGACTAAACCGACAGAGGAAAGTGCATCTACTTAAAGACTTTCTAAAATTTAAATATGTACAGTAAATTAAAATAAAATATTTTAATATAATGTCTGTGTGTACTTACAGAGATTAACGTTTTGTCCTGAAGATTGATGGTGATGTTTGCTTTTTCCTTTCTCCAAAGGATAAAAAAATTTATGTTGCTCACAAAAATTTCACACAGAAATAACCCTTCCTTTCCTGCTCCACAGTTGCAGTACTTAAGCATGTTTTCTCTTTTCTATGTACGTAACCATGTACAAAGACATACAATTAAAAAAAAATAAGGTCATACTGTACAAAATGTACTGCTTATATTTTTCACTATTTAAAACAGTAGTGCAGTAAACATCTTTCTGCAAAATGGCAAATGTTTGTACATTGAGATTGGTTTTAGCCAAGTAATTAGTACGTGCTGGGCTTTGTACTGAGTCCTTCATGTGGAGCTTTTTATTTGATTCTCAAAATAACTTGTTAAGAAGGTGTTTCCATTTCATAAAGGAGGAAACAGCATAGAGTTTGAAAGTGGTAAAGCTAGAATTTGAACCCAGGCAGTTTCACTAACATGCTCTTATGTACTGTATTACATATAAATAATTTTATAGGTCTAGATTTTAGGTAGTGGATTTACCTACATATGCTACCAGATGCTGGTTTCTGGAAAGTTTTGCCAAATGATGTTCCCCGCAACAGTGTCAATGAGTGCCTATTTGCCCACACTTTTGACCAGACTTTAATTGTGAGTCTTTAAAAATATTTTGCCAAAATGTTTCTTCCTGTTCTAGTCTGAACAGGCTTTTTGGAACTGGCGCAGACTTCCCCTGAATACCTTATTCTGTCCTGGGTGAGATTGTTTTCCTAGAGTCTATATCTTCCTCTTTCTTGGTGAACATTCTCATTTTGTGTGTGTGTGGGGGGGGGTGTCTTTAAGATTCTTCCCAAGGGAAAAATATTTTAAGAGGTGAGCCTTTGCATATTTAACCTGGCTTTTTTTTTTATTTGATCAACTGTTTGACTTGATAGATTGAAAAATAACTTCTGTGAGGGTTCTGAAAGTTATCTTCTGTCATCTGATACTGCTAAAAAGAAATCTGATACCGATCCGATTTTTGGTTGAAATATAACCTGAAAACTGCACCCTACCCTCTGGACACATCTTGGACCGTATTATTTTCAGTGTTTTAAACTTGTAAGTTTCCGTATCTTTATCTAGGTCTCTTCAGCCAATTATTCTGCTTGGCTTTTAGTAGGTCTTTTCAATTTTTAGCATCTTTAGGTATAGGAAATCTTTTATTTGTCTTTCTATGGTGGTTTGGGTGGAGTGTCAACTTCACTGGCTTTGAGATCTACCTAAGGGACTGATGGAGCACACTTCTGGATGTATTTGGGTGGGATATGGAAGTGTGGCCTTAGGGGTCTGTGTCTGGTCCCTTGTCTTCTTTATGACACTTCCACTGCTCTGCTTCTGGCCACCACGACCTGAGCAGCTTTACTCAGCCATGCCCTTATGCCATGTTTCTGCCTTGCAGTCTGTTGACCATGGACTCAATCCTCTGAAACTGTGAGCTAAATTAAACCTCTCCTTTAAGTTATGGGTGTTGGGTATTGTGTCTGTGCAATGAGAAAGCTTGCCTAGTAGAGAAATTAGTATCACAAGTGGGATTGTCACTGTAACTGTACCTGACTACCTGACTGGTTTAGAAGCCTTTGGAATTGGTTTGCAGGGAGAGTTTGGAAAGGTTTGGAGATGTGGGCTAAATGAGCCTTAGAGTGGTGTAAGCAGAGCCTAATGGGTGATTCTGTTCAGAATGCTGACTACAGGAATGCAGACAGTAGAGGCCAGGGTTAGTTGGGAATGAGGACTCCATTGGCAATTGGATTATAGACTTTATTCTCTGGCAGAAAATATCCGTACATTTTCCCCATGTCCTGAGACTTAGCAGGAGACTGAGACTAAAAGTACTGGATTGATTGATTTGGTGGAGGAAATTCAAAGCAGCCCAGTGTTCAGACTGTGGCATTGGTACTGCTGGCTGCTTTTAGCCAGATTCATAGTGAAAATCTGTGAGCAAATAGCAGACCAGAACAATTGAGAAACCTGTTCCAAAAGGAACCACATGTAAAGTTGGAACTAAAGAAAGTATAGTTGCTGAAGAGATTAGTGCTATTAAGAAAAACCAAGTACTTTGTACAGGTACAAGAAGAAAGATGCCTTCGAGGTATGTCAGAAATTAGCAAGACCATGCATCAGATGCTCAATAGTACAAAAATATCAACCTTTCATTTAAGAAGAGAGTTTCTGGGACCTCTGCTCAAGAAAGGTGTCTGAGGGAATTGGTCCCCCAGGATTCATTTCATCATCATAGGACAGTGACACTAGGCACTTGGGTCACTGCAGCCACTGTCAAAGGGAGCCTGAGTACTGCTCCTGCAAACAGACCTTGGTGTTGTCTATATGATGCTGGTTTTACTGGCATGCAGAATGCAAGAGTTGTGGGGTATATTAATCACTTTGCTGTCACTGGGACAAAATATATGACACCCACAATTTAAAGGGCAGTCTGGCTAGATATGAACTCCAAAGGGCTTGTGTGGCCCTGCCCCTCTGGGACTGGTAGTGGTTGTAGCTCTCATGGCTTTTCTCTTGGACCAGCTTTGCTCACTCCTTACAGCTTTCCTAAGATAGTCTATGTTCCTGGCTTTTCCACTGTCCTGAGGTCTCCACTACTTTTAGTTTCATCCTCACAGCTTCATGCATTGCCTTCTCAGAGGCATACAGCCTGGCCTCCCAGGCCTTCTGAAATCTGGGTAGAAGCCTCCTTGACCCCACAGCACTTGATTCTGCATGTGAATAAAACTAACACTACATGGATGATGCTAGGGTCTGCTGCCAGTTGGAGCAGTAGCCAGGCTTCCTGCTATCTTGGTTATACAGGTCTTTTGAGTGCCTGGAGGGCTGAGTGCTATTACTTGAATTATGAGGAAGAAATTCCCTAGCAGGCTGCCATTCTGGAACATGGTGCCCTGGGAGTCTCTTAAAGCAAACCTTCTAAAGCTGGGGTCCTGTTTCCTGTGATGTCCTCAGACCATTTTTTCCTATTCTATTCCAAAGTACTAGGCTTCTTTTTGATGCTAATATCTCCTGCTCCATCTTTGTAGTCCCTGACTTTACCAGGTCTTCCTTTCTGGCCAAATTAAAAAATTTTAAAATCATTCTGCTGAGCCATTTGCTCTTGAGTCTCAAGATAGAGCTGGCTAAAACAGTAGCCATGCCACCACCTCAACATTAGACTGCCTTGAAATTTCTTCCGGCAGATCAGCCCACCACCCTTAATTTCAGTCTTCTGCAAAGTCTCTGGACATGACCAAAATGCAGGCAAGTTTTCTGCCAGAGCACAACATACATGACCTAGAGTCCAGCTGCCCATGGAGTCCTTCCTAACTGAAACATCTTGAGCCTGGTCTTTTGTGGCTGTATTACGGTCAACATTCTTGTCTTCTGAGCTCTGACCAGAATCTCCCATCAAGCTTGGCTCACAGCATTCTAGGGCTGCTTCTCCAGTTAGCAACTCTAAACTTTTCC
This sequence comes from Heterocephalus glaber, assembly GCF_000247695.1. Next base: position 13,611,695 of record NW_004624745.1, on the reverse strand, counting down.
GAATTCCTCCTGCAAGCCAGTTCCAAAGGCTTCTGAACCACATGGCCAGGTAGCATCACAGATATGACCCCATTCCGTTTTTCATTAATGGCTGTATTTACATTTCTGCCAACAAGGGTGCAAGGATTCCCTTTTCTTCACATCCTCAACAGCACTTATCTTTCTAGCTTTTAAAAAGATTAGTTGACCATACTAACTCAGATGGAGTGTTATCTCAGTTTGTTGATTTGCATTTCCCTGAAGGTTAGTAATATTGAGGATTTTTTTCATATACTTGTGGCCCACTTACATGTCTTCTTTTGAGAAATGTCTATTTAAGTCTGTTGCCTATTTTTGATTGGTTTATTTGTATTTCTTGGTATTGAATTTTTGGAATTCCTTATATCAACCCTTTGTGAGACATGTAGTTGAAAAATATTTTCCTCCATTCTGTAGGTTGTCTCTTCACTGTATTGCTTAATTTCAACAGAAGCTTTTTAATTTGATGTAATTCCATTTGTCTATTTTTGCTTCTATTTCTTATACTTTTGGGGTCTTATCCAATAATATCTTGCCTCTTCCAATATCCTGACACATTTCCACTACGTTCTCTTCTAGTAGTTTCATAGTTCCTGTTCTTATATTTGAGTCTTTAATCCTTTTTTTTTTTTTTTTTTTGAGTCAGGGTCTTACTGTGTAGCCCAGGTTGGCCTTGAAGTTGTGGTGATCCTCCTGCCTCAGCCTCCCCAGTGCTAGGATTACAGGTGTGCACCACCACAGCCAGCTTTAAATCCATTTAGAGTTGATTTTTGTAGTTGGCCACTCCCTGGACTAGGCCTTCCAGTACTATGCTGAATAAAAGTAGTATAAATGGGCATTCTCTTGTTCCAAATCTTAGAAAACTTTTCAGGTTTTCTACATCAGTTTGCCATTATTATCTTGTCTTATTATAAAGAAATAGACTTTATTATGTTGAAATATGTTCCATATATATATACATATATATGTTAAATTATAGTTATATAAATTTTTGTTGATTTTTTTCATAAAGGAATATTGAATATTATCAAATACATATTCTATAGCTATTGAGATGAACGATGAATGTATACTTCTTTCACTCTGTTGATGTGTTGTGTCATGTTTATTGAGTTGTTTATGTTGAATCGTCTTTATATTCCTGGGATGAATCCCATACAGTCATGGTGAATAATTTTTTTTTTTTTTTGAGACAGGGTTTCACTATGTAGCCCAGGCTGGCCTCGAACTCATGGTGATCCTCCTCAGCCTCCTGAGCGCTGGGATTACAGGTGTGCGCCACCATCCAGGCCTGAATAATCTTTTTAATGTGCTGTTGGATTTGATAGTATTTTGTCAAGGGTTTTTGCATCTGTATTTCTTAAGGATATTGGCCTATATCTTTCTATGTTTTATCCTTGTCTGGTTTTGGTATCTGGCTACTGCTGGCTTCATAGAATGGATTTGAAGAACTTCATCATCAGTTTTTGGAATAAGAAGAATTGATGTTGGTAGAACTTAGCAGTGAAGCTATCTGGGCCTGGGCTTTTCTTTGATAAGATACTTTTTATTACTGATCCACTTTCATTACTTATTACTGGTCTGTTCAGCTTTTCCATTTCCTCGTGATTCATTCATGGTAAGGTGTATGTCCATTCAATCATGGTAAGGAGTTTGTCCATTTCTTCTAAGTTATCAAATTTGTTGGTGCATAGTTGTTCATGAAAGTCTTTAATCCTTTTTATTTCTTTGGTGTCAGTTTTAATGTCTCTTTTTTCATCTGATTTTATTTTAGTCTTCCTTCTTTGTTTTTCTTAGTCTAGCTAGGGGCTTGTCAATGTTGCTTACCTGTTTGAAAACCTCATTTCATTTTGTTGATCTTTAGTTTTGGGGGGGGGTTGAGATGTCTGTTTGACTTATTTCTACTGTGATCTGTACTCTTTCTGTCCTACTAGCTTTGGGTTTGGTTTGTTCTTATTTTTCTGGTTCATTAAGTTGCTGCAGGGGGTAATTTATTTGAGATCTTCATGTTTTTTTGACGTAGGCATTGATTGGTATCGCTTCCTGTTTAGTACTGCTTTTCTTGTATTCCATAGGTTTTGGTCTGCTGTGTTTCCATTTCATTTGGTTTTGAAATTTCCTTTCTGATTTCTTCTCGATCCATTGGTTATTCAAAAGTAAATTGTTGCCTAGTGTGGTGGTGTACTCAGTACGCTAAGGCAGAACTGCCTGGATTACACAGTGAGGCCCAGGCCAGCCCGAATAACATAATGAGACCCTGTCTCAAAAAAGAAAAAAATAAAACAAAACAAAAAGTTACTTAATTTCCATGTATTTGTGTATTTCCTAAAGTTTTTCTTTTTATTCATTTCTAGTTTTTGCTTCATTGTGGTCAGAAAAGAATACTTATCTGATTTCAATGCTAGAAAATTGTGCGACTTTTTATGGCCTGTTAGGTGAGTATTCCTTCCACAGGCTGCCAAGGAAAAATGTTTGCTGCACCTGTGGGATGGAATATTCTGTAGGTATCTCTTAGGTTTGTACCACTAAGTTTTACACCTTCTAATCTTTTCTTCTCATTCATTAATATCAGTCTTTCAGTTTGAGGAAATCCCATTAGCATTTCCTATAGGACATGTGTTCTCTCAGCTTTTTTTGGTCTGGGAATAAATTTTTTTCTCTCCTTCATATCTAATGTATAGCTTTGCTGGGTGCAGTGTTTTGGTTGGCAGCTTTTTTCTTTCATTACTGTGAAAATCTCATGCCATTGTCTCCTGGCCTGTAAGGTTTTTTCTGATAAATCTACTATCAGGTGAATTGGAAAACCTTTATGTATTGTTTCTTTTCTCTTGCTGCCATACCTTTATAATTTTTAAATAATTTTCTCCTTATCTTTAACCATTAAGAGCTTGACATCAATTTGGGGATAGATTTCATTGAGTTAAATTTGGTGATTTTTGACCCTCCTGTACCCGCATATTTGCGTCCTTCTCTAAGTTAGGGAAGTTTTCTGTTATTCTGTCTTTAAATAAACTTTCTATTTTGGCATTCTCAAGTCCCTTTTGAGCTCCAGGAACCTCAGTATTTGCCCTTTTGGTGTTGTCTCAATGCTTCCATAAGCTTTCTTCATGCCTTTTTATTCTTTTACTTTAGTGTGTGTTTTCAAGTAGCCTGTATTTGAGTTTACTAATTCTTCTGCTTGATCTGTTCTGCTGTCAATACCTTCTGCGACATTTTTAATCTCATTTGATGTATTTTTTAAGCTCAAGAATTTCTTTGAATTTTAAAATTGCTTCCATTTCTCTGTAAACTTTCTCTGTAAGAGTACTGAATCATTTCTATTTTCTTAAAAGTCATTATTTTCCCCTAAAATAGCCGTTTTATTTATTTATTTTGCTTAAATTCTTTTATTGGTACATTTTAGGTATAGAATACATTTATATTTATCATTGAGTTCTTGTACCTGTACATGATGTATCTTGGTTCCTATTTTTCCCCCATTACCTGTGCGCCTTTCACCCCCTCCACCCTTCCCTATTTACAAAGACTTTGTTTCCATTTTTTTCTTTTTCTCATAATTTTTCCTTTCCCTTCTTTCCTTTCCCCTTCCCCTCCCACTTCCCCTACCCCTTTGGACCTAAGGATTTGAAACAGGAAGAAAAGGTCTAAAGTAGCTGTGTTTAATTCTTCATCTTAGAGTTGGGCTATATTCATTAGTATGCAGTTAGTTTCTAGCATCTTATTTTGACTTTAGGTGAAGTCATAGCTCCTTAAAAGTTCTTGATGTTTGTTGGGTTGCAATTCCATCTGCACCTTGAAAGGTTAGGTACCTTTTCCTGACTTTGTAATCTGGCTTTGTGCCTATTCTTGCAGAAACTCTAAGTGAGCTATTAATTTCCTCTGAGCCTATATTCACTTCTGCAATTTTAGCACTAGATTATGCTGTATATTTAGGTTTGCCTAAGTCCACTATTGGTATGTTTTTGCTCTTTTAGCATTAAATGGTGATCCAAGCCCAGGTTTGTCTCAAATCTGTAGTTGGTGTGTGTTGTTCAGTATGAACTGAGGGGGAACCTGAGAAAGCTGGGTCATTTATGCAAGACCTTGGGGCTGGGATAGTCCCAGATGCCTCATCCATAGTAACTGGTATGTGGTCTGGCACTATGATATTATGCTTGGATCTTTACAGAATCATCTTGGAGAGGTCAGCTCCAGGGGTCCCTGCTATGTGTGTGAGCTCCAGTGCTACTATGCTGTGCCATACTCTGGCTATATCCTGTAGAGATCAGTGCAGCACTGGAGTAGGACCAAGTTCTACCTTTCTGTAGGCTGCCTGTTGCTAAGGTATACTGTCGTCCATGAGTAGTGATAGCAGTAAGGCAAGGTTAGGCTGGTTAGGGCTGGCATTTTTGATCTGTGGTTTTTAAGGCTAATGATTTTCTGGCTAGGCCTTATCTTGGGGGAAAGGGTAGCTTTTGTATCCTCCTCCTCATTGGGTGGTGTCTTGTCCTCTACTGCCTTAGGCTGGGGGAAAGGTGGTGGAAGGACTCACCTAGCAACCTGACTGATGCAGTCATGGAAGTTGGGAGAGAAGTAAGGTGGGAAACTTGTTCCTTTCTGTCTTCTTCCATGCATCTTTTCTCATCATTATACTAAAACCAGGCACTGTGACTTCTCACCTGGCTGCTTTAGCTCTTATGAAGGTAGTTTGTTTGTTAGCTATTCAGTTGCAGAGTCTATGTGGAAGATAATCACTAGGGATCTTAGCCTCCCATGTTGTACCACTTCTGGTTTTTCTTTAATCTGGGTCTATTTTAGTATTTATTCGGCCTAAACTTACTTTCATTTTTTTATATCATTAGTTTTGAAGGGTTTTTTTGTAAACAACATAAAACTTATTTTTTAAAAAAATTCTGTCTTAGTTACTTTCTCACTGCTGGGACAAAATACCCAACACTCACAACTTAAAGGAAAGGTCACAGTTTGTAGAAGTTTCAGTCCATAGTTGGCTAGTTCCAAGGCAAGACAATATGGCAGAAGGGCATGGCAGAGGAGAAACAGGGCCTTCCTTGTTCTTTTCTTTTTTATTCCATCCGGGCTACAAGCTTATTGGTCAGTACAACCCACACCCAGGGTGTCTTACTTGTTCAGTAAATCTATCACACATGCAGAAGTATGCTTCATCCATGGTCCAGTCACTCCTAAAAGCCCCCATATGAATGCATGAGGTTTAGAGGTACATCTAGTTATAAGCCATAGCAAATCTAGTCTTGGAATTCTGATCTTTTAAAAGTAAATTTTAATTCAAGTACATCTTACTGGAATTATTTCTTTGCATTTTTCCTTCTGTATTGGATTGATCCAGTTTTTTCCTTATCTTTTCTTCCTTTTTTTAGTTTTTGTTTTAGTAATTATATATTCAGTTTCTATTTTTTCAGTTTATAGTCATTAGTCACAATTCATTAATCTGTTCTCTATTGATTTTAATAGAGATTTTAACAGATTTTAATCTGTTCTCTATTGGTTTTCATTTTGTTATTGTAGTAATGCTTCAGTTAGTAATCTTATGTACACATAATTCCACATATCTGCTAGTAGACCTGTAAAATAAGTTTTCGTAGGTGATTGCAGGTCAAATAGTATGTGTATTCTAATTTTGATAAATACAAATAATATCCTTTTAAAGATAAGTTTATTTACTAAGCAGATTTTATGTTTCATATGTAGCCAAATATATTGAAGGAAAGAAATATTTAGTTTTAGGGGCGGCTACTACTGCGGCGTTATTTTTAAAGGATGTTGAAGATTGTACAAATTAAAAATGCTGAGGACAAATTTTCTATATATTTTTTAAATAATAGAATTTTCTTAAAATGAACATGGAGTCTATCTTCCTGATCTGAAGAATTTAGGGAGAACCAAATTGATGCTTGAGTTGCCTGTAATGGATCCATGCCGGTCAATTTGAAAAACAGTGCCAGAAATTGGGACACTCATATGCCAGGTACTGAGAGTCTTCAGAGTAGGCTGAATTTCCAATGTCAGTGGAGATTTCGATACATTGTCCTGTTTAATTTAAGCAGCTATGAGCAAAGTCCTTAGTTGGATAGAATACAGAAAAGTTTAAACTAATACTGTTTTCCTCCATGAGCTCAGTGTAGGAGAGGATGACATGGACATAAATAATGGACTAAAGGGAATGGACACACAGGAGAGCTAGAAACTGTGCAGAGGAGAAAGATCACTTCACTGTGCAGCCCCTGTCAGAGTTCTTTTTCTGTGTGCTATGCATGGGCTAAGGGACCGGAAATCGCTGGGCTGCTGGGATTTGGGAAAGGGCAGCATGTTCCTAAGTGGAGACTGGATATAGTGAGTGTTGAAGTGTTGGCAGCACATTGTGAGGGTGAGTTGGGAGGACAGTGGCGTCTGTGACTGTTCCATTAGTCTGCTCTTTGCTAGGCAGGAACTGGCACCGATCTTTTCTCATTAATCTTCCCTGTCTACTACTCTGAACAGCAGAGTACCTTGGGACTAGGTGGTACCAAGTCACTGGTTGCTTGAAGCTAGAATGTAAAACGAAGGTAGCTGATTTCTGTGGGGGCTTTCAAATAAGGTGGAGGTCATTAAAGAGAGAAGGATGCTTCTGTTGGAGAGGGACGATGAAACTTAGAATTTAATTGCTGTTTATCCCCAAAGATGTGAACTACTGTACACCACTTACCGCTCAGCTCATACTGCAGAGTCTCTTATACAGAGTGAACAATGGCAGGCATTAGATCTGTATGTTACAGGATTTTTCCTGAGCACCTCTCTCTCTCTTTTTTTTTTGAGACAGGGTCTCACTATGATTAACCTTTAATACAAAAGGCCAGTTCAGACTGGCCTTAAACTCACTATAAAGCCTAGGCTGACCTCGAACTCCTGGGGATCCTCCTGCCTCAGCCTCCTAAGTGCTGGGATCACAGACGTGCACCACCACGCCTGGCTCTGCCAAACACATTTTTAATCACCACATCAATAGTAGCACTGTGTATAACCCAGTTTGAACAGATGGTTTACAAACCACTGGCATCTGGATCACCCAGTCAGCATGGTAAAAATGTAATGTCCTCAGCTCTATTAGAGAATCAGAATGTGGAGGTGGGAGCATAGGAATTTGCATCTTGACATGCTTTCCAGGTAAAAATCACTGCTCTTGCTCTTCAGACTTTGTGTAGAACTTTTCATTTACTTGCTATAAGGAACTTTTATTCACCAAATATTACCCTGAGGTGCTATTAAAGTGTTGACTCAATTCTGTTGAAATTAGAGTGGGAATAATAATGTTGTGATCAGCTGGGCATGGTGGTACATGCCTGTAATCCCAGCACTTGGGGGGCTGAGGCAGGAGGATCCCTGTGGGCTATATAGTGAGTTCAAGGCCAGCTGAACTACACAGTGAGACCCTACCCCCAGTGCCCCCCACCACCAGATAATGGTGAACATTTGAGTAGCATATGAATATGCAAGATGGTTCAGACCTCAAGGGTATCACTTCTAATGTCATTCACACCAACAGAAGTTATTACACAGTAAGCTAAGTGTTAGTGATCTGGGAAATCCAGAGCACTGCAGGGAAACGTGGATGAGTATGACTGAAGGTAGAGAAGGCATAATTGTGATGACATTTGGAGACTCTACCTAAAAAGTTTAATAGTTATGTTTGTTAGGCAAGTGAAGACAAATACTGGAACATTTAGACTTGTTGAAATACAACAGTAACAGTGAAAAAAAAAAACCCAGTGTGAACATTATTCCCTTTATCTTCATAGCTATTGGAGGATTTGAAACCCAAAGTGGAAAGCTGAACTCTTACGTGCAAGTTTTACTTGTTGGTTTCACTGTTTTCTATTTATTATTAGGAAAGAACCACATACAGGGTAAGCTTTTATTGTGTGCTTTGCATTTATGGACTCATTATTTTTCTTCAAGCTCCTTTTTCTCTCCAAGTTTTCTTGCTTTCTTTGAGGTTTTTTTTAAAATCTTTTATTTTCAGAAAAAATTTTAATATACAATGCTTTCTAAACTTCAATCCCCTGACTTCAGTTTGTTGTTTTTAAAACTGCTAGGTCCACCTAACTGCTGACAGGAGAAAAGGGCTGGTTTCTAATTCAGCAAATTTCTGAGGAAGTGGGTCAGATCCTAGATAATTCTCTTGATACCCTGCAATTTTTAAAAAAGAAATCATGTCCTGCACAGTTTAGTACTTCATTTAATCCAATCTTCTGCACACAAAATTTGGTTGCTGTTACCTTCTCCAATCCTCGGAGAACTCTCTTTCACTTAGACCACCCTCAGCTTGTCCTTTGCCTGCACGCGCATGTTTGCGTGTGCGCACACACACACACATACACACACACATACACACACACAGAGTTACTAACCCTTCCTCCAATCCAAATACATACCCAGTCTTACTCATGCTCCAAGAATTTTTGAAATGACTGGATATGTTGGTCAGGAGGAATCCATCTAAGACTAGGAGATAACAAACAAAAGCTTAGGAGAGCTGGGCATCAGAGAAAAATCCTTACACTACTTAGATTCTCTGGGTTGCTGGCAAGGCTGGATCTAGAGGGCCCTTGTGTATACCTCCTATGGTAAATAGTCTGAGTTAGATGACTGAATGTAAAAGTTTTAAAGTTTGCTTTTAATTGTCTTTAACCTTTAATACAAAATACATTGTGGTCTTAACATGCAGTATCCCATTTAAGGTGTATATGTATATAATTTTACCGATGAGAAAACAACTGAGGCTGAGAGATCAAGTAACTTCCCTGAGGTTCATGAGGTGTAAGTCCAGTGCTTTTCACACACAGCCTTTCACAGCACAGTTTTTCTTGTGGTGTCTTTGTGATGTTTAAACTTCTTTATTATAACATTAGGAAGGTAACACCAGAATAGTCCATCCCAGTCCTAACATTCTGTGACCTTGTGGCTGTAGACAGCAGGTAAGATTTTGAAGAATTGGGTCTCAAAGCATGCACTCCTTTTGAAGATGTGGCAGATAAAATGAACCATCTGGGAAAACACCATCGGATGTGACAGATCTACGTGGGAGCCCCACGGAGCCACAAGTCATCGTAGGGGTTAAGAGGAGAAATTTATCTTGGCAGCACGCACTTCCACAGAAAGGAGTGAGGCCAAGAGGTGCCCTTATATGAGAATACTGTGTTCTAGCAGTCAGGAACATTCCCCTTAGTATCCTTAGTATTTTTCCCCATTGTCTTCTGTGTAAATATCTTCTGAAGTTACAATTTGTAATTGTAATTACATTGCAATTACAAAAAAGGCTATAAAATATTATTTTAAATCAACTAAAGAGTCATGCAGTTTATTTGGTTACAGTGAATTATTTGACAAAATGTTGAATTCGTTCAAACAAATATACATTAAATATGCTAATAAGTACTATTGGCTATGCATGGGTAAGTCACATAATTAGTTATGAAGAATGGTGCAAATCCAAACCTTAAAAATTCCATAAGTCAAATCACTGGCTTTCATCTAATAAAGTAGGGGAACTCATTCTTGGGTTAATTTTAGTACAACTTTAATGTAGCATTTTATTATCTTACAAAATAGTTCTGTAGCTCATGTAAGCCTCACACCAACATTGTAGAGTTTTATTCCCATTTTATGGATGAAGAAACAGGCTTAGAGAGGAAAGGTGGATTCTTGGACTTCACTACATTATTATGTGGCTTAGCTACTGAACTTGAGCCTAGATTTGGGACTTCATTTGAAATATGAATTATAAAAAATTAAATCTTTGTGCTGTGTATGGCCGGCGGATAGCTTTTGGATGTTATTTGCCATGCAAATTATTAATACTATTTCATTGTAAACATAGCGTCATTCCCTCTTATGATTCAAATAAAAGTATTAACTTTAAATTGAAGATGTCTGAATAGAAAATTGTTACTTGGGGAAAAATGCCAATTTCTAAATCTTTTAAAAAATGTTTACAGATAATACGTAATATAACTGGAGAATGGTAGTCTGACTTTTAACTATAAAGATATTATGGAAATTTGTTTTATAGTGTACTTAGCATGTATTCTAGGTGAACCATCAAAAATGCTTATGAACAGTTATACTGTAACGAACAAACCATTTGAATTTAAACCAATGCCAATATATTTTCTTTTAAAGAGAAATATCAGTGTGTGGGCTTGAAGATGAAAGTAAAAATGTATGTGTTTGTGATACGGCTGATAAATCCTTTAAATGACCTTATTCTTAACACTTAAAGTGGAACATCCCAGTACCAGATTAACAAATTTAAACACGATAAAGCCTGAAGTCTAAGTTATCCAGCAGAGTGACTCATGCTTCTTTGTCATCCTCCCACGACAGTAAGTTGTTCCATGTGAATGCTAGTAACAGGCATCATACCCTGTTAATGCTAACATGTAGGAGTCAGTCAGAGGTAAGAACCCCTATCACGATTAGCATTAACAGCATACAGCCTCCAGCAAGCCTCCAGCACTCACAGGATGAGGCGTAAAGAATTTAAACCACAGATTTCCCCTTCCTGATTTGCGCCACCTGCAAAGAGAGAAAAAAATAGTTGCGTATGCACATGCACTAATAAAGATGGAGTGATAGGGTATAAATCGGAATGCAAAATAGTCTTTATTTTCTTTTGAAGGGAAAGAGCTCTTTAAATCCTAAGCATTAATTTGTTGAAAAAGGTGGAGAAATTGGCAATTAAGAGATAATACTGTTACTTTTAAGTATATTTGAAGACTTTTTAAAATTTTAAATTCTATTCTGTAGTTGAGAATAATTTATGCATTTGTATGATTTTCCACAAAAAAGAAAACTACTCTTCAAAGTCCCCAAATGTTAAAATGAAAAGGAGAGAGCTGGATTTCTGATACAGTATTATGTGTCCTAATTTATTTCCCACTGAGGAGCTAGACAAGTAAAAGACAAAAATATTCAAAATCGTACTTTATGAAAATTAAAAGTGAATTAGCCTATTTATAAAAGTAGGATTTGGGCTAGATTTTCATTCTGGAGTAAGTAGTTGAAGTTTTACTGTTATTCTTTCTGAAACTATGACATAGACAATTCAGGTCTTGCCTCCAAATGAATGCATCTAAAAATGTCCCCATCTGCTATTTAGAGCGTCCTTTGGGAAAGCATGCCCCAGAGGCTTTGGTTTTGGTCTATGTAAAGGAGTAGGACTTAAAGAGTGTTCTTATCTCAAATGACTTGTCTTCAGCAAAGATTTGATTAGAAAAAAAGAAAAAGATGAATTGTCTATTTCCCGTTAGAGTCAGATTTTTCTCTCTCATAAAGTGACATTTCTCCCACAAGTTTCTGGTTTCAGTGTTACTACTGCAGAACCTAGAAGTCAGAGCATCATTCAGGTATGTGGTCCTCTTGAGTACCATAGGGGAAGCACCTTCTCTTTTTATTTAATAATGAAACCAGCTAGATGTAAAAATGTGAGTAAGTTCAAATGTAATGCATAAAGTTAAAAATTCCCCAGTGAATATATTTTGACAGGGGAGAATATCGTGGTTTGGAAATTTCCAAACCAAGGAAATATATCATACTTACTGATAGTATTTTTTTAAACTTTGCTGTTTCCTGAGATGAATTAGTTTCATGATGAAAAGATTTGAAATAAACAGTATCAATTCAGGGTTTTAGTTCATTTTATAGAATATTGCTAAAAATACTGTAAACATAGTGACTTTTTCCCTTTAGTAGTGCCTTAGACACAGTAATTGCTCAATACAAACACAATCATCTTTTTTTTTTTTTTTTTTTGGTACCGGGAATCAAACTCGGATCCTTAGCTTGTGAGGCAGGCGGTGGAACCACTGAGCTAAATCCCCAGCCCAATACACAGTCATCTCAAGGGTTAGTTCCACTCAACCAGTATAATTCCACTTTCTCTAAAAGGCATATATGTGCATATAAATATATATATATATATATATATATATATTTGCTTGATACTATTCTACCCATAAATTTAACTCCTATTCTCTAATTGTGATATCTGAGTACAAGTATTAAAATAGTTATTTTGTAATATAATATTTTTCCTCTTTTGACCTTTTTTCTTTAACCATACATATGAATTGTCTAATTCCACTTTCTCTAAAAGGCATATATGTGCATATAAATATATATATATATATATATATATATTTGCTTGATACTATTCTACCCATAAATTTAACTCCTATTCTCTAATTGTGATATCTGAGTACAAGTATTAAAATAGTTATTTTGTAATATAATATTTTTCCTCTTTTGACCTTTTTTCTTTAACCATACATATGAATTGTCTGATTAGAGTGCTTTGAAGAGTGACCAGGGTACCAGGGTTTTTGATAGTTGTACTATGTTAAAAATTCTAATAGCTTAGCTTTTAATTTTTTTTGTTTCAAAAACTAAAGGTATATTAAAGAGTCACACAAGTCTTGTTCTTAATGCTCAAATACAAACTGTGATACAAGTCTGATGAATTTCTAAAACTGCAGAGAAATGAGCATTTGTCTTAGTACACTACATAATCTTAAGTCTCATTTAAAACACAGATGAAAATATTAACTCCAATAAACAGATTAGAGGAGAAGACATCTAAGAATAGCTTTAAAAATATATTCAATAGTCTTCTAGCCTCCTGAAGGTGGAAGCTGTGCTCTCAGTGTTTCTGCCTGGGCCAGCCAACCAAAAACAGAATTGCTATGTGCCTGAGTGGCAACTACCGATCGTAGACAAGATAGGCTGGTCCATTAGCCAAGGCCTTGGGTAGAGGATGATGTCATAAGCCAATAGGAAACGAAGTGGCTGTTTTTGGAGTTAATACACCTACCAGCTGGTAGAGTGGCAGAAGAATTATACACAATTATAGAGCTGGCAATCAACAGTGACAGTGTCAACCAAATGATGAGAATATGGCAAGCATAATTTGCAATGCAGAGCAATCCAAGAGAAATTTATGTGAATTATACAAGATAAGTTGGATTGCTATCTTGCTTAGGCAGTTCTGCAGTTATACTTCAAACTCTTGCACTCCACAAAAGTTTCTGGCCTTTTACATGAGGCACGCCGTGGCAATGTAACTTTTACTACAGCATAGTTCTTCTCAGTAGCTGGGAACAGACTTCTTGTTAAATCTAGTACTTGAAAGAACTGCTACTCACTGTGCAAGTTTCAAACCAATCCTCACCTTGGACAAAAATCTACTAAGATGAAGGAATATATATATATATATATATGACAAATAATCAATAGTCCCAAATAACTTTCATTATTGGGCAGGTTACTCTTCCCTGGTAATAAGATCTAAACTGAAGGCACATTCAGGAAATTTTCCCTTAAATTATGCTTTTCTGAAAGATGATTTTTTGGGGAGGATAGAGAAGGGATAGGATTTCAAAATATCTTTATACTTACCTTACTGATTTGCTGGGGAATATATTATCGGCATGCTATATATTCAGAGGAGAATATATCCCAGGTTTGATCCCTTTATTTTTTCAATTTTTTTGGTGGTAAAATACAGAGGAATCATATGATCTTAATCATATTTAAGTTTACATATTAAGTTTGCATATTTAAGTTTACTTGTAATGTTTTTCAATCATCATAATTTATCTCCATAACTTGTATTGTAAGGATCTCTTTTTATGTATGAATCATAATTTCTATCCCCCCACAATTTGATACATCTATTTTTTCAAGTTGTGCTGCTTCTTCTCAGCACAATTTAATATTTGCATATCAAAGCAACTGCATGATATGTCAGTGGTTGAATTTCATAACTAAACCCATCATGGAATACCCTAACTATTCACTTTGAAATATAAAAATATTTGGAAACCATTAGTTTGTTATGAAATGAATATACATCTATTTCCATTGAAAGCCATGATCCTATGTTGATACAGCAATACAAAGTCTAGCTCCAAAATCACTTTAACAGGTGAAAAGAAATATTTTCCTGCTTTTGAAAATTAAAATGATTGAGTTTAGCTAATTTCCTTTAAACATTTTCCCGCTTTAATTGTTTTGGTACCTGTCAAAAATACAAGCATTTAAATGGAACTCATAGTTGATTCCTATATGGATCTTCTTCCTGAAAGCAATTAGCGAATAATTGCATATATGGAAGCAGATTCTGACTTTCCCACCAGAACTTATTCTGATTCTCTGTGTTCCAAAACTAGAGTTTTGGGGTAGGTCATGGATGTAAGCAATAAAGATTAATACAGGTATGTAGAAATCAAGACCTTGAGCAATTTTGGACATGCCAGAGCTATCTTTGGCATAACAGCAATTTCTTGGTTACCTTTTGACCTAGGGCCAAAAGATGAAGGGAGTGCAAACAAGATACCCCAAAGACCCACACCTTTAAAACTTCTGCATCTGGGCTGGGGATTTAGCTCAGTGGTTCTGGTGCCTGCCTTGCAAGTGCAAGGTCCTGAGTTTGATCCCCAGTACCAAAAATAAAAAAATAAAAAAATAAAACTTCTGCATCTGTCCTAGTGCTTTCCTTCTACTTAGTTTGAATCTCTTACTATCGGAATCATCCTCTGTGGTGGGAGAACCAAAATGGTAGGTAAGGTTTCAGATAAGTTCTTCTTGAAATTCAAGTTAAGTCATTTGGGGAAGGAAGAACAGGGTGTGTTTGAAGTTGACATATTAACTTATATTCCTTTATTAGGTTAGTTAGCTAGTCATCCCTGAAAGCACTAGTTAAAAACTGAGGAGAGAGGATCCAAGGTAGGTAGGTTTTGATGGGAGTAAAGAGTGATTTAAGGAAAAGATAAAGATACACCTAAAATAGTTCAAGAGCTTATACTGTTTATATTTAGTATAAAAGTCATAAATTAAATATTTTATCTGTCTCATCTGAGTTTTAATTGTTTTCTGTTTAAATGTCTTTGCATGTTATAAAACTTCATAAAATGTATTTTAATTTTTCAGTAACCCTTCATAAAGAGCTTCAGTGTTCTCTGATAAAAGAAATTTGAAATACTGTTTTTATTAAAAACTTGAACTTTCACAGTGTGTTTATTTGTATAAAGTTTATCACCTGCACTCGAGAATATTATATATTATGAATCAGTACCTGATTTTAAAGGTAAGGCAACTTCTCTGCTGTCAGGAAATGGGGTCAGAATGTTATTTTTCCTCTTGAATTCACAAGGTCTATCATTAAAAAAGAACTGGTGTGGCCTGCTACCAAGACCCCAAGCAATGATAGTGACATCTTCTAAAGCACACAAATGCAGCTTCTCAAACTAGAATGACTGCTGTACAGAAATAACCTATATCCCGCACTCTTAGTGAATAAGATTACATTTCACATCATTAACTTTATATTTAAGAAAAATTTCCTGTGTAAGCCATTATTGTAAGGGAAAATTATAAAATTATGTTGTGATATTTTCTTTTCATATACTTTCATACAAATCTAAATGTCTTTACTTGCTACTTCTAAGTAAGAGCTATTTATTAAAAATAACTACTATTTCTAAATTAAGAGCTCCTTATTGAAAAGAGCCATCTGCATATGAAACAGCTTTACAACATACATTTATATAGTTCAAGAATTTGCCAATAATATTAATCACAACAACAAAAAAGTGATAAAGTTTTGAACTGTCTCAAAAGACAGCCAATGTGGATATTGCAGAATAGTTATGCAACCATTGCAATGAGTGAACATTTAGTTGTGAATGCACAAAAGAGAAAAAATACTGGCTTTAGAAAATTATTTGGTTTTCCCAATTTTAAAACCAGGAAGTTTTTACTGAAATGACTTGTGGAACTTATTTACGAGCTAAGTAACCTTCCTAATAATTTCATTACGGATTGTGATTAATACCTTCACTTTTCAGATAAGGATGTGGAAAAATCAGGTTAGGAATTTTTCCCCAGAGTCAGTGTAACAGAGCAAGCTGCAGAAGCAGGAGTGGAGCCAGGCTGAGTCTGCTGCCCCACCCCCAAGAGCAGCTCGTCCCAGGGAGGGACTGACTTCCTCAGTACCCTGACCTCACGCTGCTCAGCTGCAGGCGCAGACAGCTAAAATGTAAAACACCCGCAAACAAAAACGAGAGTGAACTCAGGGGAGGGATGCATTCTATTGCTTTAAATGATGGCCATTCTTATTTCCTATTTCCACAAAGTTTCCCATGTACCTGCAAACTTAAACATTTAAGTAGACTTCTTAAATTAGTTTTCTATTTTTAATATATTTATGATAATTGTAATCATCTTTGTGAATCAGTATATGTACAAATCGCGTCTTGGTCATCTTTACCCTTCCTTCCCCCTTGCCCTTTCCCTTCTCCTTCCCCCAGATCCTCTTTCTGTCTCCATATCTCCCTGTGTAACAATAACTTTTTCCTTTTCATTTATAATTTATTTTTGATATCCTTTCTTATCTTCCACCCTGGACTTTTCTAAAAGAAAAGCTACTGACTCTGGAATATTCTGTCACTCTTTCAGGGTCTCTCTTCCATAAGGCCTTTTCTGTGCCCTTGATTTCACAGTATTTATTTATTTTGATACCAGGGATTGAACTCTGAACCTTGTGCTTGTGAGGCAGGAGGTGGAACCACTGAGCTAAATCCCTGGCCCTTGATTTCACAGTATTAACTCTCAATACCGAGTTTCCACAAAACACACCCACCAGAACTTCCGGGTTGTTTGTTAGTAAGGTCTGTATGTCTAAACCACAGGAAGAATTTGCTTTCCTACTTTGACAAGCCACAGTTCATATTTTTCTATTTCCACATACCATAATGGCCCCAAGCAAGGAAGAATTTGTGCAATGAGTATTATGTTTGAGAAACTAAGCAAGTTCTGTAAACAAAAGGTTTGACTTTGCCTTATTAC
Organism: Heterocephalus glaber; assembly: GCF_000247695.1. The sequence continues at coordinate 13,594,781 of NW_004624745.1, read as the reverse complement.
AAGTTAGTGTCTTATGATGCTACATATATGGGATACTCTGAGTTATGAGGCAAAATCCACACCGTTTGTATTTTATACGCCATAGGATTTTACTTAATGACTTGGCAAACCAAATGAGGGTTATTGTTGGTGCTTCCCAAGATGTCATCCTGAGATACCACCCTCTGAGGCACTGGGTATGCCTATGACGAATTGCTCTTCAGATGGACTTGCCTACCCTTCCTAAATGCTCTTTTGTCAGGTAGCACTTCTAGGGGCTGGGCTCTCTTTGTTTCCCAGTGTGACTCTCCTTTGTCTTCCCCAAGGTGGCTAGTCCTCTCTCCATCCACTCATCACACTGTGTGGCAATTATTGTATGTCTCTTTCATAGCTGAGTTGTGTGTGAGGGCAGAAAGTAGGTCTTACCTTAGTGCTGGATACAGAGCCAACTGTCAGTAATACTCTGACCTGAGATTAGGCTTTCTATCTGCAGGGTGGAACTGGATTTGGCACAAGTATTTCAGTAAAATTTAAGTGATATACAGTGTTCTTGGAGGATTAGTGTAGCAGAACCTTGTAAATGTGGAAATATATTGAGTTGTTAGTTTTCCAGATTAGTAATGGACCCTTGCAGAGGCATGGATCTCAGTTCACAAAGTATAATCAGGGTAAAGTTAGAAAAAAATGAGTAGAAATAATCATCTGGGCTTGTGAGTAAAAACTGGGTTTCATCCTTACTTTTTCAAGCCACACTTAGATGTCATAATTGTGTAGAACTGTCACTGTTCTTAGGGAATATGTGTTAAAGCATTTAGAGGTGAGATGCCAGGTCTGCATGTAGAATATAAACATAGAGAGATAAGGATAGATAGATGGATAAGGACAGGGAGAAGTAAAGCAAGGAGGCAAAAGGTAACAATTAGTGAGTCTACCTGAAGGTAAGGTATTCCTTGTTCTGTTTTTAACTTGCCTGGGTTTTATCCTTGACCTCACTAATGTTACTAGCTGGATGTCACTTAGCACGTTGACTTTTTTTGAGTCTTAATTTCTTCTCTATAAATGGAGATAATGACTTTACTAAAAAAGTTGTTGTGAAGATGAAGTGACATGACAAATGTAAAGCATTTAGTTGGGTACCAAGCTCATACTCAGGGCTGAAAGATGTTAGCCACAGTACCAATGACACTAGTAATCAGTGCGTGGAGAAGACCTTGTAAGTATCTGGACATCCATCATACGGTAACCTTGCCATTTTACAAGGACAAGTCTAGACAGATTTGCTACTCTACAATTGAATCATTATATAGATTAGGGGTTATCTAAAAGTCTGTATTATTTGGTTTAATCCTGATCTCGAAGTCATAAAGTAACTGTTTAGTATATGTGCTGCCAAAGCAAGCACATAAAGTAACTGTTTAATACATAAAATGTTTCCTTGGAAAATCTGAAGTGTTTTATGAATTTTTCTCTGGTTAAGGAGGCAGATGAATTCCATAACTGTTGAAAACTTAAAAACCTTAGTACTGTGGGTGGTTGACGCAGAAAGATTGAAAGTTTGAGCTCAGCCTGGGCAACTTAGTGACTTAGCAAGACCCAAATAAAATGTCTCAAAGTAAAACATATAATGGGCTCGGGGATGTAGGAGAGGCCCTGGGTTCAATCCCAAGTACCAAAAAACAAAGCAAAACCTAAAATTAACAACTTTTTTAATGTGTCAAGAATTTTTAGAGATCCCTGTGTACACATATATATTTTCTTTCTCTGAATGTCTATCTCACTTTCAAAGTTGGTTTCTTGAACCAGACAAGATCATCCACTTACACAGTTGATTTATACATAATGACAGCAAATACTCACACAGGATTGCTTCCATGCCAGGACTTTCTGATTGCCTGATGTATCCTAACTTGGTTATTCCTCTTCACAACCTCAGGAATGAGCATTAGCATCCTCCCCATGTACACACAGGGTCAGCGAGGCACAGGCAGGGAAATGATTTTCCCAAGGTTAACAGTGGGGGAGGAGGAGCCGCTGGGACACACCCTGGGCAATCTTGGCACTACCTGCTCTGGCCTAGCCAGGGTGGACAGGCACATAAAGGACCACGGCATTTTGTAAAGGCAGCCAGGAAACAATACCTGGGACAGAACGCTCTCATTGATGGAAAAATGGAACAAATGTGATCGAACATCATTGTTTCATCTTATCTCATCATCAGCTTCAGTCTCATTAAAGCGCCCATGTGACATTCTTCACTAATCTGTCCTATTGCCAGTGTCTGTTTATCCACAGATGGTTATAGTTTTTCAGAACTAACACAGTCACAATTAGTGTTAAGCTACAGCCGCTGGATGGATGTTAAGCCTCATTTTCTCACAAATGTGTTGTTGTGTGGGAGGGTGGTAATTTTAGAAATCAAGTACATATCCCTTCACATTGGGGTGGTGAGTGAGGACACTCAACTATTCTGACATCCAGTGAGCTAATCTGAGGGCAAATGTGCTTTTGAGGTGGTTTTGCTGGAGGCCCTGAATACTGTGAGTTCAAAGACACTTAGAGGGAGAGGGCTGAAAAGTGTTTCATGGCAGGAAAGGATTACATAGCTGGGACCAAATAAATGCTTTGCTTTCCTTAAAAGCCTGATAAAAGCAATATGTATGTATAAATACATGTGTCTATATATAAGTTACTGCTTATATATACATACCTATGTGTATATATGTATATATATGAAAGTTGCCAGTAGAAAGGTAGGATAAAAAGTAGCTTTTGAAATTTTAATATTTTCCCTTGGAAAAAATGTTCTGCATGGTTTTTACTCTATCCATTTTCAGGAAACAGGTACCAGGTTTGAACTCAGTTAAGATCAGTGAAAGACAAGTATACATTCTATGGTGAATTTCAGTGGTTCTTCCTCCGACATAGAGGACATGAATTCACAAAGTTAGGAGCTACATCAAAAGGGACTTGAATAATTATTCTGGAGTCACAAAAGTTCCTCAGTGTAAGGGATTTTAAAAATGACTCAGTCCTAGCTACCCACCTGGGAGAATGAGAAAAAGGAGGCACAGGGATGGAGCTAGAAACATGCCATGTTCTCAGGTTACTGCTCATCCACCGTGGGCTGGAGGCCCAGGATTAAAGCAATGAAGCCATTAAAATCAATAGTTCAGCTAAGGAACAGCCAATGGTTCGAACAACAAAGACTTTTACTAGTTAGGGAGAGAGGTGCGCAGCACAAGTGAAGGTGGAGAGTCTGCATACCACTTCCACCAAGTCAAACTATTTATTAGGGACTATGAAACCGAACCATCAAGGAGGGTCATGGCTGAAGAGTCAAGGAAGCTTTTAACTTGCTGATACCGAACACAAAATTATGTGAGGGCACACATTTAAAAAATTCTGGGAAAATCATATATAACTTCCATTATAATCCCAAAGAGGGAGGAAAAGGGAGGTTTAAGAACTATTACTCTATAATGAAGAAAAACTTCTCTAAATAGAATGGTAGATCTTAGTCATGACAGAGTAGCTGATGAGAAAATTTTCAGAAGTTAAAATCTAGGGCTTTCTAGATGGGTTTTTTGATTCACAGAAGAGTGATTTGATGAACTATGAGGAAAGATGAAAGTTATCGTGTTTGCACATGGAAAGTAAAGTGTGGCAAAACTTTTTAGTACATTCCAGTAGTACAAGTAACTAAGTTCCCACAACTGAAATGGTATCAAACTGTGCAGCAATGTCCTGTTAGCCTCTCCTCTCTCTTTTCAGGGTCATGCAGTTGGGGCCATGCCCAGCTTGCTCACCTGTGTTCCTCCATCCGTAAGCAGAGCGACGCCAGCCTTCCCAGCAAGAGAACATGGCGTTTTGAGGCTTTTACTTTGCCTGTAAAGATCATTAAATTGTACTTTTTACACACTAGTAGGGTAAGACAAGAGTTCAGGTTTATCCAGTACCTTGAAGGTTTGTTCTGCCTTGAAGGTGCTGTAAGTGTTAGCCAGTGTCAATAGGTCTCATTCTTAGTATGTGTGGCCAGAGAGAACTGAGCCGTTGTGGGAGGGAGGGAGCTCACTGACTCCAGCCCATTCCGAAGTTGCCCTTGCAGCAGAATAACCAGTAAGTGTGACAGAAATCAGGGGACAGCAAGGTATCAGGCATCAGAGCCTAAACTGAGACTCAGAGGCCTGCAATCCAATCCTTTCCCCTCCACCCCAAAGCCCACATGCTTATCTCAAAGCAGACTTTGTGCTAAGGACTGAGTGACCTTACTAGAGAAAACTCAAATTCTCTTAGATACAAGTCCTTGAGGACAAAATGGGGCCAACACCATGCACCCTGCCAATTTCCTTTCATTGTCACTAACAAATTAGCTGAGGCAAGGAACTGCTTTGAAAACTTTATAGTTTATATTATTGCTCACATAAACAATTAAATACCCATCTAATTTTAAAAGATGAGTCTATGAGTATTACTAGTGCTCTTAGATTGTAAAGCAATATATAAGACGCAGGGAGGCTGAGACAGAAGGAACTCGAGGCGTTTGAGTTCAGCCTGGGCAACTTAGCAAGATACTATCTCAAAAAAATTTTTTTTCTTGTAAAGGACTGGCAACATAGCTGAGTGCAAAGGCCCTGGGTTCAATCCCTAATATTAAAAGAAAAAAAGCAGTTCTTTTTCAGTGGTGAAGAGTCAATAAGCAGTAACAATTGTTTTGAAATATCTACATCATATCCACTTAACTTCATCTGTCTAATGCTAAATGTAAATTGAATTATAAGTGCCATTAGATACCTCTGTCCTCTTCAAGTCACAGAGTCTTGGATCTGCTGTGTGATGGAGAAGTAACTTAACCTCTCTGGGCTTCAGTTTTTCCATTTTTAACATAGTTTCGAGTCTCACTTATATCTTTGCCAGTTGCTCACTTCAGAATTTACACGTTACATTTTATTCTGAATCATCCTAATATGCCTGTTTTGCGGCTATAATTTTTTTTTTTAAGACCTGGTCTACTCTGGAGCGCTGTGAAATATGATAGACACTCATAGGAATCTTGCGAGGAAAATCAATCAATCAATCAATCAATCAATACAGTCAATGTGCCCGAAGAACTGCACCCTGGGCCTGGCAAGTAAACATCCAAGCTTGCCAGGCATGGAGGCGCACGCCTGAGATCCCAGCACTTGGGAGGGTGAGGCAGCGGGAGGCTCGCCAAGAGTTCCAGGCCAGCCTGGGCTACATGGGGAGACCCTGTCTCAACAAAACAAAACAAACCCCCAAATAAATAAACACCTAAGCTCACTGAACGTTTGCTCATCCTTCACTTCTATTAAACGAAGTCATAGACAGCCAAAATGATACGATTCTAACTTTATAAAACTTAATTACTAGTTATTTTCCAAGAGAAACTAGAAGAGACACCTGTTTGGACCCACAGTGCCCCACGCACATCTCTGGCCTCTTCGACAGCCCGTCACAAGCACCTCCGCAATCAGCAAAGGAGACCTGGCCAAGAAGCTCAAGCGTTCATTTCTAAAATTATTATTTTTAAGCATCCTCCCTTGCCCGCTCCCCCGGGTTCCTCCAGCCACAGCCGAGCGCCTTCCTCAGGCGCGCGCCGGGCTGGACTCGCGGCCACGTGCGCGCCGCTGCCGCTGTCGCTCCCGCGCCGCGCAGCCCGTCCCGCCCCTGCCACCGTCTTCGCGCGGCCCGTCCCGCCCCGGCCACCGTCGCCGGGCCGCCGCCACGTTCCAGAGGAGGGCGGACGGGTGAGCGAGCCCAGAGTCGCGTACCTCCGGGCTCTGGCCGCTTCTTTCCTCTCAAGCCGACCTTCGCGCTTGCTTCCTGCCGCCCCGTCCCGACCCGGGGCTGGCGACAATCCCGCGGTGGCTGGTGACGTTCGCTCCGGCTTGGCCGAGCACAGGAAGCCCGCGCCTACGGTCGTGCGACCCTTTTATAACCCACTTGTGACTCATAACCGACCGGGCGGCTTTTCTGTCACCCCCCCCCCTTCCCCTCCTCCTGCCTCTTCTTGGAACCCACAGCTTGAAAAACTTTTTTTTTCTTTTTAAAGGAAAAGTCGAAAAAGTCCAGCGCCCCGAGGAGGGGTGTTTTCCCCTTTCCCTTTCTCGTGGGTCACTCGGTGTGTGTTTTCTCTTACACCCGCCATGTACTTTCCTGACCCGCGCAGCAAGGCTGGGGCGCCAACCTTTGTTCGCAATGAAAAGGAAACGCATTCAAATTACGGCCAGACGTTGCCGAGCTTTCAGTCGGCTGGAGGGGAAGTGCTGCTTCTTACAACTGGCTGGCTGGGGAGTCTACACCCTGCTTGTAGTTGAGAAAGAAAAGTGAAGCAAGTGGAAAGTTCTCCCTTCCTGCTCCTACTGATTCAGCCAGAGGCAAGCGGTCCCTAACCGAGGAAGGAATGTCTTCTAGGGACGGTCTGTGTGGCCACGCCCTTATTTCCCTCAGAGGTCAGCCTTTGGTTTTGGAATGCACTAAAGGGTTGAGAAAATTTGTACCTTCCCTACACCCAGGTATACTTGGGCATGCTAAGGATACATTTGAATAGTCGCTAATTTTGACCACACACATTTTCCCTCCTGGCCCTCCAGACCCACTCCCAGGACATGTTCCACCCAGGAGCACTTGGGACTTTAGTCACTCTTTTCATTTCATCACCCCAGCCTCTGCTTTCTCCCACCCTACCAGGGTGGGTGGCATTTTCTTGGAGCGGGCCATTTGATAGATGGGGTGGGGCAGAACAAAGATGCAAAAGTCTGGCAAGTTTATACTTAACAAGCTTAGTTGAGTAACTCATTTATGAGTCTCATAACCTTTTAGACTTGAAGAAATAAGAGAGGGGAGGATAAGAATAGACAGTTTCATCATCATGCACTCATTCCTTTTTATGGATAAGACAAGGTCACTGCTGGATTTCCAGCACAGGTGCCTATACTTGGATCTTCCATCCCAAGTGCAAAAGGCAGTATTAGTCGGTATAAAATTGATACAAGAAAATTTATTTCTAGATCTCCTGAATGCATGGCAGAATTGAAAACCACATAGTCAATTTACAGAGGATCCAGTCTGGTTAAGGAACTTGGGAGAATTTTAAGACTATCCTTTTTCCACGATTTTTTATAGCACATATTGATTATACAGTAGAGTGGTTTTTATTGTGACCCTTTCATACACGTGTATAACAAACTTTAACAATATCCTTTCCCTGTTACCTTCCTTTACCCTCTCCTTCCCTCTCTCCCATCCCTTTCATCTTTTTAAATTGTCTACCTTCTACTTTCATGTCATCTTTTTTGGTCTAGATTCCACATGTAAGAGAAAACGTGAGACCCGTCTTTCCGAATCTGGCTTAACATAATGATCTTCACTTCCATCCATTTTACTGCAGATGACATGATTTCATTTTCCTTTATGGCTGAATAATACTCTATTGTGTATGTATACCTCATTTTTTTAATCTATTCATCTTGTTGACAGGCGCCTAGGCTGATCCTATAACTTGGCTATTGTGAATAACAGTGGTATACACTCCTCTGTATGCTGACTTTGATTCTTTTGGGGTATATACTAGGAAGTGATATAGCTGGATCATTTGGTAGTTCTATTTTTAGTTTTTTGAGGAGCCTTCGTACTGATTTCCCTAGTGGCTGGACTAATTTACATTCCCACCAACAGTGGACAGTAGTTTTTTTTCCTTAAATACTTGTTGGCATTTATTGTTTTTTGTGTTCTTAAGGATATCCATTCTGACTGGAGCAAGATGGAATCTCAGTATAGTTTTGATTTGCATTTTTCTGATGGGTGAAGTTTGGGAACATTTTTTCATACAGTTATTGGCTGTTCATATTTCTTCTTTTGAGAAGTGGAGGTTCCTTCCTCTTGAGTGTTTTTTTGTTTGTTTTTTGAGGGTCCTGGGAATTGATCCCAGGGCTTTGCACATGCTAGGCAAGCACTGTATCACTGAGCCCTAAGCCCTAAGACTCTATTTTTAAGGCTTGTATTTTCTTCCCTCTTACATATAATTCAACAAAGAATGACCATAATGATAAGATGTAACATTTATAAAGCATTTACTGTGTCCTGGGCCTTGCCCTAAAACTCCATATGTGTATTGACTTTCAGTATTATGATCTTATGGAGAGGAACATTGTTACCTCTATGTCCAGATGAGGAAATTGTGGCACAGAGAAATTAATTAAATGCTTTATATTGGGCCTTAGTGAATAGTCAAGCTGAGATTCAAACACAGCTCTAGCCCAGGCAGTCTATCCCCATATTCCAAGTCTCCTTGCTTACAGATCCCTGTGGAATCTGGTAGCTGGGGAAGAGCCATACAGTGAGCAGTTGGTATATGGCAAGGAAGCATGATTCTCACTCAGATGGACCAGGCCCCTCTACTGGATTTAGAAACCTGAAAGGTCTTTCAAAATTTCCCCATTCTTGTCATAGTTTGGACTATACGAAATTGCCCATATTTGCTCTTTCATTCCCCAAATTAGAACTTTGTATAATTCAGTGTAATAGAAGCAGGGTTTATATTTCTCAACCCCCCTTTTTCCCAGTGAAAAATAAATCTAGGTTGTATGTTCCCCATTTTAGGTCCTAGTTTGGGACACAAAGCAGAGTGGACAGAGAAATGGGTTTTTGGAATCAAATTCGCCTGTGTTTCACACTAGATCTAGCTGTGGAACCTGATGGTTAACCTCGGTGCCTCACTTTATCTGTAAAAAAAAGCTAATAATGGGATTGTTATGGACTGAATTTTGTTATCCTGAAATTCAACTGTTGAAACTCTAACCTCCAAAGTGACTGTATATGGAGATAGTGCCTGTGAGGATGTAATAAAGATTAAATTAGATCAAGGGTGGGTATCTAAACTGGTAGGGCTAATGCTCTTATTAGAAGAGGAAGAGACATCAGACTTCTCTCTTTCTCTCCCTCTTTTCCTCTACAATGAAGAGGTCATCTGAGAATATAATGACATGATGGTTTCCTCTATGTCACAAAGATAATCCTCCCCAGAAACTAAATTCTACTGGGTCTTGACATTGGATTCTGCCATCCAAAACTATGAAGAAATAAATGTGTTGTTTCAGCCACCCAGTTCATGGTGTTTTGTTATGGTAGCCTTAGCAGACTAAGGTAGGGATACGTTGATTAATTAAGGCGATGAATGCAAAGTGCCTGCTTCATGAAAGCTTGAGAAAGTAAGGGTCCCTGTCAAGATAAATGTTATCCCATGGGTGTCCTGAACTTAACTGTACCTACATTCCCATTCATATGCTGGTCATAACACCAGTATTTCTGAATGTGCCCTTATTTGGAAATAAGGTCTTGTGAATACAATTAGTTAAAATAAGATCATATTGCAATAGGATGGGCTCTTAGGCCAAAATAACTGGTGTACTTATTACAAAAACACACATGATGTGTAGAGAAAGAGGCACATGCAGAGGGAAGTTGATGTGGAGAGACATGGGGAAGTTGGCTATCTACCAGCCAGGGAGACAGGCCTGAAACTGATCCTTCCCTTATATCCTTCGGAGGAAACCAATGCTGTCAACCCATTGATCTTGGACTTCCAGCTTTCAGACTGTAAGATGATACATCTTTGTTGCTTAAGCCATCCAGTATGTGGTACTCTATTATGGTAGCTCTAGCAAAGGAAAACAAATGCATCTCCAGGACTGATTTGGCTCAGGTTCTTATCCCTTCTCAGACCCATCAGAGTCTGAGCAGTTAACACCAATAATCTCCCAGATAAAAGTGGCAATTATTGATATTATTATCAATAATGCTGAATCGATTGTGGCAGCTGCACATCTACATACCGATGAAGAAATCTTATGAACACACTGTACATACATGCAATTGTGTAGAAACCACTACAATCACAGGGAATGATTAGGAACCAACCACCTAAACTCTGGTCCTTAAAGAAATAAATGGTGAAAAAAATAACAGTAATTCCTTTAGGTTCATTGACTACTAAAATTCAAGTTTGATGGTTACTAAACTCATTTTTCAGCTCAGCCTATTGGAAGAATATGAGAGGAAACATTTCTCAGAATGGATAATACATTTTAGATGGTGGGTGAAGAAATAGACCCACATTTCAGGCTTGACCAGCTTATATGATGAAGCACAAGCTTTCAGTTCACTGTTTACTCTGTTGGATAGTAAAATGGAAATCGTTAATTATTCTCTGAACTTGCAGATGCCCTCTGTCCCTTAGGATTATGAAGGTTGAAGGATTATGAAGGCTTCTTCTGGATCCCAACAGTGGTGCAACCATAATTGGTGCCTGAGGCTAAAAATGTGGCCTTCATAAGATGTTCAGACTTAATAAAATGTTTTATTTTTCACAAAGGATCAGAGTATTTTTCCTATCATAATTTAATTTTTATTCCTTTCACTGTTCATAACGTTTTGGAAGCCCAAGTCTGAAGTTTGTTTTTTTTTTCACCCACAATTCCTTTGTTAAATGAGTTACTGGCTTATAGTGTTATGTGACACTCTTAAATGCTGGGATGCCTTCAGAGGATAAAAGAGTGGTGTATTTTTTTCTGCTCTCTCCATCAAATAGATGAAATCTACAAATTAGGGAAAATTAACCTTTCAGTTTTTCCTTTCCCATTCACCCCTTTGCAGTGATGAATGGAATGCATTCAAATCTCTGCATAGAAGGTTCGTATTTAGTGCAGTGAGTGACAGGCTCTGATCAGCTGTGACCTAATTAATGCATCACATGTCTCCTAAGAATCTTTTTGTTTATATATGCACCGTCTTCTGTAGATAACTTTTAAAAATAACCAATGTTTAAACTTTTTGCTAATGCCATTTTTGTTGGCCCATTTCTTCTTTCTAATGTTTTGGGAAGACAAGTTGTCAGAGTCTGTTGGAAATTTTCCTTTAGTGGAGGAGAAGGTAGACTCCTGGGACTGGACTGAGATTTTCAGAACATTTTGGTTCATAAACAACATTGGAAGAGAACCACGCTGGTTCAAGATCTGTCATTACCAACACAGAGAAAAATTCCTTCCCCTCTCCCTCAGCACTCATTTTGCTCAGTATCTGACACAGCCTGCTCTTATCTCCACTGGCCTGGCCCAGAGTTCTTAGCTTCAGTTGGTGAATTGATGAGTCCCTTGTGGTATATCACTCTACACTGTCTCCCCCACCCCTTCCTCCCTGAAATGATGGGATACTTCTGTGAGCACCAGTACTATCCTTGTGTTTTATTTCTGCCTAAAAACCAGTATCCTATAACCCAGGCACGGAGGTCCTCACGAGAAATCAATGCTACTTTGATGTTGCTCATTTTATTAGCCTTCTAGAACTGCATAACAAAATATGATAGCCAGTATGGCTTAAACAACAGAAATTTATTTCTCACAGTCTGGACCCTGAAAATCCAAGATCAAGGTGCTAGCTGATTTGGTTCTGATGCGGGCCATCTCCTGGGCTACAGACCACCACTTGTTGCTATGTACGTCTTCAGATGGCCTTTCCTTTGTGTATACATGCGGAAAGGTTTCTCTCTCTTCCTATTCTTATGATGTCATCCACAGTATGGATTATGACCTCACTAATTACCTTCTAAATGTTTTATCTCTAAGTATAATTATTGGGGTTAGAGTTTCAGCATAGGAATTTTTTGAGAACACAGTTCAGTCCATAGAATTCTGTCTCCTCCAATTCATGTCTTTTCCCACACAAAATACATACCATCTTTCAACAGTCCTAACTCATTCCAACATCAACTTTAAAGTGTGAAGTCTCATCTAAATATCATTTAAATCAAATATGTGTGAAGCTCCAGGCAAAAGTTCTCTACAGCTGTTTTGTGCTTCTAAAATATAATGCTGGGACAGACATAGGATAAACATTCCTATTCGAAAAGGGAAAAATAGGAAAGAGGGAAGAAGTACCAGGTCCCAAACAAGTCCAAAACTTGTACCTAGCAAGGTACATTCCTTTAGGTTGTGAAGCCCCAGAACAATCAATCCTCTTTGCTTTAATAGGTTGCTTTCAAGATCTACTGAGGTGGCAGTGTTATCCTATAGCTGTATCCTCCCAGTGCTTTGGTTGGGGGCCATCTAACCTTTTGAAACCAAAGAAGTAGGCTTGATAATCTTTGAATCACTTTTGAAGTTTTTTCTTCTACTTGGAAGAATACTGTCTGTTTTCACCCAAATAGCTCTGTTGTCCTGCAAATCTAAGGATTATGATAGCCTTTCTTTATTTTGTCCTTTTTATTGTTCACTCCATTTGAAACAAAGTGTTTCTGCTAATATTATATCATAAGCTCTTTGTTGATTGATAGTCCACCTACACCCTTGGTGTTCCTGCCAGTTAATCTTAATTGCCAAGTTGACTGGATTAAGAGACTACTGGAGAGATGAGTGGATCATGGGTGTGTAAATATTATCAGAGGATTAATCCACTAATGTTTGGAGCTGAATGTGTTTTAGGAGTGGGGAACTCAAAGGATGCCTTTGCAAGAAATATGTCCTGCTGGTGCTGTTTCTCTGTGGTTTTGCTTCCTGGCCACTGTGAAATAAGCAACTTTGCTCCACCATGCTCTTCTGCCATGATGTTCCTATCTTGGAGCCAGCCAACCATAGACTGAACCTCTCTGAAACTGTGTACTAAAATCCTTCCTCCTTTAACATGTGTATGTCAGGTATTTTTTCCAGCAATGGGAAAACAGACTAATACAGTGTTTCCCAGAACATGCCTTCTCATCATTTTGCAATGATGAAAAATTTTCCAGGTTGAAAAAATTTTCTGGTTCTTTTTCGCTTAGCAATTTCTGCTTCACTTCACCTCTCTTCTTTCACATTTTACTATTACCAAGCCACTCCTTCAAAACTTTTCTGAGATAAATCTTCAGCTAAATATTCAATCTCATCACTATCAAGTTCTAGTTTTTACAATATAGTAGAATGCAAGTATAATTTAGCCAACTTCTTTGTCACTTTATAAAAAGGACAGCTGTTTCTCCAGTTCCAATAACATTTTTCTTATTTCTGTCTGAGATCTCACCAGAATAGCCTTTAATATTCATTGTATTAATCACTTTCTCTTTATTGGACAAAAATACCCAACCTGAAATTTAAAGATGGACAGATTTATTTTGGTTCATTGTCTCAGTTCATAGTTGGCTGACTCCAAGGCAGGAATGGTATGACAGAGGAACATGGCAGAGGAAAAGGACTCAATCCATGGCAGCCAGGAAGCAGAGAGCTAAAGAATCAGCCAGGGACAAGAATACCCCTTTCTAGGTTATGTCCCCAGTGACTCACCCTCAACCAGACTTCACCTCCTAATAACACATTTAACTACTGAGCTCATGAATGGATGAATCCACTAATGAGTGTAGAACTGCCACAGTACAATCATGTTGCAAATATGTGAAACTTTGGGGGACATTTTAGATCTAAACCATAACATTCTGTCCCCAGATCTCAAAAGACTCAAATCTATCTCATTATGCTACATGCTTTAGTATATCTCTAAGAGTTGCCAAAGTTTTAACAGTTATAGCATTGTTGAAAAATTGAAGTCCAAAGTCTCTTCTGAGACTCAAGGCAAACTCTTAGCTCTGGGTCCCTGTAAAAATAAAAGAGAAAGTTAAATACGTCCAATGTGTACCAGCACAAGATAAACATTGAATCCTGTAGCTGTGTGTCCAGCACTTGTAGGGAAGTTGTGGTGAGACATGAATTCCAAAGGGCTTTGGCAGCTCTGCCCCTATATCATTGCCAGTTGAGCCATATAGCATTGCCAGTTGCATGACCTCTCTTGTGGGGTAGCTCTGCTCACTGTCTGTGGATTTTCTCAGTAGATGATCCATGTTCCTACCATGTTCAACTTCCTGGAGTCTCTACTGCACTTTTGACTTTACTCTCACAGCTTTATACATTGCCCTCTGTGGGGCACACTGTCTGGCTTCATAGGTCTTTGTGTGAAATCTGATGTAAGCCTCCTCAAATTCAGAATTCTTTCATTCTGTATACCTGTAAAGCCAGCACACACAGATGATGCCAGGGTCTGCCATCAGTTTAAGCAGTAGTGAGGCTTTCTTGTTTCATGACTCCAGAGGCCTCTGAGTACCTGGGTGCATGAACACTGTGAAACAAATCCTGGAATGCCATTCCCTAAGTGGCTATTTTTGAGCATGAGATCCAAGGGTTCTCTTCTCAAGTGAAAGCTTTATAGTTTTGAACCATCGAGCCTGCAAGGGGTGAGGTCTTGCTAATTCCTCAGATGCCTTGAAGTCATCTTTCCTAATGTCCTAACGCAAAGTACTTGGCTTCTTTTTAATGTCATTTTGTTTTTTAGCAATCAATCTCTCAGTTATAACTTTTCAGGTGTTTCCTTTCTGATGAAACTGCACACTTTTCATGTCTGCTTTTTGCTTCTGATTTTCACTGTAGAAAATAAAATAGCCAACAATACCTATGCCACATCCTGAACACTGGGCTATTTTGAAAATTCCTTTGCCAGATTAAAATTCACCACCTGTAGCTTTGAGTAAGTCCACCACCCTTCATCTCAGACTTTCACAAAGTCTTAGGATATTGCCAAAACAAAGACAAATTTTCTTCCAGAGTGTAACACATGTGGCCTCTAGTCCAATTGCCAATGGAGTCCTTGTTCCCAACTGAAACTTCCTTATCCTGGCCTTAACTATCCACATTCTTATCAGCATTCTGATCTTCTGAGACCTGACCAGAATTAGTCATCAAGCTCTTCATACAGCATTCTAAGGCTTCTAGCTTGCATCTCCAAACCTTTCCAAATTCCTCCTACAAGCCAGTTCCAAAGGATTGTGAATCACATGGTCAGGTATAGTCACAGTCACTTTGCTGGTACCAAAATCTGTTTTAGCCACTTTCCCATAATTGAGAGAAAATACCTGATACTCACAACTTAAATGAGGAAAGGTTTATTGGACTCACAGTTTCAGTCCATCATTGGCTCACTTCAAGGCAAAATACAGAATGGGAGAGGGGCATGGTGGAGGAAAAGAGACTCAACTTATGGCAGCCAGTAAACAGAGAGGGAGAGAAGGATCTGGGGACAAGAACACTCCCTTCCAGGTTAGCCCCCAGTGACCCACCTCCATCTAGGCCCCTCCTCCTAACACCACATTTAGCTACAGAATAAATCCACTAATAAGTATAGTAAACTACAATTCAATCACCTTCCAAACAGATGAGATTTTTGTCAGACATTCATATTTCTACCAACGTTCTCATAATAATTATTTATGTTTCCATCCATAAGATCAAAACTTTCTTTCTAGCTCTCATTTCCAGCTGAGATCTCACCAGAACCACCTTTAATATCCATATTTGTAGCACACACCCTGTTGTGGCTTGTGTCTAGATGACCCCCCAAAGCCTTTTTTTTGAAGGTAGCTAAATCTGGAATGTGTAATGCTAGGATTAAGGGTGTGTAACTACTAAACCACTACAAGTGAGTGATTGGTTTGGCACTGCCCTAATTTCTGTTAGTCTGAATGAAAGGGGCACGATGACATGGTTAAGATCCCTTGTTGCCTTTGCTACCTTGTGTGCACCATGTTGTTTCTCTTTTGTGAGGCGTGTTTGCCATCCATGCTTTGGAGTCAGCCAATTATGGACTGAAACTGCTAAAAACTGTAAGCCAAATAAACCTCTTCCCCTCCAACTTTGGGTGTTGGGTATTTTGTCGCAGCAATGAGAGAAAAGTAACTAACACCCCCCCCCCCCCCCAAAAGGTTCCAGCCTCTATGCATTACCTACTTCCAAAGGCACTTTCATATATTTAGGTATTTGTTACAGCAGCACCCCACTTCTCAGCACTGAAATTTGTATTGATCTGCTAGTGCTACCATAACAAAACACTGTAGAACAAGGGGCTAAAATGACAGAAATTTATTTCTCATTGTTCTGAAACTAGAAAGTTTAAGATTAGGTCTAAAGCCAATTGTATGCACAGTGAGTCTCTCTGTCTGGCTCACCAGACAGAAGATGGCCACCTTCTTGCTATGTCCTCAAGTGGCTTTCTTCAGTGTGTGCATATATGTCTTCCTTTTTACATATGGTCTCCAATCTTATTGATTAGAATACCACCCTTATGAACTCATTTAACCTCAAATAGCTCCTAAAGCTCCTATTTCCAAATGCAATCACATTGTGGGTTAAGGCTTCAACATCTGAATTGGGGGGGGGGGCACTACACAACTCAGCCCATAGAACTAACTTGCTATAATAATAGTGTTTTGTTTTCTTCTTTCATCCTTTTATATAAATAAATAATTCCAGTTTTCTCTTTACAAAGCTTTATTTCTAAAGTATTTAGACATTCTAACAGCTTTTTAAAAAACACATCTACATTCCCAAACCTGTTTTAAAAACAGCATCCTAATGTTCATTCTGCTATCTATAATCTAAGAATGACCCCAGTGAGTTTAAAATATGGGAAAAATTGGATGTAAAAGAATAACATGAATAGAGATGGTAAACTTTAAACACTGAATGTAGTGGTTATCATTAGTTTAGTCAAATGGGTTATAAAATAATATGGACATACCCAAGAAGTGGCGTAATGTTATTATATTTGACAGAAAACCCATACATCTAAATATCTTTCAGTGTCAGTCATCTCTGAAGTAAAATGGTGTTAGGATGTTCTTGTTATTAGATAAATATAAAAGGCAGATCCCATTTTCCTTCATTTTCACTGAAGCCTCAAAAGATTATGAAGTTAATATTTTTCCTTTTGTAGAAATGACTGATATATTTAATATCACTAGAGAACACAGACTTAATTAATTGATTTCTATCTTCATTTTTGAACAAATGTTTTTGGAGTTCTGTGTACTCCTGAAAAAACTGTCCTCCAATTTCATCAGACTTCACAATTTTTTTCCCCAAACTCTTATGGCACTATAGTTATGTTTCTGTGTTATTAACTTTTGCATTTAATACTTATCATTTGATTTCATTACTTAGTTGTATTACTGGTATTTGTTTTTGTCTCATTAAAAATATAAAAAACCTTCAATAATTGTATTTGTGCTTTAATTATCAAGCTACTATTTCTCATAAAACAGCATATCCTTAGTGTTATGCACAGAGTGGTTAATGAATAAGTTCTGAATAAATTAATTTTGCTAGGAGACAGGAGACTAATGGAAACAGCAAGATTATATCAACAGGTTACAGTTTTGACTTGAAAAATTGAACGTGTGTGAATACTAAATAATTTAGTGTAAACTAAAATGTTTAGCATATTTTGGTATATGTTGACTAATAAAATGGAATTGACTCATGAAGTCCTTCCTTGAAGAATATCAGAAATTAACTTTGACCTTAGCAGTTTTCAGAGCTCTTTATTCTTCTCTGATCTTGACAATGTCAGTAATTGGTGCCAACATCCACTTTATTACTTAAGTTCCTCTGATTTCTTGTTTTCTTTCACCTCACACATTAATTTATTAAGAATTCTACATATTTAACCTGTAAACCATAGCCTGAAACCATCTACTTCTATCTCTATGGGTTGCCATAGTTTAAGTTACTATTCTATCTCTTAGCTGTACCTGCCATAGTACGTATGTAGTTAGTATGATCTTTTAAGAATCTAACGCAAATGTTGTATTCTTATTTAAAACTCTGCAATAGCTTGCTATTGCTCTCAGAATAAATTTCAAATTTTAAACTGGTTTGTAAAGACCTATGGCATCTGGGTCCTACTTACTTTCCAGACTTTAACTCCTATGCATTTCTCATTCTTCCCATATTTCAGCCACAATGGCTTTATTTTTATTCCTGGAAATCAGTGATCCTGCTCCATCTTATACACTTTCACTATGATGGCCACTGTGCTCCTTCTGACTTTAACTTCTGTAACCTGTAAGAGGGAAGTTTCTGTGAAGAAAAGTAAATAAAACTGTGGGATGGATTTTTTTGTAACCCTGATCCCCTAGGGGAGTAAACTTCCCTGTTTCCTGTAAAATGGAACTGCCTATGGTGGTTAAAGTGGTTAAGAAACCCACACGGCTTCTTTCAAAAGGTTAACTATAAGCAGTTTAGAGTATCTTTACAAATATTTTGGCGTCTTTGTGAGGATGTGGTGACCCAAAGGAGGTTGAGTGATGAGAGGGATCTGAGGAATATAGCTTGATAGAGATCAGAACCTTGTTCTGCCACACTTGCCACCCTCCTCAAAGCAGAGGAGACAAACACCCAAGGTGTGGGTAGTCAGGGCCAAGGTCATTGCTGTTCCCATGCTTTAGAAATTAGCATATTTATACAATGGGGAGTATGTACAAAGTCCCACAGGATCCCTGGGTGCTCAGAGATGTAGATTACATATCTGTTAGGACAAACTAGTCTTTCAGAAAGTGATCGTCCCCTGAAAGTTTTGGGCATAAAACGTTCAGTTTCTTGAAAACAACCTACAGGGTAGTAGCAAAGTAGTAGAGCTAATGCTACTCTTCTCTCAATGACAGTTTGAATGGTTTGGGTTTAACCATAGATGTTTCTTCTCCCCTCCCAAATTCAAACAGAAGTTTCCTAGGTGGCATTAGCCTGCTAGCTGTGCTTGTGCTCTTGTAGAGGTTATGGCTTATTCTGCTAGGGAAGGTTTTTGGTGTTTCCTACACCATATACCAATAAATCAATGTTGCAAATAAAGCCTAAATTGAGGTCACTCCTCAGCAGAGTGATCTCAGTGGAGTTGTTAACTGTAAAGGTTTCATAGTAGGAACAACACTATACACATATTTTTTTTAAGTTACAAGGAAAAGAAATTTATTTGGGTTCTAGACCAAGATTGAGGAACAACATCTGGTGACAGCCTTGCAGACAGTCCTGAAGTGGCTCAGGGCAACACATGGCAAGGGACAGAATGTGAAAAAGAAGTAGCTAAACTGTTTTAAGTGACATTTATTTCTTAAAGACTTTTTGCACCAACAAACAAGGTGATAATATTAAATCTGGAAAAATACTTTTCAGATCCCAATTAAGAGAAAAGGACAGCCTAGCTAGTCCTATCCCTGTTTTCTATTTTCTTTTTTTTTCCTGAAAGATAGGCCTGGGTATGAAAGCTTAGCCTGCATGGACTGTGGCTGGAATGATTCTTTCTTTTCCTAGGGGGTCGCTAGCAATCCACAGATGCTAAAAGATGATGTTTACAATTGAAAACAAACCTCAAAGTTTAATAGCCATGCTTAGGAGTCAGGAGGGTTTGTTTTTCTTTCTTGGAGGAAGAGAATGCTCACTAGAATGTAAGCTGTATGATATCAAAGCCTTGGCCTAATTGGCAAATGTATTTCCAGCACCAAGACAATTGCCTGGTGTAACTGAGTAGTCCATAAATATTTGTTAAATGAAATATATATATATATATAGATTCTGTTTCCCTGACTATTTCATCACCATGTTCACAGACTTTGTAGTCAGAAAAAACTGAGTCAGTTGACAAATCCCACCTGATGGTTACTTTTATGTGTCAACTTGGATGGGCTAAGGAATACCCAGATATCTGGGGAAACAACATTTCTGGAATGTGGAGACAGAGTCTATAAGGTGCTAACCCTCAGGTCTGTTGGCCCAGTTCTCTGCAGAGAATTCACTCAGTTTTTAAGATAAGGCCCCACATTTTTCTTCCCACCTGGCTGTCTGGAGAAGATTGACTATTTGTTTAGTAGCTTCTTGTTGTTTGGCCCTGCACGTCACTTAGGCAATTTGTCATACCAAGTCTAGTATTTCTAAATCTTACCAGAAGACCAAGTGAGCTCTCTCCATTAGTATACACTCCCAGTGTGTATTTTTGGTTACACTGTCTTCTGTTCTGTATTATCAATATCTATTTCTCCTGTGCTTTCTGTTTTCCAGAAATTTATTTATAGCCACCTCCTGTCCCTTCATTTGTGGATTTACTAAGCAACAACAGGGTGCTAGCAGATAGAGGAAATTAACACGTGCTCAACTGCATCCTAACCTTAGAACCCTATAGACTTTAATTTTCTCACCAACTGACTCATTATCTAATAAATGACCCAAGTTTTCTGCTTCTACTTTTAGATATCTTCTAAGATTTCTTCTGGAAAAACTGACATTTTTGGGTGTAAACTTCATTTCTAAAGGATTGCAGCTCACCTGAAATATAAGACCAAGTCAGAGAAAAACTTACCTTCACTCTGTTTTGAGGATGTTCAGCTTTCGTTTTAGAATCCATCTTATCTTCTTTCTATGTTCAAGAAGGTCTTCATTGTTTCTGCCCAAGGCTTCCTGCACTGCAATATTCATGCTTTGTATTCTGCCATTTCAAAGTGATTTGTGGTGGGGAGGAAAGGAAATATGTGTGCTTAGTCAACCATCTTCAACTGGAAGCCAAAACTTTTAAACTTTTAAACCATTTGAGAGTTTAAAATTCAATGGCTATTTTTCTTTTAATAAAATCTTCATAGCCTATAAACCAAAAAGCTTTCAGAAAAATGCAGTTCATAAATATAATTTTGCAGACACATTTACAAAAGTTTCTAATTAATTTTAAAATATATTTGTGAAGACATCTAAAGATCATTATCAATTACATTCTATTTTCAGTTATTTTTTTCAGAAGATAGTCTTATCTGTCCTTTCCTTTTTTGATAGACATTTAACATGTCTCTGTATTTAAAACTTTGTCCTCTTTTTCTGAAATTTTATGTTACTTTGCAATTTTCTCTTTCTTTGGCATGACTCATGCCAATGACCATTCATACTTTAGGTGAACCCCAAATCCATTAGAAATTATAAAATACAGTCTGTGTATTCTCTGTTTAAACTGGAAGAAAAGTATTTTGCAGAATATATACATTCATGAATTAACCCAATAAGAGATTTTCTGAATGTATACAATATGCTAGGTATATTTTATATTTTTTAAGCAGAAGGGATACACCAATGACCAAAACAAGACAACAATAACAAAACAAAAACAAAAACCAGACAAAAACCTTTATCCTCATGAAGTTATATTCTAGTGGGAAGTAGACAATAAACAAGGTAAACAGATAAAAGTTATGTGTATTAGGATTGCGAGAACACTGTCTGCCACCCTGGCACCAGGACCATCGCACAGAGGGCTGGGCCCTGGGATTACTGTGCAGGCCGGGCTGGTATCTTGATCTGCACTACAGAGGCACCTGGGGCCATGAAATTGATGGTTATGAGCACCAGAAGATAGAACAGAAGTGAAAAACAGAGAGAGGGCTTCTCTGAGGCTCCTTGAGAAAAATTGAAGCCCACTGGGAAAGTCAGGAAAATCTCTGCAATAAAGGCACATTGGACTACTGTGGTTGGTAAGTTAGTGGGATCAGCACCTCCCATCAGAACCCAGACTTGCTTTGGGGGAAGGACAGCTGAAACCTGCAGTAGAACCTGGCAGAGTTCAATCTTGCATGAGGTCAGGGAGCTTAACTTGGGCCTTGCAGCCAGAAATCAGCCTGAATCTCAGTGGACTATGGCTGGCTTGCTAAGACTAATTGACTTAGATTTGGACACTGCTGCCCACATTGTCTATTGTGCCATCAGAGACATACCCTGAAGGAGGCCCCCTTTTTTCCTTTTCTTCTTTTTCCTCTCTACCTTCTTGCTTTTCATTTCTCTCCTTGTTTCTCATTTCTCATTTGTTCTTGTTCCTGTCCTATTTTGGATTTTTTTCTCTCTCTTTCCTTCTCTCAATTGTCATTATTTTTATAGGAAGGTAATACAGCATCTAGCTTCCCTATTGCTATTAGTTTGTTCTGTTCTTGTCTTTGTTCCTTCAATTTATCTTTTCCTTTTGTCCTCAACAGTTTCCCAAAGCTTGTGTGATCTTCCTGTGTCCTCTAATCTCACTTCTAAACTTTCTCTCTCCTTCTATCTCTGTATCCCTCCCTCCCCAACTCCTTCTATGTCCTCATCCTAAAGGGTAAATTTGCTATATTGAAGAGTTTATTTACCACAAAGATATTTTTGGCTGGTCCTCAATCTTTATCTAGTTCATGAAGTTAAAGGTGACAGATTAATAGCTAACACAAATTGTCATTTTCTAAGCTGCATCTGATGCTATTGTTGATGCTGATTGTATCACTTGGGCTAGACTGTCATGATTGATCTAATCAATTGTCCTTCCCAGTATATTGAAAATGAGATTGCCTAAGAGTCATTAGACTCAAAATCTAAAGACAAATTATACCTGGAAGACACCTCTG
The DNA here is from genome assembly GCF_000247695.1 of Heterocephalus glaber. The sequence continues at coordinate 13,572,541 of NW_004624745.1, read as the reverse complement.
AGAAACAGTCATTCTATAAAGGTTCTAAATACAAGCAATAATGATACTCACAATAAGCAATACTGAAGTATCAAGCCAGGAATTAAACCAAAAAAAGCATAAACAACAAAAATAGAAATGAAAAGACACCTAAGCAAGGTGCAAACCGAGATTTCCAGCTCACTGCAGGCAAATTGTGGGGTAATGAGGTGGAAAAATCTGATAATCAACCACCTGGATACCCTGAACTGATATCACAGGAATTAACAAAACAGATGAATGAGGCTCTAGAAAAATTTAAAACAGAAATAATTTCCCAGATAACTACAGAGATGGTGAGCAGAATTAAATACATGACTAAAGACTCTGGAACAGAAATAGATAAAAAAATAAATGATCTCAGGACCATGATAGAAGCCATGAACACCCAGCATAGGAAAGAAATGGAAACCATGAAAGCCTGACATAGGAAAGAAATGTGATCCATGAAATAGATTCAAACAGATATCCAGGAGATTAAAAACTCTATTGAAAGTGTTTGCAACAGAATGAGCCAGTGTGAAGACAGAATATCAGCTATAGAAGACAGGATTGCAGTTAGTGGCCATGAAAAGAGAGATTTCTTGAAATACTAAGGGACCAGGAGAAATCAATCCAGCAGCTTCTAGATGACACAAAGAAGAATAACATAAGACTGATAGGAGTCCACGAAAAACAGGAGAAAGTAAAAATGACATAAAAAAATTCTTCCCAGAAGTAATGGCAGAAAACTCCCTAAGCAGAGGAAAAGAATTTGACATACAAATAAGAGAGGCATATAGGACTCCAACTAGCCATGATAAAAAAATCTACATCTAGACATATAATAGTCAAGATTCCAGAAACACAACAGAAGAACAAAATACTACAAGCAGTTAGAGAAAAGAAACAAATCCCATACAAAGGAAAGCCCATCAGAATCACAGAAGACTTCTCAACACAAACCCTGAATTCAAAAAGAGCCTGAAGTGAAGTATTTCAAGCCCTAAAAGAAAACAACCTCCAACATAGATTGATGTGTCCTGAAAAACTATCTTTCAAAATTGATGGAGAAATAAGATACTTCCATGACAACACCTGAGAAACTTCATGAATATCAAACCAGTACTCCAAACAATTCTAAACAATATCCTAGAAAAAAACAAGGAGGGTCGCAACTCCATGATGCCCAACAGAATGAAGCCATCAGACAAGGCAATAAATTAAAGGAAAAAGGGAGGAAAATGAAAAATAAAAGAGCCAACAACAGGAAAATATGACAAGGGTAAGTCTATATATATATTAGTTATAACCATCAAATGTTAATGCCCTCAATTCATGAATCAAAAGAAATAGACTGACACAAAGGATTAAGAAGCAAAATCCAACAATATTCTGTATACAAGAAACATAATTCAAAAAGAATTCATAGACTGAAAGTAAAAGGATGGAAAATAGTTCTCCATGTGACAGGAGCCCATAAAAAAAGTGGGGGTAGCTATCTTATTTGCAGACAAAGTAGATTTCAAACCAAAACTAATTAGGAGAGACAAAGAAGGTCACTACACTCTTGTAAAGGGAAGAATCCAAGAGGAAGAGATGACAATCTTAAATATATATGCACCAAATACTAGTGCACCCAACTATATAAAACAAATATTAATGGACATGAAAAAACAAATAAGCACTAATACAATTGTAGTGGGGGACATCAATACCCCACTGACACAAATAGACAGATCATCTAGACAGAAAATGAACAGCAAAACACTAGGACTGGTCCAAACTTTTGAACCAGTGGACTTAATAGATGTCTACAGAGTGTTCCACCCCACAAAATCAGAATACACATTCTTTTCAGCTGCACATGGGTCATTCTCCAAAATAGACCACATGCTACCTTATACATAGAACATGTTTAAGTAAATGTAAAGGAATTGAAGTTATCCCATGTATGTTATCAGACCATAGTGCAATGAAATTGGAGATGCATAGCATAAGAAACCACAGAACTTTACAAACACATGGAAATTGAATAACACTCTCCTGAATAACCAATGGGTCACAGAGGAAATTAAAGAAGAAATTAGACAGTTTCTACAATTAAATGATAATGGCAATACAACATACAGAAATATATAGGACACAATGAAAGCAGTTCTATGAGGAAAATTCATAGCAGTGAATGCCCATACTAGGAAAACAGAATGAACTCAAATAAACAATCTAATGCTGAACCTCAAGCTCCCAGAAAAAGAAGAGCAACACAACCCCAAAGCTCATACAAGGGAGGAAATTATAAAGATCAGAGCAGAAATCAATGCAATGGAGACTAAGAGGATGATACAAAAAATGAACAAATTGAAGAGTTAGTTCTTTGAAAGGATAAATAAAATTGACAAATCCTTAGCCAATCTTATCAAGAAAAGAAAAGGCTCAAATCCATGCAATTAGGAATGAAAAGGGTGAAAGGACAACAGATCCAGCGGATTTCTTTGAGAACCTGTACTCCAATAAAATGGAAAACAGAAGAAATGGACAGATTCCTAGATACATATAAATTACCAAAGTTGAATGAAGAAGATATAAAAATTCTAAATACCCCAATTTCAATCAGTGAAATTGAAAACCTAACTAAAAATTTACCATCAAAGAGAAACCCAGATCCTGATGGCTTCACTGCTGAATTCTACAAGAAATTTAGGGAAGAGCTAATGCCACTACTTCTCAAACTCTTTAATGAAATTTAAAGGGAAGCAATACTCCCAAATTTATTCCTGGAAGCAAGCATTACTTTAATCCTAAAAGCAGAGAAAGACCCAGCCAAAAAAGAGAATTACAGGATAATCTTCTTAATGAACATAGATGCAAAAATTCTCAATAAGATACTGGCAAACAACACAGATGACCGTCAAGAAGATCACACACCCTAACCAAGTGGGATTCATACCACGGATACAAGGATGGTTCAACATACATAAATCAATAAATGTAATACACTATATTAACAGCCAAGGACAAAAACCATATGATCATCTCAGTAGATGTAGAAAAAGCATTTGACAAAATCAAACACCCATTCATGATAAAAATCCTACAGAAAATTAGAATAGATGGTCTTTATCTCAACCACATAAAGGCTATATATGAAAGACCAACAGCCAACATAATACTAAATGGTCAAAAACTGAAATCTTTTATGCTAAAATCAGGAACAAGACAAGAATGTCCACTATAACCACTCCTGTTTAGTATAGTTCTGGAAACATTAGCCACCACAATTAAACAAGAGAAAGGAATAAAGATAGGAAAGGAAGAAGTTAGGCTGTCATTATTTGCTAACAACGCGATCTTATACATAGAACACCGAAAAAACTCCACTAAAAGACTTCTAGACTTAATTGACAGATTTAGCAGAGTAGCTGGATACAAGGTCAACACTCAAAAATCATAGCCTTCTTGTACACAAATAACAGACTCACTGAGAGAGAAACTGGGAAAACAATTCCTTTCACAATAGCATCTATAAAAATGAAATGTCTAGAAATCAATTTAATGAAGGAAGTAAATAACTCCCTTGAAAATTACACCACTCTGAAAAAAGAGATTGAGCAGGATATTAGAAAATGGAAGACATCCCTTGCTTCTGGGTAGGAAAAACTAATATGGTGAAAATGGCCATACTTCAAAAACTGCTATATAGATTCAGTGCAATCCCAATTGAAATTTCAACAGTGTTTTTCACAGAACTAGAGAAAATAATCCAAAAATTCATTTGGAACCAGAAGAGATCTAGAATATAAAAGCAATTCTAGGCAACATAGACTTGACAGGGGGTATCACAATCCTCAACATGAAACTATACTACAAAGCCACTGTGATAAAAACTGCATGGTACTGGCAAAGAAACAGACCTGAGGATCAGTGAAATAGATCAGAAGATGCAGAAACAACTCCAGACATATTCAGTCATGTCATCCTTGACAAAGGAGCCAAATACCCTCACTGGAGGAAAGATAGCCTCTTTAATAAGTGGTGCTGGAAAAGTTGGGTTTCAACTTTCCCAAGATTAAAACTAGACCTATATCTTTCACCATACACTAAACTAAAATCAAAGTGAATTAAGGATCTAAATATTAAAGTGGAAACACTAAACTTGCTGGAAGATAGGTTAGGTAGAACTCTTGAAGACATTGGAATAGGAAAAGACTTTATGAACAAAACCTCAGTAGCACAGGAACTAGCACAAAAAATCAACAACTGGAATCTCATCTTATTAAAAAGTTTCTGCACTGTAAGAGAAACCACCAACAGAGCTAAGAGACAACCTACTGGGAAAAAATTTTTACCAGCTGTTCTTCAAACAAAGGACTACTATCTAGACTATATAAAGAACTTAAAAAAATCAGACCCCCCCCCCAAATTTAAAGACCCAATTCAAAAACAGGCATCTGAAATGAACAGACGTTTTTCAGGCAAAGAAGTAAAAGCAGAAAATAAATATATCAAAAAATGTTCAACATCTCTGGTCATTCAAGAGATGCAGATGAAAACAACACTGAGATTCCACCTCATCCCAGAAATAAATGGCTGCTATCAAGAAATCAACCAACAACAAATGCTGGTTGGGTTGTGGGGAGAAACGAATCCTTCTCCATTGTTGGTGGGAGTGTAGACTGTTGCAACCACTGAGGAAATCAACATGGAAATGCCTCAAAAAACTAGGATTAGAGGTTCATTTGACCCAGCTATTCTCCTGCTGGGTATCTTCCCAAAAGAATTAAAAGAATCATACCATAGAGATATATGTGCACCCATGTTTATAGCGGCACAGTTTGTAATAGCTAAAACTTGGAAACAGCCCAGTTGCCCATCAATTGGAGAGTGGATAAAGAAGATGTGTGTGTTTTTTTAAAAAAATAAAATGGAGTATTACTCAGCCATAAAGGATGAGAAATTAGAGATATTTATAGCTAAATGGATATAAATTGAGGTGATACGCAAGTGAAATAAATAGGGCACACATATGTAAATATAGAATAGTTTCTCTGGTGTGAGAAGCTGAAAGTGTAAATAAGGATCAAAATGTATAATAGATAATGTGAAATAGGAAAAAAAGGTCTAAAGGGGAAGTGGAAGTAGGTGTAGGGGAAAGTAAATAAGGGAAAGGAATTAATATGAGAAAATGAAAAAATGGAAACAAAGTCTTTGTAAATAGGGAGTGCTGGAGAGGTTGAAGGAAGGGAAAGGGAATGGGGAAAAATAAGACCCAAGATAATTCATATAAAAGTACAAATTCACAATGATGAATGTCATTGTATTGTATATCTAAAATGTACCAATAAACTTAATGAATAAAAAGAAAGGGTTGAGAAACAGAGCCAATGGGTGTATATGCGCACACACACATGCACACTCAGGATTTACTGCATTATAAGGAATTGGCTCATGTGATTATGGAGGATGAAAATTCTTAAATTTGCAAAGTGAGAGGCAGGTTACCCAGGAGGGCAGGTGCCTTAGTTCTGAGTCCAAAGGTACCCAAAACAGGAGATCTAAACAAGTAGTTCTGATCTTGAGACTTAGTAAGAACCAATGTTTCTGCTTGAGTCTAAAGGCAGGAAAAAACTGATGCCCTACTTAGAAGACCACGAGTCAGGAGGAATTTTTTTGTTACTCAGAGGAGGGTCTGTCTGGTTTTTTTCAGACCTTCACCTAAATAGATCAGGCCCACCCACATTAGGGAAAGAAATCTACTTTACTAGGTCTACTGATATAATGTTCGTTTCATACAAAAGCACCCTCACAGACACAACCAAAATACTGTTTCACTGAATGACTAGGAACCCCATGGTTCAGTCAAGTTGACACATAAAACTCGCATTGTGGTGTGCTAGATGGAGTGCTGTGTTAGAGGAAAAGAAAGGGGGCTAGAGTGGCTATAGTAGTGTGGACTTAGGGGAGAGAAGTAACTAAAGGTAGAGAGAGGTAACTGTGGGTCAGATATGCTCAAGCTTAGTAGGTCACTTGGTTGTCAGAGTGGGAGCTAATAGAGATATTTGTACAGAGAGGTGATATTATGTCTTGTTTTTTTCTTATTTATTTATTTATTTACTTACTTAAATTCTTTTTGATATTATGTCTTGTGTCTAAACGTCCCCCTAAAGCTTCATGCAGTCATAGGAGGGGCTTTTCAGAGGTGGTGGATCTAGATAATGTTGTGCTGAGATCAAGGGTGTGGGATTACTGAATCAGTCCACTGATTGGTTTGGTGTACTTCTGGCTAGGATTAAGAGTGTGAGTGCTATGCTTGCACCCACAAGGTGGGTAGCCTGCATCAAACATAAGGGACAGGAAGAGGGTTAATGTGTGCTTTTGCCAGCTGTGGACTATTTCTCCTCTATAATGTCCCTCAGCCATGCCACCTTGCCTTGGAACCAGCAGACTATGGATTTAAACCTCCACAAACTTTGAACCAAATGAACCTTTCCTCCTTCAACTTTTGGTGTTGAGTATTTTGTCTCAGCAATGAGAAAAGTAACTAAGACAAGTGGCTTAATCTGATTTAAAATTTAAAGGTTCCCTGACTGAACAAGGCCATCAGTGGGGAAAGCAGGGATGCCTGTAGTGGTGGAATGGTGGCCCTGAAAAGACATTTCCACATCCTAATTCCCAGAACTTTGTGAATGTTACCTTCTCTGGACAAAGGGTCTTTGTAGATATAATCAAGGATCTTGAGAACATCATGGATTATCTGGGTAGGGCTGGAATATAATGAAAAACATTCTCAAAAGAGAAAGACAGAGGCAAATTGAGACAGACAGTAGAGGAGAAGGCAATGTAGTTATGGAGGGAAAGGATGAAGCCATGAAACCACAGTGAAGGCTGACAACCTCCAGAAGTTGGAAGAGGCAAAGAAAAACTCTCCCCTAGAACTTTCAGACCTCCCTGCCAATGGCTCAATTTTGGGTTCCTCCAGAACCATAAGAAAATTAATTTCTATGGTTTTAAGCCACCAATTTGTGGTAATTTGTTACAGTAGCTACAGGAAACTAAGACAAGGTCGTTGTTATAATCTGGTGTAAGAGGTAACCCAACTATTTCCCCTTCACTTCAGCTCGGGACTGCTTGACACTGTCACTTGGATTATGTACAGGTCACTCAATCTTAACTGGCTCAGAGAGAAAGTCTTGTCCCTCCTTCCTTCCTTAGAATCTATTCCACCTCCTGAATTCTCTATCTTAGTTGACTGTACCTCTTCTTGGAGCTGATTCCACTAAGTATATATTTATATACTACTCATCCCCCAACAGGGTTAAGCACTAAGTTTTATTTTATCCACAGCAATTTGCCTATAATTTTTTTTTTTTTTGAGACAGAATTTGCTATGTAGTTCAGTCTGGTCTTGAACTCACCCTGTAGCCCGGGCTGGTCTTGAACTCATGGCAATCCTCCTACCTCAGCCTTGCTAGTGCTGGAATTACAGACCTATAGATCTTTTTCTTTTTAAGGTATGATGTTCTTTAATCTTATTAGCAAATATCCTGTTTTCTTTTTCCATATTTAAGGAAAGTCGATTACCAAAAGGCCATAAATAGTCTTCATAATAGTAAAATTCCAACAGATATCACAATGTCTCTGGAGAGATAAGCAATTGAATATGTACAATTCCAGAAGAAATGTGAGCATTTTCTTTATGCCCTACACTAATTGAAGTCAGTAACTGTTCAGCGAGTTTATCTAAAAGGGAGATAAACACTTCCTACCCAGAATTAAACCTTGCCCCATGCAGAATCCAGATACTTTCAACCCTTTTCAAAACTTCTTATACTTGTTTTATATATTCATCACTTTCTGGCTGGTAATACCATTGAAAACTAAAATAAAACCATACTGTTGTGGAATCCATTTCATCTCTACCTGTGGAGAGAGTCATTTTTTCCTTAAAGCAGATTATTTATCTCAATTTCTTTAAATTCATCTAAGGTAATTTCAATAGTTATTTCTGTTTTTTATATATTCCTGGATTATTTGCTACTTATCTCTTAAATATAGAATATTAAGCATAGAAAAAGGAAATAAGACGATAGTAGATTTTGCTTTTGTGTACTGAACTTGAGGTAAGAATCTTATGAGTCATGTAACACAGCCAAAATGGAAAGGTCACATACAAATAAAAGGCAATGAATCGCAACAGCAAGAAGTAAATCTAGTAACAGCTGAAGATAATCAAAAAGCAAAATACTTTGATAAAATACAATATGGGAGATAGAAACACATATGTAGTTGAGAGGCTCAGAGGTAAACCATAGTGTCACATTGGTACAAAAGCACATTATCACTCAGAGAAACACAGTTCAAATCTAAAGACAGTCAGTACCATAGGCCTATAGATCTTTAATAGCACTCATTACATTCTATTACACATTCATATGTTTATCTCTTACACTACACTTTTTTTATTCATTGAGTTTATTGGTACATTGTAGGTATACAATATGACGACGTTCATCATTGGGAATTTGTACCTTTACATGATATATCTTGCTTCTTATTTTTTCCCCATTCCCCTGCCCTCCCTTCAACCTCTCCACCCCTCCCTATTTACAAAGACTTTGTTTCCACTTTTTCATTTTCTCATATTTATTCCTTTCCCTTCTTTCCTTTCCCTTAACCCTCCCACTTCCCCTTCCTCTTTGGACATTTTCTTCCTATTTCACATTATCTATTATACATTTTGATCCTTGTTTACACTTTAAGTACACTTTTATACTCCAGAGGACTGGGTCTGGGTTTTATTTATCTCTTCTGGCTTTATATTGCTTATTCTGAGCATATGCTTAATGTAATTTGATGATTTGCGAAATGAATTCATCTTCCTAGTCATCAAGGCCAGAAGTTTTGAAGATGCTTTTACATTTCAATGCCTCATTAACATTTCTTTTGAGATGGTATATGTTGCCCAAGCTGACCTCCAACTTGCAAATCCTTCCACCTTAGCCTCTTGAGTAGTTTGGATTACAGATTCATGCCACCACATCCAACTAATGCTTCATTAATTTCTATATTAGAGGGCCAGGGATTTAGCTAAGTGGTTCCGGCACCTGCCTCGCAAGCGCAAGGTCCCGAGTTCGATCCCTGGTACCAAAAAAAAAAACAAAAACAAAAACAGAAAAAACCCAACTTCTATATTAGATTAACAAGTTTATTGTATCCACTCAACTTTCAAAGCATCTTTTGTATCTGCCTACTATTTCATTCTTGCCATCACTATCTTGATTTTCATAATTGTTTATTTGTACCATTATAAAACTTCTTGCTCTTTCTAGTTCTAGCCTTCTTTGGTCTATTTACTACATGATCACAAGTATGAGTTTTCAACATATACATTAAATTATGTCATTTCCTCTTATACGTTTTGATGAACTTCAGAGTCTTTACCCGACATGCAAGCTTTTCATGATTTGGTCATTTTGCATATGTTCTTATCATATTACTGAAGTATTTGCTTTTATTCATTTAAACTATATATCTTGATTCCGGGGCACTGGGGATAGGTTTTCAAGACAGAAAGATTCATAAGACATAAGTCTTACTATCATTGACTTCCTAGTTGAATATCAGAGATATTAATTTAAAAATCATAATTGCTATAATTAAATTCTTGGGATTTATTTACACATTGTTTAATAACTAATAGACTCCCACTCAACCCAAGAATGAGAACATCAATGCTAATCTTCATGTCTTCTCCTATCCCACTCTACTGCTTGTCCTTCCTACGTAGATACCTGGGGATAACATATAAGTGGCATGATAATATTTGTGTTTTAGGGCAACAATTCTCTGAAAAATCTAATTAATGAGTTGAGTGGAAAAAGATGAATGGGAGATTAGTGTTTTTTATCTGTATTCATTGAGACCATCTGTCTTAGTTACTTCCTCATTGCCAAGACAAAATACCTGAAACCCACAACTTTAAAGGAGGACAGGCTTATTTTAGCTTACAGTTGGTAGACGCTTCAATTCATAGTTGGCTGGTTCCAAGGCAGAGTGGTATGACAGAAAGACATGGAAGAGGGGAAAGAGCTCACGGAAAGGAAGACAGGAAGCAGCAAGCCTTCTTTCTCGTTCTTTTAATTCTATCCAGGCTACAGCCCATTGTTTGGTACCACCTATAGCCAGGGTGGGCCTTACTGCCTCAGTAAGTCCATCACCCACACCCAGAACTATGCTAAATCAATCAGTGGACTAACCCAGTGTCACACACTGATGATCTAGTCACTCCCCAAAGCCCTACGTATAACCACATGAGACTTTGGAGGGACATCTAGATATAAGCCATAACACCATCTATATCTTTCCTTCGTGTCAGTAATTCAGTCTGCAGTTGTATGTATTACACCTACCATCTTTTAAAAGATTCATTAAGTTTTTGACAATATTATTTAGGCCTTCAGTCTTCTCATGTCATTCTTTTTTTAAAAAAAAATCTGTATTTGAGCATTTATACTAATTAATATTTTAAATAATTTGAAGCACATATGGAGAACTTTTATTCCTTTGAGGTGAATTTTTTCTTGTTTTCTATATGTTATGGTTTGTATTCAGATATCTCCCCAAAGCCTCAGGCTGTCATAGGCAGGGCTTTTCACAGGCAGGGCTTTTCACAGGCAGCTGGATTTAGGGTGTGTGAATATGAATTAACAGTGTGATACTGGGATGAAAGGTGCAGATAATGGAAGCCTCATTCTGGGTGTAGGTGGCACCAATCAATAGGCTTATAGCTTGGATGGAATAGAAAGGGAAAGAAAGAAGGCAGTCTTGTTGTTGCTGCTGCTGCTGTTTTGCTGCCTTCTGCCTGCCCCATCATGGACTGTCTCTCCTCTGCCACACCATCCTGCCTTGGAGCCAGCTGACTATGGACTGAAACCTCTACAAACTGTGAGCCAAAATAAATCTTTCCTCCTTTAACTTGTGGATATTGAGTATTTTGTCTCAGCAATGAGAAAAGTAACTAAGACTGTTTCATTTCATCCTCTCTCTGTTTTATGCTTCTTTCTTTTCTCTGTGTCATTCACATGCTTGCCAAACCATTCCTTTTTTCTCTCTTATTCATGCTTGGATGGCTCTGCCTAGAAATTGTTTTTGCTTTGATGGACTGCACGCAGGATCTTGTCTCCATTTTTACTATACCTTTGATATTATTATTTATTATTGTTTAGTTTCTCCATTTCCCTGCAGTTTGAATGTTGTGTTACCCATCTACTTTTTTGGTACTACTATTTTGTAGCACCAAAGGATAGTGGTGGTCAGGAGGGACAGCTCAGCTCAGCCTCCATCCCACACCCCACCATTGGAACACATGGGCTCTCCTGTTAGTTTTGAGGTTGTGTATATTAGTGGACCTATTCCAGGATCCAGTCTACTAAGTTAGATCTTATATTCTATTCCTGGGAGAGAATAACTTTGCATTTTAAGTGGGATTCCCAAGTTGGTAAATATAGTTCTGGATCTTGTCTACAGTTATTAAAAACAAAACAAAACAAAACAAAACTAATTTTTCTGTAGAAATCATCTGTGGTATTTCTGAGCCAGAAGAGGAGAAAGATGATACCTTTGCATGCCTTTGCATTGAGCTCATTTTAGATGTAGTATATGGTCGGAATACTGTGTTAATACAATTTAAGTATTTTATTTAATTTTATTAGAAATCATGGATTTTCAATAAATGGAAAAAAATGACTGAAGAGCAGACTGATGATAAAAACTTTCTAAAATAGCAAAATAAATATTTTAGTTTTTTCTATATAATGATAGATAATATCCATATTCTTCAACATTTTATTTGATAGTTAAAGCAATATTCATTCTTAAATTGTTTTAAAATTTCTTATAGGTAAATATTTAACACCTAAATATTTACTCTCTTACTAAGTAATTTAGCTTGAAGGTTCTCTAAAATATAAAATACTTTAGTGAAAATCAATAAAGAAAAGTGATAATACCCATTTTCTTAATTTTAGAATATTTTCCACTTTTAAAAAACATGCCACAATTCTGGCAGAAATAAAGTATACATCTTAACAGTGTTAACTGAAAAAAAAGTAGATCTGATTTTGTTTCTTTGATTATTCTCAGGCTGGACTTCCTATCTCTAAGACTCACAGGTCAAACTTCATGGTCAGGAAGTACCAGGATGCAGTCTTCAGTGGAGTTTGAATTCATTTTGACAGTAAATAGGAATTTAGAAAAGACATAAATTAAACCTTGAAAATGGAAAAAATGTCTAATTGTGACTTTTTAGAAATCTATGTATTTGCTCTTGACCATCCGAAATACAGATTCTATTTCGTGGTGGTAGGGGGTGTTTGATGTTTGTGAAAATCTGAACTTTTGAAATTACTGGGGATTAGGTGGGTCAATCAATTATCAATATATTAATTTTTGTTTTTCTTCCCAGGATTAAAATTGAACAAATAATAAGAATAATTAACAAAGAGTTAAAAATAAATAACACTAATTAAATAATTTTTGTTTTTCTCCTAGGGATTAAAAGTGAACAAATCTGAATATATTACAGATTTATGATGAACTATTTCAGGCCTTCAGGTGACTTATTATTTTGTTTGCATGCTCAATTTGGTGTATGGAGGTGCAATGCAGAAATGTAACATGGTTTCAGAGCTTTTGAGCAATCTGTAGTGCTCCCAGAGTTTCAAAGTGGCCACTTGTACAGTAAATTGCTTATAACATTGATGACAAATTTGATTAGTAAATGTTCACTTCTCTGTCAGAAGTAATGTACTTTTTTGGGTATTGTACTTCTTTACAAATGTACTATATTAAAAGATGAAGACTTTTATTCAGAACTTTCTCTACCTAATTTGAAATATACTCAAAAGATGAGGGCAGATGGTCCATCGATCTGAGAGTTACCCAAAATCTGGAAGCAGAGAACAAATAAGGCACAGTGTGAAATATAAAGAAACATGAATAGAAAGGCAATCCATTATATCTTAATATATTAAAAAATAATTAAATTATTGATATTTAAAAAAGAAACACAAGCAGTACACAGAGGGGATTTTTTTTTCTTTCTATGTCACAGTAATAGAAAGAATCTAAATCACATTTCCTGTAATGTCCCAAGATTGAATGTTATTATTTGACTTTAAAGAAAGCAAAGTTAAGAGAAAGAAACCAATGCATATTCTATGCTAAGGAATGGGAGGGTTGGTTGGGACTTTAGACATGCTTCAGAGACGTGCTTCAGAGAAGCATGTGGGTGGGGAGTTTTTTAAAGTGAATTATCCACTTGCAACTTGTTCAGAAAATTTTTATCAAGACAGTCCCTTGATTTTAGTAACACATGGGATTTCACACTTTGTCTGAGCAATTCAAGTTTCATTCTCAGAATCTTTTAACTATTTATTCTGAATTGTATCATATCACAAACTGAAAAATTTATGGGCTGAAATACAGAATGACTATTAAAATACAGTAGAGAAATATTTTAGTAATAAAATTTTTGGTAAAATTTGAAAATCCTTATTCAGTGTAGTACTTAGTGGAAGAAAAAGACTTCCCAAGTAGATAAAATAAATGCTAGCATAGATTGCATCTCTACTATCTCTATCAGACTGTTTTAAAGCCTTATATAGTAGAAGACATGTAACTAAAGATTGGATTTTAAAATTAGTCAAAACTATTTCTCTTTATTGCAATTTAAAATTCAAGTATAGCAAACTATTCACTTTAGAGAACAACACAGAACATAAAATCATCATTGCTTGAAAAATGAATTGTTTCATATCATAAAAATACAAAAATAATATCATAGATTTTAATGGATCTTATATTAAGAAACCTATTATAGCTTGTCAATTTAAAGAAGAGGATTATATTTTATTCTCTTCTAACTAATCTTTTAAAATATGCTTAGTGTAAACTAGAGCTTGCACTAAATAGATAAAAACTATTTTGGATAAGAACTTGTTGCCTACAAGCTTTGGATAAAAACTTGTAAAAAAATTGTTATTTTAAAGAATCCTATACTTTAACAGAAATAATGGGGTATTTTGAATAATTTTGTTTCTTCAAGCTTCTTTCTTAAAATACCACAGAAAGGAAAATGCTAGCAATAGGTAATTATATTCTTAACTTAAATATTTACTTTAGAAGAAATAACTTGAGTTTTACTCATAAATGGAATTTTGAAAATGCATGACTCAACGTGGATTTTTGACAAAAAAAAATCCCATTAAGTGTACTGACTTTTAAAAAACTGAAACACTTGTGGTCAAAGACATATCCCTTCTTCCCCACTTCAAAACATTATATAAAGAACCCCAAATGCACCTCCCCAAAAACCTTCTGTCTAGACATAGCTGCTTATGTAGTTACTGTTTGATTTTATAATTCCTGGAATATAGTACTAACATCTGCCATACTTACTGTCCATGTTTTATGCCAGACATTTTTCCAGGAACTTTTCATAGTTTCTCATTTAATTTTCCAAAATTCATAGGACAATTATTGTAATGTTTTAGAGAGAATGATCTCTCTGAGAGATTACGTCACATGTCCCAGATGGTCATGCCGAAGGAGAATTGGAATCAAAATGTGACTTTTTCTGAGGCTTCTGTTCTTTGTTTCAACTCCCACCTGCCTTGCTTATGGTCAAGACAGCTCTGGCTCTTGGGTGACCAACTGTTTCAGTTTTCCTAGGAAAGAGAGTTCCTGGAAAATGGGGCTTTCCATGCTGGCTCAAGAAAGTCCTGAGTATCTGCAGATACACTGGTCACTTTCTATGCAGGTGTGGTCTTGTGGCTTCTGGGTAGTGAGTAAGGCCTTGCTGATCTTTCAGAGGCTTCCCTATTCCTGCAGCATTATCAGCATGGATGAGGCCGTTACTCTCACCAGTAAGGTGCAATCAGAGAGCTCCCTCCTAGATGAGCTGGGGAACTGCGTTGACCGGCTCTAGACACAGGGAGAATTGAGCTTATTATTTATAACTAATCCCAATCATTCATGTATCTTCAGATCTTTTAAATTAAAATGCTCAAAATGTTCTCTCACACTGCAGAACTACCATCAGGTTAAAGATAATATTAATTGAAGCCTGTGTAATCCTTTGTGTCTAATATAAGCTGAATCAAGTTGTTCTCCAATTAAAATGCTTTCCTTATTAATGTAGTATGTCACTTAGAAATTCTTTGCTTTTTTGTTCAATCTAGTCCATTATTTTGCAAGTGTTCTCACATCTTTTTCATGTGAAGTGTTTTTATCCCTCATAAGAGTGTAAATTTTTCATGGTGGATTACAGGCCTTTAGATCAGCACTACAGTGAGGCCACAGATTGCTAATTTCTTCTGGCTGTTGACTGCAAGCAATGTTACTTAACTCCCTTTTACCATTTTTCCCTCAGCTAGACAACAGAGACAGTAATAGTTTTTAACCATACAGGGTTATTGAGGGGATTGATTTTTTTTCTGTAAAGCACTTTTAATAATAGCTGGCATGAAGGAAGTGCTATATAAGTGCTAGCTACACTATGCTGTCTACTTGTATTGATCTCGGGTGATACCATGCTGTTGTTTGCACTGGGGCACTTTATGTTGCAGCCTAGGACTTGCCACAGTTGGGGAGTATTTGGTATCTAGCATGGATGCTGCAGGTTTTACAGTTTTTCCTGAGAAATAGGAACTTGTCAGTGTCCTGTTTTCTATGTACTAATCATTCTTATGGTGGAACCAAGACTATAGTGATTCTTATTGGAATTCCGAGAGGCAGAAATTTTGAACTTGATTATAGAATGTTCTTCCCTTTCTATAAATTGAGGGACATCGCTCTAGTTATTTTTAACTTCCTGAAGTCCCTGTAAATTATGAATGAATCATACATGTTGAAACTAATTTCATTAAAGAGAAAATGCTTCCCAGATTACTTAAAATACAGGCTTAAGTCTTAACATTTACGTACACTTTAATCTAGTGGGCTAGAGTCTCTAAAACAGGATGAGATTGCAAAGCAATGAGCCTTGGCATTAGCCTGAAGAGATTTACCTATTACATGAAAGTGCTTTCATTAAAATGTAAATTTTGAGTGAGAGAAACTATACCTGTGTAATTTTGCTCTCCAGAGACTAATACACACTTTAGGATATATGCCTTTTGGACATGGTATGATTTTAAATACCTTAGCAACAGCTGTCTGCCATGACCATTACATTGCATCCATGATTTATTGACACAGTGAATCATTTACCCCTGGTTAATTAAAAGAAGTTACAAATGATTTAAGGAGGATTGGCATGCTAGTATGTACATAATGTAGCTGTTTTTTCATAGCATTTGCAGTGTATAGGCATAAAAAGCAGTAACTGTAGGTAAAAATTAGAAGGAATATGTATGGATTCCAGTAGCATGTCTTCTTTCCTATTTTCTTTATAAAGCAAAGTTATGTAACATAACAATATTAATATGTTTATTAAATTTTAATAAATATAAAACATTTTGCTGAGTTAATAATAATTATGGATTAAATTCAAAGATTGTGATCAATTTTATGAAATACAGCTGAAAATGTAAAATACTGAAAGAAATTATTTTAAGATATTTATTTTGGTTGAATGTCTATTTGATGTGTTCTATTATTCATTAAAACAACCACTATATTGTCGCAGCAAGGCAGTTTGATGGAAAGATATCATAATGGGAATATCAACATATGTTTACTACAAAATTAGAGTATTACATTTCCCAAGAGGTTTCTGATCCTCTTAACTAATTTCCAAATATTTCCTACGTCAACATAGTAGAAAGGATGCAATGATCTTTGGAAATGGTGGAAGTCTTTCTGTAGTGCTAATCTAAGAATACTTTGGGCCAATGTCACTGACTAAGCCATCTATTCCTGCATCTAATCCTTGAGGGTGTGCTTAAGAGGAGAAGATTTAAGCAAAGTTGAGATGTCTTAGAAGAACATCACAAATCAGAAGTGGATTCAATACAAAGGTCAGCCTCCTTCTCTGGTTGTCTTCCATTTCCTTCCTTGGGTGCTGCCTTTTTGTGCCTGGGTACTTTATTCCTTAAGTGATAAAGAGCAACAGCCCAGATTCCTGATTCTAAGAGCCATAAATGGCCATGGAAGTAAATTGGGAATTTGATGTCCCTTAACTTAGGTGTTTATAGACTGTCTTTGTTATTTTATCATTGTGAGACACAATACCTGACAGATGCCTGTAAATTAAAGGAGAGGTTTTTTTGGCTCATGGTTTTCAGCAGTTTCAGTTCATAGTCATCTGGCTCCAAGACAGGGTGGTGTGGCAGAGTGGCATGGCAGAGGAGAAACAGCTCATGACATGGCAGCAGAAAGCAGAGAAAGAAAGTGATCAAGAAGGGAGAGAGACTCTTCCAGGCCACATCCCAGTGACTCACTCACCTCCTCCAATCAGATTTCACCTCCCAAATCACATTTGGCTATAATCACGCCCCCATGATCCAATCAGCTCCCCAAAGCCCCACCTATGAGCACATGTGGGTTTGGAGGAACAAACAGAACAAACCTTAAACCATAACAGGCCACATGTTAAATAACTGGTAGTATGTAATAATGTATAAATTTGTATCTCTTCCCAGGAACTAGGGGAATGCTTCTTTTATTCAATAAAACCCAACTGGAACATGGGTGTGATGCTTCAGGAATGAGGCAACCATCTTGTGACCGTAAGAAATTTTGGAAACCATCTTAGGCGTTTTGAACTTTGGTGCTTTGAAAGTACAAATTATATAATACAGCTCCAGATGGTGTCATCAGCAGTTGAGAGTTGCCTGAAGCTGATGGTTGTCAGTAGCTCAAGTTCTGAAACCAAATATGATGACATACAAATTATTAATGTATGAACCCTCTGAGACTTTCATTTCCTTCTGTCAGCTAAGAGGATTCTGATTTCTCTGATTTATCAAGCACCTCTCTGTACTCTTTTAGAGAGAATTCTTTCTGGATTTTTATTTTTTATTTATATTTACAAATTTTGTTTTGGTTTGTCTTTTGGAGGCAAGCTCTTACTATGTAGTTCAGCTTGCCTTGAACTCTCTATGTAGCTCAGGATGGCCTCCAACTTGGGGTGATCCTCCTGCCTCAGCCTCCGGAGTGGTAGGATTGCAGCAGTGTCCCACCACACTTGGGCTTCTGTGATGAAGAATCAGAGGTCAAAATATAGGCAGTCTACCAGAAACATGCATTTTACTTTATTATTTATATATTCAATGATTTCATCTGCTTTTCAGTTATTTTCTTATTGGGATAGTATCATCAATATATGTAAATAAGTTGTATGTGATTTTAGAAAGAAAGAAAATTTCTTTTCTGCTAAAGGGATGTTGAAAAAATATTTTAATAATATTTATTTTAAGAGGAACAAAATTACCAATCTTATTCTGAAGGTGAGTTTAAAATTCTACCTGAATCTAACATTAAGGATTGAGGTGTTTCTAACCTCTGAGGAGAGAGTTTGGTCAGTGCTTGGATGACATGATCCAGCTATTGGTGGCTCTTTCCTGAGGCTGGCTGAGGTAGGGATTGGGTTCATGTTTTACAGGAATCAGCACAGGAGGCAGTATCTAATTCTTCCTGGGCTCCAGCAGATTCCTGTGGGCCTTGGAGTTTGGCTGCAGAAGCAGAAGGCAGCAGCTAATGGAGTCAGGGATGCTGACCATTCTGCTCCTGGGGAAGAGAGGCTGTTTTTCATGACACCACCAAGTGCTTTAACTGATGGGTGGGTAAATATAATGAATCAGCCATTAACTTGCAATTTCTACTTGAAGTATGTATAGCTAAGTGCTTACCTGGCTCTTCCATAACTAATGTTATGTGGATGGAATAATCAAGGATTTAAATAAGCTAGAAATCTGAATTGCACAGAGAAAATAACAGTGTCATTGATCCAAACTTGGTAGCATTGCATATTGTTGTTAAAAAGAACCGATTCACAGGAGCTGTGGTCATTTCCAAGTGGCCAAAGAACTGGATAAAGGTGCAAGAATCATATAGTATATGATGGTCACCTAAATTGGAATGGAATGGCTCTTTGAGTGCTTTAAACCTCTCTCAAATATAGAAGCATATAGTCTTTCAAGAAATCCAATATCCTGAGGAGCTCAGATTTTGTTAACATATCTGATACTGGCATGGGTCTGGGTGTCCTGTTAAGGATAGCATACTGCTTGGGGATCCTATATGCTTTACAGAGAAAGATTGTTAGTGGGTAGTGTTCTTTGGATATGACTATGCATCTAACCATGCAGTTCTGATGACATAGTTATTACAAATTTTACGAATCATGGGATTTTTTTCAAGGTGGATTTTCTTTTCTGCTTTCTTGTATTTTATTTCTTTTTTTGGTACCGGCGATCAAACTAAGGGCCTTGCGCTTGTGAAGCAGGTGGCGAAACCACTGAGCTAAATCCCCAGCCCCCTAGGTGGAACTCTTGAAGACATAGGTGTAGGCAGAGACTTTATGAACAAAAATCCCAATTTCACAGGAAATATTACAAAGAATCAACAACTGGGATCTCATCATACTAAAAGGCTTTTGCACAGCAAAAGAAACCACTAACAAAGTGAAGAGACAGCCCACAGAATGGGAAAAAAATGTTTACTAGCTCTTCTTCAGACAAAGGACTAATATCTAGAATATATAAAGAACTCAAAAAAATCAGCCCCCCACCCAAATTTAAAGACCCCATCCAAAAATGGGCATCTAAAGTAAATAGATACTTCTCAGATGGAGAAGTACAAACAGTAAATAAATACATGAAAAAATGTTCAACATCACTGGTACTTCAAAAAATGCAAATTAAAACAACACTGAGATTCCATCTCACTCCAGAAAGAATAGTTATTATCAAGAAATCAGCCAATAACAAATACTGGTATGGCTGTGGGGAAAAAGGAACCCTTCTCCACTGTTGTTGGGCATGGAAATTGGTACAAACAATATGGAAATCAGTATAGAGATTCCTCAAAAAAACTAAAACCAGAGGTTTCATTTGACCTAGTTATTCTCCTTCTTGGCATCTTCCCAAAAGAGTTAAAAACATACCACAGTGATAAATACACACCCATGTTTATAGCACCATTATTTGTTATAGCTAAATCTTGGAAACAGCCCAAATGCCAATCAACAGATATATAGATAAAGAAGATGTGGTTTTTATATACAATGGAGTGCTACTCTGCTATAAAGAAGGATAAATGCGAGACATTTCTAGGTAAATGGATGCACTTTGAAACCATACCTTTAAGTGAAATAAATTGGACACATATGTTTAATTATCATATTGTTTCTCTTGTGTGAGGGTAAATAAGAGTAAATAAGGACCAAAATGGATAACAGATATTGGGAAGTAGGAAGAAAATGTTTAAATGGGAAGGGGAGCAAGGAGGGGGGAGGGGGAATGGAAGGAAAAGAAAAGAGAAAAAGAGAATAGAAGGAAAAAATGAAAACAAAGCTTCTGTAAATAAGGAGGGGAAGAAGGGTTGAAGGGAGGGGAGGGGGATGGGGAAAAAGAATCAATGTAAATTATGTACAAGTACAAATTCCCAATGATGAATATAATCATTATATATCAATAAAATTAATTGAAAAAAGAAAAATCCAGAATTTTTGCATGAATATGAAAAACATGATTTTGTACTAATTAAGAGCTTCTGATAACTCATGTAAAGTGTATGTGACTCATCACTTCATATCAATACCCAATTGACATATATAAATAACTGAAAAGCAAATTAATTTTTGTGTAATCTCTTAAAACAGAGATAATATATCCATAATCCTCAGTGAAGTGTCTTAAAATCCTGTTTTCCAAAGTTTTGCTTATTTATTGATTTGCAGCAATCCATCCCAAGTTAGTGGCAGTGGCTGAAAACATCAATAACTATTATCTCTTGTGATTCTGTGGGTTGATGAGATCAGCTGACTCTATTCTTGTGCTACTGTTGAGTGTTACAGTCATTCAGAGGCTCATTTGGAGTAGGACATCCAGCCCTGATCATTTACAAGGCTGGCAGTTGGGACTGTTGGCTGAGATGGTCTGTCAGAATGTCTCAATTCTCCTTACTGTGGCCATGCTACAGGGCTTGTGCTTCTCATGGCATGGCGGGTTCTGAGAGGAAGGGTTTCCAGTGGATGAGAGAAGCAACATGAGGTCCCTGAAGCCTCCACCTCAGGAGTGCCACTGCCATCTCATTCTGTTCGCCATGGTAATTAATGGGATTGCCCCATGTTCAGAAAAGTTGAAGGAGACTCTCTGCTCTGATGTGAATGGGTCCCTCCAAAATTTGTTTTGGAATCTAAGACCCAACGTGATAAAATTAAGAAATGGGGACTTTAGGACATGAATGAGTCTTTTACATTGGAGATTCATGAGATTAGTGCCCATATGAAAGTGGTTGAGCCAGGTATGGTGGCACACGCCTGTAATCCTAACACTCAGGAGGATGAGGCAGGAGGATCACTGTGAGTTTGAGGCCAGTCTGTGCTATATAGTGAATTCAAGATCAGCTTGAACTACATACTGAAACCCTGTCTCAAAAAAAAAAGTGGTCAAAGGAGAGCCCTTTTCCTTTTTCACCAAGCGAGAACACAGCAAGAATGTGCTGCCCATGAGGACTAGTCCTTCACTAAACCCTAAATCTACTAGCGCCTTAACCTTGAACTTCTCAGTCTTCAGAATTGTAAGAAATAAATTTCTGTTGTTTATAAATTATCCAGTCTAAGGTATTTTGTTATACCAGCAGACTGAGACTTTCTCATAATAGGTGTAACAGAAACATTTATGGTCATCTTTAATCCAAAATAGCCTGTATTTTTTATTATCTTAAAACACATGGTAGCTGCTCCAAATCTCTCTTGCTCCCAACACTACCCAGTCTCCCATTCTATCTCTCGAGTTGCTCCTCTTATAGCTCCCTGATCCTTTGTAATCCACCTATTTCATCCCCTCAGTATATTCCTGTCTGTTATAGTTTATATCTGGATGTTCCCCTAGAACCTCATTCACTCAAAGGCAGGGGTTGTGGAAGGTGATTGGATTATGTGAACATTACAGCAGGCTTGGTATTGGCAGGTGGGGTCTGGTCAAAAGAGCTGGGTCATGGGAGGTGTGACCTAGAAGAGTATGTCTCCCTTCCTAGGTTTTCCCTTTGGTTGGTGCTTCCCAGATGCCATGATGTGAGTGGCTTTCTCTCAGCAATGCCCCTCTGCCAGGCTGTTTCTTCTTGGAAGCTGGCTGGGCATGAATTGGAGCATGAGCCAAAATAAACCTGTCCTTTAAGTTGCATATGTTAGATATTGTGTCTCAGTGACCAGAAAGTGACTAAGACAGATTTTGGTACCAAGAGTGGGGTAGTTGCTATGATGTTACCTGACTATGTGATTCAGAAACTTTTAGCACTAATTGAAGAAGGAGTTTGGAAGGGTTTCAAGATGCCAGCTGGAGAAGCAACCCTAGAATTCTATGAGTTGATCTTGAGGAAAGATTCTGGTAGGATCTTTGAAGACCAGAATGCTGAGAAAAAGACAAATTGTAAAGACCAGGCTTGGGAGGTTTCACCTGGGAACAAAGATTCCATTGGCAGTTAGTCTCCATGTGTTTTATGATCTGGCAGAAATTTGTCTACATTTTCCTCATGTCCTGAGACTTTGTAGGAGATTGGGATTAAGGGAAGTGGAGTAATTAATCTAGCAAAAGAAATTTCAAGGCAGTCCAACATTCAGGCTGTGGGATGGGTACAATTGGGGGCTTTTAACCAGCTCTACCTTGAGAATAAAGAGTAAAGGACATAGTTCAGTGATTTTTTTTTTGGTACCGGGGATCGAACTCAGGTCTTTGCACTTGTGCAGCAGGCAGCAAAGCCACTGAGCTAAATCCTGGCCTGACAGCTGAGTGATTTTTCAAAGCTTTGAATTTCACCAGAAAAGAATCTCCTATAAAGTTGGGGCCTGTGAAGATGGAGCAGAGGACAGCTTGTTTGCTGAAAAGTTTGCATTGAAAAGAAGACAAGTTCTATCATGAAATTAGGAAAAATGGCTTGAAGGAATTCTGGGAATTACCAAAACCCACCCATTGCAGGCTCAAAGGTGTAAGACTATAAATTTTTGCTTTGAGAGGGCATTCCCAGGACACCCTCCTGGCATTCAGTTTACAGTGCTCACTTATCCAGGCACTTGGAGGTCTCTACAGCCATGATTTAAAAGGGCCTAGTTACTGTTTGAGCTGGCAGCAGACTTTGGCATCATTCACATGGTGCTAGTTTTACAGGCATGCAGAATGCAGCAGTTGTAGTGTCAAGATTTCCACTTAGATTTCAGATGAAGGTCTGTGAGGCCAGGCAGTGTGTCCCTGAGAGGGCAGGCCATTAAGCTGTGAGATGAAGCTAAGAGTGCAGTGGAGTCCCCAGGAAGCTAAAGAAGCCAGGAACTTGGAAGATCTGAGGAAAGGCACAAGCAATGATCAAAGCAGTCCTGAGGGGAAGAGAAGCCATATGGGTTACAGCAACTAGCAATGCTGTGGAAGCTAGGCCATCAAAGTCTTTTGGAGCCCACATCTTTGTCTCTGGTGCTGGACATGGAATCACAGGATTTAATGTTTGGCCTGTTGGGTTTTGATCTTGCTTTGGTCCTGTTTCTTTCTATCTCCCTCTTCCTCCTGTTTAAAATGAGAATGTTTATTCTGAGTCATTGTATATTTAAATGTTTAACCTTTTTTCAATTTATTTTAATAGGTGCACAGGTAAGGGTTTCCTCTGAGTCTCAGGGGAGACTTTGGACTTGTGCTTCTCAGCAGTGCTGGAACTGTTGGATTTCGGAAACTCTGCACTAAGTCCGAGAGACTTCATGAAGCATATCATGCTCCAACATTGTTGGGCATAGTTCTTTTTTGCCACCATGTTCTTTTAAGGATCAATGTTGCTGGTCTTATGGAAATTTTACTGTTCAACTAGAACTTGAGCCTTCTTAGGAATGGAACCTTTATAGAAGTTAGGCTCTAAATTTAATTAACATTAAGGAAATATAGCTTTTAGCATGTCTGTCATTAGTACTGTCCTTAGAACTAGAGTACAAATTGAGGGACACAAACCATATAAATATTTGAAAATTATAACTCAAGCTAGTCATGCACTTGTGATGGTTAACCTTGATTGTCAACTCGAATAGATTGAGAATACCTAGGAAGTTAGTAAAACACACTTCTGGGTGTATCTATGATGGTGTTTCTAGAGATTATTGGCACATGGGACAGCAAACTGATGGAGGAGACCTGCCTCAGACATGGGCAACATTATCCCATTTGGATGGGGGCCTGGATGGAACAAAAGTAGAAGGAGGGAGCTGGCTAGCACAGGGTCATTCATATTCTTTTACTCTGCTTCCTGGTTGCCACAAATTAAGCAATTTTCCTCTGCCGTACCTTCTCTGCCAGTGTAGTCTGACTCACTACAGTTCAGAAACAACAGAGCCAAGTGGCCAGAAACTGAAATCTTTGAAACTGAGAGCCAAAATAAATCTTCCTCCCTTTAACTTGCTTTTTATCAGGTATTTCATTACAGCAATGACAAGCCAACATATCATTAAATCAAATTTGTCTTATGCTGCTACTTTGACAAACATCCCTTTGTATCAACCTGGGAAGCTAAGTGCAAATTGATAACTCTGACTTCTCAGAGTTCTGTAGGAAAATGTAGCAGCTTGGGGAAAGCAGGTTCCAGCTTCTGCGTACTTCATCTTTTATCCCCACCACAAGAACCTTCATGTGCTGAGTGTTATCTTACTACGTATGTGTGAGTACCCCAAGCTGCACTTAGAACTATGTCCATAGTTTTAAAATACAACAGCTTCTTAGCCACTTCTCTGGGTTAGGATGAGCAAATGACCACAGCCCCCTGCTTTCACCTGGTGAAGAGTTCCACTCTGGCCTTGGATGTGGGGTTACAGATATCTGGGTGGAGATTTCTAGGGTTCCAGATCTCCAGATTTCGGTCTACAAGGTGAGGTATAGGCTCCACATGAACAGCTTTGCTCTATAATTGTCCTGTTTTATGAGGAGAAGCCTGGTAAGAAGAGGGCTACAATAACCCTCTAAAGCACAAGGGCTCCTGGCAGGGATATCTTCTCTAGGACAAGAACAATGCTGTTTTTATTCATGGTTATTTAAAAACTCAATTTTATTTTTGTTCAAAGGTTCAGCACCCAGAATGCTAACCTGTGCTTTCCTTTCCATTGCTGAGGTCCATTGAATAGTGAAGACAGTTGGGGCGGGACTAAGGGCAATAGATGGAAAGTGGTCTGCATGTGGGTGTGCAAGGGCTCATGTTGGTCATGACCTTTGCCAGGAGTGAAGTGGGCAGCAGATCCTGACAGGCCCTCTGGTCAGTGTGGAGGCACTGGATTGTGCTACTCGATGGCATTTGGCTCATGCCCAGTGATCTCACTTTAGGGCAGTTGGCTGTACTGGCACTTTAAGGATTCAGATGTTAGAACACCCAGAGAATACCCACATTTGAACTATTCATAAGAAATCCCAACTACAGAAAGTATTTCAAGTCCTTTCTGTCCAGAGATTAAAAGAAAGGAAACCTTTGTATTGGGTGTCTTTAACTTTCCTTCAGTCTTGACCTGGTTCAGTTAGTTCTCTGTGAAATATTTTCTTGCATGAGTAATCATTTATTTCTGGGACATTCTGAGCCATCAGTGCAGATTTATATCATCAGATACACTTTTTAAACCATCTCCAGAATGTTTCCAGCTATTTCTTGGGGTTATATTATGGAGAGAATTTACCTTTTCTCCCTGCCCCGTGATTGAAGTGAGGGCTTTAGGAAAAGTTGCTGTTGATTCTCTTTGGATGCATTGATGCTGGATTTGTGGGGGGAGTTTCTCCAACTGCCAGGAAATGCATGGAATACTTTGATCCAGACTGCGGTTTTCAACCCAAATGGGTCCATGTTTTATTCAATGCCTGGCAGGCTAGATGTCTTTGGAGAAAGAGAAAGTCAAGAGCTTGGAACATTTGGGAATTTATGTCAACCAGACTCACTTCTGCCTACTTATCACACATCCACTGTCATTTTCATCTAGAGTACAGGTGTAGATTAACTAAGCCATTCTAAACGTAACTGCAAACTACATTTGGAGCTGTTCTTCTCAACTGAGCTTGTGTTATCACTATATTTACTTCTATGATGCCTATATATTGTGTGGTTAATAAAACCTGAACTTCTTCAACTCGGACTTTGCCTCTGTTTTTAATTGAACTCATTTAGGATCCTAGGGCTACCACTGAAGTCCAGGTTTTGCATGTTGGGTCATCAGAATTAGTTGTTTTGAAAGTTAAGACAACATACTGTAGGTATGGAATTAGGCATGGCAGTGTAGTTCTGTGGGTATGTGTTCATGTGAATGTGCACATGTGCATACAGCACATGCATGTGGTTGCTCCTGGAATCAATCAGGAAATTCAGAATAGTGTGTGGGGAAGAGAATATATCCTAGGCTTACAGAGTATTGAGAAATAGAAAGTTTTTCAACACAGGGAAGGATGGGTTGTACATAGTAGCTTCCTGGACATTCCCAGGGGAAATTGAAATCCAATGGAAGAATGATAACATATTTCTCTTAATTCTCCAGCAATTTTGTCCTTTATTTGGACATGAAAGAGTAGGATGGAGAGTTTTTTTGTTGTTTTGCAATTTACAGCTCGAAAATCATCATGGAATACTAGGCAGGAATATATTTGTTATGACTGAGAATGGAAACACTGTTGTGATTGAAAATGTCTTCCATTTGGCAAGAGGTGGTGCCACTTCAGTAGGTGGGTGATAAAGCAGGTTTGACAAAAGTCTATTAAGATCAGAAATGTTTTCTGAGAAAAATTCACTCATTATTACCTAAGAGAAGATTACCCCCCCACCCCCCCACCCCCCACCGCCCCATTTAGTGAAATGAAACACAGTGCAAGTAAATTCCGTAAATATTCCAAGGAGAGAATTTGGGATGGGTAGAAGGCTGGTCTGGGGGTAATTGAATTACCATATTCAAGGCTATGTGCATTAGGGACCTCAGGGAGTGAGGCAGGAGCACTTGGAAGGTAATTAACAAAGGTTAGAACAAAAAATTCACTTTATAATTTTGCCCAGAAAAAATCTTGGGCATTTATTATGTTTTTAAAACTAGCTCTTTGTGCTTTGTGAATGGTAATAACTCCAAGTCCTTTAAAAATATTGCTTTAAATATCAAGCTCTGAGGTGGGTACCATTGTAATCCTTAACAGCAGGTCAGATAGCCAAGGGAGAAATTATTTGCCCAGATAGTACAAGAAGCTATTATAGTGTGAATGTGTCCCCCAAAAGTTCATGCTTTAGCAACCTTATCCCCAAATTTGGAGGTGGAGTCCTTGGGAGGTGATTTGGTTTAGATGAGGTCATGAGGGAGGGGCCCCTATGATGGTATTAGTGGCTTTATAAGAAGAGGTGGAGAGGCTCAAATGGCACCCTTTCTGTGCCTCACCATGTGATGCCTTCTGCTATATGATGATGCAGTGAGAAGCCCCTTACCAGATACTGAACAGATGCCAATGCCATGTACTTGGACTACCCAGGTTCCTGACTGTGAGCCAAAGAAACTTCTATTTTTTTTTTTTTTTACATTACATCACATTTTAAAAAATTATCCAGTCTTAGGTATTTTGTTAGAGCAACAGAAAACAGGCTAAGAGGTGCTGTGTCTCTCAGTCAGCAGCCTCACCACTACACATCATGCCTGGCATTCATATATGACACCAAATTGTACTAAATGTCTGGATTTAGAGAGAAGCACACTTTATCTTTTCTTTTATAAACCCTGATGATGAGGACCTTGGCTGTTTTATACTTGTGCCCATTATCTAATTCCCTTCTCCACATGTTAAGATCACATCCTTCTCCGTGCAAACTCATTATTCATTCCTAAGCAGAGTATGACATGCTCTTATTAGCTTGTAAATTAGCTTGTAAAATTTGAAGGTGAAAAGATTTGCATTTTCTTAGGAATGCTTCAGTTTACAAAAGGTGTGGATTTCTTATCCAGAAACTATAATTTAGTAAAGCTTTAAGGAGGACTTACAATTTGCTAGGTATTATGTTAAGTACTTTGCAAATACTTATTAATGTAAGCTTACCTAAACCTATGAAATAGCTATTATCATTACCTTCATTTCGTAAATGAGTAAGCTGAAGATTGAACAGATTAATACAAAAGACTAGAAAAATAGTAAAAATAAAAGCAAAGACTTGGAAATGAACAGAACCAAGATTCAAACTACACCCAGGGTCAACTATCTGTGCTAGAACTTTGGATTTGATTCTGTTATTGCAGATTGAGTTATTTAGTCCATAAAAATCACATGGATAAGTATTGTGGCACAAAGTAAGTAATATTTTTTACTTTTTAGTATGTTTAAATATTTTTGTTTTTAAAAGTGATTTATTAAAATACAGAGAGTGCATATATGTTAAGTGGAGGTCTCACTGAGTTTTCTAAAATTGAACTGAAATGAAAGAATGGAATACGAACAGTATGCAGACTCCTTTTCTTTCTTCCAGACATTCTCCCCAGCTCCCCAAAGTCATGACTAATCTGATTTTCAACAGCAACAAATTTTTTTTTTTGGTCAGGCTTCTTTCACTTAAATTCATCTATACGTGACATGCACTTATGCGTGTTCATTCTTACTGAAGAACATTGTGTAAATATGTCACAGTCACTGTACTATTGATGTGCATTTGGGTAGTTTCCAGTTTTGGGCACTTACAAATAGTGCTGTTTGAAATGTTTTAGTGCATGTCTTTGTTGAGCAAATCTCAGCTATTTTTATTAATCACTATATATACTAGAGACAATGCAGCATAATAGTCTAGTTAGAAGGAAGTCTGGAAGAAGACAATTGTGAATTTTTAGAGTATATTAAAAACTAACATCAAGAGACAGAAAATGTAGCAAAACAATTAAAAGAAAAAAACAATCAGAATTCAGTAGAGCTAGCCATCAATCCTCGGTTCACTCCATGTTGTGTGAAGCTGTATCTCCAAACAACAGTGATGACAACAACAAAACAAGATGAGCTCTATAACTCACAAATGAAAAGGTCCAATGGATGTTGGACCATGGGGGGATTTTGTTAGTTTCCAGGTGTATGAGAATTATGGTGTTAGCTGAGGTGAGGAATATTTATGGTCTGTAGCAAGATCCAACGTGTTCATTATGAGATGTACTCATGTTTTGGGAATATGTTTGAGTTTAGAGAAGAGTCCACTAAAACTCACCCACCCACTTCACCATAAAACAAGAAGTTGACTAGGGGGCAGATTGAATAATTTTGAGAAAGGACATTAAAAGCTATGTGACTATGGTTCAAAACAGTTATACCTGGACACAGCGTGCCTCTCACATAGGAACAGACAAAATAATAGGTAGTAAAGTGCAGTGTGTGCCTGGTGATTTTAAAGTCTGGGATGGAAACAAAGCATAGGGTATTAATAGATTCTCCCATTTGAAGTTTATATAGGGAGGAGAAAGAAGGTACCCAGAGAGAATAATTGGATATACAGAGATTTCCAATATATAGGATTTGAGTTTTTGAGTCACCAGCTTCTGTCAAAAGACAATTTAAAGTGATGAATAATGGGGGAAATATTGCAAATCAGACTTGTTTGCCAAATCAATTTAGGTTTATATTCATACAAGAAGGGCAAACATTCAGCTACAATCATCAAGCTAAATAGTGTGCCATCCATAAGTGACTCATGAAAATAAATACACGTGAGAGTCCTCTCTACCACAAGGAAATGACAGAAAAATGGGGCTAATTGTGTCATTGTCAAGGCATTGAAGAGGGATATACACTTTTTGAGAAGGCAGATGAGATAATGGAGGAAAGTTTCAGAAAAATTCAGAAAGACACCTTAGAGATTGGTCCAACTGCACATTTTATAGAAACTTTCAGAGGCTTAGTCATGTTCTTGAGTCAAGCTGCCCGGATTTAAATCCCAGTGCTTGGATGGACTCTCCCCATGCTCAGGCTTACAGCCTACATTCAAGTAAATTGATGACTTGAAAATCAAATCCTGTGTGTTGAAAATCTCTGTATCTCCAGCTATTCTCTCTTCACATCTTCTTTTTCCTCCGAGTACAAATTTCAATGGAGCAGAACCTATTAATGCCCAACTTTTCATTTTCAAAACTAGATAATAACTATCTCAGAATTATTTTAAAGACATACTTATATAATATAGTATAATACATATATATATATATGCTCCTTGGTTTATGAATTTAATTTGTTTTATGATTTTGGGGAATATGGCTGTGTTTGTGTTTGTGTGGGGAAGATGGCCTGGTTATGTACAAGACCAGATGCAGTTTGTGAATGGAAGCAAAATTTTGCTAAAAACTTTTGTTTGTGAACCAAACAGAAGCACTTGTGGACCGAGGTATTACTGTATATAAATGAACAAATGAATGATATAGAGTGTTCATTATTGGTTTTGAATGACAGGCCTAAAGTTTTGCAGCTACTTATCAATAGAGTTGCAAACAGATGTCAAGCCTATCACATTCCGAAACTTCCAATTTGTTATCTTCCAACTGTATCATGCTGTATCTTGCTAAGCTTGCAGAAACCCGTTTTTTTTGCTCTGAATTCAGAACCAGTTGTGAGGTAGAAATGAGATTCAGGTAGATGGGACCAATATGTCATTTTTTAAACTCATGAAATTGGTATTGGAGGGCATAACTTGGGTATAGGACAACAATGATATTCCTGCATAATACACCTGCCCACCCTTACCCCAATCTACACCTCGCTAGAGGACCACCTAAAGGAATGTTTAATGCTACTAACTGGAGAAGAGTCAAGAGATGGAGCATTTAAGAGAGAAAAGGAGCAGAGAGACCCCAAATCCTTCTTGCATAGATTGTTTGAAAGATTAGCTCTACTCAGGTAATAGATATGGACTGCAATAGATATGGTTGTCATCTGCCAAATAATTCATGCAGTTTACTTCCAGAGGTAGATTATGCAGTAGTTCTCTTTAAAATGACCAAGAGTTGGCTATAAAAGGAAGGAGAGAAAGGACATTATGGACAGGAAGAGCAGTGTATGAATAGCTTATACATAGAGATGGAAATAATGGAGAGTGTATACTTTGATAGGAAGGATCCCTCCCGGGAGATCAGGGATAGTGAATCACCTCTTTTCTTCAACTTAAATCAGTGCTGAAGCAGGATTTCAAAATCAACACAAAAACCTTTTTGATGCTACAGAAATGAAGGAATCATAATTTATTTACTCATTCAACAAATACAGAATACCTTTGTTTTTAAATGCAAGCTAGATTGCATCACTATTTTAGAAGTTTTCCAGTGGCTTGTAATTAAACTAAAAAGAAATCCAAACTCCTCACTGACATTCACAGCTTTACCCAATCAACTGTCTGGCTAACACTCTGTTTCCTTTACT
Organism: Heterocephalus glaber; assembly: GCF_000247695.1. The sequence continues at coordinate 13,540,982 of NW_004624745.1, read as the reverse complement.
TGCTCAGTCCTACCCACACAGGGCTCTTTTTATTCTTTGGGCTTGCCAGGTTTATTCCAACTGTTGGGGGCTTGTTGGCTCCATGTACAGATCTTAATGTAGTTTTCCATTTCATTTAGATTGAAGCTCAAATAATACTATCCAAACAATATCTCACTTCCATGTCTAGTACATTTTTCATTACACTATTACATGGCCTGTTTTCTATATTTTATTGACAACAATTAACCACAAAATTATCTAGTTTGTTTATTTACTTGCTCATTGCTAGGCCTCATCCTTCTAAAATAAAAGCTTCAAAGAGAGCAGGGTTTGTGTCATTCACTAGTGATCATTGAATCCCTAAAGAGTGCTGGCAAATACTAGACTCTTGAAAAAGATTATTAAATGAGTGATTAAATTAATAAACAAATTAATGAGAGAATATAATGTATAATGAATTGAGGACTTCAAAGCTAATAGAATTTTCTTTAAGAACTCACAGTCTACACAATTTTCATTTTATACATTAGGTGTTATAGTAGAGGAACATGTAAAATATGGAAGTACAGATGGAGGACCAGGAGGCTTCAGGGAAAACAAGATTGCACAGTAGGTTTCCTAGGAGGATTACAGAGAGCTAAGAAAAGAGAAGCATGGCATTTTGGGGAGAGGAAACAATATACAAACAGCCTATCCTTGAAAATCAAATCAAAACAATGAAGGGATTGTAGGCCTCTGGCATCCACAAATAGCATTCTGATCTTTTATGAAGCAAATTTTAAAAACAACTGAGAAAAAAACAGTATGATTTCATATTAAGGATCCTAGTACATAGAAGGAATGGTTCAAAAGGGGTTTGAAAAATCTTTCTAAACATTCTATAAATTGTCAACAAGAAAGGAAGTAGACCCAATGTTCTCTTGGCTATTGTATGCATATTGTAATATAAAAATTAACAGAATATCTACAGAGGGGTCCATCTTCTTTGGAAAGTGTAATACAGAGATTAACCTTAAGAATTATATCAGACCAGTAGGAACCACAACTTAGGAAAATTCTATCAGCCAAAATGGACTTTCAGATTCTCAGTTGAAAACAGAAACCCAAAAACAACAGGATAGAGACACCCCTTTTCTGGAAGTTAGCATAATATAAGTTGACATAAAGATAAACAATTTTTCTCTACCGTTTTATTTCTATCTTTTTTATTTGGTGAATTTCACAATGTAAAGTCTATAAGCAGGCAGCAAATGCAAGGCAAACAAGGCAGATGAACACCACTTTATATGAGTTTATGCTTCCAGACTAAAACACATTTAATGAAATAATTAGAAGATTTGATAATGGGGAGAAATTTTCATTTCTTTGAAATGTGGAGAAAGAGAGATGAAAGTATCAGAAAATATAGAATGTCGTTGTCCCATCCAGGAATGACCTAAAGGATATTTTAAGTTATTTCTGTTTTCAGAGCACACAGAAATTGTTTATACTCTTCACTGAATACTTCATTGGATTTTAGTAACTTCAGTGGATTATAGTACAGTTACTATAATTTCTTGGATTGGTTTAGCTGGACATTTCTTGGAATGGACATTTCTTGGATTGGCTTAGCTGTGAAGATCTGGGCTTTTATTTAAAATAAAATAACTAGACTTTTCTAGATTTTAGTTATTTCTCCAAAATGTGCCCTTTGGCTGAACTGTGCAATGGAGAAAATCTCTCAGAATCCTAATACTTTGGTTTGGGACATTCATCCCTTAATGAATAACAAGGAATTATTGTGAAATAGTGCCTTAAGAAATTTCCTCAAATATATGGAAAAATGATCATTAAACACACAAAGACCTACTCTTCTACTCCTAATTATTTACTGGGAAGTATATGTTCTCAATATTTCTGCCACATATGTGTACCTATGACACATAACTGGATTTTCTGAGGTCTTTGTAGGGCGAAAGAGAGAAATGATTAAAGCACCCTTGGGGAAATATGACAAACTTTTTGAGTCACAAAATTATCCCCAAATAGAGCATGTTCAAAGGGACTTTTTGTCTGCATAGTGAATAAAATAATTTTTTTTCATGTGAATTACATACACTGTTGCAACTAGAATTTAGCAACTCATCTAAACCACTGAACGTTAGGAAGTATTCCTGCCCAGTTTCTTAGAACTTTCACTGTTCCCTTTTCTACTGAAGACTGTTGTTGTGAACTTATGTGTCAAAATGCTTTATGTACTTTAGGATAAGTTTTGGTCCATGTTATTCAAAATCTTACTGTGCTGATTCAGGACTATGTTGAAAACAAATTTATGAGACAAGCTATTACAAACTGACATTAAGGCTCTCAATGGTTTCAGTTAAATTGCCTCATGGAGTTTCACACCTTTTTTCTTGTTTAAATGGTTTTAAAATTGAATTGTACATTGTATGAAGTTTGTACACTGAAAGGCCTTCCTCCTTGTTACTTACAAAATTTAAAATTAGAAACGAGGAGACGTTTTTGTCTTCAAGACAATAGATCATAATAATTTAGCAATTGTATTTCAGATGATTGGTACAATTTTTGTGCCTCAAATAATTTTTCCAATCAGTAGTTATATAAGTTGCATATTCTAAATACCTATATTTCCAAGTCACGTGACAACATGCATTCAAGAGGTGTTGAAAATGACTTTTCTCTTCAGTGGGAAGAGCTTCTAATGAAGAGTCAATACACCTTAATAGAATTTGTGAACATAGCCTACCTTTTCCTTCCTATCTTATAGTGAAGACTTTTTCAGTGTCTGAGAGGTCCTGGAATATATTAATAAATATATAGAAATGTTCAAGGATATAAAGATGATCTGAGGAAAAATATGATACACAAAGAGAGAAGAACTGCACTGAGGTTGGTTAAAATCAATGTAAATATAAGATATGATATGAGAAAAGATAACTATACATTCCTAAAGTGATTATCTAAGACTGATCTCTTATAGGATAGATTGTGGTTGTTACTCAAAAGGAAAAGCTGATTTCCAATATAGAATGACAGCAGACAACTCTTCGTTTTATCCCTCTGATTTTCCCCTTCCCTCTCTCTTCTCTCTTCACCCCCCCCCCCATTTTTGAGTGTCTGTGTTTCCACTGTGGTTAAGTATTGGCCATACCATGATTACCAAGACAGCCTCCTTGCTGTTTTGGAGCTTGAAGCCTGGTGGGATGCTGTCTTTACAAACATAAATGTTGAACATAGAGGGAGATGAGCCTGAATTTCATGTCTTTGTAGATTTTCCAAGTTCACACGATTGATTTCCTGGCTGTTCTTTGAATGTGCTTCTGGTATTGTAGTTTCTTTACCAGCAAGACTACAAATATGTGGGATTCAATTATTTTTTTAAAAACTCCATCCTCATTTTGACTCCTTTCCTGTCTCCTTCCCCCTCTCCTCCCTTCCCCTCCCTTTCTCTTCCTCTCCTTTCCCTCCCTTTCCCTTCCTCTCCTTTCCCTATTGGAGAGCAGCAACAGAGCTGAAACAACAGATGGCCTCAATCTGTAATCCCCACCAAAGGGACAAACCATTCGGAACTGAAAACAGCTGTTTTGTTTCTTAAATTCTTTCATTGGTACATTGTAGGTATACAACACAATTACATTTCTCAGTGGGAACTTGTACCTTTACATGATGCATCTTGGTTCTTATTTTTTCCCCATTCGTAGCCCTCCCTTCACACCCGCCACCCCTCCCTATTTACAAAGACTTTATTTCCATTTTTTCCATTTCTCAGCATTTTTCCTTTCCCTTCTTTCCTTTCCCCTGCCCCTCCCAC
>NW_004624745.1:13503066-13526491 GCF_000247695.1 Heterocephalus glaber | reverse complement strand
GAGGGGTAGGGGAAAGGATAGAAGGGAATGGGATTAATATGAGAAAATGAAAAACTAGGAACAAAATCTTTGTAAATAGGGAGGACTGGAGGGGTTGAAGAGAGGGCTGGGCAAGGGTGAAAATAAGAACCAAGGGAGACTATGTAAAGGTGCAGATTTCCAACGATGAATGTCATTATATTGTATACCAACAGAGGACATTACAACTTATTCCACAAGACTACAAAAGGCCATAACTGACTACCATGAAGAAATGTATAGCAACAGATTGTATAAACTAGAGGAAATAGCTAAATTCTTAAAATATATACCCTATCAAGATGGAATCATGAAGAAATAGAAACTATAAGCATAAACAATGAATAAGGAGGTTGTCTGTAATAAAAATCTACCACCAAAGAAAAGTTTAGGACCAAATGGCTTCATGACTGATCTATACCAAATATTTCAAGAAGAACTAATACCAATTCTTCTCAAACTCTTCCAAATAACTGAAGAGGAAAGAATAATTTCATATTCATTTTATAAGGTCAGTATTACTCTGATATCAAAGCTAGAGAAGCACAGAACAAGAAAGAAAAATTATAGGCCAATATTCTCTATGAATATAGATGTAAAGATTCTCAACAAGACGCTATCAAACTATAGGCAACAGCACATCAAAAAGATGATTCACTAGTATCAAGGGACATTGAACTTGGGGATGCCAGGCTATTTCAATATATGCAAATCAATAAGTACAATTCACCACATGAATAGCATAAAAAACAAAAATTATATGATCCTCTCAATAGATGCAAAAATAGCATTTGACAAAATTTAAAATCTTGTCATGATAAAAACGCTCAACAATCTGGGTAGAAAAGGAATGTCCCCCAACACAGTGAAGGCCATATATGACAAACCCATATCTAACATCATACTCAGTGTGGAAAGCTGAAATCTTTCCTTCTTAGCTCAGGAACAAGACAAGGATGTTTACTCTCACCATTTCAATGCAAGATAATCCTGGTAGACCTAGCCAGTCAACTTTGGTAAGACAAAGAAAGAAAAAGCATCCAAATAGGAAAGGAAGAAGTAAAATAGTTTCTGTTTGTTGATGATATGATCTTATAGCTAGAAAACCCTGAAAAGTTCACCAAAAAACTGGTAGGAATAGTAAAGAAATTCAGAAAAATTGCATGGCACAAAATCGACATACAAAAATCAGTAGCATTGTTATAAATTCTAACAATAAACTATCTGAAAAAGAAATTAAGAAAGTAATTCATTTACAACAGCATTAAAGATACTTAGAAGTAAAGTTAACCAAGGAAGTGAAAGATCTGTATACTGAAAACTCTAAAACACTGGTGAAAGAAATTGAAGACAACATAAATAAGTGGAGAGCTATCTTATGTTTATGGATGGAAGAATTAATATTGTTAAAATATACATACCAATAATTTCCACTAGAGAAAGAACAGTCTCTTCAATTAACTTCTAGGGGAACAACCCTGTATTCCTAGGACAAACTTCACTTCTTGCTGTATTATCATTTATATATATATATTATTTGACTCTATAGGCTAACTTTCAAAAAAGATTTCTGCATTTATGCTTATGAGCGATACTAACCTATATATTTCTTTTCTTGAATGCATCATTATTATGCAAGCTTCATAAAATGAGTTAGAAAATATTTCTTCTTTCCCTAAACTCTGAAAATGTCTGTATGAGTTTGATATTATTTTTTCCTTAAATGTTGGTGAGAAAACTTGTGATCCTCCTATCTTAGCCTGTGAGAGTGATGTTATTTGATCTGTTTTATGAAGGCTACCTTGACAGTGTGGTGAAGGATGCATTTGAATGGGAAGAGACCAGTGGAAGAGCAAAACAGATGGTGCTCAGTCAAATAAAATGAAAATTATTCTGTACCAGTATCAAGGAATAGTTTGTTGCACCAAAGGGCTAAAAATTATGTGCTCAAGTTCTTTTATACACTTGAATACATGAACATTTTTGTATGTTTATCTAATTTTCATTTGAGTTGATTTGAGTTTTAGTGGGTTTGGAAAGATGCTATCATAGGGATTAGAACAGTCAATGCTTAGTTAGGGAACAGGGCTCATGATGAGCCCTTGGGATGAAGGATCAATTTAGGAAATAGATTTTACCAGTTGTGGAAGTAGCTCTCGTAGTGAGGTTCCCAAAGGGAAAGGTGGAGGATGAGTGTTGCAGTCACTAACTAACTTTCCTGAAATTTTGGTGCCAATGGATGAGTAAGAACTTGATGGGAAATGACGACAAATCAAGCATGTCTGAAGGAGAAGCTAAAGGAAAAGAATCTAGGGGAAGATTTGTCCTCCTTGCAGCTGTCCCCTGTATGATTCCTTAGCCAAGTATCATTGTTGGCCTGCAGGCTGGAACCAAGACATGAAAGGGACCTTTCTTTTTAATCCTGAGGTGACAAATACATGCTAAGGATTGCTAAGCATAAAGGTGAAGTGAACTTGAATTTCTGATAGCATCATGGGGCTTCTTTCTCAGCTCTGCTCTAACTAACGACCTTCCATTACGGCAGAAAAATAAAACTCCTAATTTACTTTAACCACTGATAATTGGGATTGTTGCTTGCAGTTGAATACAAATCCTAACAAATGATTTGGGAGTGGACAGTGGGAAAGTCCTTTCCTTCCTTCCTCCCTCCCTCCCTCCCTCCCTTCTGTCCTTCCTTCCTTCCCACACAGCTTTGGCACTTAGCTACATTCCCAGCCATTTTGTAATTTTTAATTTTGTAATAGTCTTGGTAAGGGCTCAAACTTGCAATCTTTCTGCTTCAGTACGAGTACACTGGGATTATAGGTGTGTGATACCATGCTTGGGTGAGAAGACTTTGTTAAAGCAACAATAAAATTCCAAGTGCCTATAATAGTACTTCTCAAATACTAAAGCACATATAAATCACCAAGGGATTTTGTTAGAATGCAGTGTCTGAATCAGTAGGTGTGGATGATGCCTGAGATTATATTTCTAATAATTCTTACACAATGTTGCTGCTCTTTTGTGAATCCACTTTGAGGTGCAAGGATTTAGAAAATCATTGCCAAGTCAATGGTACCAACAAATAGTATTGAATTCCTAATTTTAAATTTACCCAAGTTTCTTTTACCTTAGCTACTTGAAACTTAGTGGCTATATCTGCTGTTTACTCCATCATTCTATTAAATTTAATCACAATATTATAAAGCAAAAAGAATTGGAAAGTCGATCTATCTACTACAAAGAACATTTCTGAAACCATCTGCAAATCACTAAGGGTCAATTTCAAAGCAAAGGAATAAGCAGCTCCCAGCCTGAGGTTAATGGAAAGGAAGTTTAAGTGCAGCTGTGTGACACAGTTCTCTGGATAGCCTTGCAGTAAGTACACTCTGGAGACATCAGTTTAAGTCCTGGATGTTGAGTTTTTACTGCCTTGGGAATATTGAACTCTCTTTGCTCAGTTATATTTAGGACATGCTCTGAATAAGCAGCCAAAGCAATTTCTACTTTTATGATTGCTGGCCAGTTATTTGAGTACTGCTGCTGCTCTTCTAGAAATGGTGGATATTTTGAGAGTAAGAGTGCCTGACCTAACACATTAGGCAAATAGGAAGAAAGAGGTATCCAAAGAAATCCAGGGCTCTTTCCAATCCTCATTCAGGTCCTCTGCCTGAAATCAACTTAACTGCTTAACTCATCTTAACTGCTTGGTATTCTCTGAACACAAATAATCTATTCCTACCTCTATATCTTATCTTGCACTGTTTACTCCCTGGCTTCCTCCAGCAGCAATCACTGCTTTTGAGTGCAGACACTTATTATATCATGTTCTGGGTTATGTGTATTACCCAATGTAACTCTCAAGCAACCTTAGAAGGTAGATGTTATGGACTGCATGTTTGCATTGTCCTCCAAATTCAGAGGTTGAGAAGCTAACCTTCAACATTAGGATGAGAGACCTTCAGGGGCTGATTAGGTTTAGTTGTAATCGTGAGGTAGGAATTCAAATTTTTGCTCTCTATGGTTCAGTAGCAATTAGGGACTTAGCAACAAGTAAATACATATTTCAAATACAGTCCTGTGGAGCACTAAAATCTTTGATTTTTTTCATTACAACGTCATCTCATTCCAGTCAATACAAGAATTGAAAGTTGAAATTGAGAAAAATCTCATAAAATGTACATTTTAGATTTGTCTCAGAAAAGTAATTATCTCCAAAAACTAAAATTTTCATTTCCTTTCTCTCCTGAAGTCAAATTTTATCACAATCTTTGATGTGTTTATAGTTAATAGAATCATGTTTGGTTCTCTGGTCAGTGGTTGGACACAAAACTTTCAGATACTGTTTCTGAGGTGGCAAAAATAAAGGTGAGGATTAAGTGAATGCATTTCTAGTTCAAGTTCTAGTTCCGCAAAAATTCTTAAACTGCTTAACATTTATATTCAGGTGAAAGAGTTTGACTAATGAACTTTGGTGCACAATTTATGCAGAATTAAAGAGGTCATGGTGGTAAAGAGGCAGTAGGCACATGTTTTGGTAAGTGATAAAACTAATGATAAATTGTCCTACCCACTAGTCACAAACCTCTGAGGGTTAGAACATCTTTGTCTTAATTCTTTGCTCCAAATAAAAAAAATAACTATTTTGCCATTTTTCCTGAAGTATGTATAGTCAATTTTGTCCTGACTAAATAAATCTGGAAGTTTATATAAAAGCACAGAAACATAAACTTCATTTACTAAAAATAACATTTCTTTTGTTAGTTTATTATTAGTCAATTTATGACCATAACAGAAACACCAAAAAAATAGAAGAGTAGTAGAAAGGACCTGAAATTGGTGACATTTTGGAGTAAATGTTTTCATATAATTTACCGTAATGCTGTTTTGTTCCCTGATTTTTCTCTTGGAGTAACTTAGCATGTTAAGAAGTACATATCTACCACATGCTTTTAGCTGATGTGGCAGTATTTCATTATGTGAGTGTACCCTAATTTAACCAATCTCTCTTGTTAGATATTTAGGTTGGTACCAACTTCTACTATTGTATATTGTATTTCAATGACCATTTTTGTCTTCACATTTTAGTGTTTATTTCAATATAAGATGTACCTAATATTATTTCCTTAGTTTTTTTTTTTTTTTTTTTTTTTTTTTGTACCTGGGATCAAGGCGGGTGGTGGAACTGCTGAGGTAAATCCCTGGCCCTCTAGTTTTGTTTTGAGACACGGTCTCAAACTATGTAGTTCAGGTTGACTTTGAGCTCATTATGCAGTACAGTCTGACCTTGAACTCTTAGTGATTTTCCTACCTCAGTCTCCTTTGTGCAGGATTACAGGTGTGTTCCAGCACACTCAGGTATTTCTTCAATATGTTAATGTGGTGTTACCGGGACAAAGCCAAGAAATGCTACTAAAATTATTTTCTTAGAAAAATCTGTAGAATTTTAGGTTAAAGGCCAAATATAACAGCTTTATTTCTGAAATATATTACCAATTACTGGCCTAAAACTTTGGATTAATTTATAAGCCCATCAGGGGCTCATGAATATTCTTATTTTCCTGAATACTCACCTACTGTAGAATATATATATATTATATTAGATGTTTTAAATATATAGAACTATATATACTGTATAGTAGATGAAGTAACAGTGACAAAGAAATGAAGTAATGACAAATTATAATGATGGGAAATTTCTCATCTGAGTTGCTTTGGGCTATCAACACCTTTATTCAAGTCTAACCTTCCCTATGTAGTTAAAATGAGTCAGGATCTGATAATATTTATGATTGTGTCAGATTATAACATTTAGAAAAAATATTTGTTTAGCTGCTTATTTAAAGAAATTATGGCAAATACCATGACACAACACATCTCTCTACTAGAACTTCATTTTGTATGTTTTACTCACATGACTGTAAAACAATTAAATTATAATCATTTCTCATTGTTAAGCCTTTTAACATGTTGTTTAGCTGTTACATCTTTTTTCTGGGAAGTATGATGTGTTTCTTACCTACTGCTACCTTACAGTTACCACACATTTGGCCACTTAAATTGCACAAATGTATTATTTCAGGGCTCTGTGGATCCAAGCTGGTAAGCTCAGCCATTTGCTCGGGCCTGTCTCACAGGCTGAAGTCATGTTGTTGGCAAGCTGGACTCTTGCCTGGGGGCTTTGTGAGGGAATCTGCTTCCAAGCTCATTTGGGGTTGCTAACAGATCCGGTTACTTGGACTGTAGAGAAGAGGTCCCTGTTTCCGTGGTGGGGTATGCCAAGAGTCCCTCCACTCCTCAAGGCCACCTGAGCTCCTCCACCTTCAAATGAGCTGCTGTGCTCTGAGTCATTCTCACACATCAAATTTCCATCATGTCTCCTGGCACAAGTCTTCTGCTTCCAGCTGGTCAAAGCTCTCTACTTTTAAGGGCTTATGAATGCATTTTTCTATAATAACATAATTACTTATCATTATACAGTGTGAAAGTATAAAAAAACTAAAATTCATGAAGAATTATTCTAGTATAGCATTTCTTTATCTGTTGTGTTTTCATACTGTGTTCAGCAGAGCATGTACTGATGTTTTGGGAAGGTAGTGGTGTGTGCAGAATTAACAAAGTGCATCACAAAAGTCTGGCTTCAGTCTATGAATAGCTGGCTCTGAGACTGGTGAAAGGGGCTTCTCTTACCCAGTGTTCCCATAAATAGCGAGATCATGTTCAACTCATTCATTTTCAGAGAATTCTTTTTAGACCATAAAATCTTAGCAAATACTAAATAGTTTCTCTGATGTGAAAAACTAAAGGTGTAAATAAGGATAAAATGTATAATTGATATTGTGAAATAGGAAGAAAAGGTCTAAAGGAGTAAGGGAAGTGGGAGGGGTAGGGGAAGTGGGAGGGGAAGGGGAAAGGAAAAAAGGGAAAAGAAAAAATATGAGAAAAGGAAAAAAATGGAAAAAAAATCTTTGTAAGTAGGGAGGAGTGGAGGGGGTGAAGGGAAGGCAGGAGAATGGGGAAAAAATAAGAACCAAGATAGGTCATGTAAAGGTACAAGATCCCAATGATGAATCTAAGTGTATTGGATTCCTAAAATGTATCAATAAACTTAATGGAAAAAAATCCTAGCAAATATAAAAATGTTGAAATAATCTGATTCATTCTATCAGAATGGAATGAAAGTAGAAATCAACAAGAGAAGCCACAGAAATTACACAACCACATGGAGATTAAAAAATGCACTCTTAATGACCCATGGGTCATTGCAAAAATCAAGGGAGAAATTTAAAATATTCTAGAATCAAGCAATAATGGAAACACAACATTCCTGAATCTGTGGCGTACAGTTGAGATGGTTGTGAAAAGGCATTTATAGCTGTAAATGCCTACATTAAAAATCTGAGATCTTAGAACATCTCAAGGTTTAAAAAAATGAGGATAAAACAAATCCAGAACCAATAAAAGAAATAATAAAATTAGAATTGAAATTAATGAAATGAAGATTAAAAGAACAATACAAAGGATCATTGAAATGAATTAGTTCTTGGAAAGATAAACAAGATTGATAAACCCTTAGTCAAACTGATGAAAAGAGAACCAAATGAAAACTATTAGAGGAAAAAAAGCAACATTACAACACATATCATGGAAATCTAGAGAATTATTGGGAACTATTTTGAAAACATATTACAATAAATTAGAAAATCTAAAATAAATGGATACATTCCTAGATATATACAACCTACCAAAATTGAACCATGAGGACATAAAAAACTTAAATAGATCAACAACAATGAGATTGAAATGGTAATAAAATTCTTCTCCAAAAGAAAAGCCCAATATCAGATGGCTTACTGCTGAATTTTACTGGGCCTTTAAAGAAGAACTAATACCAATGCCTCTCAAAATGTTCCATGAAATAGAGAAGTCACTTTACAAAGCCAATATCACCCTGTTACCAAAACTGGATAAAAACTCAGAAAAAAAGAAAGAATGGGAGAAAGAAAGGAAGGAAGGAAGGAAGGAAAGAAGAAAGAAAGAAAGGACTATAGATCAACATTCTTGATAAACATAGATGCGCAAATAAAATACAAACTGAATTTGACAACACATTAAAAAGATCATACACCGTGATCAAATTGGTTTCCTTCCAGCATGTAAGTATGGTTCAACATATTTAATACACCCCATAAACAGAAACAAAGATAAAAATCATATGATTTTATGAATTGATGTGGAAAACGTTATTGACAAAATTCAACATCCCTTCATGAAAAAAACTCTGAAAAAACTAGTATAGAAGGATTACCTCAGTATAATAAAGCCTATGCATGCATAGCCAACATCATACTGAATAGGTAAAAACTGAAAGCATTTCCTATAAATTAGGTACAGGACAAGGATGTCCTTCTGTTCAATGTAGAAATTAAAATTTTAGCCAGAGCAAGTAGGAAAAAGAAAGAAGTAAAAATGCTACAAAAGGGGAAAGAAGTAAAGTTATCCCTATTTATAAACAATATGATCCTTTACTTAGAAGATACTAAAAACTCCACCAGAAGATTTTTAGACCTGACAAACAAATTCAGCAAAGTGGCAGGATATAACATCAACATTAAAAAAATCAATAGCTTTTCTATATAACAATAATTAACCCACTGAGAAAGAAATCAGGAAAACAATTCAATTCTCAATGATGTTAAAAAAAACCAAGAATAAGCCTAACCAAGGAGGTGAAAGATCTTTATGATGAAAATGACAAAAGATTGAGGGAAGAATTTGGCGAAGACACCAGACGATGGGAAAACCGCACTTGTTCAAGGACTGACAGATCTAATATTGTTGAAATAGCCATATTACTGAAAGCAATCTACTGATTCAATGCAATCTCCATCAAATTACCTATGATATTCTTCTCATAATTAGAATAAAATAATCCTAAAATTCATGTGGAAACACAAAAGATCCAGAATAGCCAAAGCCATCCTGAGCAAGAAGACAGCATCATATATCTCTATATATCTATATCATATATCTATATGGGCATCATAATATCTAATTTCAAAATACACAACAAAGCTATAGTAATAAAAACAGCATGGTACTCTCATAAGAATAGACATATAGACCAATGGAATGGAATAGAAACAACCAATAGAAGAAACAACCCACACAACTATAACCATTTGATTCTTGTTTTGTTTTGCAGTGCCGGGGATCAAACTCAGAGCCTTGAGCTTGCGAGGCAGGTGTGGTGCCAATGAGCTAAATCCCCGGCCCATCATTTGATTCTTGACAAAGGAGTCAAAAGCATGCTGGAGAAAAGACAGCTTCTTTAAAAAAGGATACTTGGAAAACTGGATATGCATATGTAGAAGATTGAAACTAGATCCCCAGCTCTCTTCCTTTATAAAAATCAAATCAAATGGGTCAAAGACCTACTCATAAGATGCCAAACTTTGAAACTACTAAAATAAAACACAAGGGAAACACTTGAAGTCATAACTGGCTGCAAAAACTTCCTGAATAGGACAAATGACACAGGAAATACCAAGAATCAACAAATGAGACTACATCAGGTTAAAAGTCTGCAAAGCAAACATAAGACTGAACAGACAACCTGCAGAATGGGAAAAAAATCTTTCTCAGTGACTCTTTACACAGAGAATTAATATTTAGAATATATAAAGAACTCAAAAACTTTAATATATGAAAAATAAATAACCCAATCAATAAATGGCCAAGTGAATCAAACACAACGCTCAAAAGGAATACAAATGGCCAGTAAGTATATAAAACATGTTTGATATCATTAGCCATTAGGAAAATGTAAATTAAAAAAACTACGTTGGGATTCCATCTCACTTCAGTCAGAATGGCTATTATCAAGAATATACACAACAATAACAACAACCAAACCAAACCAAACCAAATCAAACTAAACCAAAACAAAATAATAAATACTGGAAAGTATGCAGAGAAAAAGGAAACCTACATGCTGTTGATGGGAATGTAAATTAGTACAACCACTTTGGAAATCAATATAGAGGTTCCTCAAAAGAGTAAAAATAGAGCTACTGTTTGATTCATATATAATACTCAGTATATTTTCAAAAGAATTAAGGTCAGCATAGTGTATTGATACATGTATACACTTGTTTATTGCAGTGCAGTTCCCAATAGCCAAGCTAAGGAAACAGCCTAGGTACTCATCAACAGATGAACAGATAAAGAAAATGTGGTGTATATACACTGTGGAACACTACTCAGCCATGTAGTGGCTGCCCCTGGCAGTAAAAGGGCCCAAACCCTGAACATCAGAACTCCCTTAAAGCCATCTAGCCCAGAGTCATAAAATAGCAGCACTGACCCAACTTTATAAGACAAAAACAAACCTTTGATGTGAGGCCCATTCATTCCTCACAATGAGTCTAGACCCCTCTTCTCTAAAAGGTAATGTATAGAACTCCTTATCTGAAGCTAATAGGGCTTCTGTAAGCCTAAGGAAATGGTCTTATCAAATTGCAACTTTAAATATGCCATTTTACTCACATTGCGGTGCTCTCAAAAGATCTATAAGGTGTTGGATAATCCAGATAAATATATCCTTTGTATAATCACATTTGATGCCTAGACTGCTTTTCCATATCCTTAAACACTTATAAAAACCCCAATCTCTCACCTTGTCTGGTGGGATTCCTCTCTTGGAAACTCACCTGGTGCCCCCCTAGGCAGTGGACTCTGGGCTGAGTAAACCCTTATCTTTACTCTTTTCCTGGCCTGGGTAAATTCTTGTTACCACCTGCATCACTGGTCCTGCACACTTGATAATTCCTAAGGAACAATAAAACCATAGTATTTGCTGGAAAATGGATGGAACAGGAGAGCATCATGTTAAATAAGTCAGATTCAGTCAGATGTCACATGTTTTCCCTTATACTATGTGGAATTAAAAAAAAAGTGGTGACAGGAAAGTAGAAGGGAGTCTTAGAGAAGAGGAAGAGGATTAGAAGGAACAGGAAGGGGGATCATTGAGGTTAAAGATGATCAAAGTATATTATGTACATGAACAAGTACGCCAAAACAATTGATATGTACTAATAAAATAAAACAGAAATAAAAGAGCTCATCTCTGCATAAACATCTACATTAAATAACATCTATGCTATTGACTTATTAGAGAATAAGTCATTTATCATCACACTGCATTATAGCATATTTTTTTCCTAGTTTTGTTGAATTATATATTCCTCAAAACTAAAGTAAGAATTTGTGTTTTAATTCCAAACTCTCCTATTTTTCTTACATTTTAATTACTATTGTTCAATCTCACAATATTTTACAATTATGTACAATTTCTCTGCTAAAAAAAATTATTGTAGTATTTTGTTTTTTCTCCTTACCAGCGAACTTCTTAAATAACCGCTTCCTCAGCATCTATGTGCTTTAAAATTTTTTCCAATTCATTTTCTGTCCTCATCATGTTTACACTGTGTTTCCAAACTCGTAGTAATTTACTATTCACTGAGTACAATAGCCATTTTCTCAGTTGTCAGTCTTTAACCTCTTGCACCAATTGATACAATTAATCAACTGACCCACATACCTACCCAATCCTTCCTCATCCAAATCTTTTTTTATCTCTTTAGATTTTTTCTTCATTTTATTGATAAATAATAATTGAATATCTTTATAGATGTGATATTTCAATACACTGTGTTGATCAACTCAGGATACTTACATTATCCATTGTCTCAGAACTTAAGATACTTTTATCTTTTTCCCTTATGCTGCTCCTGCAACCACTGTCTTTCTTCCTTCATATATGATCACCATTTCGATGTGGGTTTCCCAGGAGTATCTGTCCCTGGCTGCCTCCTTTTCTAATTCATTTGAACTCTCCTTCTGGATAATCTAATCCCATTACTCCAACTCTAATGTCCAGAACTTCTAAACCTATGTGTATGATTTTCAATTTTTCTCTCCAAAGTTTAATTTTTTTCCCTAGGAGATAAAACTACTCGATTCTGAGTAAAGCAAAAGATGAGGAAAGTTTCATGATGTAGCAGGGCTCTTTCTAGAATACCTGTAGTACAATTGATGTATCTATTTTTTTTGCTTTTTATAAGACCCAAATTTCATACAGATCCTCTAGACATAATAGTCATACAATAGTCTTCCAAAGCAGCCCTTTTTGAGGGAAATAGGGGGGTGCATTAATAATTGCACTGGGAAAATAAGTTAAAGACTGCCCTGAAAAACTATGATACAAAATATTACATTTATATAACTGGCTAATAACTTTGCAGGTATTTGGTAGCAGATTCAAGGTTTTCCTGGTTTATTACATAAACTTACATTCATTCATTTTTGATCTTTCAAAAATGTGTGGATATTCTTGTGTGTTGCTAGAGCATGTATATCCCTGTTTGGTTCCCCATTATCTTTTGGTTATGATTTTACTTCTCCCTATGTATTTTTTATTCAGTAGGGTTTTGTAAAGTGTTGGAGATAAACGTATATGCAAAGTCTACCACCTTGTACTGAGAATTTTAAGGAAAAATAGTTCAGCTTTGGCATTGGTGAATTCAATTGATGCCACTAGTTAGGCTGTATTAGTTATGATTTATGTTAAAATTGAAGTCTGATGAAATTGAGTGCTAAGTAAGTGTTGATGGGTAGGAATAGAACCAAAGTACATGCTCTGTGGGTGGAGGAAAAGGTTTAAAGCAAAGTTTAAGGATTTGTAAAGCATTTGTAAAGAGAGTCTTGCTCATCTAAGTAAATTGGGCACCAAGCCAACACAAAACAATGAACAGTATGAATTGTAAAACATTTAAAAAATATACATTTTAAGCTTTTCAGTGTGCACCCCAGTCCTGAGATTGTCTGGATATGAGAGGAAAGGAAAGTTCAGGCAGAGGGGACACAAATGCAATGTCTTGAGCAAGGGACCTTGCCGCTATGTTCAAGGAGCAGTGATGGGATCTGTTTAGTTAAGGTGGAGTAAATAAAAGGGAACTAGGAGGAGACATGTCAGAGAAGTAATGAGGACCAAGTAGGCCTCTGCCCATTGTGGTAAGGACTTTTAATTTTTATTCTGAGTAAGATGGAAAGGAACTGAAAGATGGTTGAGTAGAGGAGTGATATTCTTATTCTTATTCTTATTCTTGGTGGTATTGAAGGTTGTACCCAGGACCTTTGCACTGAGCTATATGCCAACCCTTTTTCTGAGACCAGTTCTCTCTAAATTGTCCAGGTGGGATCTAACTTGTGATCCTCCTGCCTTAGCCTTCCAAGCTGCTGGGATTAAGGGCATGTACAGGTGTGTCTGGCCAAGATTACATTTCAAAAGAATCTCTCTTTTTGCTTTTTAAAGACTATTCTGAAAAGAGAAACCACCAGCAGTGTGAAGAGACAACCCACAATCTGGGAAAAAATCTTCACCTGCTGTCCCTCAGACAAAGGTCTACTATCTCGAATCTATAAAGAAGTTAAAAAGATCAGACCTCCCAAATTTAAAGACCCAATCCAAAAATGGGCATCTGAAATGAAAAGATATTTCTCAGATGAAGAAGTAGAAATAGCAAATACATACATGAAAAATGTTCAACATCACTGGTCATTTGAGAGATGCAAATGAAAACAATGCTGAGATTCCACCTCACTCCAGAAAGAATGGCTGCTCTCATGAAATCAACCAATAACAAATGCTGGTGGGGCTGTGGGGAAAGAGGAACCCTGCTCCACTGCTGGTGGGAGTGTAGACTAGTGCAACCACTGTGGAAATCAGTGTGGAGATTCCTCGAAGAACTAGGACTGGAAGTCCCATTTGACCCCGCTATTCCACTGCTGGGGATCTTCCCCCAAAGAATTAAAAGAATCACACCACAATGATATATGTGCACCCATGTTCATAGCAGCACAGTTTGTGATAGCTAAAACTTGGAAACAGCCCAAATGCCCATCAACTGGAGGCTGGATAAAGAAAATGTGTGTTTTTTAAAAAAATAAAATGGAGTACTATTCCACCATAAAAAATGAGAAATTAGAGACATTTATAGCTAAGTGGATGCACATTGAGGTGATACTCTTAAGTGAAATAAATAGGACACACATGTATAAATACTGAATAGTTTCTCTGGTGTGAGAAACTGAAGTGTAAATAAGGACTAAAATGTATAATAGGTAATGTGAAATAGGAAGAAAAGGGGCAAAGGGGAAGGAAGTGGGAGGGGTAGGGGAAAGGAAAGAAGGGAATGGAATTAATATGAGAAAATGGAAAAATAGGAACAAAATCTTTGTAAATAGGGAGGACTGCAGGGGTTGAAGGGAGGGCTGGGCAAGGGTGAAAAATAAGAACCAAGAGAGATTATGTAAAGGTGCACATTTCCAATGATGAATGTCATTATATTGTATACCTAAAATGTACCAATGATTAGAATGAATAATCGATAATGCAAAATAGGAAGAAAAGGCCCAATGGGGTAGGGGTAGTGGGAGGGGCAGGGGAAAGGAAAGAAGGGAAAGGAAAAATGATGAGAAATGGAAAAATTGGAAATAAAGTCTTTGTAAATAGGGAAGGGTGGAGGAGGTGAAGGGAGGGCTAGGAATGGGGAAAAAATAAGAACCAAGATGCACCATGTAAAGGTACAAGTTCCCAATGAGAAATGTAAATGTGTTGTATACCTAAAATGTACCAATAAAAGAATTTAAGAAAAAAATAAATAAAATTAAAGACTATGCTGAAGTTAGACTTGTTAAGCAGGGAGAACAATTAGGAAGCACTTGTAATGATTTAAACTAAAATAATTTTGTCTTGGACCCCCTTGCTGTTGTGTGATAAACAGCCAAATTCTGGATATATTTTGAAGACAACATAAGTGGGATGTGCTGAGAAATTTTGTGTAGAGTATGAGAGACAGAAAGATATAAAGAATGAAGCCCAGACCTACATCTCATTAGTCAGTTGTGTGAGCATGGAAATCATATGAACTTTTTTAGTGCTATACACTTTTCTAGTACTTAGTTCACAGGCAACAATGATACGTAATGAGTTAATGAATAAAACACTCATGTAGGATGCTATATACATTGCTTTTGTGTGGAGCAGAGTCCTTATTCCCATGCCACCAAATTCTTGATGAGCCTGAAAATGCTTTTCTTTAGGCACAATAATGGAATATATATGGATTATTCCTTTTTAGCTGTAGATATCTCTCAAATGTCTGTTTGCCATTTTTACTCTGGTGGCTCTTGGTCTTTAGGCAGCAATTGGTTATTCATCTATATCTCTGTCTGTATTTATATCTGTATCTGTATCCATCCATCCATCCACCATCCATCATGCATGGAGAAAAAATATGAACACATTTTTCAAAGAGGCAGATATACCAATAGCTTAGGGAAAACCAATTTAATGCCAACTTGTTTGAAAATAATCTTTCAGAATAAATGAGTAATTAAATTCTTGAAGTAGGGAGAGGATATCAACAAGTTTTAGGCCCTGGAATAGTCATAAGACAATAAATTAGGAGCTCTGTAGCTTAACTGTTTGAGTTTTCATGTAAATATGTAATTTAGAATATTAACATCTGAACTACATAATGATAGTTTTATCATTTTGCTTGAATTAAAACCAGGATTTCTGGGACTATCAAAAAGTATTTGCAGTTTTCTAGTATGGATATACACTAACCTTTATTTCTTTCTGCATATCAGTGAATAATTGTCAATAATAAAATTTTCACAGGAAAAATTTTAAGGCTTCTGGGACATAAAATAAGTAATACTTGTGTGAAAGTATCATAATTACATACAGAAAATATTTAAAATTTTCCTTGTGAAGCTTAAACTCTAAAGATTAAAAAGATCAAGTGTTTAATGTTAATAAAATATTTAAATACTGTTTCTTCTAAATTTGATACTAATTTATAGTTATACACAGAATGCACAGGATAAGTCTTGCATACTAAGTTTTTCATCAGTGAAAATAGCTGAACTGAATATATTTTGCTGACATTATTTTCTAGGCAATTCTCTCAATAAAAAACAGGTTTAACTATAAATATTTCCAGTTAAACTAACATTGAGACAGCAGATGTCAGATCTGTTTGTTTATGTGTCATATAAATAGAAGTCTATAAATCTTAATTTATACTTTTGTCTAAATACAATTGTAGAGAAAGTATCAAGAAGTAAGAGATATCAATAAAAGGTATTTCTTTGTCAATCTTTTTTTCTTTATTTACCAGGGATTGAACTCATGACCTTGCACTTGCAAGGCAGGTGCAGTGCCGCTGAGCTAAATCCCTGGCCCAATAAAAAGTTTATTTCTTATTTTAAAAAATGCAAGTCATTTATCCCTTGTAAGTGGGGTTATAAGGCATCATATTTAGCTCTTAAGACAAAGGGAACAAAAAATTCTTATAAATTATAAATTCTAATAATTCTTCTTTTGGCATTGAAAGCCATAGCATACAATTTTATATGTTAATAAATAATACAGCAGTGCATATCTGAACATAGATTTATTTGCTCACATTCTCTGCTGGGGTGAGGCTGCTCTGTGAAGTGGAATCAGGGAAGTGCAGTATGGCAGCGAAACGTGTAGCCACCTTCCTGGGCGTCAGAAGATGGATGGCTGTGCCTTAACCTTCCATTCACAGATACTGTCTCTGATGAAACAGTGACTCTTCGATTTTGCAGCAGTTTCTGCCAAAAAAGGATTGCAGTCAGCAAACTCTGTCGAATCTGCGGTGGGTCAGAGCTTTGGAATGTTATAACACTACCTCTCTTCAGGGGGAAGGATGGGCAGTCAGCTGGAGTTGGTATTTGAGAATTCTGCTCAATATGCGCAGAGTTATTTTGCTTATGTCATGTAAAGCTGTGGGACATTGGAAGACTTACAGATTACATCTTCCTGTGCTCTGCACTGGTGGGAGGCTGGGCAGATTCACTGGATGAGTGCGTACATGCCTCACCCAAAGACTGAGCCTTTTGCTATACAGTGAGGGCAAATGGCAAGGGAGCAGAACTTGAGTGTGGTCGCAGGGCACCAAAAGTGTTCAGCTTTAGTGCTGCTGTGAAACTCGGGGGAAGAGGCACAGGTTTGGGAAATACGGAATGAGGAGCAGGCTTCTTGCTGGTGATGCATCATCAGTCTTTTCAATATGGGCCCATGAGCAGAATCAGTCGTTTTACTTCAGGGAGCATCTGTTCTGGAGGAAGCAGTATGTCCTTTTCTATCTCGTTATCTGTTAGATTTGTGATGGTAAGATTAGGACTATGGATATTCTTAGCAGCTGCAAATGTCACATATTGACCTGATACTCTCTTCTACATTTGTAGGGAAAAAGAAATTAGCTTGGGCTGAGGACTTGAAACCTGAGATTTTAGTTTTGACTCCAAAATATTGTTTATGTCTTTCAAACTTGGTGCAAGAAGAGCTGTCCCATTGTCTCCAGTCATTCTGGGAGGTTTCAGAGGATTAGTCAGGGCACCATCGGGTGAGCTCACGACTCGGTGATCTTTACAGGCTTTGGTTTAAAGTCTCACTATGGCTCCTTTAGGGTTTTAAAAGTAATATGGTCCTCTGTTTGCATGGCAGTTTCTTTCACATTCTCATAAATAGGCTTTCGTCCCAGCTAAAGAGTGCATCTTTCTATCATCTTTATACCCTATGGTTTCTGAGTCCCAGTCTTTCAATATTTCTAGGGATTTGGGAGATGCTATTTTATAAGAAGTCACTCCAATTTGGGGATATAATCTCTTGTACATTCATTTGAAGGTTTTGGCTTGGGATTGTAGTCCTATCTGTATATTTCTCAAATGGGAAGCAGAACAAGAAATGGAGAGGGAAGAAAAAAAGGGAGGGAAAGGGGATGGGAATAAATTGAAGAAAAAAGAATAGAAATAGAGCTTTTGTAAATGGGAAGGGGGCCAAGAATTGGAAGGAGCAGGGAGGGATGGGAGAGGTAGGAGATGAAAAATAATGAAGATGGGTTATGTACACGTACCAACTCCCAACAATAAATGTAATCATTTGCACTGCAAATATGTTCTACTGAAAAGAAGTACCTGATTACCTGGAAAAAATTCTTTAGGTAAGAAGCAGTTAAATTTTTATCAGTTCCATCTACAGGCGAAAAAAGATCATTACCATGTGCACACATTGGGTCTTTAATGGTAAGTCTCTCTTCTGAGTGTACACCTAGGATGCAGTGCCTCCTGAACTTGATTGTGATATCTATTGACTTTTGTAGACATAAGGATGAGTGTGGAGTTGATTTCTTTCTTGAAGTTTGCACTTTTGTCAACTTTGAAGTCAGGTAAATTATGGTCTTGGTGATTCCTATCAAAACTGTTACAGGAAGGGGTTTCTCTGAATTATTACATCTTGCATTTTTGTCTTTTTTGCTGTGGGATGATTCCTTGCTGTTCCTGGGAATGGCTGCTGTTCTTGTCAGGAGAGCTCTGGTATAGAAGGTATATAGAAGGTATGGGAGGATTTTACCGTTTTCTCTCATTTATTTATAATGTGAAAGAAGGGAAGGCACAGAAGGGAAAAGCAAAAGCAGGAATACTGTTGGAAGGTCCTGAGTGATAGAATGGCTAGACACCAAAATGGCAACCAGGCCCATCATGTTCCCTAACGGGAGCTTGGGGATTCCTTGATTAAGCCCAGAGAGTTGGAAGCAGATGTTGCCTTAGAAGGAAGAATAGACTACTAGAGCATTCAAGTTAGCCAAAGTCACTGTTAGCCTCTTTCTTCTGTGGCTGTTTTAAAGTTGCTTGGGGAGTTGGTATTCCAGCCCTGTGCAAACTTCCAGTAATAATCCATCTCAGAGGAAGTTCTGCACTTGTGCATAAGAAGCTCAAGCTCATAGAGTGGCGAGGATTAGGAGAGTTGTTGAAGGATGAGGATGCAGTACTTTAAATATGAGTAGAACTTACAGGGGAATCAGGAAATTTATCAGATGTCCAGGTTTCCTTCCCTCAACTACCCATAAAACTGGGGATCAATTGTGCATATGAGGGTGTCACTGCTCAGTGATTTACTAGGAGATGACTATGGTAAGGTAGTGTTAGAAGTTATTAATCTATGATTTTTCTCCTCTCCTCACCCCTCTTGCTTTCTCTGTTCCCCTCCTTTAAGCAGGTTGTTGGCCCTGGAAAGTGTGAGGCAGATAAAGTTTCTGGCTATTAATTTCCAGTAACCTAGATCTAATGGTGAAGTCAGGCAAGGTTGTCAGAAATGGCAAAATGAAGGAGGGCATGTGGTCTAGACCAAGTGCCTGAGCCAGACATATGGTGGGAAGTGAATTTTCTAACATAGAAAGATATTCCAATGGGGATGGGGAGTGTAGGAAGGAGGAGAAAGGCCAGTCAGTGGACCAAGCAGATAAACACAGTGTCTGTCTCATAGTATAGGTACAGGGTGAAGCGGGTGGTGAGATCCCAAAGGGAAAGAAGTTTATATTTATTTCTTCCTTCCAAAAAGGATAAAATGAAAACAAGCAATTTTAATAATTTGAGCAGAGATTAATTTTTTTCTATACAATTTCTTTCTTATAAGTAAAACAACTACAGAGATTTCATAGTAATTTAGGTATTTATGCAACTCAAAGAAATAAAAGAAAGCTTTAGTTACATTCTGTTGTTATGCTTTCTAAAGTAGAATCTCACTGTACATTGTCTCAGTTATCAGAATTAAAAAGAATTAGGTTTCTAATTTCTAAGATGATTGTACACATGAATATTTGAAACATATATAGATCTTTGTAAATTAAAAAAAAATTACTGGGAATATCCCATATGTATTCTAAATCCCCCAACTAAGCTAGGTGATTTTTCTTAAATCTTCCACAACCCATGGCATTCTTTCTATGAATGACATCAGTTTGGAAATACCCTCTGGTTTTCTGAGTTATAAATGGCTATCTTGCTATGAACTCCTGATATGTTATGATTCATACTTTCACTTCTGTTTCTTAATACTATCATTTTGAAAAAGTGAAAATGAAACTGTTTCATTGGTGAACAGTTCACAAGGGAGAGGAAAAGGTAAGATTGAATGGGATGATTTAAAAAATATTTAAGGAGTATTATTTAAGAATGTTGTAGGAATCATTTCCTAAGGTAAAACCATGTAGTTGTACAATAACTAATTAAGAGACTCTTAGAGAGTTACTATAGAACTTAACAGAGATTATTATCAGAGTTCTGCTTGACATAAGAGCACTGGTTATGATTTCTTCTGGCATTTCAAAATTAATTATTTGTGACTCTTCTAAAAAGTCTTCTTAGTGGAGCTGGTTTATGAATTCCAGCATTCTAACTCTAGAATTTCTTCTCTTAATCACTGCACTTTAGTAGCATTTTAAAAATATAGTAGTGGATATTGAACCCAGTGCTTTTGTACTGAGCTACATCTCAACCTTTTAAAAAATTTTTTAAATGTTAAGACAGGGTCTTGCTATGTCACTAAACTGATGAGGTTTGGTTTGTACTTGCAGTCCTTCTGCCTCACCATCCTAGAGCACTGGGATTACAAGAATGCACCGTCATGGCTGGATACACACAGGTAGTAGCAATATGATGACAGATAGGGAAAAGGGAGAGGGAGAGGTGAAAATATCCCAATAAGCTTCAGGTTCAAGGGTCTGTTCTTACTGCAAATTACCTTAAGGGCCATGAGTAGTGGGCCCTGCTTGCTTAGTGCTGGGCTCGTTTTACCTTAGTTCCCGGCACATAGCAACACTCAACAAATATTTGTTGAATAAATGAATACAGTACCCTATAAACAACTTCTTATGGTTTTCTGTGGAAATCCTCAAGAGAAAAATTTCTTCTGAAGTCTCAGTATTCTAGTAATCATGAAGTATCAGAAATCTTATGACTTTCTCTTATGAGATTCTATCAGGAGGTAGAAGGTCTAAGTTTAAATGCCTCAATCATTTCCAAATCTTTATTTAATTTGACTTGTGGGAGGAATTTTTTGTCAGCAATTGTAATCTCTTTATAATGATTAAGATGATTTTAAAAAATGTTATTTTTTTTTTTTGGAGACAGAACTACTATGTAGTTCAGGTTGGCCTTGAACTCACTCTGTAGCCTAGGCTGGCCTAGAACTTGAACTTGGGGTAGTTTTGCCTCAACTTCCCAAGTGCTAGGATTATAGGTGTGCACCATTTCTGGGTTTAAAAATTGTTAATTTAAAAACTTTTCCCATTAATAATAAATTTACCTTCTTGGGCTGCTTACCACCAAATGGCAGTTCTCACCAAAAAATTATGTTGTATGGGTCACTATGTCTTTTCCTAGAAATGAATTAATTCACCACCTTTAAATTTCCTCTTCCCAGACAAAATCTTTTGCTACCTACCCTGCTTCCAAGCTTATGTTTGATATTTACTAACTCCTTTAGGTTAAACTATGAAGGAACGTTCTTATTTAAGAGAGGATATTTCCTTCTGTTTCTGTGAGATGAATTTTAAAAACTGAATTCATTTGATTGATACATAAAAATTATATAATTTATAAGATACAGTGTGATATGATATTTCAGTACATACATATAAAACATAAAGATCAGATCAGGGTAACTGGTATATGCATCATCTCAAATATTTATCCTTTCTTGTGTTAAGAGCATTTGAAATCCTCCTTGTTAGCTATGTGAAATATACAATTAATTGTCAGCTATAGTTTCTCTATTATACTATAGAGCATTTGGAGATATTCTGCTTGTAACCAGGATTTACTTTCTGCTTTTGGCCATCATTAACATTTTAAGATAGAATAATCTAAGACCTGCTAGTGGGTCACTCTGGATTTCTAAGGATTCAGAACATGGGATAAACATAAGTACATGTGTGGCAAGGAGCAAATTATGTCTAGAGGGCAGCACATGTGACATGTGAAGACTGTTTATGGCAAGCGTAAAAGTTATTCTTAAAAATTATCATGAGATCCCTAAAACACCATTAAAAATCAGAACATCCCGATGTTAACTTGCACCAATAACCTGAGCTAAAAATGACATTGAGAATGTGCTGAGAACAGCAATGGTCAAGTCATTACATTTTGTGATAGTGTGTTAACCAGCAATAGATATCAAAATGGAATTGTTGTAAAGATTCAAAAACATTCCTAAAGTACATTTGGAACCAGAAGAGACCTAGAACAGCAAAAACAATTCTGGGCAATAAAAGTAAGACAGGGAGCATCACAATCCATGACCTGAAACTATACTACAGAGACACTGTGATAAAAACAGCATGGTACTGGCAAAAAACAGACCTGAGGATCAGTGGAACAGAATAGAAGATGCAGAAACAACTCCAGACATACTCAGACACCTCTTCTTTGACAAAGGAGCCAAACACCCTCACTGGAGGAAAGATAGCCTCTTTAATGAATGGTGCTGGAAAAACTAGCTTTCGCACGCCAAAGACTAAAACTAGACCCATGCCTCTTACCATGCACTAAACTAAAATAAAAATGGATCAAAGATCTAAATATTAAAACTGAAACACTAACTCTGCTGGAAGAGAGAATAGGAGGAACTCTTGAGGACATAGGTGTAGGCAAAGACTTTATGAACAAAACCCCGGCTGCATGGGAAATATTACAAAGAATCAACAACTGGGATCTCATATTATTAAAAAGCTTTTGCACAGCAAAAGAAATCACCTACAGAGTAAAGAGACAAAGAAACAGGGTGGGAAAAATTTTTTGCTAGCTGTTCCTCAGACAAAAGACTGATATCTTGAATATATAAAGAACTGAAAAAAATCACACCCCCATATTTAAAGACTCAATCCAAAAATGGGCATCTGAGATAAATATACACTTCTTAGATGAAGAAGTACAAATGGGAAATAAATATCTGAAGAAATATTTGATATCACTGCTCATTTGAGAGATGCAAATTAAAACAATGCTGATATTTGATCTCACTCCAGAAAGAATGGCTATTATCAAGAAATCAACCAATAAAAAATGCTGGTGAGGCTGTGGGGAAAAAGGAACCATTCTCTATTGTTGGTGGAAGTATAGACTGGTGCAACCACTGTGGAAATTAGTGTGGAGATTCCTCAAAAAACTAGGATTGGAGGTTCCATTTTACCCAGCTATCTCCCTTCTTAGTATGGTCCCAAAAGAATGAAAAGCATCATACCCAGTGATATATGCACATCCATATTCATAGCAGCATGATTTGTAATAGCTAAATCTTGGAAACAATCCAAATGCCCACCCATCAATGAATAAAGATGTGGTTTTTTTAGTATTCATGAAGTTCCTAAGGTGCTCTTTGTCATGAAGGTATCTTATTTCTCCATCCATTTTGAAAGATAGTTTTGCAGGGTACATCAATCTGGGTTGGAGGCTGTTTTCTTTTAGG
>NW_004624745.1:13457205-13468166 GCF_000247695.1 Heterocephalus glaber | reverse complement strand
GAGTTTTATTCTTAGAAACTGCTTTATGACTTTAATATTTTTTTATTTTTGCATCTAATTGTTCATTTATTCATGCATTCATGTACCCATGCATTCAAGAAATAGGTTAAGTGCTGAAACAGGAAAGGCTTTGGGTTAGATCTCCTGAGCATTATTCCAATATCTTTATTCGTCATTATCATTGGAGTCCCAGTTTGTATTATTAAGGGCTCTCTAGAGGAATTGCCTCACATGGTTATGTAGGCTGAGAAGTTCCTAAATATGCAGTTTGCAAACTCAAGACCCAATAGAGATGATGTTTCAGTCCAAGTCCAAATAGGAAAAAATATCTGTCTTGTCTTAAGGGATTCAGGTGGGTGTGGGGGAGCTCCCTTTTACTTAAGAAATAAGTAAACTTTTTGTTTATTTCTGTTTTAGGGAGTGCAATCTGCTTTATTCAGTCTGTTAGTTTAAATGTTTTTCAAAAGCCTTGGCCCTATACACATCCAGAATAATGTTTGACTAAATATCTAGGTACCCCATGGATCAGTGAAACTGATACATAAGATTAATCATCACATATTTGTCAACTGGCTAAACATTCAACTAAATGAAAAATTCACATAATAAATCAAATTTGTCCTTCAAACTTATTTTAAGAGATTGCTAATTCACCTTTGGAGAAGTCTGTAAGTTCCTTACAGTTGTAGTATTTATTTTGGATACTCCTCAAAATTCCAAACATTCTTAAAAGTTTTGATTTAGAATTCTCTTAGTTTGACTTTTTTACTGATAATTAAGTGTTCAAATATAAATCCAGTCCAAGGAGAGAACAGTATTATTTAAATTTTTTCAGCTTTACCAACATTTGGGAGGACTATAATACATAAGAGAGAATTTATTTCACTTTACATATAGCTGGAACAGAAATTTCAAATTTACTTAAGTGCAGAATTTCCACTGGAATTATAGTCTCTATTCAGTTGTGTTAAAGCAGCTCCTATACCAAGAAGGCTGCCCTGGATTTTTATATATTTTTAAGCAGGTTCATAAAAAAGAGGTCCCTTACCCCTTTGGAAGGAGAAGATAGCAAAAAACACATTAAATATTATACACAAAAGTGTGAACATAAAGTGAGCTTCGTGCATCCTGATTTTAGTTGCAAACCATTTTCCTTCTTTTATGGTCATGTGACATGCAATCAGATTTAATCAGATGACCCCTGGCCCAGCTTACTTGTTCTCTCCAACTGTCCGTATAGTACTTTATCTGCAAACTTTGGATCGGTGCTCTGTAAAATCCAAGATCTCCAAGTAAGTTTTTATCTCAAGCTAGGAATCATTGGCTCTGGGACTTGAAATCATTCATTCTTAGAATACAGCAGAACATCAAGATTGGATGAAATCACTGTGGATTCTATTAAATAGCGGCTTAAATGAGAATTACAGGCATCACCATGCCTGACAGTGTAACTGTTTTAGATTCCATTTATCAGTAAGATCATGCAGTGTTTATGCATGACTACCTGGCTGCAGGCTCTTTCTTTTGTGCTAAGAATGACTTTCACCTGATTAACAATGAAATTTAAATTAGGGAAAAGAAGATTGCTGAAAATTGCATTTGCTTTATGTTTAGATAGGAAGTGAGCCACACTTAAATAAAAACTTAAAAATATATTTTACTGGAAGGTTGACTCTAGGTATACTTAGAATATTTCAGCTCAAGCACACTTGGTGTTACTTAATAGTATTGTTATAGTGGTGATACTTAACAGAGATGTAATGGCTGTCTGCAGCCTAATATGCTCATCCCATCTCTTGATCTGCTAGTGGTAAACACTACATGGTACTCACCACATGATAGCACTGCCCTTCACTGCTCTTTTACTAGGCATCTACAGATTCACAGCTAGTTGAATTTTAATTCAAGGGTTAAATTGCAGGTAGATAATTCTTCTTGAGATTAGATAAGATTCAATTTGTGTTAAATAAAAAATTAATTCCATAAAACCAGATATTCTATTAAAATGCTTTTTAGAATACATAAATTATAAATGATTAAATTCTTAAAGTAAAAAACAAAAGGAAATTTTTTTTTAATGGAACACTTACTCTAAGTGAGACTATTCAAAGATTACATTGCACAATCAATCAGCAATTTCAAGTATACATGACAACACAAATTGGAAGTTCTTTTCATTGGAGATTTTTAGACATAATACTTTTTTGATATAAATAAATATTTTAGATATTTATTTTAGAATACACACATATATATTTAAATATATTTGTTTCTAAAGTTCTAAAAAGAGCCTATTTAATCTCTGTGTCCTGTGTGTTATAATGTAGAATGCATTTCCATTCAGATTACCTCTTTAAGCGAACTGAGTAATTGCATTGACTGGTAAGTTACAGTAGTTTTGGCATTTGAAATGACATCAGGCTTGTACTTCTACAACATTCATGATTTTTCTTTTGTTTTTACAACAGTAACACCTGTGAAGCTTTAGTTCTCTAATTAGGTCTCTGGAATTGAGAGGTACGATGAGGCCTGGAAGACTTCAGCAGTAATGTGGGGTTCCTGTTGACTAATTCTGTGATCCCCTCCCTCACAGTCTGACAATGAGGTAGGATGCTGCCCCAAAGGCTGTGCCTACAGTTGGGCATTCACACCCTGCTTGGCGAAGTGGCTAAAAGACATTCCCTCATTGACTGAGAGAGGAATCCCGCGGGCTAGGTCCACGTGCTATGTGCTGGAACTTTTGCTGGTGAGAGATGAAGATGTGATTGCAGTGTCTGGCTGTGTGATGAACACCAGAATGACTCATGGAGAGAGGGTGTTAACAAGGCTCTGGATCAAGTGTCACTCACTGTAATTTTTCACACACGATGCTCTTGGAAAGTCCCCTGCATGGAGGAAAGACACATTGATGTCTTTCAAAAGTGCACCGGTATAGTTACTGTATTTTTGTTTTCAAAAATCCCAAGAATCCCTGAAATACTGTCTTGCCCACTCAAGATATTGTTTACTTTCCCTCTTGGAAATGTTCAGTGGGTTCTACTGCATGTTGAATTTCAGTGAGGCTTAAACCTGTGTCAACTGTTTAATTGCTTCTCTCAGCTTGGATAAGTATATGTCTCAGCTACCCAAGCTTAGCTTCTCTACCAAAATTTGTCAGTTTATGTTTTAAACATTACTTTGGAAATTAGAACGGCTTGGAGAACTTAAGTTTTTCCATGATAAAGGTAATCACTTTTCAATATAATAAAGTTGCAAGAGTAAAAAAGAAAACAAAATCATTTGTATTTTCCTCAACCAAACTTGCCCCATTCCTTTTGGAGTTGGATTTTACTGTATATTTATAACTGTCTTAGATGTTATGCATATTTATTGTTGATCATTTTATAAATGAAGAAAATTATATATTAGTAGTATATTAGTAACTTTCCCATTGTTGGCACAAAACACCTGACACCCACAGTTTAAAGGAGAGCTTTATTTTGGTTTAGGGTTTTAGAAAGTTCACTCCCTGGTTGGCTGGCTTCAAGGCAGAAACATACTGGTGGAAGCGCATGGTGGAGGAAAGCCACTCATCCGTGGCACCCAGGAAGCATAGAACAAAGGGAAGATTGGGGACAAGAATACACCCTTCCAGGTTAGGCCTCCAGTGACACATTGATGAGTTTACCCCTCCCTGCCATGATCTCATCAGCTTCCAAAAGCCCTACCCTTGAACACATTGGGAGTGTTGTGGACATTTGAGATCTCAACCAGAACAAGCAAGAAAAATATACACCACTAATGTTAACATAGGTGATCCTTGATTTAGGATGAGGTTATGTGCCAGAAATCTATCAATAGGCAGAAGTACATTGAATGCTCATAACTCAGCCACACAGTAGATTGAAGAGTATGGGTTGTTTCCCCTCATCAACACACCGCTGACTGGGAGCTGCAGCTTGCAGTGCTGCACAGCATCTGGAGAGAACATCTGTTACTTATCACTAGCATAAGAAAAGATCAAAATTTAAATTCAAAATTCAGAGTGCAGTTTCTACTATGTATGGCTTTGGCACTACTGTAAAGTCTAAAAGTCTTAAGCTGAACAATTGCAAGTAAAGGATCATCTGTATTTTGGTCTATTTCCTTACTAACTGTCATGTGAAAAGAATAATTCAATGACACTTGTTAAAGTGTGGTAAGGAAGACTTTATTCTGGATCATTGCCATATGTGTAAGGACCTGCAGTGAGGACAATGGGATTTGGCTGCGGGGGAGAGAGATTGGGCTCAACTTCAAATATACCATGGGCAAGTGAATATTAACAACCAAGGAACAAGGTAGATGCTGGTGGGTGGAAAAACTTCTCAAAGGTACCATCAAGAGTAAGGAGATTCTGGATACCTGAACTAATAGGGTTTTTGCTGAAGACAGGGCAGGGTGATTCGATGTCACGTGGGGTTGGAGGAAGGTGAACCTGACCAAATGTTGAGGGTGAAAGATTTTTACTAACATGATTTAGCAAGGTTCTTGCTAAATCTGGATTTTACAAAACAATGCAAGATGGGCCTGGGGGAATGTTCAGGAGCCTGAATGAAGTTTGATCAAGTAAAAAATCTCTGTCACAAGCAAGGTCCATCTGCACACTTAGGATGAAAAATTTGCTGAATAAAAATGTTTATAATATTACTTATAGAAACAGAATGAAGTAGAATATTTTATGGATCTATTCAAATTTTTAAGAACAATTTCTCCAAAGAATTTCTAATATGTTATTTTCTGAAAAAATAAAGTGTATGGACCAATTTTGAGTAGTCTGCATCACAGAGTGACTTCTGCATAATCTGTTTCTGCTTTTTTCCTTTCGAAGGCTTTGGTCCTTCACAAACATCTCCATGAGGTACTCAGAGAACACCTGAAAAACTTGTATTTTATTCTGATTTTTTCTCTAAATTCTTACAAATAGAGTTTTCTTGGAAAATGAATACAGGCTTACATATAATAATGGCAACTTGTGTTGTTTTAGTCTTTTTTACACTTCTTATTGGTTTTATTTTTTCCATTAAACTCTCTACCATATTTATGAGAAATATTTCAAAACACAAATTATAGTATTTTTTCATCTAATGAAGAGTAGTGACTAACCACTAAGGGAAAGGCACATACATACTAGATGCATTTTTTTGTGGTTGCTCAGAAATGAGACTACAAGTGAAATGTGTTTCTATTATTTGTTATTAAGCATATTGGAAAACTTCAGGTATCTCTTTGGAGTACAGGGTTTGAGTTCAGAATCCAGAGATCCTGCTAAGTGCATTATTTAGCACACCTGGGATAGGATGAGGTAACAAAAATCCTATCTTCTCATTGTGCTTTGGCAGGATCACAGATATAATAAATTTTAAATTATTATCCTTTAGCTAGAAAGTGTTTAACTTTTCAAATAACTGCACTTATTAATAAAAAGATAAAAAGCATGATTTTCGTAGGTTTTCTCTGGCCATGATTAATGGACACAAAATCATTTAGTGTTTTAATTACACAGGGAAATCACAAATGATGATTAATTGATGTAATTTTCTACATGATTAATAAAACATTGAATTTACTATTAACATATGGCTTGGGATGTGATTTTCCCCCTTTCCCATCTGTCTTTTCTTTTTTCCTCTTTTCTTTCTTGGTTTTTTCTTCCTTAGTTTTCTTCTCACTTTCCTCTTTTCACCTCCTTTCCTTGTTCTATCTCTTCCTTCTTCCTTCCCCTTCTCTCTACTTCCCTTCTGTCTCCCTTCCCTCTTTCCCTTCCCTTCTTTCTTTCCTCTCTCCTTTTCTATGTCCTTCTGTCCTTTTGTTCTTCTTCCCCTCCTTTATTTTGTTTTAAAAAATATTAAAGAGGACCTTTACGGTACAATAATCATTGTGCTCTAGGATAGGGTTTTGTTACATTATTGAGAAGAACTTGGACATTCTGAATTACTATTTTATCTATTATATGCAGCCCAGATTAAATGAGTGTATTTGTTTTAAGTAAATTTGTTTTGAAATAAACATGTCCTTGTAAAGTGATAGAATATGATTTATAAAGTAAATACGACTTCCTAATTCACAAGAGATTTTGTGTAGAAATCAATGATCTCCCAACATTTCTCAAGGCTGCTTATGAGCTCCATGAATCCTTAACACTGAGCAGGATGCACTGGGGGATTGTTTATTGACAATGTTAAAGAAAAATATTCACATAGACACTAAAGGAGTAGATGCATGTTTTATTCAGGAGCTATTGCAAGAGGGGAAAAGAGACCTCAGTGTAGAACGAGGCTCAATTCTGAGTATAGCAGGGATAAGCAAGGAAAGAAAAGAGTGGGAGTCAAAGGACAGAATATTTTTAAGAGGAAACATCAGGGAGAAGAGGGGATACTGGTCACATCAACTTGATAGGGTTCTCACTGAAGGCAGGCCAGGGTGATCAGACATCATTCGGAAGACAGTGAAAGCTGAATTTAATCAGATATTGAGGTGGGGGATTCTCACTAGACTGACTCCTCAGAGTTCTTGGTACAAGTGAGCCAGGCAGGTCCGGTAATGGTGGAGGCCAAGGTCAAGTGTAGAGGCTTAAAGGAATGTGAATAGGGTCAGGTCAAGAAGAGTCTGGGTAAATCCTGGCGCCTTAACTATTTTCTCTCTGATGAGTTTTGAATTGCAAAGCATTATTTCTCCCAGCAATGAGCTTCTCTTTTTCTAAGCAGTCATTTTGATAAATAACACAGGCAGCTCAATACTCTCAATATTCTTTCAGGCTTGATTCTGGTTTTACCAGTGAGTAGAGATAAGGACTTTAATGATGTGACAGCAATTTGTAATGTGATTAGTGAGCGGTGTGAAGGAGAAATAAATCTAATGCTTTCAGCTATAGGGCTGAGGTAAAACAAGCAAGATTTTGCAGGAAGCAGCTGAAGGGTTTGATCTTGGAGATGCCAGCCCTGGCCTGAGGGACACACAGCAGCTGTTCTTGCTATCTTTTGCTTTGTGAAACACTGAAAATTTTCACGCGGCTTAGACTTTTATAGAAATCAGAAGATGGCAGGTTGTCAATACAGGAATTTGCATCAGAGCTAAAATAGTGTTTGTAAGAATCTGGAGCAGTTTTAAGTTTCAGTCTGGCCTAAGCAGCAGGAACTTGTTACCTGTCTGCTCAGGTTGCAATAGGGGGAGAAGAAGCTCTAATGAAGGTTGGCATCAGTGAGCTTATTAGTCCAAGCCAGGATATCTATAGGCTGAGAAGTTCTGACAGTATAAGAAGTTTAAATGATTCATGATCAGTCTCTTAGCTGTCATTAACATGCATTACTATGACCTATAGGAGACCATGTCTCAGGGTGAAGTGACTCTTACCTAATGCTACTGATTTTATGCAGTTTTGAGACTGTTCTTTTGGAAACATGGGACAAATGACTACAAAGGGATTAAGAGCACTGATATTCTTCTGGAGTGTCAGTTATAGATAGATAAATATAGAAGACTGAACCCAAATGTAGTTTTGAAAGCAGATCCTATGGGATTCTTGAGTTTAATTTTAGGGTGTTTGTCCTATTTGTTTTCTGTGGGACACTAATAATAATTAAGAAGGAGAGTGAAAGAGGATCTTTTAGAGGTTGTTTAATTAAGCAGAGTTGTGGAGAGTGCAATGTGGTGTGAAATCTAGCAAAAATGTGGTCAACTGGGCCTCTAATGTCCAATGTCCAGAAACCAGTTACCAGATTTGGAAAAAGCATAGCCCAGAAGGAATTACCAATGCCTAGAGGGAAATAATCCCCATGCAGACCTACAGGATCCTTAAGTGCATCCCCAATCCAACCTGAGGACACCAGGAAAGATCTTGTGCAAATGAGAACAAATCTCTTTGCATAGGTGCAAGTACAGCTGAGGGAGACCAGGATCAGTAGCAGGTCTGCTCCGGATACCTGGACAAGGATGTGCTAAGCATCCTTCAAGAGGACCACAGCCAGCCTCTTCCCAGAGCACTGAGATCTTCAAACTAAGAGTCACAGTGGTGTCTCAGACATGACC
Organism: Heterocephalus glaber; assembly: GCF_000247695.1. The sequence continues at coordinate 13,460,120 of NW_004624745.1, read as the reverse complement.
TGTTCCATGGGTTAGACACACCTAGTATTATAGTCTTGTCACACTCCTGGTGACAATTCATTTCCCACTTACTTGATTTTGATGCTGTTTCTTTCTTAGTCTGCCGGATCCTGTCATGGATATTCATGTGAGATCAAGCTAGAACTATCTTCCATCTAGTGACACAATGGCCCCAAGGATTTCTGTCAGTCTCTTGGTTTCATAAGTTAAAGCACTCAGAGAGATGTAGGTGTGATCCGAACCAATGACAGTGGGAGCGGAGAAGCAGGTTTGCAATAGACAGGATTTGGAAATTCATTGGATATGACCATTATGGGAATGGGAAGAGGCAGAGCTCAGCCTGGGTCATGGTATTTAAAATATTTGTTTAAAGAAAGGAATTTGTTCAAAGCTAAGGTTAGTCTCTCAAAAAAGCCCATGCACACACATTTTGTCTACTCTTTTAGGAGACTCACAGATGATATAGCCAAAGGTTAAGAACATTTTTGTAGAAAAAAAATCCTGGAGATTGGACAGGGTGATCTGAAAGATTCCTTTTGCTCTTTCAATATTAGAATAGTTACAGAACCTAAGTAAAGACATATTCTTGGGCTACTGATAACTCTAAGGGAGTCAGGAAGAGGAGCTGGTGAGTTTTTTTGGAACTGGTCAATCTGAAGCACCAGTAGAGAATTCATGAGATGTTAAATAGATCAGTAATGTATATTTGGAGAAAGTGCATAGAGTATTAGATTTGCATTGTTTAATAATGTAATCATTGGCCACATATGATCATTGAAAACTTTAAAAGAAATGTAGTTGATCCTATCTGAGTTGTACTGTTTGTGTACTTGAAGTATGTGTTATTTTTAAAGAAAACAAAAGCCAAAAGAATGTAAAATATCTCGCTTTTATAATATTGATTCATTCTGAAATAATATTTGGGTATAGTAGGTTAAATAAAATGTATTAGTAAATTGATTCCATCTTACTTTTTAAATGTGGCTATTAGAGGATTTAAAATTATGTATGTAGGTTGTATTTGCAGCATGCACTATATTTCTATTTGATAGCCCTGCTCTAGATATTTTTTTGTGGGTGTCTATCAGAGGCAACCTGGGAACAATTGAGATGTTCTAGGTGAGATCATAGAAAGAGCAATGCAGAAGCCTGAAGGCATAATTATGGGACATGTCTACTTTTACAGATCTAGAAAAAGAGGCTGGAAGGAGCTACAAAATGAAGTCAGAAAAGAAGGTAAAGTTGGCATCTCAGGAATGTGAGGAAGAAGGAGCTTTAAGAGAGATGGAAGAGGAAATAAGTAAAGAGACACTGTGTAGAGGAATATAAAAACCGTAATGAATATAAAGCTTATATGTCATAAATATGAGCTAAAATTAATAATATCAATAAGAATGAAAATGGGGAGAGGGGATTTGGAGGAGACAGAGAAGTGGAAGGAAAGGGAAGAAGATTAAAAAAGAATCAAGTTGTATTATGTACATGTACTCAGCCCCAAGGTGACTAAACTGTGTGCACTGCAAAGTGAACTAATACAAAATAATAAAAAAAGAAAGGTGGGCTCATGAACAGGATCATGATAAGTAGTCTGGCATTTATTTTATTACTATTACAGAGTATGTGGAGGTTTTTATCCCCCAAAATGAAATGATCAATTTTAAATTCTGAGATGATGATTTTGGCAACAAAATAATCAACTGGATTGAGGGAGAAGTTGAAGTCCAGGTGGTCATTAGAAAATCATGGAATAAGAATAACCAAAAAAAAAATCACTTAAGTAGTTATAAAACCTGAACAGAAAACAGACATATTTGCTTGAAAAGAAACTTTCTATTTTATTTTCTTGCCTTAAAAAATGAGATGTTTTTAAATGTGAGATTTTGGTAATTTAAAGCGTGTGGGTTCTGTTTAGAGAAGTCAGGGAAATGAGTTGCAATGAGAAATTGCAGTTATAGATGATTACAGATGTTTTGTGCAGGTAAAATAGAAGGAGATAAGAAACTAAGCATGTAAAATTAAAGGATTTGTAAGAAACAAAGGTTGTCTTTTGTATAATTGTCTCATGTAGGGAAAAAAAGAAAAGGACATTATTCCCTACTCTGAGAACATGACGATAGGAAAGAATGGTTTCTAAAAAGAGTTTACCCGAAGGCTAACACACAATAACTTGTGACCCTTTCAGGTACTTCTGAGTGCTTGCAAGAACACATTGCATCTTAGAATATCCTTTGAGCAGAAATTTTGGTACTTAAAGTGATTTATTTGGAGTTGGTTTTAGGACAAAGAATAATTTGAAATCTATGAAATCTGTTCAGGGTATTAATGTTTTGAAGGTATTTGAAACATGCTTACATTTATGTTATAGTTCTTTCTCTATTCAGAATGAAAAGAGGAAAAATGATAGCAAAAAGAAATCAATGGAAGGAAGTATAAGAGAGGACCTAATAAAAGAGAAATTGCTGGTCAACTTTTGGAAAATTGACCTAGATGGAGAACCTAAGGAATTAGACTCTGCTAGATGCTATATGTATAGGATACCATTCATGTCTGCCATAGAATATTACTACTACTATTGCAGTAACTAGCATTTATTAAGCATATGTTACATGATAGGTAGCCTGAATATATTTTCACTCATTCATTTATCATAATCACCTCATGAAGTATGTATTTCTGCAATATTATAAATGGGGCATCGTAATATTAGGCAGTTTTCTCAAGGTCACAGAATCCACTGTATGACATAATCTCTAAAGTGTTAGTAGAGAGACGCAAGTTGTATCAGGCAACACTGGATGGATTCTCTATAGTAATAACTGATGCTAAAAGCTTTAGTGGTATATAGCAACAAAGTATTTTTTCCTTAAATTCTTTTATTGGTACATTTTAGGTAATACAATACATTTACATTTATC
>NW_004624745.1:13434586-13453137 GCF_000247695.1 Heterocephalus glaber | reverse complement strand
TATAATTTGTAATAAATAGCTTTAATGCCAAAGATCGAAAATCTTTAAGAGAATTTAAGTTACAGAGCTAATTTGTTGTAAGAGCTGAATGACCTTGGAAATTCTAGGTTTCTAAGTTAATTCAGTTGAGAATTAGGGGAAAGTATTTCCAGAGGAGCACCAATGGGTGTAGAAGAGACCCAGGATTTCACCGGCTACCTCTTTCTTCCCCAGTACCAAACATGGCCTGAGCTCAGGACCTCTGCTTCTGCTCAGCTCATCAGTGGCCAGAATAATAGAAATCACCATAGCAGTTATTGAGACCAGGTCCCAAATATAGCTGACTAAAGGAGATTGTAGTATTCCCAAGACAGAAGCAAAATGTCTTGCTCTTGCAGTTGGAGAGCCTGGAATAATCTCCTCCCCACCCCCCACTGCAGAAATTTCTCTGTTCTCAAAGTCCCCACTGAGTGGTCCCTCCATGATGTTTTTCCTGGCTTTCTGAGTTAAAATCCTCTTTTTTCTTCCTGCGCTTGTGGCTGTGAGCTTGTCAGGTTATATCCTCAAACAGAGCTGCTTTGGTCTCAGAACTTCTGACTTTGGCTTATGGCTGTTAATCTGGCATTTTTCTCAATTCCTAATAGTGAAGAAAATCAAAAGAAAATGTTATTTTTAAATTGTGGTTTAATGTAAGACACATGTAATTAAATATACATGTAATTATAATGAATATATATCATTAAAATATATGAAGATATAGATATAATTAAAATAGAAAATTTACTGTTTTAACCCATTTTTAGTGTACTGATTATACAACGATTGCCATGTTACAGTTTGTTTTCTTTGTGGTATCTTTGGGATTTTGTAAATATAAGATCTTGTCATCTGTGAACAGAGATACATTTAATTTGTCCTTTCCAGTTTGAATGCCTTTTATTTCTATTTTTTTAATAGAACTTGCAGTGCTATGTGTAAAAGAAGCCAGATAAAGAAAGGTGGGTGTTGTACAATTATATTTATATAAAACATGAAGAATAGTCAAATTCATAAGGGTGAGAAAATATACTAATATATAGCAGGGGCTTTGGGGAAAAGAGTTATCATTTGATGCATATGAAATTTGGGATGTTATAAAAGATCTAGGCAAGTTACATGAGGTCAATCTTAGGTTCTACTTTCAGACAAAAATAACCAATATTGTATCTGATGCTCTTTTGTCCACTGCAAAAAACAGCAGTCCGAAAAACAAGAGGTGGAAGTAAGACTGACTTTTTCACCATCACCACCAGTGATCCACTTATGGAGAGGGTTTGTCTTTACAATTGAAGGCTCTTCTCATGGGTGTAACACATCTCCTGTGTGGGCACACAGCAAGGGTTCCACTGAATGAAGCTGTACCACTGGTTATTCTTGGATCCTTAATTCAGACAACAAGCAGACAAAGAGAGAAGGTACTGTATGGTGGAGGGAATGAGTCTAGGTATCATGGGGAAGGAGGCCTGCTGCTGCATAATGGGATAAGGCAGAAATAGCTCTTGAATTTGGGAATCCATTTGGGTTGACTTATTGTGCTTCCAGAACCAGCAAACAACTATGAATAAGCGAAGGAGCAGCCTCAGCCTAATTAGGGCAAGACAAATAAGCACTAAGATTTCTAAAGAATGAAGGTCTAGGTTATGCAACCAGAAAAGCTATGGAAAGCTGCCAAAGTGCTGGGCAAGAAAAACTGACCATGAGCAACAAAGGAGATTGATAATAGCTATCAGTTATGGCCTCATGTTGACAATAGCAAGAAGGACTGGGCCATTAATCCTTTGTATTAGGTCCTTGTAGACAGTGTGGCTTGTGGTAGCCTGAAGGGTATTCTGTGATTTTTGGACTTAAAGGAAAGCATGTCAGGAACTGTGTAATGATAGAGGAGGACTTTACTGGTATAGTACCCTCTTTTATTCCATATACTTCTGTGACAACTGGTTATGTGCGGCATTTCATTAGCTGTCCAGGAATCCCACCTGACAAAGTGTTCATCTTCTATCTTTTCTGTGTACCTTTAAGTTGCTGCTAAGGGTTTTTCTGTTACATTAAGTTGCATGTGCTTGGAAATGTGTTCAGCTCTCATAAGTTGCAGCCTAAGCATTAGAGGAGATAATGTCCCAAAGAACGTTCTTGCCCAATGGAAGATGAAAAACAGTTGATAAATACTTTCCATTTTCTTTACCCAGGCAGAAAGTTCAGAGAATATTTCAAAAGTATCCCCAGAGAGTTCCAGGAGATCAAACATCAAGGACCAACTTGCTAAAGCAATTGTCATGTCAAATTTCCTTCCTTTCTTTCTTTCCTTCCTTTGACTTTTATTCCTGCTCCCTAGAAGAATCAGTTCCCAAATAATATGTGCCATGCCAAAGACTTTGTCTTCATGTCTTCAGGATATCCTTTTGGGGATCATAGGTTGAAATATATATATGTTCTGTAAGCTCATTTTGATAGAAAACAATAATATTGGATAAGAGGTGGCAGAGGAATAACCACATGGTGGATTTAATTTAATAAAGCAAATGTGGAAAGACAAATTAAAAGGCTGTTTTCAAGATACAGGTGAAAGGTGAATTACCTTTCCTTTTTTTTTTTTTTTGGTACCAGGGATAGAACTTGGGACCTTGTTCTTGTGAGGTGGGTGGTGGCACCACTGAGCTAAATCCCTGGCCCTAGGTGAATTACCTTTCAATACTCACCCTCTACAATCTGCAACTGAAGATTTAGACTTCTTTATTTTGGGATTTAACCATTAACAGTTGGCTCAGTGACTGATTGATTCAATATAATTAAATATGTTAATTAAATTAAATTGATGATTAGTAGTTTGGTGCACATTTGAAGGTATTAATTAGAATCTCAAGAATGAGTGGACACAGATTTCCTATGTAGGACTTCTCCCTGATGAGTGTCTGTTCAAGCAATGAAATTCAAGAATTAGTAAACAAAACAACAACAAAGAGTACCATTCCATTAAAAGTGAATGATCAATTTATTAATTTCTTTAAATATAAGTTCATTTATTAAATCATAGAAAGCACTCCTCCTCTTGGATCCGAAATCATTATGTTCCTATGAGTGCATATTATACAAATTTGAGAAGTTGTACTAGGTAATAGGAGGAAAAGAGCACAGCTTTCATGGATTTTTCGAGGACATTTTAATATAATATTTATATTATATTAAATATTTTATCTGAAATATAATATTTAAAAATTGGTAAATTTTGAATATTCCTACCACAAAGACGTGATAAATGTTTGAGCTGATGGCAATTCTAATTACCTTGATTTGATCATTACACATGACACATGTATCAAGAGATCATCCCATATTCCCATGTATTAATTAAAATTAATAAATTTCAAGACATTTCATATAGGGTGCCCACAAACGTCTCCATGTCTAACCACTAGTAACTCTTCTTTTGTGTGTGAATAAAAGCCAGTCAGGAGCAGAAGAGGGTGGGGAAAGATATTAGAAGGCAAAGGCCAGGCATATCCCCTCTGCTGTGGACAGAGGTGGGCATGCAGTCCTTTCCTGGTGTTGGGAGCTTTCAGAATGCTTGATCTCTTGCTTGAGCTTATTTTATTTGGTGTGTTTAGCAATTTCCTGAGCCTGCAAAATGTATGTAAGGCATTTAATCAGATGTTCAATAAAAGCTCCCCAGCTGAAGGCAAGGAAGTCTGCAGTGCATCTGTAGGAGGACCTTGCTGGACAGCAGTAAAACCAGGTAAACATGACCCTCTGATACCCACATGAGAACACAGAGCCCATGATGCTTCATGAAAACACATTCTATTTTAGCACACACATGTTATTTGCAAGTTGTGCAAGGTAAAAATGAATCTATTTTAGCCTTTTTTTGGTGGGGAGAATATTATATCTGAGGAACATTTTATCTGCACAATACTTTGAAATGGAAATTATTCAAAATTGTCTTAAACAAATGCTATTATTTACTAAGTAAAGTCTCAATTGTGTGCAACAGCCCCCCTGTGAAAAATAATTGCTGCAACCTAATGAAGCTCGGCACATTCAGGACTAGGGGAATTCAACCAGGCAGGGGTAAGGAATATTCAGATCAGCAGATGATCCCATAGTTCTGTTTGTTTTGTTAACTGTCAGCTATCTGTGGCTGAAATGAAGAAAGGAGATAACACTGCATATCTGAGAAAGTGAATTTTGTATGGTTAGTGGCCGATAATAAATCAGTGAAGTTATAACTATGAATACCTTTAAGCAGAATATGATGAGGGGAATTTATTTGAATCAGGCTATGCACTCCGGAAAACTGCATTTGCTTCCCCCCTTTTAAAGGGCTCTCATAACTGTAGAGTCATATCTAAATGTGGAGAAATATTGTCATTGCAGAAGGAATCTAGGATTTGGTGCTAGATAAAAGTGATTTCCAGCTCCTGCTATGCAGTTTGCCCACTGTGCAACTTTGAGTGATTTACATAAACCCGTTGTGCTTCCATTTCCTCATCTTTAAAATAAGGACTATTATAATACCTCTGTAATAGTGTAGAATATCAAATGATATGTGTGAAATTATTTATACATAAGAAAGTGCTGTCCATCTCTAATGCAGGCAGTTTCCTCTTTTCCTGGGGAAAGCTTGGAAATCCCCACAGCATGAGATGGATGTCACAGATTGGGAAATTTACCTTTTCCTTTGCCTGTCCTTTTGTCTGCATAATTCATCTCTGTCCCATTTGGAGGGCACGATGCTATCCAACTGTGCATGGTTCTACACCTCAATAACAACTCCAGAGAAACTGAACTTAATGTATGCTGCAACACGTGTCTGAAAATAAATGGGCTGTGAAACGGGAAATGTCAGTTCTGCCTTGCTCCCAGTGAAGTCAGGATGAGACAGCTGTGCCTATAAATGAAGCCATTTGAAGAGTTAACATGGAAGACAGCACCACGTAATTACGAACTTCTGTGGAGCTACTCAGAGACCATGCTCTAGAAATTAATAAAAGTACTGAAGATGATGGGAAGGATATACAAAATGAAAGCCAAATGAGTGAATGAGTTTTCCTGTGTGGCTCAACAGCACTGAATCCAAAGGCTGCTAGGCTCTGCTGGTCTATGGTTTAAATGGTATTTTGAATGATTTACACCAAGGCTATGTTGGAAATCAAAGTAAAGCAGGATAAAAATAAAGAAGGATAACACTTTTGATTCTAGTGGGAAAAAGCATGTTGGAAAAAGGAACTAAATTAGCAACTAAAAATGATTAAAGGGTTCTTTGTGCTTGCTATTAATTTGGAAGCTGCATGCTTGTCAACATTTTCAGCATTCATTTCATTTTGTAAAAGCTTCCTATTCATCAAAATATGTGTTTGTTCATTTACCCATCCAACCAAAAACGTTACAGAGATTTTTTTTCTATGTACCAGGTAACATGTTCAGGTCTTACATATGCCCTTCATTTCATTCTCACGATGATCATTATCCATAGGTGTTATTATTATTCCAAGTTTTTAGTCAAGGAACTTGAGATGCTGAGCTGTTAGTAACATGTCAGTATGACAAATTTACCCAGAAATGGAACTGGAATTTGAATTCATTTTTTGCCTTTATTATCCAATACCTTTTCTACTGTAATATAGCTGCATGTTATATTCTCGATTGGTATGCAAAAGTGAATTGAAATTTTGACTTAAAATAAGTATAAAGAGTTTAATCTATTTATTAATAGTCTCTGAAAATTGGACAGAACATAATGAAGCTCTGACATGAACTCATAGAATAACCAGAGCAACAAAGTGGTAATGGTCAATTTCTGCCTTTCTGTTTGTGCTAGTGAGGCATATTTATTAGGCATCATCCTGGAACATAGAAGATAACTTACTCATCTTGTTTCACAAGTACCTTCTAGTCTATGGTTTCTTACCAGAAATCTGCATAGAGATTGCTATAAAATAGTAGATTTCTGGGTTGCATTCCCATTGTATTGAGCCAGAGCTTCTGGAGTTGGGCCAGGGGAGATAAATTTTATCCAGTGGACCAATTCATTCTGAACCATGGTCAAGTTTGAACCTCTGTCCTAAGAAAATGCTGGATACCATGTAGCACCTGGTTGGTGGCAGCACAGCTGACTCTCATAGTCTAATGCAGCTGACATTTCTTCGTCTTGTGGCATAGCATTGTGCTGAGAGGTCCTTCCATTTCTCCCATTTCGCACAAGGTCATGTCCCATCACAGCCCATGTATCCAGTTCAAATTCCATGACAACTACTTCACCCAGGTCTCTCCTCAAAGTCCTGAGTCAGGCTTCATGGATACTCAGGGCTTTGGCTGACTTTTTCCGCTAGAACCCATCAGGACTGTGACCTTGGTTTCCTGCTCTCAGTGTCCATTCCTATGCTGTACTGTTGAGCTTTACTTGGATTCCTTCCTGGTCAACATCAGCTTTTAGTTTTATAGATGCTATTTCTCATCCCTTAGTTAATAGACTAATTTCTTTCTGGTTGATTTAGGTACTGAAATTAAAGATGTAAAAGTATTTATTTACTTGGTTAATGATGAATTAGTGCCTTGCAGGAGTCACAATTAATCATGCCTCACCTGGAAACCAGTGCCAAAATGACTCTGCTAATAGAATCCATCAACTGCTGAAATAAGTGATTGCACTGAAAGTTACTTTATTGTAAGTTCCTTAATTTTATATTCTTGTTGCTTGTCATTCCCTAATAAAATTTGTTTGGATTCCTCTCTGCAACAATTGGGTTGAGTCTTGAAGAGGTAATTTGCATTAGCTAAACAGTGAATCATAGAAAGTTATTTCCATTATTCTCATGGGGGCAAAACATTTTTTATTCTATAGATTTCAACAATTATTTAAAATTAGCATTTTAAAACAACAAAAGTAATATTTGTTGAAAGCACAAGGACAGTAATATTGTGTTAAAAGAACACTCAGTCATTAACCAAACATTTGTTTGCAGTCTCTATTGTGAGGAGGTCAATATTTAATGTGAAAATATATTTAATGTGAGCAATGGTATAGCTGAGGTTAAGTGAGGTATTCCATAAATCTTTACTATCAGTGGTTTTCAAGCCCAGAAAGTATGATTGTTGCCAGCTCCTATAAAGGGAGCTTCAGTGGTCATGTTCTTCATAATCTGTGCTACTGTTAGCTGGTTTGCACTAAGTTTTTTTCCTAAAGGCAACAACAGGACAAGACTACCATGCCCTGGAAAATTGAAGCAGAGGAGGTTTAATTTAAAACTCACTTGGATTTGCTGTTTGTGTCAAAAGGTAGGGATCTTGCCTGATTCTGAATCAACTGGTAGATGGAGTTCATTGAAGAATGAGGTAACAAAAAAGATAAAAGTGTCAATTAGAGAGCTCGTGTCTTCTCCATGTTGGAAGGACTTTGCAATATGCCAACTGCGCTGTGGGCAGGGAGGAAATAAGATACTCTCACATCAGAATATGAAGATGAAGTGAACATCTCTACCTATACACAGACACAAACACACATGCAGAGTCACACACAAACCCAAACTATGGCGACAAGACTTTCGAGGAACTTTCGTCTTTTCTCTGACACATTCATCAGCTCCCAAGGTGAAATCTGCTAAACTTCCACCAAGTATGCCAGCTGGCTCCCAGTTATTTGCTGGCAAATGTGGCACCAGTGTGAAATATGTTGTGTTTTTCCCAGTGTTCCACAGACCAACATCTGCTCCACAGGAGGACATTAGTGAACACAAGTTCGATTAAAATCTGGGGGACAAAAAGGGCCCTTCCTCCCAGGAGTGGGGCAGGGCTGGAAGCACCTAAAAGTGGCTCCCTGCTTTGGGTCACAGAAGGCCCCAGCATCTCCACATCTGCTCCAGAGGGTTTCTGCTTTGTTCCCACCCTGGTGGCTAGCTGCAGGAAGAGGACAGAAGGAGCTCTGGCCATACACTTTTTAAAAAAATTAAACTGAATCTTTAAGAGGAAAATCTATTAGAAGCATCTGATTGTGTCAACACTATTTTGGAGTTGGATTTAATTCCATTCAAAGAGAAAGAAAAAAAAAAAGTGTGGAAGAGGCCACTGAGGAGGATAGCTAGACACATAACTAGAAAATAACATCTGTAAAGTTCCTGGCATATTGTAGGCCAATAGAAAGCCCTAGATCGGATTTTCATTCTCTTCCTGGGAGTGAGAGCAGCCCTGTAGATGATCCACTCCTTCCTTGCCTGAACCAGCAATTTTACGTGTCAGTTTCCCAGGGTCTTTTCTCAGCTTTTCATCATTGTCATAAATCTCAATGATTCTAATGTTTGTTGCTGGGTGATTTCTCCAGGAAGCAGAAGCTGAGATAAGAGCCCAGAGAATCAAAAGATTATTGGCAGAAGTGTGGCAGAAGTGAAGGGAAAGGGGAGGAAGGCAGATAGAATAGACTTGGGGAAGTTTCTGGCAGTCCAGTGGTGAGCGATAGAGCAAAGAGTACCTTTTAGGGGAGTCCTCTGCAGAAACGGGAAAGTCACTCTGTAGCCTTTCCTTGCTTGGTCATTGGCTGCCAGTGTCCTCAGAAGACTATGACTATGGCTATCACCCCCTTGTTGAGTGGACACCACCAGTTTGCACAGAGTGATCTTGTCCCAAATGCTGAAGCAGATCGGAAAGGAGCTAATGGCCAGAGATGGTCATTCCTCAGAACTGGGCAGCACATCCTTTCTTGACTGAGCATCTTTGCATCTGCCACAAGGCAAGTAAGGATTTAGAATCTAGGGTAATGATCTCCTAGGAATGCTGCATGTTGGTAGGATTCTACTGAGTAGCTAGAAGACTTGAGTCATAAGAATGGCCTTCATGGCACTGAGACACAGGTGAGTGTTTGTGCTGGGAGCCTCTACACAGTTTTCAGAAACTTACATCACCCAGCATCACTAACATTCTCAAGCTGGCTCTGCATATGCTGTCTATCTGCGGTTCCTCCCATCTACAACATGCCTCTTGTAGCCATCTAATTGACTCATGTGGGCTGAATCTCAAGGAAGAAAGATGTATGGCGAGCAAACTTGTGGTTACAGAAACCCTTGGACTTTCCTTGAGAGGAACCAGATGCCTTCAGTATAAAAGGGGAACATTACATTTTAACACATAAAGTATATTTTGTAGAAATGTTGAATATGAATAGATATCACTTTCAGTCTTATTTAAGCATTCAATATGAGATTAAAGTGTTTTTGTTGTATTAGAAGATGCATATCTGGAATCTCTCTATATAAAGCTATAAGACATAAGAGAAACACTGGAGCTAGGCCACAGCACTGGGGCTAGATATCCAGGGATTGAATGAAAATTGGGTTATAACCAGGGTACTTAGGGAAAGTTAGAGCTAATCTGGCTGGGTTGGTTCTACTGTAGATTTTTTTTATCAGTCAGTCACAATTTAGGCATCATAATTGAGTGCAGTGTTTTACCCAAATGATTTGGTGAAGAGAGAATTTTCTTACCTGTTTAAAAATGCAACTAATTTTCAGGGGAAAATAACACAATAAAATATATATGAGTGTAGAATAGTTTTTTGTTTTTTTTTTGGTACCGGGGATTGAACTTGGGTCCTTGCACTTGCGCAGCAGGTGGCGAAACCACTGAGCTAAATCCCCTGCCCGGAGTGTAGATTAGGTTTTTATTTAAAATTTGGAAAGTGATTAAGAATTTTGTAGCATTCTACAGTTGTGTAGTCCAGATAGTCAAGACTTATTGTGAAGATACTGTCAGGCTGGATAACATTTTGGTAGTTACAGGGCAGTGTAGACTCAGGATCTAGTGTTAGCTATGGAAAGGAAGATGGTCTTTGATAGGGAATGTGTAAAACAGATCCTTATGAGGGGAGAGGAGCGTGCAGAGAATGATGATGTGAGTTGTTTCCAAAGGACCAGCTCCCTCGATTGTCACAACTGTGGTGTTGAATCTGCTTTTGAGACAGAAGGTCTGGAGATGAAATGCCTGCAGTGAGTGTAGTCTGCTAATCCTAGTTTCAGAGTGGATATAACCTTTGCCCATCACATCTGCTGCTGAGGACCATGAGTTATACAACATCATGGGTTAAACTCGAATCTTCCCTGGGGATGGATGGATGGAGGGGCGAGCTCATCAGTGTTCATTTTATTGAGCTATACATTCATTTTTGACTTGTAGAACTTTTGTAGTAAAGGTTCCATCTATCCAGATAGTTTCAACAAATCCTTTTAAGAGTAAGAAAATAATGGTAGGAATAACTCTAATAAAAATATGTTGTATACCTCACATTTTGTTTGATGAGTCGTTGTATAATCAGAAAATATATAGACTAAGAGCAGTCTTTATCTGTATAGTTTATCAAGCCCCTTCTTTTTTTCTTTTTTTTTTTTTGGTACCAGGGATCAAACTTCGGACCTTGTGCTTGTGAGGCAGGCGTGGTGCCACTGAGCTAAGTCCCTGGCCCACATCTTATTTCTTTTGATTCATAAGTACTCAAAGAGTGGCTCCTAAAAATAAAGATGAAATGCCAGGGTGCTTGACTGAAAGAAGCTGGGGAGAGTAAGGGGAAGGATGAAAGCAGGCAGGTCTGTCAACAGGTGCGATGCCGTTGTTTGATAGCAGGAATACATGCTGGTGTTCTCTGGCACAGTGTGGTGACCATAAGTTATAGTAATGGATTATACACTTCAGAATAGTTAGAAGAGACAAATTTTTTTCCATTAAGTTTATTGGTACATCTTAGGTATGCAATACAGTTACATTCATCATTGGGATCTTGTACCTTTACATGATGTATCTTGGTTCTTATTTTTTCCCCATTCCCCTGCCCTCCCTTCACCCTCCTCCACCCTTCCTTATTTACAAAGATTTTGTTTCCATTTTTTCCTTTTCTTATATTTTTTCTTCTCACTTCTTTCCTTTCCCCTACCCCTCCCACTTCCCCTACTCCTTCAGACCTTTTCTTCCTATTTCACATTGTCTATTATACATTTTGATCCTTATTTATACTTTTAGTTTCTCACACCAGAGAAACTATTTGGTATTTACACACATGTGTTCTATTTATTTCACTTAAGAGTATTGCCTCAATGTGCATTCATTTAGCTATAAATTTCTCTAGTTTCTCATTCTTTATGGCTGAGTAGTATTCCATTTTAAAAAACCACATGTGTTTTTTTTTTTGAACTGGAGATCTAGCTCAGGACCTTGTGGTTGTGAGTCAGGCGCCTGAGCCACTGAGTTAAATCCCCAGCCCCTAAAAACCCACAACTTTATCTAGTCACCATTTGATGGGCAATTGGGCTGTTTCCAAGTTTTAGCTATTACAAACTGTGCAGCTATAAACATGGGTGCATATATATCGCTGTGGTATGACTCTTAATTCTTTTGGGAAGATACCCAGCAGAGGAATAGTTGGGTCAAATGGGACCTCTAATCCTAGTTCTTTGAGGTATCCTTATACTGATTTCCACAGTGGTTGCACCAGTCTGCACTCCCACCAACAATGGAGAAGGGTTCCTTTCTCCCTAGAACCCGCCAGCATTTGTTATTGGTTGATTTTTTTTTCTTTCTTTTTTTTTGGTACCAGGGATTGAACTTGGGACCTTGTGCCTATGAGGCAGGTGGTGGAAACACTGAGCTAAATCCTTGGCCCTGGTTGATTTCTTGATAGCAGCCATTCTTTCTGGGGTGAGTTGGAATTTCAGCGTTGTTTTCGTCTGCATCTAGGAGAGAGAAATTTAAATGTATTTAACATAAAGAAATGATAAAAATTTAGGGTAGTGGATATGCTAGTTATCCTGAGTTGGTCACTACCCTACTTACATATAAATGAAAGCCTTCTATGTACCTCATAAGTATGTACAGATATTATGTGCCAATCCAAAAACTGATGTTAAATTTCATTTTCTTGATGAATATGCATTTCATCTGAAAATTCAGTGTTTTAAAAATCAGCTAACTTATTTCAAATTGCTAAAATAAATATGACATTATAGATAATTCTGAAGTGTCCTTGGACCTCCACCTCCAATTTATTCCTTTTCACCTTCTGTTAAGGAAAATTTATCATTAATTTAACATTTAGCCTCTCAGTTTATTTTTATTACTCTAGACAAATATAACATTCATGATCAGTATAAAATGTTTTTGATATGATTTAAAATTATATCACATTTTAACATATCCTCACATGCTTTTGCCACATCTTATATTTTGGGGTTACATTGATGTTGATATAGATCATATTTTTTTATTGTCTTGGAGAAATCTATCATATAATAGGGTGGATTTTATATTTCCATTTCCCCGTTGGTGAGTCATTTTAAGGTAGTATGCCACTTACTTGCATTCATCCATTCAAAATTTATTTAAAATTTCTCTGTACAAAATGGTGATTATGATTAATAACAATGTTTGGATAGTTCAAAATTGCTGAGAGCAGATTTTGAATGTCCTCACCACAAAATTGATAAGTATTTGAGGAAATGGATATGTTAATTATCTTGATTTGGTCATCCCACAAAGTGTACATATATAAAATATCACATAACATATCATAAATAGATATAACTTTTATTTATTAATTAAACAACAGAATTTTCTGAACTAGTCCAGGTATAGGTTTTTCCAAGAAAATGGATTGATTAATGAAGAATTTCTATCTATGCTATACACAGACATTACCATTTTTTTGAGAGTTAATATAATACACGGTCCTGTGGTTTGGATCTGATTTGATTATGACCCAAGAAGTTCATGTGCTGGAAGATTGGGCTTCAGTGCGGCAGTGTTGGGTGGTGCTGGAACATTTACAAGTGAACCTAGTGGAAGAGAAGCAGGTCATGGCGATTAATTGCCCCATGGGTATTAATACTGGTCTTGTGGGGCAAATTATTTCTTGTTTGGGTGAGTTGTTGTAAAGCTAGGCCTCCCAGTGCACACATTGCTTTTGCACACAGACATTTCCTGTGCTGCTTTTCCATCACTTTGTGACACAGCTGGGGGCTAGCACTAGAATGCTGACACCATGCATGGTGAGTGAAATAAACCTCTTTACTTTATAAATTACCCTGACTTGGCTACTTTATTAAATCAACACAAAATGGACTAGGATAATACATAATTTAAGATGTTTACTGAATATATTTCTATTTTATTATCTTTCAAATAACCCAAAGATATTGTCATATATTATTTACATACATTGTACACAAGGAGGAGAATGGCTATGGGATTTGGGAGGTACTAATTCTAGTAATCAGCTAACGCTTTCAGTTTCCTATAGTTCTAACCTATGAGAGTAATAGACCCCAGAATGGAGTGGTGAGGAAGCATAATGTTAGCTTTTTTTTAAAGTTCAAAATATAAGGTCTTTTCTAAACATGTTGGAGAATGTGGCTTGGTCCTAATGCTGAAATGAAGCCTTCTGCTACTCTCTCACTTGTTCTCACACCTACATACACCAAAGTAGTTAGAGTACCAAACATGTATTTCTTTTCCTATTGTTGTTCTAAATTTTTACTTCTGGAAGTTGTTAGATGTTATATTTGAAGGATCATGACAATGGATCCACAGAATAGTGTTAGAAAAGTACAGGCTAGAATGAGTTATATGATTACCTTAAGTGAAATTATAGCAAGGATGGCATTTTGTGGAGTGAGCTAGATATTTGATTCAATGATATATTTTTATTACCATGCCCTCCTGATCTATAAATAGATAGAGTGCATATATCAACTTGATAAATATTTAAACTGCATCATGATGTCTAGTTTATTAACAATGCAAAATGCAATATACAGTAATGTCTTCCAAAATCTGTAGTTTTATAAAATTTGTTGCAATTATGAGCAGAGAACCATTCTGAACAATTATTTTAGTGTAAAAATGTTCCCATTAGGATCTTGTGTAAGATAAAAAGTTAATATTCTTTCAGAACATAGTGCATTAACAAAGTATGGAAGCACATTCCATTGTTCTTATACACAGGAGACCTAGGTAATGGTATTATGTGGATAATTTTATCTCAACAGATATAATTTAACCACAGACATTGATGAGAAGAAAGACTCAAGAGGTACTTTAGTCCATTAGCATGAGAAATTGCTACAGATCTTAAATTTCTTCTATCAATTCTAATTTGTCTGACTCTAATGATACTACTTTTAACAATTTCCTAGGAAAAGTTTTTGAATTTTTAATTGAGATATTTCTCATTTTACCTAAGGTAATATCCAGAAATTATGTGATAGAAATTAGAAGCAATATAATGTTTGGATAGATTTTAAGTGGGTGGTTTCAGACTTTGTGCTTTCTCTTCTAAATCTTAGCTCTGGTCCCATATTATCAAGTCACAGAAATATAACACCAACTAGTTGCCCATTATGTCCTTTATGGACATAACTATACTCCTGTGGTCAACACTGAAGAGACACACATTTATGTGTCCAACACTGTAAAAGCCACCTCTGCTTTCGATTAAAAGGCAGATTTGGTTTCACTAGAAGTATTTTAATTGGCAGCTTCATGGAAAGTCCCTACTGTTTGTTTTCTTTTTAAAAAATTCTTAATTTAAAATAATTATATATTTAGAAGAATTGTAAAGATAATACAGAAAGGTCCTGTGAATCCTTTATCAAGTTTCTCCAATGATTTGTTTTATGTAACTATAGGAGATTACCAAACTCAGGGATTTAACATTGGTACAATATATATATATATATATATAGAGAGAGAGAGAGAGAGAGATGTCATTTTATCACATATGTAAATTCATGGAAACCTCATCACAATGAAGATACAGGACTACGTTATTACCCCTAAGATCTCTTTCATATTACCTCTTAACAGTTATTTCCCTTTTCCTCTCCAAGCTTCCACCACCTCTAACTTCTGAGAACCACTAATTTGTTTGCCATCTTTACACTTCTGTCATTTCGAGAATGTTTTCTAAGTGGAATCACATACTATGTGACATTTTCATGGAAAGTCTCAAGTTGCTGCTACCCCCATTTTAAAAACTCCCTCTGGCTGTCTTCTCCATTTCACCATAGTTATTTTTAGCTCTGACATTTTATAATATTAATCAAATTTTCAAGTGCAAAAATGCAGAGTGACAGTCACTTTGCTAATTGCTATGAAAATTTGTCATTTCTTGCTTTTTGTGCAAAGAGATACTGCTGTGTTTTATTTCTGTGGTGAAGTGGACTATATTGACTTCTCAAGAACATACATTTTTATGACCATAATTTCAGCACTTAGTATAGTATTTGACATATAGTAGGTCTTTAATAAGTTTTGTAGTGAAGATAAATGAATGAAGACCTTTTAATTTCCAGGAGAGGCAAGGTTGATAGTTTGGTAGATTCTGTATTTGTGTGAGTGAATAATTTGTCCTTATTCACCATTGAGAGGAAAATCAGATAATGAAAATGCAACCAATGAGTATCACCTCCTCACTCTGTGATTTTTCCTCCCTAAGGTACAGCTGCATAAAAGTGTGCCCCAGCCTAGGGAGAAGAACCAACCACACTCCCCTTGGAGGCTGAGAGGTCCCTATCTGGAGAAGCAAAGTCTGAAAATTCGGCATACTCCGTCCTGTGTAAAGCACTATCCATCTTTATGGGGCACAGTTTCTCCCTCAGTCTATGTCCTCATCTGTGTGCTTGTCTGAGTCACTTTATTTGTTGCTGGAACAAATACCCAACATCCACTATTTAGAGGAGGAGAGGTTTATTTTGATTCATAGTTACAGTCCACAGTCCGTTGGCTCTGAAGTAGAATAGCATGACAGAGGGGCATAGGAGAGGAAAAGCTGCTCACATCATGGTGACCAGGAAGCAGAGAGAAGGGAGAAGCCTGGGAGGGAGACTCACCTTTCCAGGTCATGTCCCTGGGCACCTGCCTTCTCCAGCCAGGCTCCCCTTCTGAACAGCAAGTTAGCTGTAGCATCCCAAATCCTCAGCCAATCCTATGAGCACCTGAGGCCTTTGGGGACATTCTGGATATAAATCATAAATGTTCATCTTTTATATTCTCATTGGTCTTTGGGGTTAATTTGGGTTGGTTGCCAAGTACAAAATAGTGCCATGGCTTAATCATCTTTAATTGGGACTAATTTACAATTACATGTAAAAACATACTATGTGTGGTAGGAATAAAGGACACTCAAGCAGGTGTTTTCTGATTTCTAGTAATTTTCCACCAGATCCTCTGGACATTTTCCCAGGTCCCACTTTCAGTTGATTCTTAGGAATGCAGCCAGGAAAGATGCGAAAAAGCCATTAAAACAGAAAAATATTTATCAAGAAAATGACCATTTGTGAAGTTAGACTTCTAAAGACCCTTTCTTCTTAGCATTAATGACTATTGCCACCTCTACCTTCAGGATATTTGCCATCCTTGACATATAGGTGAATGTAGGCACGTGGATTGTTAGACTGCAGGATTTAAACTCATTTGTGAGTCTATGGAGCATTGGTAAAGCTTTGCATTGGAGAATTATACAAGTTGGATCGTGATTTGGAGTAGGCTAATCAGTTGGGAAACATCTGGGAGGGAAGATTATATGTAGGTAGGCAGGCAAATGATCCCAAGAGCTCTAACTAGCTAGGGATTGAAAATGCATACTTTTCACAATGCAGCTGAAGTATCCCATTTGTCACATGTTTTTACTTTATAAGAATTTATTGTGCTAATATATTAAGTATTCATAATGACTAAGTGAGTCAATGTAGGTTTTAAAGTTTGGAAAGCGGAAGATAAGAGATGATGTAACTTGTGTAAAGCCACAAATCTAGTAGGACATCAGAACAGGGGCTAGGATACAGTTGGTAGTTAACCATCATTGATTAGTTTCATTTCTGTTAGTAAATCTTGGCCAGTGAGCTAACCAGAAAAGGACAGTGTGTTGGTCAGTGCAGAGTGGAACTAGGTTTTTTGGGTAGGGATTGAATCACAAAGAATTGGGCTGTTCCTGAAAGGTAGAACAGAGGTTCTCTTAGGCTTATGAGGCTGTTATGCCAAAATACTTTAGATCAGGTAATTTAAAAACAGGAGAGATTTATTTCTGAGTTCTGGAGGATGGGAAATCCAAGAACAAGTCACTGCCAGAAGGGTGAGGGCCCTTTCCTGATGGACCGCTGCCTTCAAGCAATGTCCTCACATGGTGGAAGGGTCAAAGAAGCTTTGCTGGGGCTGGCCAATAACATAACTAATCTCATTAGAAGGGTGGCACTCTTATGACCTAATTCCTTCCCCCAGGTCCCTCTTCTTAACACTGTCACCATGACAGTTAGGACTCAATGCATAAATTACAGACTGTGGCAGAGACCTTTGATTCAGGGATATCTTTAACCCAAAGATGTACAGAACATTTAATAAATTCAGGTAAAATAACATGAAGTGGTATTTATTTCCCAGGTTGCCATAAATTTGTTCTTGTGCCATATTATTTACTAAGCCAGTTAAACAGGCATGATCCTTAATACTGTACAAATTTACAAATGCCTCTATGGATACACACAAGGAAGGCATATTTTGAAAGCTCAGCTGATGTCTATACAGATTTGTCATTGAAAATCTGCTCAGAGTATGCAAAGCATAAAAACCTCATTTAAATTTGTGCCCTCTCTCTGCTAATAACAGTATCTACTAAGACCCCCTTGCAAAAGGCTACAGTGTTAATTTAGCAAAATGATTCCAATTGACCCATATGAGACATTTTTCTGTCTGTTATATGCATGCTGGCACCATAATAGATGTCTTAATTTAATGAGCATATTATACTAATTGAAATAAAGACCTAGGGGTGGAGAGGAGCAGACTAACACTTGCTAGTCTCCATCAAATATTAAATTTCTGATAAAGGCAATCACCATGATTATTATAGAATTAAAGTCAACATATTTATTCAGAAAAGAAAAAACAACACTTTATGATGATTGCAAACCAAATAGTATTGATTTAAAAATAATTTTACAGTCTTGCAGAAACAAAAAAAAAACTTTTATAAAATTAAACACTACTGGAACAATAATAAAAATTGAAAGTTAGATAAACATGGAGGACACATTAATTTGAGGGACTAATCTATACCCAAAAGTCATTCAATAAATATAGTAAATAGTGTTATAATGAAGACCTAAATCTTAGAGTCACCCATTTGGTAGGACACAGGGGACATTGGATGTCATCTAATCTCATCCTGTTGTCACAAATAAACATTTGAAAAACATTTTTTACTTTTTCTTTTTTTTGGAGACAGGGTCTCATTATGTAGTTCAGGCTGGCCTTGAACTCACTATGTAGCTCAGGCCTTGAACTCACTATGTAGCTCAGGCTGGCCCCGAACTCACAGCCATCCTTCTGAGTCAGAAGATGCTAAAAAAAGATGCTAAAAAAAATTTTAGTGTTTCTGTCTTAATATTTAAATCTTTAATCCACTTCGATCTTAGTTTAGTGCATGGTGATAGGTGTGGGTCTAGTTTTAATCTTTGGCAGGTTGAAATCCAGTTTTTCCAACACCATTTATTAAATAGGCTATTTTTCTTCCA
>NW_004624745.1:13383336-13402197 GCF_000247695.1 Heterocephalus glaber | reverse complement strand
TTTTTTTTTTTTTTTTTTTAGGATTGTTCATATGAGAGAAAACATGCAATGTTTAACTCTCTGAGTGGTTTTTTTTTAATTTAACATTATGGTTTTCTGTTCCATCCGTTTACCTGCAAATAGCATGACTCCATTCTTTATTGCTGAACAGTACTTTATTGTGTATATTTGCCACATTTTCTTTATTTATCGCTGATGGGGATCTAGGCTGTTTCCACAGCTCAGCTACTGTGATTTGTGCTGCAATAAACATAGATATGCATGTATCACTAGAGTATGTTTTCTTCAATTTTGAGGGGAATGTACAATGAAATTCTATAGCTGGATCAAATGGAATCACTATTTTTAGTTTTTTGAGGAATCTCCATCCTGATTCCATAGTGATTGTACTAGTTTACATTTCCAGCAACAGTGTAGAAGTGTTCCTTTTCAACCACATGTTCACCAGGACTTATTGTTTTTTTATGTTCTTGATGATAGTCAGTCTCAATGGGGTGAGATTGACTATCTATGTAACTTTGATTTGCATTTCCTTAATGGCTAAAGATGTTGAACATTTTCCATATATTGACTGCAATTTGTATTTCTTCTTTTGAGAATCTCTGTTGATTTCATTTGCCATTTATTGATTGGGTTATTTGCTTTTTATGAGTTAATTTTTTGAGTTCTTTATACATTCTGGGTATCAATCTACTATCAGAAGAGTAGCTAAACAAAGATCTCTTGATCTTGCTCCCATTCAGTGATTGTTTCCTTTGCTGTGCAGAGCTTTTCATTTGATGTAGTTCCATTTGTTGGTCTTCCTAGTATTTCCTGTGCTTTTGGGGGTCCTATAAGTCAAACTAATGTCTTTGTGATGGGACAGCAAATGGTTAATTATAATTATATTTATTACATTGTATCATAAATAGTCTAACTTTCTTTTGACATGTTAAAATAGATTTTTTTCTCAACCATCAATTTGCTGCAATGCTTATATGAACATAGATATTTGAGTGTGTGATGAATATTATACATACTCTCTTATTACTGTTATCTGTTGGCATTAAAGTCCCTGTTCCTCCTCTTGGATACTCAGCAAGGCTCTATTTTTCTGCCTCTTTGCAGTCAGTGTGATGTGTTGGGTGAGTTCCTGTTGAACGAGAGTGGAAAGACAATGTGCTTACTGGCTTGGACCCTTATTCCAGTGGATATGATTCCTCCATGTTTGTTCCCTTCTGCCACTGACCACTAGACATGACAGGATGGTTTACACTATAAGGACAAGGACAGTTTTCTAGATGACAGCAGGATCCTCAATGAAGCCTGGGTTTCAGGATCCTGTCAGCCAGGATCACTTGCCTGGACTATTACAGACCAAGAAATGTAAATCCTATGTGGGTTTATTACAGCAATTCAACTTACGTTAACCATATGTTTTAGTACTGCATGTTTACTATAGCATACTAAATGCAGTATGTTTTAATCTGGATTATTTTTAGTGAGTTTTTTCAAATTTTTTAGAGTCTATCATGTTTCTCTGTTGACCTTGTTTTTTGATGTTTTTCATCATCTGGGCCAAGACTTCTGGTGCATATACTGGTGGGGAAACCAGTATTTAAATCTTATTTCCCATCACGTTTGGTAGGAAAGCCTCACAGCTTTTCTGTCTGCCTGCTTATAGTTTTCTGCAAGGATTGCTTAATGTACTGACTTGCACAGTGGGAAAAGCTAGAAAACATTTCAAATTCTAAAGCTTATATTCTGCTGAACATGGCAAACATTGTAAAAAGAGACTAAAATGTGCAAAATCTGTCAATTATCCACACCCCTACATTGTAGATACTCTTGCTGAAAACTCAAAAATGTCAGAATGCAGATTGTGTTCATGAAAAGTTGTCTTGGTGTGTACCATGTATAGTACATTTGATGCTTCTACCTGAAGAAATCATTAGACAATTTCAAAAACAGCCATAAACACTTGACCACATTTCTAAGTACTTCTACTCCACTTTGAAAGTCCCTAGCTATTATAGAGCCTTGAGTGGCCATAGCAGTTCAGGGCCTATAAAGAATGGTTCATTCGAAAAGAGCTATGGTACCATCGAGGTAGCTCTTCAGCGTATAATTCAGAGCCCATTTCCAAGGTTCAAAAACTTCTCCCTTTATGAATTATAGAATGAGTAGGTGAGAATATTCTTGAGAGAATGATACTGATTACTAGATTTATATAGACCACAGTCTATAGAGGAGTTAAATTCTTTAAAATCTCTTAGTGAAATATTTTCACATTTAAGATCACCTGTACACAAATAAGTCAAGAATGGAGGCAACAGATGAATAGAAAAATAATGCAGTTGTGAGTAAAAAAAAAAGTTATCTCTAAATCAGTTGTTGGAGGTAGAAGTCACTTATCTGAAGTCAGAATAAATGTAATATTAAAGCCATTTGTATTGTGCTGCATTCAACCCTTAAAAATTCTGTATACTAGAGTAATCAGAAGAAAAATTCTGTAGCTTGCTTTGAAAGAATAAAATAAAATATCTTTAGTTAAAATTCAGATTTTGAAATTCTGCTCCTTTGTCATTTCCTTCCTGCTACGCATTGCTTTTCCACATTACATGCTTTTCTCCTTTTTCAGTTCTCCCTAATTAGGGGAAACAAAGTGCTGCAGAGGGAGTTTTTATCAGGGGTACATCTCTTGTTAAGAATTTCAGAGATTTTGCAAATCTAGCTACCTGGGGATCAATTCTTAGATGAATGAAAAGTTGTCCATTCTAAGATAGATAGGGTACAGAAATGCAGACTCTGGTAAAGTAGCTTTCTTTGCATTTAATGCCAAGGACAGGTGCACCATCTGTTGTGCTCTTACTGTTTGTGTCTCTATAAATTAATATCTTAAAATCTAATCAAGTTGCAAGTGAGACCTCTGGGAGGTGATTAGGTCTGGAGGGTTGAGTCCTCGCGAATGCTGTTAGTGCCCTTACAAAAGA
Source organism: Heterocephalus glaber (assembly GCF_000247695.1). The sequence goes on along the minus strand of NW_004624745.1, from coordinate 13,399,225 downwards.
GGCCTGAGGGAACTGGTCTGCACTTTCAGCCATGTGAGAAGGAAGCCAGGAGGGGTCATCTATGAAGAAGAAAATGAAGGCTTCCCAGATACCAAATGTGTTGGTTCCTTGATCTTAGACTGTACAACCTCTAGATCAGTGAGAAATAAATTTCCTTTGCTTATTAGTTATCCAGTCGAAGGTATTTTTGTTATAGCCGTACAAATAGACTAAGGCACTTATACATATGGCTTGTCTAGAGAAAGTAATCTGAAAACCCAATCTTCAAGTAATTCTCCTCATCTTGAGAAACATGGCTCTGGATACAGAGAAAATTAAAAATAGCATCATATATAGGATCCAAGCAAACATATATCTTATTATTATTATTTTTTTGGTACCAGGGATCTAACTCCGGTCCTTGAGCTTGCGCAGCAGGCAGCGAAACAATATCTTATTTTTGATGACTAAATTGCTTGAAAAACAGATTAATATACAAAAACTATGATCTTGTCTTCCCCTTTGATATATAAACTAATTATATTAAGGCTTTTATTCTTTTATTCTTTCTAAAATTTGATTATAGCTGTGTTTATGCCTTTGAAATTTATTACTGAAAGTAATCTCACTTCAGGAAAATGAATTATTTTCTGAGATTTCCCATCCACAAAAATGATGTTTTGATTTACAAATTTCTAGTGGTCTTGGAAGTTATAAAGTGTTGGGGGCATTTTCAGATTATATTGCCAGGGAATTTTTATACACTGAAAACTTGAGGTGTAAAGGAAAAAAATTTTAAATTTTGTCTTCAACCTGCAATCTACAAATGCCCTTTCCCTATCTGGGCACCAGAATGAAGAATGCAATGTTGATTGGATCCAACCTATGAAGAGCTTCTTAACACCTAAGAAGTGCTCTTTGAAGTTCAGACTTTAAAAGGGCAACAAAAAGAGATTGTATCAGTAGGATGCCTTTTGGGACAATCAAAAGAAAACTATTTTCAAAGTGGCTCAAAGACTGAGAAAGTTTATTGACTTATAATAACTGCAAGTCCAGAACTTTAGCTATCTAGTGGCCCTGGGGACCTTTTCTTGCCTTTTTCCTGGCTCTATTTATGTACTGGTACCATTTCTGAAGAGGATTTTGCAGTTTTGGCATTCAGAGGAAGGTGGTGAGAACTTCTGTTCTGTGATCCTAATCATGGGTCTTTTAACTTACACTGAATCTGATCATTTAGAAATGGAAATCATGGCTAGGGGAGTGGAATGAATTATTTAGCTGAAGCTAAAAAAGATCAATACCTGCAGCTGGGCTGGAGTGGTTTGCTTCTTCTGAATCACAACGCTTGTGTAGGAATAAAGAAATGAGCACAAAGTGAACAGATAACAATGAGCATGGAAAATTTGTTGAGAATTTCCAAACCAACATTGGGGAATAAAACATATACAGGGTAGCAGATTGTATACCTAGTCTGAGTAAGGTAAAGGATTATAAATAACTGTAGGAATAACTATAGCTTGGTTGTGGAGTGAATTTATCAATATTTCCTTTCTAAAGTATTTCTGAAGATTTTACTGATGGATTTCTAAAAAAATTTCAAAGTTCTTGGATATAAAAGTATCTTTATTGCTTGCAAACAAGAATGTAAGTTTTTGAGGACATAGATTTCTTGAGTTCAGACCAATAGTAATCTTAACTTTCTAGATGTTGAACAATTTGTTTCTGAAAAATAGAATTGTGAAGGAGAATTGTGACCTCCTTAATTTTTGACCTTTTTATATGTTCCCCAGTTTACTGCCTGGTTGTTTTAGTTTTCTTTTTCCATTCTGTAATTATTAAGACTTCTATTTTTTCTTTATTTTTCATTATTTTCTTTCTCATTTTTTAACTGGTGTTCATGTAGCCTCTGTTGATTTAAATTGTCAGGTCTTTCCAGTTCAGTGAACTTAATGTTTATTTTCTTAATGTTTATTTTATTATTGTTCTTTATATTGTTAAACTTAATATTTATTTTCTTTGCTACTCATCCTTTATCTTCTACAGAGAACTATTTTTCATCAAATTGTTGCTATTGGAAATCTTATTATGAACTATAGGGAAATTTCTGGACCAATTTTGGGAACATTTTGAATACACTTTCCATGAGGAAGAAATTTCTTCTTATCCCACACTGTTCTGATTTATCGATACATTGCCCATTCAAATTTCAGGGACAATAAGTTGAGAAGTTTTGAAGTTTTCTTCTATTTCTTTCAGAAAACTATTTCACTGGAGAAAATTGGCTCTGACACCTCACATAGGTGTAGATGCTTGGGAACACTCTCAAGTCCCCTAGTCTCTATTCTTGCTGCTTCAAGCATGGCCCATGGGCCAGCAGCACTGGTGTCAACTAGAGGTTTATCAGAAATGAAGAATCTGGAGACTCATTTCAGATTTTCTGAATGAGAATCTGCATTTTAATGAGATTCTCAAGTAAAAGCATCATGTCTGAAAATTTAATGTGAATAAAATCTCTCAGAATCTTGTTCTGCACATTTAAGATTGGAACACATAAACAGATTAGGTAAATGTTATTGGACACATGACTGTATTTTTGAGTATTAAGTCTGTGAGAATAGCAATACTGTAATCTTCACTGTCCAAATCAATAGCCACTAACCACATGTGACCAACGGACACTTTAATTACTTTACATTGTGTTTCATTGTCCACAAGTGGTTACCTTATTTGACAGTACAGCACTTAGTGAGAATTTAATAGTTACTAATAAAAATTCACTTCCAGTTCTCTGATACCTCTTAGAGAAAGTAGATTTGGATAGGCATGAAATTCCTAATAGCCACACCTGCTGCCTTCCAACAAATTATCTTCAACTGTTGTCAGTGGAGTGTGCTCTATTTTCAAACAACTTTGCTTTTTGTCAAAATGGATTCTTCATCTATACCAAGAGGCTAATATAATTTTTCATAACCCTGATTTGCACAGATCTGAGCATCCCTGGAAATGACACACAGTTTCTGTATAGCAACCTTACTGTCTTTAGTTTTGGCACCTTGTTTCCAAAGCTTGCTGGGTTTGTGTCCCTGATAAATTATTTTTTTAAGATTTAGACTAATGCACCGAATAATAAGAAATTTTAATCAATGAAGTTTGAACATTATGATGTTTTTATGAAGTTTTAATTTGACTCAACTATTTTAAATATGACTTTTAATATAATGACAGTTAAAAAAATTGATTTTTTGACATATGAATTATCATAAATTATTTCAAATATAAAGCTCACTCGTCTTTCTAATACGTGCCACATATTATTTAGTGTAAGTAACATGATCATTGTTTTTACCAATGTAAATATTTTCTAGGATAGATTCATTGAACAGATATCATCTGACTAGGAACACGACGAGAATGAAGAAGTTAGTGAAGAAAGACAAGACTGGTGGGCAACCATGTGAGCAGCACAAGCTGAAGGGGGCTGTGTGAGAAGGGACCCTGATCTGACTGGAAGCAGAGCTGAGCCAGAAGGGTCGCTGCTTCCTTCATTTACCCCATCCACAATTATTCTTCATAATGTTGATCAATATCCACTGGAGTAGGAAAAAATGATGAATTGGAAGGTTAGTGCTCTGGAATGGAGGAGTGAAGCTTTTCTTAATTTCTCTGCCTTGATACTCAACCTCTGATCTAGAGCAAGTCCAGAATTGCCTCTTAAAAGCATTAGCAACCTCACATCTCTTCTTTATTTTCTTTTCTCGATTAATAACTCATTAATTTGCAATCTCAGGGACAGCACTGTCTCTATAAGCTTATTTAGTTTTATCAAAAGGAATTGTGGAAGATATGAGTACCAGAACTTAAGCAGATTAAAGCACAGTTGTTAAATCTATAAGCAGGCAAGATCTGTGAGTATTAAAGATACCCTGGGGCTGAATGGGAGCTTACTTTAGAAGTGTCATTGCTTTTATACTTCGAGGATTTGTGGTGAGACTTTTTTTTCATATTCCATTTAGAAAGTGGGTCATTAAGAATTGTCGTTTGCTGAAAAGTTAACCCTACATACTGTTATGTACCTTGAGAGGAATAAAGTCAATATTTCAAGCTAAAGAATATGAATACTTTTGAAAGTAGTCAGAAAATAATGAAAAATTTAGCATGTTCTAGAAGAGATGTGATATGTTTAGCTATTGCAACAATACATATATGCTATTGCCCTTGATCAGAAAAAATACATGTCAAATTCCTTTTTTGAAGATGTTTCCTGCAGTGCTGCAATAGATTTAACCTCCCAGGTAAGATGAATTTTACAATAGATCAAATCTGATGTTATATCATGGCATTCTCTTTTCTTCTTGTTTTTGATAGTCTCCTTTACACTTAGTATAAATAGCAGGTTAAATAAAAATATGACAAGGAGGAGGCTTCATTTTTAAATCTTTTTTTTCAGAATCCCAAAGTGAAAGGAAATGGTTGTTTCATTTAGCTTGTGAACATTAAGTTAGTACTTCATAGATGATAGATGTTATTAACCTTTCATAAAAATAAGCATGTTTTAAAATAAATTTTCATTTCCTTTTGTTTAGAATTATTTTAAGCACTTAGACATTCTATAACTATCTGATAAATATATGAATTTATAAAAATTAGCAATTTATAAGACTGAGAGTGAAGATGAGCAAGGTATCAGCCTAAAGAAGGAAGTTTTATTAACAAGGAAATCTAGGGTTTATTCAAAAAGACCCTGGTAGAATTAGAAGAAATTATTTTTATTATTCATAACATTAGTCACCATCTATTAGAGCAAAATGGAAACAAAGTGATTACCTGGAAGATTAGTATCTAAATTTTTTGAGCCTCAGGATGGAAATGTAAACTAAACTGTTTTCTTTCCCCATCACTACTTAAGCCAGTTATATTTCTTAGCCTGAACAATTTCTTCTTATCCTTAATATTTGATAAAATATTCCAGTAGCCTTGCTTACAGGCTTCATTGATTTCCCTGCCAAAGGACACTTTAGAAATAGAAATTCCTCCCTTGAAGTAAAAAGGAAGACTTTCAAGACCTGAATTTGGGAACTTCATAAAATTTGTACACAGTTCAATTCCACTACATAGTTTTCAACTTTATACTTAACAGCATATTGAGATCAAGTGTGAGTCATCCGATTTGGTGAGTATTTCTAAGATTCCCTACACACAGTAAAGTCAAAAGGAAATTTTCAACCTCTCATTTTACTAGTGGATTATTTTTCTGTGGTCGTCAGAAGAATGACTAAAATGAAGTGATCAAAACTCACATAGAATCAAGAGTGAAACTTGAGATTTACTGACCAAAATCACCAGATTCCTGCTTAAACTTCTGCTGCAGCCAGCCTAGGTAAACATAAAACTTACAATCTTGGAGATTGGAAATTTATAATTCTATAAGAAGAAATAGATAGAGTCTTAGAGAATTGTATGAACATATATTCTACCTTTTTATAAAGCCTTAGAGAATAGCATGAACATGTACTCTACGTTTTTATAAAGCCTAAGCTTGGATGAAATGTCTTCTCACTTATATCTTTCAACGAATGAATCAGAAGTCTAATATAAATAGTCTTGGAGAAAACACCATGTATTTATCAGCTGAATGGGGTATAGTCAGATCTGACATTTTGTCTTACAATTTTAATATATCTTCTTTTTAGTAGGAGAAATGAGAGTTTAAAACTTTATTGCAAGCAACACTTTAGGTACAATAATTCAACCATTTTTGTCCATTTGTGAACAGTTTTACAGTTTTTTTTTTAAGTTAACTGATGTTACTTTTCTGCTTATACAATTTATCAAGGAGCTATTTATGAGACAAAAAACTAATTCACATCATTGCATTCTTTATAATTTCACATTTTAAAACATGAAATTATCCATTTCCTTAATTTAGAGTTTCCTGGTTAGTCTCACTCATATATTCATGATGTATCATGCTGTATTTTTAAGCAAGGAGGATGAAGGCATTTATTTGAACATAATCACTTTTTACTCTCCTGTGGCCACACATACACACCTTGTCCTGGTCACGGTTGGCCATTAAGAGAACAAAAGAGAGCTACTGATGTGTTACTAAATGTCTTAAGGAACCAGTCTTTTTCCTAAGCAGCCTTTTTTCCGAATCTCAATGAGCATAAACATACACAAAGCACTTACTATGTATGCTGTGAATCATTTTACATATATTCTTTAGAATTAAATTCCAAATCCTTATCCTATTGTACATGTCAGACAGGATTCTAATAAGGAGGAGATGGCAAATTCATTCTGGGTGATTTGAGGAAGGTTTTAGTAAAGGGACTTTTTAGTTGATGGACTGAACCTGTATGCATGATTTAGGGAAGACTTTGGTGCTGTACAACAAGGTACAAAACTCTGAAACTAGCAAAGGTGGGGAGAGACATTGCCATCTTGAGGCCTTAAAATAAGGGGAAGGGATCATTTATAGGAACCCGAAGGAAGTAGCAGTGTGGAGAAAGAGAACTAATGGGACTTATGGTTTTCATAGAAGAAAGCTACTTAACAGGAAAGCGGTTTGAAGAGCAGATACTCCTTCATCACTCTGCTCCACCCTTCCGAACTCCTGCTAGTAGCCTACATTGGCAAATCTAAGTGAAAAGAGTATTTCCATTGCAGTAGAAATCAGCCTCCTGGTCACGGCAATAAGGATGGAGATGGGATTTGGAAAGGTAAGTGGAAGGCACCCATATAATCTCCACGCTTTCCAAGCACAGTCTACAGGCAACTCTGTCTATACCAACCTAGTCTACTGCTAGGATCGCTTCATCTACTATTTGTTCCCCAGCTCACTTTGTTCTGGCCTTTGGTACTTTTCTAAATAACTTTTAGAACTTTTAAACCTTTGAATGCCCATGCCTAGAACATTTTACTCCAGAGTTTAGGCTAGGTCTTCCATCCTTCTATGTCTGGTGTCAATTATCACCTCCTTTGAGAGGTCATATGCCATCTACAATGCCCCTCTCATTTAAATACTTTTTAACATAAAGATCTTTTTATTTTACTTACGTATTATGAAAATTATCTTGTTTACTTCTTTGCTTATTGGAATCTAAGTTTGCAGGGCAAAAGCTTGCGTATCTTTTTGATCACTGTATTTCAAGTGTTTAGAACAGTTCCTGGCATGTATGGCCAATTCACAAATTTTAAAAATTAGTGCATCTAAAATTAAATCCATACAATAATGTTTTTGATTTTGCAGATGAAGACTTGAAAGATATGTGTGTGACACTATTCAGTTAGTAAGTGATAGGACTAAAATGCAAGCAAAGATATCCTTAACTCATATCTTTTTTTTTTTTTTTTGGTACTGGGGATTGAAGTCGGGACCTTGTGCTTGCAAGGCAGGCAGTGGAACCACTGAGCTAAATCCCTGGCCCTGTCATGAGAGATCTGAACCATTAAGTTATATTGCCTCTTAAAAGATTAACGAGAAAGACGCTATGTCTTTGTTTGTGGCTTGTCAGACTTAATGAAGCTTTAAAGGATGACCAACTTGCAAACAAGGGAACAGTTTAACAATATAGAAGACGGTACTGATAGTCAACATCAATGATAGTAACAGACTAGAGAGGAGAATTTAGAATTCTTAACTCCAGCTCAGTAAATCTGTATAATGGCTGTTTCAGAATATACCTTTGGATGGTAAATATCTTTCAATCCACCATATTTTATTCAGAAAGCAACTTCTGTTCTACACTGCTTTTCATGATAGTTGACAAAAACAGAAACAGCTTGTTTGCTGAGATGTTAGCTGTTTTGATACAAAAACATAAAAAAGAAATGCAAAGTTAGTCCCCGTTGAAAAGGTACAATTTATACCCTTGCCTCATTTTATATTTAAATGAAGCTCATTTCTTCCCCTTCTTCTCTTGCTTTCTGAATCAGATCCAGTTGGAATGAGGAGAATAATGTCACTTCTGGTCAAAAATAGACATTTTTGCGTTTACGTAATCATTTCTACTATTCTTTTCTGGCTTTTGTTTCACAAAATGAAGACAAAAGCTGATAAAGATGTTGGCATGAAAGGTAGAAGTGGGAGGTAGTAGGAATGGGGAGAGGAGAATAGGAGAGCACATACATTTTAAGCATTCATAATGATATTATCTTCGCAATTTCCTTTTATGTATAGGTCTGCTGGAGCAACCCTTCCGTTAGGTTCCCTTTCTTCCTAATAGTACACATTTCTCACATCTGCAGCTCCTTGTTTTATAAAAAGCTATGTAGTTATGTGCAGAAGGGGAGATAAACACTGCCTTAATTATCAGAATTTTTCACCTTGACATTTCCTCTAACAATTTATAAATTTGTTTTTGGTTGGCAGTGAGAGATAAAGCATTTTATCTCTATAGTTATTTCATTTTACTCATTTTTGCATCCTAAACTTCTAAGCTTATCCTACTTACCAAGGTTGTGCTATTTCTAAGTTAGAGTCTAGGTCAATACATATTTACATACTCAATATTAGCTATAAGTCACAAAATTATCCAAAACCTGGTCCTAGCCACTTATTGTGCTGAAGGCTCTAAATTTTTAAGATGATTATTTTTAAGATTTCAGTATCCCTTTAATGATTTCATAGTATCATTAAGCATAGGATGGTTGAAAAATACATTTATTGTTTCCACACATCAAAGTTCTCAAAAGACAAAATAAGCAAATTTTATTTAAAGACCTTGATTCCCTTTTATTTACAATTCAATTATAGGGCAACACCTCATTACCATGGGTATTCCAGTGAGCCAAGAGGCAGATTTTAGCTTTATAGACAGAAAAAAGACTGAAGAAAGCAGAAATAGAGAACAAAAGCAGGTTGGTAGTTTCAAAGTTGCTTTCTGCATAGGGTTAAAAGAGAGGAGACTTTTAATATGTGGGCTCAGGTAAGCTAGGTTCCTTTCATTTGGTTGCTGTGAGTCTGCTGTTTTTTTTTTTTTTTTTAATTAGTTCCTTCCAGGGACAATTATTTGTGGCTCCAAATGAGTGACTCCATTCTGGTCTGATCTGGTCTGTTAGAGTCTAGAGGAGGAAGCTTGTCCAAAACAATAGGGTTTTATAAATTTTATTTAACATGGTGATTCTGAAAAGAATACTGGGCCAAAATATAGGACAGCTTAAAAGGTCATACAACATATTTAACAGCTAGTAGTTCTGTTTTATTGAAGTGTAATCTGACATCGAGCACATTATTGTTAGTCTTGTCATGAGGGGCTAGCTAATGCTGACTACCTTGAAATGATCATAAATGGTCCATTTTTGTGTTTGATTGTTATTTTATTTATTTATTTTTTAATTCCAAGGCGGATTGGGAATAAGAGACATTATGAATTTAGAAGTTTCTCACATATCATCTTAAGGAAAGAGACTCAAAAGAGCTTTAGGAAAATGAGCTATCATGACAGGCTGTGAAAACTTAAGGCATTGTTGTTTCTGTGCTATGTTGTTTGTTGCTGGAGTCTGTCACTAAAGTTATGATACAGAGTTTTCAAAGATAACTTTTATGATGCATATTGGCCTAATGTTAAATGGAGCTGTTTTATTGAGCCTGTGCTTTCCACACACCCGAGTCCATGTTCTTTAAGAGGGTAGAACATTCTATGTCCCTGTGATGTAGTGGGGCCCCTGGAGAATACTGAGGTTGACCACTGAAGCTACTGCGTGGCTGTCTTGGCAAATAGTTCACAAGCCTGAATTAAACTCTGTTGTTCAAAAGGGGAAGTTTGCAACCTGCATCAAGAACTACCTCATCCTCCTGGTGGGTTTTACAGTTCAGCCCCGACAAGGTGTTTGAGGCTGTAAAATTAGGCTGTTTGCCCATTTGAAAATTTGAAATGCTCATAGTCAATATAAAGCCAGTTCAAGTCCTAATTGAATTTATCAGGCCGTAGTACGTTTATGAATGAAAACAACATATCAGAGGCAAAAGTTAGAGAAAGTACAACATAAAAGACCTGTTTTAGGAGTAGTAGGAGCAGTTAAGCTCAGCAGAAATTGTGCCAGCTCATTTCTTAATTTTTGGAGTCTGAGTATATGGGTGAGTTTATGGTATTGAGGGGATAATCCATACATTCTCTCTCCTCTCCAACTCTGTTTTCCTTTCCCAGCATTTTTATTCTTGAAGCATCTTGTAATTGGAAACACACTATAGCAGAGTGAATGGCTGGAAAATGTGGCAGGGTGATCTCTAAAAAGATGATCTAGGTTATCCTCATTTTGCAAGTTAAGGAATAGTTCATAGGTTAATGTACCTGCTGTACATTTCATTAAATGACAGAGGTGATTCCAGTATTTGTACGATTTCAGAGCCTATATTTTTAATTCTCACATTTATTGCCCATCCTACTAATATAGTACAGATAATCATACCTTCCCTGGTCACTGTCCCAAAGTTTAAGGGAAATATGTGAAAAATTGAAAACTACTTATTTCTCTTCTTATTTTATCTATATTATATTAAAAAAATAACCCAGTGATGAGCTCAAACATTGGGAGAGGTGAGGCTCACCAGGACGGGACTGGAAGGAGACAGGAGAGGGCCAGGAGCCATGGTGGGGCACTCCAAAGCCCAATGTGTGATCTGTTGCCTGCTTGAAATTCCTCATTTCCTTAGGAGGAAAATGGAACTGAGCTCATTCCTGCTTGAGCTACTCACATTTGCAACCCAGATGAATACAATGATGATCGAGACATGGATGTTACATGGTAAATCCTGATGGGAAAATTCACCTAGATTGAGTATATGATTCACAGAGAGCTCTTAAAAATCCCGGAAGCGATTTCCCAACAATCATCATATTGCTGTATAATGAGAATCATAAACAGCTCAATGAAAAGAATATCATGATATTGTGGTTATAGGAAAATTAAACACATAATCATTTTGGCATAGAGTTTAGTGATATTTCTACCTTTGTGTCTCAACTCTGTATTAATTATAGTCAATTATATTTGGGGGAGGGCTTGATATTTTGTGATTTTTTTCAGTTCTTTGATTTCTGTTGAAAGTCTACAGCTTTGATGCATTCTTGAAACAACTCTAATAAAGTAACATGTTTTGTTCCTTGTTTAATAAAATAAAGCCGGCAGGATGCCTTACTTTCAGAGATATTTGATGATGAAGTATCCCTCTCAGTGAGTTGAGAGGAAAAAGCAATGGATTTTTTATGAGCTCTAGGATGCAAAGTACCTAAGTATAATTCACTGTTCTTTATGTGACTTTCTTACAACATCCTGTTTTCCCTTCTCTAGTTCTTTTGAAAAATTTTCACAGTTGTTGGTGTGCTGCTAATCAGTTTAGCCTGTGAAATCCAGGATGGAACAAAGTGCATTACTGGTGCAGGAAGATGAGCCTTTTATTTTTAAGTAAAACAGCACAGCTACTTGACACCCTTTTTTCATTTAAAAAGAACTGAAATTTACCAAAATTCTAAATAAAGCATAGCTTTTATTGTTTTCCTAATTTATTATATTAAAGCTAAATAACAAATTAATATTAAAATATAATACATATTAAAAATAAATATAAATGTCAGTTTTAAAGCATAGGGTTTAGTCTTAGGCCTATTATTATTATTAATTATTATTATTATCATTGTTTTAGTTTTGGTACTGGGGATCAAATTCAGAACCCTGTGCTTGCCAGGCAGGTGCTGTGCCACTGAGCTACATACCTGGCCCTATAGGCTTTTTATTATTATATATATGTGAGACACTGTTAGAAATAGCTTTGTCTTAATGTCGCAAACATCCAGCCTAGCATCTGAGCAATACCTTGCAGGATGTTATAACAGCAAGTCATGAGTAAATGACAGCCAGAAACATATTGTCTTCGCTTATGTGGTTATTGTAATTGCCTACAGCATTTTGAGGCTCTGCTCATGTCCATCTACATTTCAAAATTTGCTTTCATTATAATAATTGATTATGGTTTAGCCATTCAAATTCTGCCAATATAAGGGAAGCTGAGACTTTTATCTTCAACACAGTCATTTACCTTAAGGCCAATACAGACAAATTGAGTGTTAGACTGTGAGGAGTAATTTTCAAGATCTCAGTTGCCTTCACTTTTGGCTTTACTTTGGGAGTTCACAAATTATTATAGAGTAACATTCTCTATCCTTGGTAAACATTCTTCTAGTATGAGCACTTGTGTTTTATACAATGAAAAATTCTCTTCATTTAAAAATTTTGTTAAACAAGTCTATTTGTATTGAGAAAAGGGTTGGTATAGTTTATCTTTTACAAACAGTTCAAAGGCAATTTAATAAGTCCCTCAAAAATAAAGCCCCTCAAAAAATAAGCTCCTAAAGATAAATACACTTTCCTTCTTCTGGAAGTTAAGTATGTATCTTGACAAACTCATAATGAGAACACTTGGTAAGAATATTCTCAAAATTTATCTCCTTAAGAAGACTTTCCTGATTGCTACCAATAACAACTTTAGTAAAAACTTGTTAAAAAACATGTAAGATTCCTGGGTAAATTATTTAAATACTAGACTTGTCCCAACTGAAAGGTCAAGACCCCCAAAGTATACTTGAAACCTCACTTCCATCAGGAAGTGGGTCATCTCAACTTGTGTGAAATTTTTAGGTTCTCTTGCTGGCTAGAGAAACATTTTTTATTTAGTGGCCAGAAAAGTAAACAGCTTAAGTGACATTTAAAGCAGACAGTATCAAGAAGAGAAAAAATTATAAACTTCTCTGATCTCTCTGCAGAGAAGATTCTCCTCATCAAAATCTATATTCTTTGTCAACCTGGAGAAAGAAATAAGAAATATTTGGATGCAATGGAGGGGAAACAGTACAAATTTCAAAAAGAAAAGAATTGGAAACTTTACTCAGGCATATGTATTCCCAGGCAAAGACTCCTGAACCATAGAAGGTTCAGCTTTGGTGTAACGATTTGAACTTGCCAAACTTAATCTCAGTAGCTTTGCAAGATAAACCTGAAGTGACTTCAACGGTGTTCAAAGCCTCCTTGTGATCATCACAAATTTGATTTTCCTGTGCTTTCCAAATCAAAATCTGTTTATTTACTGAGATGTAAAGCAAATTTGGCTCCTGTTTTTGATGATAATATCGTGACAAGCATATCGCTGATGTTATAATATCTTGAGACATGTACTATCCTTATCTCCATCTTCAGATGACAAAGTGAAGGATCATGGGAAATTAAATAACACACCCAGGGCTGTGTAACTAGGGAGAGGCAGAGCCGGGAATTTCCTCTAGTGCTTCTGACCTCAGACCTCATATTCTCCAGTGCTCTCTGTAAGATGTGGGATGATGCTGAGTTATGGGATTATCTATATATCATTTGTTATTAGGAACGATTTTTAAGTCTTGAAAATGCCTTGAAAGTTTCTGAATAATTGAATAGAAATATATAATCTAATGATATATTTAGGAATAAACTACCACCATTAAGACTTGATTCTGATACATGATCTTTCATCTTGAAAACGTAATTTTAGTTACAAATATTCTGACCAGCGTGCATGATGGCCTTTGCTGTCTTTGATTTATTGTCTAGCTTATCTCTCATTTGCTAAAAAGAATTAAAAAATCTCTAATCCTGATTGTAGATTTGTCTATGTCTTCCTTTAATTCTGTTAACTTCTACTTTTGAATGTTGATGCTCTCATTAAAAACATGCACAGTTTTTAAATATGTTTTTGATGAATTGATATTTAATTTTTATGTAACAGTTTATCACTAATAGCTATTGATTTGAAATCTTTGTTACAAAGCTGACAATACAGCTGCTTCATTATTGTAATTATTGTTTACATGGAATTTCTTCCATCCATGTAGGTGTATTTGCATATTTGAAGATTTTTTTTATAGACTGAGTTTAGATGAATGTACATTCTTTTCATTCCAACAATATCTGCCTTTTAATTGAATTTTGATTTCATGTTTAATTGAATTACTGATATGCTTGAGCTTGAGTTTGCCATTTTATTATTTGCTTTTTAAATTGATCTTTGTTTTTCATTGTCTATTTTCCTGCTTTTTAAAAGTGTCAGAAGTCTGTTTTATTTTTCTTGATAACTCTTTAAGCTGTAAATCTGTGCTACTTTCTCAGAGGTTGAATGAGGGCTTCCAATCTATATACTCTTAACTTTCAGTAGGCCATTTAGAATTTGTATTACTTTATATGTAACATAGAAACCTTGAAACCAAATAGGTTCATATTCTCCCCCAGGTTTTATGCAATAGTTATTTTATATGTATATATATATATATTGCATTTTAATAGGTTATAAATTGTAGAAGAAAATCATATAATATTTGGTTTAAACAATTATATGTATTATTAAAAATTGAGATAAACAAAACAAAACAATTTGTTTTCATTTAGCCAGATAATCATTACTTCTGCATGTGCCAGTCAACTTTCTGTCACTTTGACAAAAAGCCTGAGATGAAAATTTAAAAGGAAGAAAGATTTATGTTGCCTCATGGTTTCAGATGTTTCAGTCCATGGTTGGTGGCTAGTGCTGAGAGAGAGAGTGAGCACAGTGGGATGCCCTTTAGGGTCGCTCTCCTAATAACCTTCTACTATTCCTTCCTCCTAAATTTTACACCTCCTAATAGCACTGCTCAAGGCACCAAGTGGCTTTTGGGAGACATTTGAGATCCACACCACAATACCCATATTCTTCATTCCTTTCTCAGCTATTGCTTTTTCATATGTTATCATTCCTTTAGACTTAAAAATCTTCTGTTATTATTTCTTGTTTTAATGAATCTGCTGGTGACTTTACTATTGTTTTATTGTTTTCTTAAAATCATTTCATTTAGGTGTGCTTGACATACAAAAAATGGTAGAAATTTAACACAGATTTATTAATGTTTAGAGATAATTGCACAACTGTGAAACCATCAAATCACCTCCAGTATCAGTTCCACGAATATATCCATCATCTCTTTGCTTGGCTGTTCACCCCTTTTTGTGCTTAGAGCACATAAGGTCTATTCTCTTAGCAAATTTTTAAGTATAAAACAGCATTGTTAATCATGGGCTCCAGGTTGTACAAAAGAGCTCCAGAATTATTTATTTGTATAATTGAAACTGTGTAGCACTTGACCAACAATGCCTCATATGCCCCCATTCCAGCCTTTAGCAATCACCATTCTACTCTCTGCTCCTGTGTGCTTAACTATTTCAAATTTCACACATAAGTGAGAGCACACAGTATTTCTCTTTCTGTGTATAACATTTCATTTAACATAATGTCCTCTAGGCCCATCCATGTTGTCAAAAATGACAGGACTTTCTTTTCTTAAAGTTTTGCCTTTATTTTTGAACTGCATTCTTACTGGATGTAGAATTATGGTTTTTGGGGTTTTTCTGATCAGCACCTTGAAGATTTTATTCTACTCACATTGGGCCTTCATAATTCCTCATCATTGAATTCCTCTTATCTTCTGTGTAATGTATTACTTTTCTTTTCTGCCTTCAAAATTATTTTTACTCAACTTATTAATTATAATTTGCCTAAGTAGGACTTTATTCATTTTAATGTTCTTTGTACTCATTAAATATCTTGAAAAATAAAATAATAAATGAAATTTGTGCCCAGCTATATAAGATAATAAACACCTGGGAAATAATGTCACAACAAATAATTATAAAAGCTTACCTTTATTTGACCTTAATTCTTGTAAAATTATCTATATCAGTAAGCATTTGAGCCTTAAATACTCTCTGAAAACAAATATTGGTATAAAGAGTATATAAAGAAAATAAAAGAATACATTAAATTTGTGCCCAGCTATATAAGATAATAAACACCTGGGAAATAATGTCACAACAAATAATTATAAAAGCTTACCTTTATTTGACCTTAATTCTT
>NW_004624745.1:13358101-13383236 GCF_000247695.1 Heterocephalus glaber | reverse complement strand
ATTCTTGTAAAATTATCTATATCAGTAAGCATTTGAACCTTAAATACTCTCTGAAAACAAATATTGGTATAAAGAGTATATAAAGAAAATAAAAGAATACATTAAAAGATATCAGTTATGAAAAAAATTTCCTCAGAAAATGTGAATGACTTCCTTATCAACTACTGATGCATCCTAAAGGTATGATGAGAATTTTCTGATAATCATAGCATCATGGACCTTCAAGGTTGAAGGTAGCTTTCAAGGTTATCTTGTTCAAAAATGCTGTTTCCTGAGTATATTATACCTTCCAAATGGTAATGCCTATTCAAGTTTATTACTATTTCTGATGACAACCTCACTATCTAACTTAAGATGTCTAGCTTACACTCCCATCTGTTTCCCAATTTCAAATATTCTCATTGTACTATTTAGTTGCACAGTAAATACAGGAGTAATACTGTCATCACTGTCTTGTTCTAATGTTTTTCATACATATGGAAGGATCTTGATGACGTGCTAAATTAGATTTTAAAAGGCCAATTATAAAGGCTAATTTCTAAATTCTCCCTTCTAAATTCTCCTTAAGTTTCATCACTGATTCAACTAGTTTGGAGTCTATAATCAGGCATTCAAAGTATATGGCTGGCCCAGAAAAACTGACATTGATTTAAATTGCTTTAATAATAACCATCCTTGCACAAAAGAGAGCATGTAACATTGTTCTTCCACTTAAGTCAAAGGAAATTTCACAGCCAGCATTGATGGTATTTTCTGAAGCCAGCTTTAAATTCATGACATTTTGGTAAGTGGAACAATGTGATACTCACTGTTCTAGAAATATATACTAAGATGGATGTCACCAAACCACCAATATTCCTCCAAGTCAGAACACTTTTTAACACTGCTTGAGAATCTCCTTGTTGTTCTCATCATTCAGTCAAAGCTTTCACCCTCACTGAACCAAGTTACCAGATTTTAAAGTTTAAAAAAATCTTCATAAAATATTTGCAGTTAATGTGCATCAATAGCCGCCTGAATCCTGATAAATAAATTATATGTTTCCTTAAAAATGAATGATTCTCTCAGGAAAAACATCAACAAAAAGAATATCTCCATATCTAGTTGTTCTAGGAAATCATAATATACCAAGAGGCTAAAACTACCGCATGAAGAATTCAGAAACACTGTAGTGAATGAAATATAAGACTCTTCCAAGCAATCTAAAATGGAAACACCACTTTCCCCAAGATAACTGTCTATTATTAGGACACATGATTTAAAATTAGAGCAATGTATACAATAAAACCAATTTTGATATATTAAAATGAAGTTATATGCAACTTACTGGTTTCTATGCTTATAATGACAACTTTCTTCTTAGTCCATGATATCTTTTTTATAGCTTTATATCCAGCTATTACAAAAACATCAAGTGCCAAACCTGAAATTCAAAGGAATTTGTTGACAGAAGGAAGGAGTTAGTGAAATAAGTAACCATACCATCTCACTTTTTTTTCTACTCTGGAAGTTTATCTAGTTCCAGTTATCCCAGCAATATTCTTTTCCAACCAGAGTGGGCCATAGGAATGAAAATATCCACAGATGTGGTGTGGAGTAGTCTCAGGACTTTTTAATTTCAAGAACTGTATGGGGACCAGGTTGCTGGGCTGAGCCTTCTTCCTCAGCATAAGGTTTCCTTCTGCTGAGAACGTAGAAGTAATTTAAGTTCTCTGAAAGATTTTGGGATAGGGTTGCAAGATAAAGACGCCTGTTTAATTTATATTTCCAATAAATAGTGAAGACTTTTTTTTTGGTATCAGTATGCTCCAAATATTACTTGGGACATATTTATCTTAAGTATCATGTTTATCAATCTATCTGAAATTCAAATTCCACATCCTTCTCTACCTTAATTCTTGCTAACCCACCCTGAGCTGAAGATGTCTCAGTGCAGGGCTAATCTTGATTCTAGAATAGTCTATGTGAGGAGGTATAGACTCTGGTTCAACCCACTCAGTTATTATATCTAGTAATAATTTCACATTTTTTGCCTTCTATTTTTTAAAGCTTGTGAATATGCATTTTTGATTAATCACATTTTTCCTGTAATAAAAGACAGGCGCTAATCTGTGATGACACTGCTGACATAGAGCATCACATAGAAAAGAGTCTCTGAAAAAGAAATGCCATAATAAAGAAGTGTCCACGCAGGAAGCAATATAGGAACCATTGTGAAAGAAAAAAATATTGTTTGAGGATCAGCAGGGGGCACTAAAATACCACAAGAAAATGTAACTGTTATGTTCTTAAATTATTTTTCTTTTGCTTTAACTTCAAATTGATAATACTATAAAGTCTGTGCTTTTTATCTTTATTATAGCTGATAGTGTATCTTTTCTTTTTTAACCCTCAACGTGTAGGTGCACTTAACAGATTTTTGATCTACCAATTTTTAAAAAAAGTTCCCGCTCCTTATCTGCATTCTTGTTTGTTTCTCATTCAGTATTCACATGCAGTGCCATTTTCCTCCCTTTGAGAAACATAGAGTAATTAGGATTTTTCACAGACAAGTGATTACCTAATAAATGACCTTCTGCAGGCAGCTCTATTAACATGGAGCAAAAGGATGTTTACTACAAGCAGTGACCAAGAAGAAGGTGCAGAGAGAAGACAAGCTCTGCATAACCAGCAGCTTCTTCCGCTCTAAGAATAATGAAGGCATTTACTGAACTAGTAGATCTTCACTAAAAATAATTATGAGCCTGACAGGACTCTAAACTATAAACACAAATTATGATTGGCTATTGCACGACACTTCATTAATTCCATGGAAGTCCAAGGGTAATGTAATAATGCTTATATTCACATGGTACTTGGCAAGCAAGGAAAAAAAAATGCAAATAAATAAACCAAGAAAGGATGAAAAGGATCCAGATTAATTTTCACATGTCTTATCTGATTCTGTTAGCTGTTAAAAGGTGAAAAAATTATGAACTCTAAGCAGAATATCTTTGAAGTATATTGCTGTAGAGGTGTAATTTTTTATAAAGCAAATTGCTACACGATTTGTTGAATAGGACATTGGATACTTTCATCTGTTCCTTTATTTCTATTTTCTTTCTACTTAAAAAATATAGCTTAAAAATATAGGATTTGCTTTGGATTATCCAGGCTATCTGGTTTTAGGTAACTTGTAGATTCCTGGTGAATGATCTTAGACCATAGAAATTTAGACATGGGCAAACTTAATGCTTTGTTAATGACCACAGATAGTTCTTTAATTTTACACAAGAAAAGGAAAGTACAGAAGGTTGCTAAGAACGCTTTCTGAACAGAGGGAATCTATTCACTTGGTAGCTGAACTGGTGATAAGTTCCAAACTTCTTGACTCCAATCTAGTCTTTGTCATGCTCTCTCTTTTTTTCATCTTCCTCTCTATATTTTGTTGATTTATTGTTTAAAATTGACAAATAAACATAGAACATGGTGTTTCAAAATAAATAAACATTGTGGAATGGCTAACTCAAGCTAATTAACATATGCATTGTCTCATATACTTATAATTTTTTGTTGTGAGAAATTTAAAATCTCCACCTAGTGATTTTTAAGCATATAATCCATTGTTATTAACTATAGTCATCATGTTGTACAATAAATAGCTTGAACTTATTCCTCTTGTCTACCTTAAGTTTTGTATGATTTAAGCAAAATGCCCTGCCCCACCACCAACCCTACTACTACTTTCAACTTCTATGATTTCAACTTTTGTAGATTCTGCATAAGTGAAATCAGGCATCATTCATCTTTTAGTGCTTGGCTTGTTTCAGTTCATGTCCTCCCGGTTTATCCATGTTGGCATGCATGATAGGATTGCCTTCTTTTTGTAAGTCTGAAAAATATTCCATTGTGTGTATGTTCTATGCTTTCTTTATCCATCAGTCTATTGATGGACACTTCCATATTTTGACTATTATTAATAGTGCAACATGAACATGGAAGTGTGGATAACTTTTACCATACTGATTCTCTTTCCTTTGGATACCTACACAGTAATGGGATTACTTGATCATATTTTAATTCTATTTTTAATTTTGTGAGGCACATCCATACTATTTTCCATAATGGCTGCACTAATTTACAGTGCAGTGTGCGAATGTTTCACATTTTCCACTAAGTGTGCAAACATTTCTTTTTGTCTACATCCAGTCCTCTTACTTTTTGGTGATAGTCATTTTAACAGCTATGAGATGGTATTTCATTGTAGTATTAAATTGCATTTCTCTCATTGTATTAGCCTACTTTCCCATTGCGGGGATACAAAATTTGACACTCACAACTTAAAAGAAGGAAGATTTAATTGGCTCATGCTTTCAGTCTATCATCAGCTGACCTCAAGGCAGAAACATTCTGAGGGAAGGATGTGGAGGAGCAAAGCTGCTCAGTTCTCTGTGGCTGGGGAGCAGAGAGAACAGTACCACAGAGGAATGAATGGGCAAAAGACCATGTATAGTAAGTACCCAAGGCCACACCTTCACGTCTCACCCAGACCTACCCCAAAGCATGTTTTGCTAATCTATTAGGCATTTCTTAATCCAATTAAGTTGACATATCAGGATTAATGGTCAGAATGCACCTCTTATCAACTTCACATTCAAGCACATCTTAAAATCATACTTACTGTCTAAAAGTCAATTGGTATATGTTTGGGTATGTTTCTAGGCTCTTTGTTCTTTCCCGTTGGTTGATGTATCTGTTTTTATGGCAGTACCATACTGTTTTCATTATTATAATTTTATAGTATATTTTGACATCAGGTAAAGAGGTGCATTCAATTTTATTTTATATTTTTGTCTAAGCTTGCTTTGGTTATTCTAAAGCTTTTTGATTTTATATGGATTTTAAGATTTTTTTTCTATTTCTTGAAAAATGTTAGAATTTTGATAGGGATTGCATTGAAACTGTAGATCACATTGGATAGTATGGACATTTTAGCAATATTAATTTTTTCAATCTATGAACAGAGGATAGCTTTTTATTTACTTACATCTTTACTTTTCTCATTAATATTTATAGTTTTCACTGTATAAGTCTTTTAACCATTAGTGAAATTTATTTCACAAATATTTTTTTGTGGGTATTATAATGGGATTGTTGTTTTGGTTTCTTTTTCAGATAGTTCATTACTAGTGTATAGAAATGCTGTTGACTTTGTGTGTTGATTTTGTGCCCTCAATTTTATTGAATTTATTCTAATAGACGTTCTTTTTGGTGGAATCTTTAGGGTTTTCTATATACATGATAATGTAATTTACAAATAGGGACAATTTAAGCTTCTAGTTTCTTTTAGATAGTCTTTTAAAAATGATCTTAACCATTTTATATCATTTGGTTGGAGACTTTAATCCACTTACATTCTGAATAATGATTTACGTTAGGTAAGCACTTACTATTATCATTTTGTTAATTGTATTCTGGTTGGGTATTGATCCTTTGTCCTTTCCTCATCTTTTGCTCTTGCCCTTTGTAAATAGGTGGATTTCTCTAGTTGTACGATTTGATTCTTCAGTTATCTTTTATGTATCTTCTATAGGCTTGCTTATTTTAAATATCTTATAGTACAATAGGTGGTATTAAGTTGATAATTAACTTTTCATAGACATTCATACACATCACTTCGATCCTCTGCATTTTAACTTCTTAATGTTAGTTTACACTTTTTGTGCTATGTATTCTTTAACAATGATTGTAGGTATTGCCATTTTTAATAGTTTTGGCTTCATAATAAATATATATGTGATTTACACATCACCATTACAATACTTAAGTACTCTTAATTTGATTATGTGCTTACTTTTACTGGTGAGTTTTATACTTTCTTTTTAAGTTAAATTATTATTTGTATTGGTACATGTTTATAGTCATAATGATTACATTCCTTGTGGGGAGTTGTTACATATACATAACACAATTCTTTTTCACCCTCTCCCCCTCCTCCACAACATGTACTTTTATTTCAGCTTAGAAAATTCTTTTTAGAAGTTCTCAGCAGTCCAGGTCTCATGGTGATGTGCTTCTTCAACTTCTGTTTCTTAGGTAAGCCAACTGCTCATTTCTGAAGGACAACTTTGCTGGGTACAGTATTCTTGAATGGAAGTGGTTTTTCATTTAGTCCTTTATATATAAGTCCTATTCTCTCCTGGGTTGAAAGTTTTTGATGAGAAGTTGGCTACTGCCCTTATTGGTTCTACCCTACAAGCAATTTGGCTCTTTTCTCTTGTTACTTCTAAGTTCTCTTTTTTGTTTTTTGATTTTTGACATTTTGACTATAATATGCATTGCTGTGGTCATATTTGGATTGAATCTTGAGACTATTGACTTTCCTATACTTGAATATTTATCTTTCAATGGATTTAGAAACTTTTCTTCTTTTATTTATTTTTAAAATAATCTTTTCCAACTTTATCTTCCCTTCTCCTTCTTGAATCCCTGTAGTTGAAATAGTTGTTTTTTCAATGCTTTGCCACAATCACATATACTACATTTATGTTTTTTCTCTGACTATATATTTTCAAATAATATTTGAGTTCAGTTTATTTCTTTTATTTTTTGGTTTGGCCAATTTTGTAATTAATACTCCAAAGAAAATTTTTACTTAATCATTATGTTTTTCAGCTTCAGAAATTAATATATAGATATATAATATCATAATGTTTATAATAAAAATATATATGATTTCTCTTTTTTTCTTCTTCCTGACTTTACTTTTGCTTCTTTCTTTCCTTTTTTTGTGTTGCTGGAAATCAAATCCAAGTCCTTACTCATAGTAGGCAAGTTCTTTACCACTGAGCTATTCTCACAGCCCTTTCTGTTTATTTTCTAACTTTGATGGTTATTTGTTTTCTGATTTCACTGAATTGTTTCTCTCTATTTTCTTGAAGTTCATTAATATTTCTTAAAGCAATTATTTTGAATTTTCTTATTAAATAGCATATAGATTTTCATTTTTTAGTTAGCCACTGGGAAATTATTACATTCTTTTGGTGGTGTTATATTCCCTTTGTTTTCCACATTTCTTATTGTATTACATTGAAGTCTATTATTTGAGGAAATAAGGATTAATCCCATTCTTCTCAGACTGGCTTTGTCTGGGAAAGCCTTCTTTAGCCTATCTGTAGATTTTAGGCAGACCATGAGCAGACTTTGTCTTGAATTCTAGTGTTGGCTGGCCTGGTACCTGGGTGAGTAGATTGGCAGGCCTGGCATCTCATCCTAGGAGCTGAGCCTGGAGTTTGGCACCACTAGCTTGTGCTTGTTGATTCAGTCTGCAGAGCTGGGCATGAAGCTGGTATTCACAGAGACCAGCCTGAAGCCTGGGTCCACAAGTGTTAGTCTGTAACTGATGTGGACTTTAGAGTCTGAATCTATAGGAACCTCAGCTCAATGGGGCTTACCTGGCACTGGAGTGACCTGGGGTAGGACTGGAGCCTAAGTCCTCTGAAGCCTGGTGCCATGGGGACCAGTTGGAGACTGGGACAACTTCCCAGAAGGCTGGATGTACACATCCTAAGGTGCTGGCCTTAGGTCAGGGAAGGCCTGTGTTATTTGACTGGGTTTCTGACTTCTCTTTTTGTAGTATGACGTAGTCATTCAATATATATGTAATATTATTTTTAACAACTTAATACAATATGATCCTTTAGGAAAAAAAGGTAAGAATAGATTCCATATGCACTTTGTAAATGTTCCTGCAACTTAATGAAGGATGTTTTCAAAACATTCACAGGGATGACATCTTAGTCTATTCAGGTTTCTGTAGTAAAATGTTATAAATTCAATAGTTTATAAAGAGCAGAAATTTGTTCTTCATTCACAGAAGTTGTAATGTCTAAGATTAGGGCAGGGTCCTGGGGAGGTGTGTTTCCTGATTCATAGATATTGACTTGTTACAGCATCCTCTCATGGTAGCAAAGGCAAAGCAACTCACTTGGACCTTTGTAAAATAAGAGAACCAATTTCCTTTATGGGAGCTCTGCCCTCATTATATAATCAGCCCCCAAAGCCACTATCTCTTACTGGCATCACCTTAGAGATTAGGTTTTCAACATATAAATTTTTAGGGCACAAATGTTTAGATCATAACAAGTGAATTTGAAGAATCATTAAGAAGTGGTCCAAAGGAATAAACACACCAGTTAATTGGCTTCTCTGTTGGTGTAATTGCAATTCATTTCCAGAGAAATCACTGGAAAAATGCATACAATATCCAATAATAGAGAGGTGCTGTTCAGTAAGACTGCTTTACTCCCTGTCAAGATACCTGAGAATAGAACAGTTAGGGATGAACATTTCTGCTCACCAGTTAAAGCACATTACCTCCTCAATAGCAATTTTGAGTTGTGTGCCTTCTTTGCATTTGGCTGACTCTGTCAGTTCAGTCCATGCCCAACCCATTCTCTTCAATATAATTAAATCAATTTTATTATGCTGAGTCTGTGATGACTCAGTGTGACTGTGTTAGCAGCCACTGGAAATGGTTTGTTCACTACATTTCATGCTGGTTTTCTTTCTATTAACAAAAATGGAATTTTTCAGGCTTCATTACAAGATTAAATTTCTGATAGAATTAAAGATTGTTGATCCCTTCTAGGCAATTTTCCTCTTGGGAACTACCACCCTGAACACGAGAGTTCCAAACTGCTATTTCTCCAGGGATGCATTTTTCTCTGCTCACAGGGAAAAAGATCACAGTATATCACTGAACTTGGCAAAGGAGGTAAACAGTGTGCAAATGAATTATTTGAAATAAATGGAAAAATGTCTTCCAGAATAGAGCATGTACAAGCTACACGACACTGACTGGGACTCTAGGGACATAGTTGGTTGAGATTTTTACAAAATGTTAAAAGATACTTTTCAATTTCGTAAAACAATGATTTGGGTTTTCTTTTTGGGTATTCAAGATTCCAGTAAACTTTCTTTTAAATGGCCTACTGATTAGCTCTCTCTGTATTGCAAAAAAAAAATCTTTCAGAAACATTAAAGCATTGCTTGTTTGTTTTTAGAATATATGTTGAGCTATCAGTCCATTTTTTGTCACAGTTTATCAAGGGATTAAGGAGCCTGTGGCTAACAGATACAGATCCTAATAAGAGCAAGAGGGCAAACTAGTACTCATTTACCAGACAGGTTTGATTGAAGTACCGTCTTGGTAATGACATATTCTTCCTTATGGTAGATTAAAGAAGGTAGTTGAGGTCAAGAAAATGCTTTAAGAATTTATGAATAAAAACATGTTTTCAGTAGAGACATTATTTAACCCAATATTAAAAGTGAGTTGATAATCTCAAAAGATGTTAAATTTAAAAATTCTATCTGTAATGAATTATTTTTCTCAAGGAGCTTAAATTATACATCTAAGAGGATCTCTGTGTTAAACCTCCATGGACTCATCCCTAGTCTCTTCGTTTTCTCATTTCTGTCAAGATGGGATTTACTATATTAGGAAAAGGAAAATTCGATTGATGCTTGGTTTGCGTATTCACATTATGTACAAAACCATGTAAGTTCTCACAAAAAGTCTATAATTTAGGTGGGAAATGAAGTTGGAATGATCAAGCTACTTGATCAAAGTTACATGGTAGTGAGTTGCAGAAGTGAAATATAAATTTAAGTCTGTCCAGTGTAAAAATCCGCGCTATACAGTTCCCCTACATTACACTTATAAGGTTGAATTCTATGGATAAAAAATTCTTAAAAGGTAAAAATATTTTGCAAAATAAAGATTGCTCTCATTTAAAAATGAATAAAATAAAATCATTTAAAAATAATAATGTGCCATTATTATTAAAAATCTCCCAAGACCCAGGATCATGTCTCAAAGAGTCTAAACTATGACACTGAGTCACTTCAAAGCTGCTAGCATGGAAAGGGCTTTACACTGGTCTTTTGGACAATAAATACACACATAATAAACATAATGTAACAACCTCAATCCTACTTTTTGGCTTTGTTCCTTCACTGTTTTGTGGTCTTGGTTTCTCTGTTGTAAGTCAATAAAGGCATACAGTATTATATGGATATGATCATTGAAAAGAAGTGGTAGAGCAAATATTTTGGGAGCAGTGATGAAAGGCTGTGACTTAGTGATTATGAAATATTCCCAATTCACTTCTTTATCATGAACTTTGCAGTGGGACATTGCAATTTTCTCTGTTTGGATCAGTTTCTCTTATTCTTGGATCTAGGCTAGCCATGAGTTTGTTTTATCCAAAAGACCATAATGGAAGTGTACTAGGCCACTTCTAGGTGTAGGCATCAGGAAATCTTGCAAGCTCCTACCCTCACTCCCCTCTGCCCCTGCCCAGATGCTATGAGAAGCACCCAGACCAAGCTGTTGAAAATTATGAGCATCAGGTTATCCTTAGCTCTAGAGGCACCAGACAAGACAGTGAGGCTATCTAAATGGCTGACCTCCAGTTGATCAGTACACACAAAAATTAGCTCAGCTGAGAGCAAGTAAACATTACCATTTCAGCAACACTATCCAACAAACCTGCAGACTCATGAGCAATACATGGCTGTTCCTTTAAGCCACTTATTTCTGAGATTGTTTGATAAACAGCAATTGTTAAATGACAATGAGTGCTCAGGAGCAGGACAACTGAGCATCAGATGAAGTATCAGAAAAGTAGAGTGACTCTCTGGAAAGAATGGTAAGAGAGATTAAGGACTGGAATCTAAGGAGCAGGTGAACTGGAAATATAGTTTGGCTGATTAGTGTGTATGTGGATCATTACTTCTGAAGTGCATGACAATCAAAAATGGGTATGAATATTTAAATTGATAAACAAAGAAATACCTAAGGTTCAATATAAAATGGCATAGGATATTAGTATTTGACACAACATTTAGCTTTCCCCTTGATTTTAAAAAAAGAAAACACTGTTTGCATGTTATTGGAATTTAAGTGGTCTGGCCTTAAGCTGCCTGTTATTTCCTGCCAGAAGTTGTTTGAAATGGCTGAATAAAGTAAATCATTTTGTTTTGGTATATGAGCTTTATGTTACTACTCTCTTTTTAGCTGAAATGAGCAGTGGAAAATAGCATTTCTGTGAAGTTAGTCTTTTAAAATATGCATCACTGTTCCAAACAGCAAGCTAATTTTTGAGTTCATCATCTGCATATTTATATGGTGAGTGTATCTGTCACATAAACATTTTGTCAATCACTGCCTTCCTTCTGTTCTGACACAGTGTGCTGGAGCACCATCTAAAATGTGATGAATATTGTGCCTGTTCCAAGTGAGAGTTAATTATGACAATGACAGGAGTGTTACCAAAGGCACCCATATTCCATGACAATGTTGCATTAACAGAAGAAATCATTAAAGTTTCAAAATAAAAATGAGTAGATGATCTATTCAGTAAACTCTTTAATTTAGGTCTTAACTTAGTTTATTCTTTGAATGATAGTTTGTCTTTGCCAAACATGACTACTGATCATGAATGTAAAAGCCTAAAACTGATCATAATGGTGAAATGATCATGATTCCAATGAGAAAATCAGCTATTGCACTTTTGCTTTTTGTTTTATTTTGAGATAGATTTAAATGGTATTGAGATAGTTTAAAAATATGGGGATAATTTAACAGGGATTTAAGAAGCTTTGGTCGTAGATTTGATTTATACAATTTGAACAGAAATAATGATGTTAGAATATTTGATATGTTTGCAGTATGATATTTTAGAATGCCTAGTATATCTAGATCTTTAGATTTCCTGTAAACTTATTTTCTTGACAACTGATATGCTTCCTCGGTATGCAGTGTAAAGAGGATAACATTTAGTGTGAGACTATGACTGGATATCAATATAATACAAATAGACTAAAGATGATAAACACCTAAACCTAACAATTTAAAAATAAGTTTAGAATGACTAAAGAATGTTAAATTTTATTCTCAGTGGTCCCAAGATAAAGCAGCTTCCAAAGCATTGCACATACACTTCAAAAGAATATCTGAATTGCTGCTTTAGTCTCTTATAGATAGCACTAAACTTTACAAATATTGATAACAAAGATGGCATGTTAAATGATCTGATGGGTCAGTCATTTTGCCTATATCTTTCTCACAAATTTTGCCAGTATTTTTCTAAATATACATAACAAATAATAGGTGATCCATCTTAACTTGTCAATATTTGCCCTATTTTAGCCAAGAAAAGAAAATTTTTTATAGGATTATAGGCAAACAAATGTTAAGTGAACAGAATCCCTTGCTATTCCCAAGTAAAAAGTAATTGGATGCCTAAATAATGTCAGAGTCTTCCTAAAAGATGCTAGGTCTTCTAGGTTAAAAGAAAGAGAAGCAAATCAAACTAAAGAGGGATAACAAGACAGACACAGTGACAATATGGAATTGGAAAGTTTAGCTTTCTTACTCTCTGAAAAGAGAGTGGCTACCAAATTAACAGGCTAACAGATGAGATGTTACAAGTTACAAACTTTACTCAAGTATGTATCGATAGAGAGTTTGATGAGGATTAGCCCTAAGTGTAACCTTAACCCATACAAAACCCCCCAAAGAACTTTACAAATGACTTACAAATATGTGTCATTGCCCTACTGTGCTCATTATGGTATATTTCTTTGCTGTTACATGGTGAATTTTAATTTAATTTTATTTAGGGGAGACAGATATATATTTTATTACCTCCTTGGATGATATGAAGCTTCTGAAAGTTATTATCTCAGCCATTTAGAAATTAGAACACATTTAAAAATAATTAATAGGTAATATATTTACATATAATCAACATTTTTAGTAAAACAAAAATGAAAAGAAGTTTAAGGATGATAGTAAACAATCCCCAAACTTGAAATTATTTCTACTGTCTATGTGTGAAATTAAAAATCAGTTTACACAAGGAAGTACTATTGTGGGAGATCTTGAGAAAAGTCTCCTACCTGGGCCTGGATATTTGAAACCACCCTGTCCCTGGAGGGAAGTGGAACAGTAACTATTGCTTATTTTTTCTAATAAGGTGCATCAAGGCCTTTGGTTCTTTCTAGAAACTGGTCACGCAGTAGGGCAGGAGTATCTCTATTTAGAGATCATGTCTGTTTGCCTTCTATTCTGATATAGAAAGGGTGAAACTTGCTTTTTCTGCTCCTTATTCTCAAGTAATTAAGTCATTATGACCAAAACTTCGGCTCTAAATAAAAACAAGAAGAGGTTGAAGACCAACTTTTTCTCTTGCTTGGAGCTGCAGATAAAACCTTCCATCACTTGCTCAGGCTCATATGCAAGGAGAGCAAAGCTGGCTCTGCAGCTCAAGCCAAGCTGACTTTGGATAATGGGCCCGGCCCTGCATTTGCTACATTATGTAAAAGTCAAATTGTATGTTTGACTTTATGCACGTGTCCTGAAATCTTGTGTCACTCTGGAAATAAGCATAAATATGATCTGGCCTGGACAGGTAAGGTTGCCCAAGTTTGACAGATCTACACTATAGGAATTAACTTCAGGGTTCCAGTCAAACACTTTAAGGATCCTGCAAAATTTAGTATGCATATGCTAAATTCATTTTTCTGGGAGAAGAATTTGTAATGTTATTATATTCTCAAGGGCATATGAGATATCAAATAAATTAAGAAATACTGATAGAACGAAAAAGGTCAGCCATCTGCAGAAGGATCTCAAAATCATAACAAATAAAATGATAGACAGTTTCAAGGTACAGTAATACTGGGGTTGAATGGAAAATTTCTGTAAAAACCAAACCAAAGCAAAGCAAACCAAACAAAATCAAACCAACAAAATTTAAGAAAAAAACTAATTATAATCCATTACATTATTTTCCCTTTGAAGGATACTGATAAGCTAATCTTGAAAGTGAAATATAATCATAACTGTTCAGAATATCTCTAACATTTGAGCCAGAGATGTCTTATCTCAAAAACCCAAAAATCTTGCTATTAAATGTTATATATGGTGGTTATTGTGTGTGAAACCAGCATAAAGATCATAAAACTCATTTTTCCTTCTCTGTGTCTATACTCACTAGCCAATTTTCTGATAACAGTTTGTATTTCAGTGTAATATTTATGCCCAGAGGTAGACAGTATACTGCATATTGTATATGAGCATTTGTTTCCCTTAGTAATTGAACTTCTGAATGTAAATTAACCAATTGACACTTAGCTTGTGAATCCTTCCATGGATTTGTTTAATATCAATCTGTTCTAAAGGTGATGTTTTCTTGCCTCAGACCATTTTACTTGAAACACGAACCACTCAAAGACACAATCCAATGTGAAGTAAGTAGAATATTCAAGATTGAATAATTAATAATATAAAATTTACCTCCAAAATCTTTCCTGCTTTGCAGAGAATGATGCAATTTTGAAAAAACTATTCACCGATTAAGTCTTGTAAACAGTTTCTTTAATTTTATAAGATTATAAAATCCACCATTATTAGTCACCTCCTAAGAACCATAATACTAAGTGAAGTAAATTAGTTACAGAAGGTTAGATATCAAATGCTTTCTCTTATAGGAGAAACATAATATACAAATAAATAACAAAATAAAAGAAATGATTGAAAACAAGGAGGTAGACTTTGCGGAGTTGGGAAGGGGTACTGGGAATGAGGGGAGCCAGAAGGGTAGGGAAGGAAGGGGGACTAAAAAGGAGTGAGATGAATATACTAGCAAAAGTTGGGGTTAAAGTTTGGAAATCATTTTTCATGCATACTGAATTTTTATGTAATTCAACAACAAATATTAAAATTATCTAAGGCTATCAAAGAAAACTGTGAACACAGAAAATACTAGCTTGGCCTAATCCTCTGATCTTCCAGGTTCAAATGAGATTTTAAAAACATAGTAGTAATTCATTGCTAATAAAATACTTTTCTTTATTCTACATGTTCTAATTTTTAATACATGTTGGACACCATGTAGAATAATATGAAGCAATGTAAAATGTTCTAAGTCTAATGTCAACTTGATACTACTATATTTCAAATAAATCATAAAAGCATTGAAACTTTTCGAATTAGAGTTATGGCAAACGTGATTAACACCTCCAGTATTTTAAAACGCATACTTTAGTCCTTTAACACATCTCATAACATATCTGAGAATTAGTTACTTGAGTTGGCAATTTTTTATGTTGGCTCTAAGAAAAGAGAACACCTTATTGTTCAAGTTATCTAATACCCTGGCTTGAGAACAAACTTATGAAAACATTTGGAGGAAAATGATCTGTCAGTCTCTGAGGGATTTTCAAAGGAGATAAATTTTTTTGTACTGTGTACTTAACCAATTTTGAGGTGCAGTTATACTAAAGTGGGGAAATGAGTATTTTCTATGTTTGTACCTGACTCTCTCTGAAGTGAACATATGACAAACGCTGCAGAAATGGTCCGGAGAATTAGTATCTTCAAGAAATTAATGATTTATATATATTTAGAGGAGAGGATTAATTAGTCATTGGTTTATTTGGAAGGTGCGTGAATCTGGACTTGATAGGTAGAACTTTGTATTATTCACTAGTTCAGGACACTCACTGAATTATTCCACAAATATATATTGAGTTCTCCCTAAGTGAAGTTTGCATGCAGTGAGTTGAAAATTTCTAGGGAAAATCCTCATAATGCAATACTTATGACATCCTTACATGTAACATTGTGCTTTAAGATGATGATAATGATGGAAAATACTTTTAACATCTTAAAATATAATGTTTAAAAATGATACAGGAAACAAAAAATAAAGCAGCATACTTAATTGTGCATTATTTTGCGCAGGAAGAAATTATTATCACTGAGGCAAGATCATGAAGATGTATAGAAGGAAATACTTTGTACCATCTTTAAATCCTCACTAGTATAATTTAAAATATTATGTAATAATCCTATCAGTGATTGTCCAACGATTTTGTAGCCATTTCCTCATTGGTCATCATACAACATATATCTTGACATATAAACAGGATTTGTTTTAGGCTTTCAATCAGAATAAATTTTCAGAAGCAAAACTTTGGCTCAAAGGGCATGGTTAATTTTATGGGTCTTAGGGGGCACCATCACATTGATATCTAGAAATTGCCACCACTAGATACCAAAACCCAGCAGTGTAGGTGAAGATTAACATAGATCTGGGTGACTAAAAAGGAAAAAGTCACAACTAGTATATGCCTACTGCTTCAGGCACAATGCTTTCACACATATTACATTATTTAAATATCACAGCTGCTCTGTGGAACATTTTGTGGTGAAAGTCAAGACTTGAAAAAGAGCTTAAATGATGCATAGATTTGGAAATGGTGAAAAGAGTGAAGAAGTACCTTCCAGATGGCACAGACTGCTGGAACAGGAAGTCATGAACAAATTGAGTTCTGTGGTCTTTGAGGTGACCCAAAATAGTAGCCCTGCTCTATCTGTGTGTTCTGAATGAAATGAAAAATAAAAACTCTAAGGAAGAGAGAAACAAAAGTTTCCCTTCTGTGGTCAAGAGTTTTAAAAACTAAGGTCCCCAAATGAGTCATCAAAAATAAACGTTCCCACTCCAGTCCAGCTTCCATCACTACTGCTCCACTTAGGGGCCAGACCCTTGAAAATTTAAGGCTGGGATACAAGAGGAATATGTGTGTGTTTTACAGGTTAACAAATGGAGCTAGTCTGGGTGGAAACTTCCTTCTCCTCTCCTCAGCAATCAGTACATTACTCGTCACTGTTGGAAAAAAGAATGAACAAGAGGAGGAGGAAAGACTCGGATTGCTATAGCTAGAAGTGCTTCCTCCATGTCTGAGACACAGTCAGGAGCAGGAATAGGTAGTTACCTCCTACCACTTGGCAACTTGAAGAATAGTGCAAAGGTTGGCCTACTTAAGGTTTGCGTCAAGAATTTCTGGAATATTAAATCTTAAAGATGTCTTAAGGGTCACAATGAAACATTGGCTTCTCTCTCTTTGGGTGCCTTTGGTGACTCCTGAGCAGCCGAGAGGAGTGTAACCTTCCCATCTCTTTCATATCACCTCTGTTCACGGCTCAGTTCATTGAATTACACACCAATGGAGAAGACATAAAGTCTTAAGCAATGATTCTAGGTTTTCTTTGGCTGAGTTTTCCCTCCAGGTGACATTCTCTTTCCCACGATGTTTTGCTTCTCTGGGCCAAAGTCAATGAAACAAAAAGTGGCAGTGAAATAATTCCACCATGAAAATTACTCTAAAACTATGGCTCCCAATTATGACTAGTCAGTAGCCACAGACAAGATAGTAAAATTACTAAATGAATCTTTAGTGTGAAATGACAGGGTCTCCTGCATCAAATCATTACTATTTTGGTTCTTGACAACTTTCCTCTCTGAGAATTGACAATTCCACAGGGAATTCAATTTGCTTGTCAAATATAGTTCACAGATCAGAAGCATGGATGATGCCTTCAGGGTAGAGCAGCTGAGCAGAAAAATGATGGTGCCTCTAGAAATGAAAGACAAGTGATGAACACTACACATTTTTTGTTGAAGTATAAGGCTGCCCTCAGCAGCAGATAATGGCTTTACATAGATGTCCCTCAAAGAGTCTGATAAAGGTTCTGTTCCAATTTATAACTGTAAGAGCTATAAAATGGTGAAGCATAGTCTTTATTGCCATAGAGAATCACCTGTGCTTTATTGCAACTTAAGCATCACCCCCAAGGCTTTGACACTCCCTATTGTTTGAAGCAGGTGCACTGTGAACTGGTTACCAACTTGTCTGACTTCAAAATGACCAAAATGACAAGACCTTCCCTTCCACTACACATACAAGTTTAATGACGTGGGTTTATTACTTATGGATATATTGCAAGGGGTAGCAGATGTCTTAGCTGCACTGGGAGCCAGTCTCTCAACTAGGCACGTTCTGTTTGCACAGTAGATGGAGTACTTCAAAAGCAGCCTTCCTGGAGTTATATTCCTCAAGGCCTGTGAATCATGGGGCGAAAGGGCATGGGCTGCTCTACCAGTCCCTTTCAGTCTCAGGATGTTACATTCTCAACATCTTCTACTCTTAATCTTTAGTACAAGCTGGACAAGGGAAGAACTGGATTGCTCTCAGGCTACCTTGTGTTGTGTTTTCTTATGAACAGGACAATATGTTCATTAGCTTTAGATTGTTAAGACATTGTTGAGTATATTTGAAATTATTATTTTCCCCAGTAGATTACACAATGTTATGTTCACTCATAATCTCAGCATTCTGAGAGGTTCAGGCAAACTGGAGCTCAGCCTGGGAAAATTAGTGACTTAGCAAGTTGCTGTCTCAAAATAAAAATTAAAAAAGGGCTAGGGATATAGCTCAATGAGAAGTCCTGGATTCAGTTTCCTGTGCTACAAAAACAAAAAAGGTATTATACTTGGTGCTTATAAATATAGGAATAAAACTGCAGGACTCCTGCATGGAGCTAGTCCTCAGTGTGCCTGTGACTCAGTTGGATAGATGTAGATGGCTTTGTGGACCCCAAGTTTTCCCTCAGCAAGACCAGCTGGAAGGAGAACTAGCTTTGGACTCATTTCCCTGCCTCCCTGCACTCCAGGGCCATTCCCCACCTTCCCCCATCTGGTTGTTCTTTAGTAGATGATAGGTCGGCACTTTCATGGTGTCTTTTGCATTCTCCCCACAGTTAGCTGTCATCTGCTGTGTTCTCAGCACTTTCCAGGGCTCTCCTCTCGGGACTAAGTCTGTCTTCTCAGAGATGCCTAAGCAACAATGCTCTCTATCACAGAACATCAAATGCTGTGTGGTATGCAAATGTGAAGCTCACAATTTCCTACAGAGTGAAGCTTTCTTCTCCGGCTTCTAGTGAAAGAAATGACAAAAGTAACCACATTCCTTTTCATTTCAGCTATTGTTAAAGATAAGTTCTGCAGCCTGGGTGGGGAAAGGGCAGTTTGGGCACATAATTTTAATACAAGAAGGGAAAGATATTACTAGTACATAAACAAGGGCTTCTAAATTACTTTTGAACTTTTTGTCAACAAGGGCTATTCTACGTTTGTGAAAAAACACATATATAGATACAGCAACTATGACTGCATGAGAAGGAAGATCAAAATAGGCCCTTAATTTGCCTTAGGACAGGCAAAACTCCAGATTGTTTTCAGTTGTGTTTCACTTAATGGCAAGGAGAAAGTACCTGCACCTGATCTTCACATCCCATCAAAGGAGAGAATTTGAAGGCCACTGAACACTGAATTTTCTTTGTACTGTACTGCAATTACAGGAACACCTGTATTACCTTGCTGTGCGCTGAGCCCCGTGAAATGCAATGTTCCAGAGCTGTCAAAATGTCTCATTTCTTTCCTTTAATTTAGGGGCCTAATTGTGGTCTATCTCACTATTATGTTATGCTATGCTTCATTTATAAGCATGCAGCACAAAGGCTAATGGAGGTTTAACTGTAAGGGCTCTTGTAAGCATTCACCTAGCTCTGTGTACTTTTCTTGAGAAACAACTTACAGTATATTTGCAAAAGAAAATTGGGGACTTTTGAAATATAAAAATAATCCTTAAATCATGAGGTGGCTTGAGCAGAGCATGCTAATCTGGACTCAAATCCATGATCTTTGTTATGTCTCAGTGCTAAGGGCTGTGTTACATAGTTTGTGCTTTATCCAAACACTAGTAATGTAGAGTGTAGACTGTTTACCACATGGTATAGTTGCAACATAAGAATCATTTTACAGTGGCATGTAAAAAAAAATTTCCAAATCAGATGAAATGATCAGGAAAAGATATTGTCTAATAAGTAATGATTTATAGGACCAATTTGGAAAGATAGAGATTACATGTGATATATTGATATTAATATAGATGTTTTTTGATTACACATTTAAAATAAATTAGCTTCACTGAAATGAATACAACTTCCAAGAATGAACACTTTTCTTGGATACTTTCTCAGAAACAAAACATGTTCTTTCTACATTTATTAGCTCTCATAAAGAGAGGAAGAAAATAATACCAACTGGTAAATGTGGCAATAAAGACTTTAAAAAAGATAAATATTCCACGATGTAAGTGTATGCAAGTAAAAGATTATGATCTTAAAAATTTAAACACATGTATTATTTTGTTTAATATAAAATTCTATGGGACAATGAGCTCCCTGGGCTTGGGGCTATGCTTGGTCTCTACACACAGCACTGAGCAGATCATAATTACACAGTAAATTGTTGAATGTGGATTAAATTTATTGAATTGAGATAAAACTAGCATTTGATTATTGAAAAATTTCAGCAGCTATTTATATTTGTGAATTCCTTGCTCTGATTTTTAGACATTTCATAAGCACTGAAATGAATTCATTAGATTTGCATTCAGTGAATTCTCACAATAGAGATTGAATTATCCATATCTCCCAGAGAGGATTTAGGATGCCTCTACAATGCAGTTACAAATTAAAATAATGCTACTGAGAAACTTTGCACAAAAATTAAAATTATGGAACAAACAAATATTTGGGTACATATGAAAATTCCTAAAGTAAAAATCAAGAAATCAAACCTCAATGTTGTAAAAAAACCTGTATCATAAGCGAGAACAATTTCCTCCTACAATGTAAGGATAAAGTACCCCAAATTCACAATATAATTAATTGTGAAGATATAGCAAAAAG
Source organism: Heterocephalus glaber (assembly GCF_000247695.1). The sequence goes on along the minus strand of NW_004624745.1, from coordinate 13,362,586 downwards.
CTGATCTTATTATATGACTAGAGGCCAGCCACAAAAGTGCTTCATGAAACTTAACAAGTAGAATAAAGAGATGATTATTAAAAATATTTCAAACTGCATAGGAATGCAAAAAAAAAAACCTACCCCCCCCAAAAAAACCCCCAAAGAAACACCAGCAAGGCTAATTTTATTAGGATGAGCTAAATGTATAAATGGTAGAAGAATTATCAATTTTATTCAGCTTATTTTCATAGTCCACTCAATCAGTCAATTAATGATGAGGGTGTGATTGTGCCTGAGACATGGGAAATTCCTGTTCTCACAGAACCTACACTCTACTAAGTTGAGAGATGGTAAGGAAATAAAAACCAAATGACATAAGGTGGTGATAAGGGTCTTAGAAGCAATGCAGCATGATAGTGTGGGAAATAAGTTTTTGATGGAATCATAAAAAAGGGTCTTTCTCAGGTACATCAGTTCAGCACAGACCCAAATGAAGCCAGAGAGTGGGCCATGCATATAATTGTGGGAAACATTTTCCAGGTAAAAGGAAGGGTAAGTAATCTACAGAGGCCCAGAACCAACATTATTTATCTGGAAACAATGAAGCTAGAGTGATTAGAGCAGAGTGAGCAAGAAAGCAGTGGTCAGAACTGAGCTTAGTGAGGTGGGGGAAAGAGACCATGGCGTCATTAGGGTCTACGTGGTGACTCTGGACTTTATTTCATATTTAACGGGAAGAAGACAGCTGTCACATAATATGAGTTTATTTGTATTTTTAAAACTTCATACTGATTACTACTCAAAGGGAAGAGTGGAAGCAGGGAGACCAATTAGGAAGTAGAGGTGGTTGTTCTAGAAGTGCTCAGAATATATATGTTCTTATGTAATGCAATCAAAAAGTGCAGGGAATATTTAAATTTAAAAAATTTACAGTAAAAGATATATTGTTATTAATCTTGTTTAAAATGCTCCCATCCCTTCCTACATACTTTCCCCATCACACTTGACATCATTTTAGATACTTCAGGGATGAAAAATTGTAAATATCCATGTATTTACTCATATAGGACTATTTTCTTTTAATGACAAGTGATAATGATTTTCCACTTGTAGTAGGGAAGTACCTTTCCACTTTGAAATGAATGTACTTAAATAAAAAGTAAGCCGTTTAAAATTTTAAATTAATAGATAAATTGTAGTAGAAATTTTGGGTAACATTGGCATAAAAGGAGACCGTGAGATAATAAGTCACCCTTGCTTTGCCCTCTCACATCACCTCGTGCATTCCTCTTATTGAGAGACTGCAGCGTTCTATTACTGTATTTATTCATCCTTTTCTGCAACTACTTGAAGTGCAGACAGAGGCTGGATTTTTTTTTCTCTTTCTTCTTTTTAATCCTTGCCTGGCACAGAGCTTGCAAATAGTGGGCTTTTGAGGAGGATTGATTAATGTTTATCATTTTGGTAATGGTAGACTGTTGTGGAAAATGTTTTTTCTGTCTTGATATAGATATAGAGAAATTTTATGCTGAGAAGATTAATCTTGACAATGCAGATATTAAATTTTAACATATTTCAATCTTTTTGTGTATGATTTATCGCTATTCCAGAAATGGTTTAGGGTTCATAGAATGTTAGTTTATAGGTCTAATAAATTATTTTGCCAAATTTCCTTTGTATCAAAGAAGAATTCGTTGTGTTGTTTAGTCACGTTAGTTCATATGTTATTTTGTTTCTATTCTTAGGTCTAGCTACAAACCCAGTTATAAATGTTTTAGTTAAAATGAGGCCAATTGTGCTCCCTTCATTGTCGACTTGGCTCTTTCTGTTGCTAGAACAGAAGGAGAGGTAATGTCCCATAAGAAACTGAAGTGAGGCATCAATTTTCTCCAGCTTTGTTTTGTTTTCCTTCTGAAGCTATGATGCAGTTAGGGTACTGGAGCAGACTTTTCATTAATTCAGAGAAGCTAATTGATTCACACGGAGGTTAAAACTATGATACAGGCTTCATTGACATCATTTATCGACCAGCAAATTCAACTCTGAATACATTGAAAAACTGAGTAAGTTGAAATCATTTCTGAGAACATCATACATTTGCTTTTGATTGCCTAACAGTGTGGCAAATTTTAACTGCACCCCTCCCCCCATGCTGGGGATCGAACTCAGGACCTTACGCTTCCAAGGCAGGCGCAGCGCCACTGAGCTAAATCTCCAGCCCATCAGCTGCATTTTTAAAGATCAATTTTGATATTTGCACCTATAACATCATTTTGTTGTTAGGCTGATGTTAGGATTAAAGGTTTTATGGTATAATTAAAGAGACACCCAAATATTTTCTCATTAATGGATATAATTTGGCCAGCAATGAAATGAATTCCATGAAATAGAAAGATGGTAGCAATGTTTATACAAAATGAATATTTAATTAAATGAAAAATGTTTCTAAGTGCAAATGAAAAAATCCTCACTTTATCGCCTTAATGTTAAACAACCCTTCTTATAAGCTTGCATTTTCCTTTTCCTCATAAAACAAATATGTTTATTTATGCCTTTCTTAATTTGGAAGTATATAGTAATAGGTAAGATAGTTTTAGAGTTGTACTTGAATCCATGTGTTGGATAAAAAGAAGTAGCTATTAAATTTGTGAAGTATTTGAATTCAAAAGAAAATGAGTCAGTGTCATTTAAAGCGTCAACGGCCCTCTACTGCCCTCTAGAGGAGCTTCAAAAATCATAATACCCCCTCCCCCCCGCCCCTCGCCCTTTCTCCTGGTCACCTCTCTTCTACCAATCCCCTTCTACTTGGACTTCAGCAGATGCACCTGTTCTGACCTATTTTCTAATTACCCAGATGCCTCTGGGAATTTGTACTTGTTTTCTCTGCCCAAGTGCTTCTGTCCTATTTTTGCTCAGTTAATTCTTTCTTATCCTTGAGGTCTCACTTTCTCTAGGAGTCCTTTCTCATCTGCACCCTCGTTAGGAGTCTCTAGGATGGTCCTCCGAAGTGCACTGTGTTTCAGTGAAAGTGACATTCACTGCTCAGTGGATTGAAGGTTGGGGCTGTTTCTTTATTCCTTGCTTTCTCACTTGATTTCACATTCCCGAGGACCATGGACTATATCTCCCTTTATTAAGTTGTATGCCTGTAGCAAGTATTCTAAGTTTAGAAGGCATTCAGTAAATATTTCTTGAATGAATGAATGAATGTTTTCAATCCATTATAGCTACCCATGCTTTCTTCTGGAAAGGTTTCAACCACAGTTGTATTGCAAAGAGTTCAGTTTGATAAGACACAATATTTCCCTCAATTCTGTTTATTAATGAAGGGTTTTGACAAAAACCACCTCCTTTGCAAACTTTAATTCTCCTGTAATAGCTTATTAATGCTGTCTTTTTGAACTTAGAAAGAATTCAGTCCAACTCTGCCACTTGCCCAAAGATTAGTATTTAATATTAAATGAGTAGAGTGTGGTGATACTTCATGCCTTGTCACTCACATCTGTAGTTTGATATAAAGGGTCTAATTATACACGAAAGGATCTCATTATTGAAAGCGGTTCTCAAGCTTTGGCTCTTAAGCACAGCGATAGAACAAGTCTTTACTGTATTGAACTTTGGAACTTACAAGGAACAAAATGAACCACATTTACAAGACTTTTATTATGACTTTCACTGTGTGAACTTATTCTATACTAAAGAGAATGGACATTTTTAGGTATATATTTTAAAGGGGGAGCTTGGAAGCCATCTATCATTTTGTGGCATAGTAGAAAAAGGCATTAAAGAGTACTTTAGTACCCAGAAAATAATTTCACATTTAATGGAGCTCCTTCCCCCTGAATGTTTTTATTACATTCTTAACTTTGATATAAACATTTGTATGTAATAATTTAATATATAATATTGATATATTGATATAATAATTTAATTTTATGGAAAAAACCTTAGTGTGTGAATTCTTAAAGCTCACTAACCATTATCTTTTGGGCAAAACTGGAACTAAAGTTGTACATTCTGTTAAAAAATGAATATCATGAATTTCTGTCTTTACTGTTGGTAACCTGTCCCATAGAAGGAACATTATTTAGACTTCAGGGACTGCATCCATTTTCACTCACCCCACACTGCAAGGCATTAATGTTCTTGGCATATACTGGGATTATCTCTCCTCCTACAGTATTTCTATCTGATTATATTCTCCATACTACTTAGTATAACATTCTTGACATACTGGGATTATCTAGTCTCTTATTTGGGTTGAATTCCTACATATTTGCAAGTTCCTTTTAAACATGTCATCTTTATCTTGCATGATGATAAATCTCTAGGGGACATTATTAATAGGAATAAAAATAAACTAAGCAAACTTTTTATACTTAACAAAACTATGTTATAAAACTCTAACAAGTGTGAGTTCAATTTTGTTGACCTTAACTTTTATACTCTATTAAGCTATAAACTCATTATTCTTTTTTTTATTAAATTCTTTTTTTGGTACAT
>NW_004624745.1:13330858-13353146 GCF_000247695.1 Heterocephalus glaber | reverse complement strand
GCAGTTTTTCTTTTCCTGGTCACTAATTGCAATCTTATCTTCTATGTCTGAAATTCTGTCCTCACATTGGCTCATTCTGCTGTGTAGACTTTCAGTGGAGCTTTTCATGTCCTGGAAATCTATTTGCATGTGTTTTATGGATTCCATAAACTCATTATTCTTATAAAAATTTATTGCATTTTAATATGCACGTAAGCAATTGGTATTGCCAGACAACTGGTCCCTGAAATTTTATTTCCAGTCAAATGCAATGACTACCTGATAAAAATTGTAATATTCTCAGCTGTAATACAATTTCTTGTAGGCAAACATGAGATGTTTAAAATGTTCTGTACTGAGTAGTAAGACATCAATATTAGATAATTAGCATCATGCTGTGTGTGTGCGTTTGTGTGAGCATGTTTTTAAAGGGTCCAGGATACCAGTTTTCTATATTGTTGTATTAAATTGATGAACATTTCCTGAGCTGTGCTTTGGGGAGCTCTTCTATCTTGAGAACTGTTTAAAGGTGTTGAGAAAAGGGGTCCTTGGCCAAATTCGATTGTTAAATGTTGCAAGGAAAGTCACTGTCTAAATGATTCTCAATATGCACAATAATTTTAAAGATTTTGAGGGCAATCAGTATAAAGAAATCTGTTTAAACACTGTACATAATCAGTTTCTAATCTTTTTTTGAGATTTAAAAAATCATCACAGTGGTCTAATATTAGAAAATTTAGAATGCCATACAAAACTGTTCAACTTAATGAATTATAAGAAGTATCCTCTTGGAACCATGATCCAAGTCAAGGATTTATGATTCCCAATCTTCTCATGTGCATCAGCACCAACACAACCACTCCCTCAATGTGACCACTGTTTGAGCTTCTTTAGTTCTTATATTTTTTTCCACATGAATGTCAGTATAATTTATATTTGTTTTTTAGATATTTTAAAGCATATTAAAAATGATTCTCTCATATAATATACACAATCACTTCTCCTTATTGTAATTTTATATATGCCTCTGTCCTCTCATTTTTCTATTTATTGAGAGATTGACCTAGAATTTTAAGGACATTCAGGTTCAACCATTTGGGAAGTTTGTAGACTACTTCTTATTCCACAGTATTTTCTTTCATCAGGAGAAAATTAATGTTTGATTATTTCTCTTTTTGTGATATTAATAGTCACTAGTACTCACTAGTACTAGTATGATTAATCTCATTAAGCCTTCAGGGTTAGAAGATAATGATTGTGTTCTTTAATTTCTTCTTGATTTATTAGTTGAAAATCATTTGCAATGAAAATATTTATACTTGGTTAGCTAAAGTTCCAGTACAAAAGGTAAAATAAGTGCCAGATACTATTGCATTATAATTTTCAAAATAGTTGATCTACTGGCATTTTTTATAAATGATTTTCTAAACATATTTGGCTTGTTCTGACTCATTGAAGATAGAATGTTTATTGGCGAGCAAGTTTTTTCACCTTTGGCCAGTAGAGACTGTTGAAGTTGGTTCTTGTATCTTGTTGACACCTCAGTAGCCTTTACAGGTCCCTTGCTATATGGGATCTGGAAAGATAGGATGTTTCAGATTTATCTTTTGCAGTATTGGGATCATTCTTTTCTCAGACAAGTCCTGCTATTTTTACTAGAATGTCAAGTTTTAATGCCATGTATACTAATACCTAATAACTAATTTTAATATCTAGCATAATAATTATTACTGGGTCATTGTTTCTGAGCATTTTGAGTTTTTAAATATAAAATTCTTTATGAATTCACACTGATACTTTAATTTTTAAGATAACTTTTACTTATGAATATTTTAGTTGATTTAAATCTTTCAATATTTGTTCTTTTTAAATTTTTTGCTTGCTTATTTTTCCCCTTTGGAAATGTATAGTTGTATAGTTGTATAATGTTGTATAGTTGGGTATTTTTTGTCCCACTTTTCTTTGTCTCTTTACCTCAAAGTCTTTCATCTCTTTGGCCATTTATTTTTTATTTTTATTTTTTTCTCCATTTAATTTTTTTTATTTAAAAATTCCCTAATGAACTTATTTGCTCTTATGTTTCTTTTTGTATTGTTTTTAGTTTGAAAATATTTTCCCTGTATTTCTCATTCTACCCACAATTTTATTACTTACTTTTGAGTTTTTTCATTATGATATTTCCACATATCTTATAGCCGTGTTGTCATTTGGCTCATTGAAAATGTTCATTTTTATCTTCTTGTGGGCTTTACTTTCTGGAGTGCTTTCATTTTATGTCTCTATTTTTTTTTTACAATAATATAATTCGAGATTTCATCTTGCTTCTTTCTTATTGCTCATTTTTATATGAAATGAATCTCAAACTCAGCACAACTTTTGTAACTGCACTGTACTAAAGCTCTCCCTTGTGATGTTTGCTTAAAACCTTCAAAAAAACAGACACTGTGCTTCATCAGTACTTGTGAAATTATCTTTTTCTTCAACTACATCTAAATGTTGTCTTTTTAATCTTTTGTGCCTATTCTGTTCAATTTATGTTTCATTCCCACAATCGGCCCTCAGTGCTGGCTTTGCCTTGCATGGGAACATTGGCTGGATGGTTTGAGAGCTTGTAGACCCCAGTCTCAGAGGACAGGGGATAAACCTTCTTTAAAAATTTGTGCATTGATAGAGACCAAGACAGGTTTAACTTTTTCCTCCACTCAGCTTGAATATACTTTACACAGGTTTCTTCTTTTCTCTAGTTCTCTAACGTATAGCATATCTTTTAGAAAACTTGTGATTCTAAATTCTTTCTCTGCTACTTTGAGACGTAGTAGTTGAAAAGGCTTCTTGCAAGTTTTATAGCCTATGATTGTCTTCCTCAAGTTCTTGGCAGGGAGGGGGGGGACACCCCTTTGAAATGTAAGCACAGAAGATGATCCCCCACCCCAGCTTTTGTAGGAGTGTCAGTAGGTACCTCACTATAAGTTGTAAAATTACTTCTGTCACTAAATAGGAAAAATTGACTTTGCCTTTGGGTAAAAAGAATTGGCAAACAGAGGTAACCTGAAACCTTGCCCCATTTCTTAAAAATCCGTCTCACTGTTGGTTTTAGCAGAACCAAGTACTAGAATGTCAGGAAGTGGGCTGTGTTCTCTTTCCTGTTACTGGAGAGAGCATAAGAATGAAATCAATTTCTGTTTGCTCATCTGCCTGGTGCAAGGATTCTTTAACAGTGGCGTTTGTTGATGTGGTAGCAATGCTAATATAGTTTGCTGTGTAAGAATAAGGCTTTTGAAACATTTAATTGAATATGTTTGTGCAATTTAAATTTTAGACTGTATATTTGTTATCAGTGGTAAGATTCTGTTTATATGTATGTGTGTAATGGATTCAGATAACAAAAATCAAATTTTTGATCAAATGGCATATTTGCCCCTAGGTCAAATAAGAAAAATATTTGATATCAGGATAGAAAAAAATGAAAATCCCTCAATTCAAACTTACAAATTTACAACAAAACAATAAAACATGAAAACAACTTTGTTACTCTTTTCAAGAAAGCACTTGACCTACATTCTTCACAGTAGCTGTATATTGTTTTCACATGAGAACTTTCATATGACAATTCCATAGTCCTCTAAAATAGCAAGGATTATTGCTGTTGCCTGACAGGGAAGGAGAGTGAACTCTTAAGTAAACCTTCCAAGGTAACATTATTAATGGCAGTTTTGTTCTATTTTCCATCATTTGTAAGCTGACTCAATGACAAAGTTCATTTTGAAAACAATATATCAATGTTATACCTTGGGGAAATTAATTTTAACAATTAAATAAATAATTTTTAAAAATCAAAGATGTAGGAAAAGTCAGTGATAAACATTTCAAATATATGTGCATGTGCGTATGCTCACACACACGCACACACACACACGCCAAAAAGCATTGTCCGACCCAGAGGATTAGAAGTCAATTTTCTAGGTTATCATTCCCTCTCATTTTAAATAGCTTTTCTTCATTGTTGTCTCCTTTTTTCCCCTTACAGTATCTCTCTGATGTGCTGATTACTTAATGGATGTTTATCATTGTGTACAGAACTCAAGAATGTTTATACTATTGAAAGGTGCTTCTGTAGGCTTGCTTTTAATTGAGCTAAGATGTTACACTTACAAAATAATAATAATCTTATTAAATTCTATGAATGCATTTGCACCTAAAAAGATAAGAACTGAGGATAGAAAGCTTTATGTATAAAATAAGTTATTATTTGTGTAAACAGAAAGGTTATCAGATGCTTTATGCTAACTATAGTAGTTTTAGTACAGCCATGTTACCAGAACTTGAATTAGACATTTGTTGGCAACTTTATTTCCTGCCAAACTCTAGAAAGATTCATTATTACTGACTCGGTTCTGTTTTCCCTCAGAATGAGAGCTGTTTGTGTTTTAGGTCATACTATGAATTATCTGGAAAAAATTAGAAATCTGAAAAAATGAGCATATTGGCTACACTATTATTATTCATAATATTTTTATAAATAATTATACTCCCCATGAAGAATGTATTCATCATGTATCATAAACATATACTAATAAAATAAATTTTACAAAATAAAGAACTGGACACATTCAAAGCATACATTTTGATGAACATGGCCATACTGATCCACACTCAAGGTAATATCCAAACTCAAAATTCCCTGTCTCCTCTCCCTTTTTCGGTGTATCAGGATACTTAGAATGAGATCTACCTTCTTAATCCAATTTCTCAAAAGTATCCTTTTACCTTTACAATCAATCACTAGCTGTATGGATTTTGCTACATTTCTTACATCTGTAAATGAGATGATAGTTAGCTCTTGTTTATTCGACATGGAACATAGATTAGATTTTCCCAAAGTAGTTCCATAGGATGATCTCTGAAAAAGAGTCCCGTGTTTTATTTGGAATGTCTATGAGCCACTGGAAATCCCTGTGACCCCTGGCCCTTGGTGGGAAGCTACTGTGGCATGGGTTCTGAGCAGGCCCTGAAAGGCTAAGAGCAGGGCAACAAGGCCATACCTCTTCTCAAGCCATTTCCACGTGCCTACCACTCAATGCCCTGGCTCTTCTGATACTGCAGAATGGACCTTCTGAGAGAACTCAGCCCGCCTTCACAGATGGAAATATTGAACTAGGAGGGAGTTCCTACCAGTGAGATTACCATAGGCCCATTGAGTCTGCAGTGAATTGATAAGTGCTTGTCTTTTGCATGCCTAAGTCTAAAATTCAAGACTTATTTCATGAATCACCTCAGGAGATTCCAGAGAAATCGACACCAGTTGCCCAGACCAATGGCAAATTTACAACCAAAAATTGTATTCATCTTTGTTTTCTCTTTTTTTCCCTATTCTTCTGATTTTTCATACCTGCTTGTTGAGATTCTTTTCCAAATATCTAGCTCTGGTTTGGGGAAGGTCACAGGGTGCACATGCCATTGCATTTCTTCCTTAATTAATTCTCAAAGTGTATTTTTCCACACTAGAAGCTTGGAGAATCTTTGCAATAAACAAACCAGCTTAGCTTTGTGAATTCCTGAATCCCAGAAGGTTAGTTCACACTGAGAAATTCTGATCTAAAAATGAGTAATAGAATTCTTTGCTAAAAGCCTGGTTACTACTGGGCAAGTCCTAGCTGTGCTCACATTTCAGCTTATAATTAATCGCTCGTTATCAATGGGAAAGGCTCATTTTCTTTTATACTTTTTGCTCTGAAGATAAAATCTACCTAACTCACCTAGAATTTCGTTTTCAAGGGTGTTATTTAAATGGCTGATGATTTTGATTTCACCTATTATCACCTGACTCTTCTAACTCATGAAGATGATATTTTAGGTTAACTAAAAATTAATTAATACAAGGAATACAGTTAAAGGAATACTCAATTAATGTGTAAGTGATTATGCTATACAAGGCTATGTAGAGCATTTTAAAGAAAAGCAAAATAATTTTTTTACCTTTAGGAGTTTAATAAATTTCCCTTAAATCTTATGGTAGTACTAATTTTAAGTTTTTGAAGTCAGTATCCTGAAGAGATATTTGTGCTCCTGTGTTCATTGTAGCATTAGTCACAGTAGCCAAGAAGTCTTCACTGATGGATGGATAAAGAAAATGTGACAGAAAGCTAGGTTTTATCCCAGATTCATTCTCTCTCTCTCCCTCTCTCTCTCTCTCTCTTTCATATATGAACATTGCCACTTGTGAACAACACAGATGAACCCAGAGTATGTCATGTATATCATATTAACTGAAGTAATCCAGACATGAGACATAGAATTGCATGAGCTAATTTATAAGTAGAATCTAAAAAGTTTGAACTTACAGAAGCAGAGCATTGAATGATTGCCATTTTGTGACTTATTTTGGGGTGAGAGGGGTGACATATTGGTCAAGGGATACAAAATTTAAGATGCAGGATGTGCCAGTTAATCTTGACTATCAGTTTGAGTGGATTAAAAGATTTTTGAAGAAGTGATTTTATTGAGAGGACACAAACCTCATGAATGAGTTAACCCATTAAGTTCATAACAGAATGATCTGTTAGGAGGTGGGAACTTGGAGGAAATGGTTTGTAGAGGTATGGCCTTGAGAAATATATCTTGCCTTTGGGCTCTTCTTTGACTCTTTCTAATTTACTGTGTTTTCCAGCTGCCAGGAGTGGAGCACCTTTCCTGTGCCATGCCCTTCTGCCGTGATGCCTCTGCTTTGCAGTCAGCTGACCATGGACTAAAATCCCTGAAACTCTGAGCTAAAATAAATCTTTCCTCCCTTAAGTTGTGGGTGTCAGATATTTTGTCAGGACAGCGAAAAGGTGGCCAATATGCAAGATGTTTAAATTCTGGAGATCTCACGTAAAGTAAAGTGACAGTACTGCATTGTACACTTGAAATTTGCTGAGAGTGGATCTTAAGTGTTCTCACCAAACACAATAAAGTAGCTACATGATGGTGTGCACCTGTTATTTAGCTCAGTTGTAGTGGTCATTTCATAATGTACACATATATCAAAGCATCATGTTGTACTATATATATATATATATATATATATATATATAATTTTCATTTGTAATTCATGCCTCAGTAAAGCTGGGAAGAAAATCCTAAAGAGAAAATCAATAAATGAGTAAAAACATAAAGTAAAAATTTGTAAAGCTTAAAACTGTCAATAAAATATGTACTATATAAGTTGTGGTAGCTTCTTTTACAAAAATTCACAAATTTGCTTTTTTCTACTTCCAGCTACATGGGAATATTGCACTTCCATACTGCGTAGTATTAGCTGTGACTGAGTAATTTCCTTTGACCAATGAAAATGGGAAGAAGTAAAGTGTCACACTTATGGGGAAAAGCACTTCATTTCAGATGCTCAGTTCCCAAGCCAACTATTCTTCAGCAATGGTGGTAGCAGCAGTTTATAGGGTGGAAAAAACATAAGACTGAACCAGCCAGAATGTATAGTCTGCATATATAGTGAACAGCTCAGCTGAGGATTACTGGAGCCACTGCAGACTTTGCCTGAATAAGACACTGCATATAGTGTAGTTCATTACTGCAGAATAACATAGCCCATGCTAATATAATAAGGAGAACAATAGAAACAAACACCTAGGAAGTACCTGCCAAGGATGGCAAAGATCTCAGATTATACCTTCCATTCAAATTGCAATTTAGCCAGCTACAATTTAATGGATTTTGAAAGAAGATATCAGACTCTTGGGGCAGAGACCAAGGACTCTTTACGTATATAAATGGCAGTAGCCAGAATGTTAGCATTTGCCTTACTTCCTTGATCCCTAGTTCCCACAGGGAAGCACAATGAACAGCAGATGATACCTCCTGGGGTATGTACAAGAGGTGAATGCTAAGATTATGCAGTCAGACTTTTATAATGGTCTATTTAAGGTTATACTAGATATTATTTGTGTTTTATTTACTACAAATTATTTGAAAACTAGTTATTACTATCTCCACTTACCATGCCTGTCAGCATACTTGGCCTAGGTTCCAGAGGGAGGTACTCTCTTTATTTTGACAAAGTAGTCCTTGTATAAATGTCTTTTAAGAGATAGTCCGCATAAGTACAGTCATTGCCTTTTCTTATGGGGTGCCCAGAAATATGTGACATCTACAGAGCTGTCTCCCAATAGTACTGGAAGTAATTCCCAAATAAGTTAATCATTTATTTATTCATAAATACTTATTAGGTACTTAGTATAGCTAAATGCTTTTCTAGGGTATGGAGACTGAAAACCCAAGATAAAAATGTTCCTGATGGCTAGAGGCTCATACTATTGTCCCTCAGCATCCATAAAGGATTGATTCCAGGACTTTCTGAGAATACAAAAATCTTATGTGCACAAGTCTCTTAAATGATAAGAGTATTTGGATATAATCTACATATATCTTCTTGAATACTTTAAACAATATCTAGATAACCCAATTCAATGTAAATGCTATATAAATCATTGTTCTGTTGCACTGTTTGGGGAAGGAGAAAAAGAAACTGTACATTTTCAGTAGAGATGCAATATTGTAAAAATATTTTTAATTCGCAATTGGTTGAATTCACAGATATGGAACCCATGGATTCAGACATTGACTGTATTCTCGTATGGAGACCCTAACAATAAATGTAAGATAATTTAACATTTTAATAATCATTAAACAAACCTAGGCTAATAAAACAGAGTCATTTGAGTGCACAAATAGGCAATTTTAAATGGTAGGGGAAGGGATGTTATGTTAAGAAAGGGAGTAGTTGCAGATGTAGGGTAAGGGTGTCCTGAACCATGGTGGAATGAGCTTCGCTTTGAGGATGAGCAGAAATTCTGCTACTATTATCATTGGTACTACCAATTATTACAACTACTATGAAGGTGGCAGCACAGTGGTGCCACTCTTCTAATAATTTTCTTGAATCCACAGTCTTTTTTGTGGGAGTTATCTCTAGCTCTACTTAAATCAGCATGGCATTTCATATAGAAAAGAGTTCAGTAAAACAAAGAAAAACTAGTAAGATTCTTTTTTTTGGTGGTAGATATTGGAGGATTCTTTATTGTTTTATTTTTACACCATTTTCATGCAGGAATGAAATCAGAACTTATAAGTTGCAAAGGAAAAGTCTTTTACAAAACAAATGAAAATGGGTGTATAATTTTTTTGCTATATGTAGGTTGCTAAAATAAAACAAGTGAATCTTTAAATCACATGAAGCAGGTGATAATTTTATGTAGAGATGATTCTTTATTGGGCTTTTGGAATCTTGGGACTGTAATATAAACTTTTTGCCATTCCCAATGTTCTGTAACCATGTTTGTTTTTTTTTAAATTAAATTAGGTTTTGAGTTTTGATAAATAAGCATCAGTAGGTGTGACCAATTTTAAGGAACCATATGGTAACTGACTGGTGTTTGAGTTACACAAGAGTAATAGCAAAAGGATTATATATTAATGTATCCATGATACAATAACTATCTCTGTGAGCCTGACTTTGTTTGCCATCTTTGTAACGTAGACAGTTTTTAATGCTCTGACTATATGATATCTGTAGTAACTTGCTTTTTGAAATATTTAAATTCTCACAAATATAATTAGATATGAGATAATGTAATTTTAAATTACAGTCATCTCTCCTCAATTTACTAAGTTTTGGCAGAAATCTTAAATAATTTTGTTTCCTTCTATATTGCATGTTATGTTTTGCTAAAAAGAAAGGAATTTCAAAGTTTTCTTAATAAAATCAGACTCAGCAGCAATAAAACTCTTCTAAACAGAGACAAAACTATAAATGGCTTATGAAATTAGGGAAGTTGATAATTCTAGGTTCTTTTCTAATGTATTTGAATATAGGGTAAAGTGGAAGTCTTACCAGTTTTCTAGCATTGTAAATACCTAGATAGTTTACAAAACTGTATCTTCAAATATAAATGTAGGAATAGAAAATAAAAATTAATTTTTTGGATTATCTTCCCTTTTGAATGCCTCATGTTACTGATCTTTTCCTATATATTAGGTGCTGGATTGATAATCTTTGAAGTAAAAATATTTGAAGTAAAAAAAAAGAGATGATGAAAGAATCAATATTTGTCGATTAATTAAATTAATACACAGTTTCAACTGATATATAGACACTTTGTTATTTTCTTTTAAGATTATAGGTAAAAAACCATTTCATAAGCATAATGATAAAATTATTTTCTATGCTAGTTTTATAGAATATGAAACATTCATAGATACCAGCTGATAGATGTAAACACATCATTGCTTCTAGGGATTCCTTTAAAAATTCTTTTAAGGAAAACATTTAAAATTTTTTCTTGAAATTTTGAATAAGATTTTCTAGAAACTCAGATTTATGGTTAACTATGATGTGTCTTCGATGATTAATTTTACTGTCCTAAACAGTAAGATTTGACTCCCAGTCTTAGACAATAATTTAAAAGCCTATTGAGAACTGGAGTTCAAATAATTTTGTTTATATAAATGTCACACAGCAAGGTCAGTGCTGGTACTTCTATAATATTTATCATCTTATTCAATATGAACCAGTCTTCCTTTTTGCCTACAAAGTCTCCTTCTTCAAATGTGAGGCAAAGCATTTTAAAATTAGTGCAGCTACCTACCATAGGAAGTGGAAAGTAAAGAATTCACTGCTCAATATTTTATTCTTGACACGGGAATGTTATAGTTCTATTCGCTACAACCCCAGGGGCCAGGCTTGGTGGGATGTGAGCTGTGGGCTCCCTACCTACAAAGCCAGAAATACTCAGTGGCTTCACTCTAGGTGGCATAAAAATTATACTTTCAGATAACACATCTGTCAGAGAAGAATAAGAAGGTAGATCCTGAAGACTTATAATTCTTTGATACTTTTTTGTGCCTGCTTATTATGACCTATCTCAGCAGGTGAGAGACAGCATAGTAGTCTGTATTGCACCTACTTTTCCTTCAGCTCCACATGATGCATGACTCAGAAACTTATTGATATGGCCTCTCATATTAGTTCATTGAAATAATTATTTGCTGACCTGCTTTAAAATAAAAGATTCCCACATCATGTGAGGTTTTTCTGTCTTCTAGCTCTACTGATGTAACATTTTAAACACTTGACTGTATTTGGAAAAAAATGCAACGCAATATTGGCTATATTTTTGTCTGTTTTGTATACAGGCATATTATCACATCTAAATTTAAATCATACTCTTTGTTTCATCCAGTCAATATCGAGTAATTGTAACTGTTGTCATGATTAGGGTCACAGTGTAGTTGACATTTATTAATCATTTCTTACATGGCAGTCTCAGGTTATGGCTTCATATACATTAACTCACTTAAAATTCACAGCTCCTTTATGCTCACAGTTCTACATTTTACAGAAGAGAAAATTGAGGCTCAGAAACATGAATCAGTTTGCCAATGTTTGAAAACTAGTGAGTGATGTAGCTGAAATTTGAGTCCAGTTTTCCCCAACTTTTTATTTTTATTTTTATTTTTTTAAATTTTTTGGTACTGGGGATCGAACTCAGGTCCTTGGGCTTGTGCAGCAGGCGGTGAAACCACTGAGCTAAATCCCCAGCCCTTTCCCAACTTTGTTGAAGTATGATTGACAATAAAAATTTGTATACGTTCGGAGTGTGTAGCACATTTTGGTGTATGAATTGATTAACCTATCAAGCTAATTATCATATCCATCACCTCACAGTTGCTGTGTTCGGGATGAGAACATTTGAGATGTACTCTCAAGAAATTTCAAATATGCAATCATTATTAATAACTACTGTAACTATGTTGTATATTAGATCTCCAGTATTTATTCTTCTCATAAATGGTTGTTTGTACTCTGACAACAATCTCTTCTTTTCCTCCCTTTCTCCATAGCTATCATTCTACTTTCTATTACCATGAGTTTGACTTTTGCCTTAGAATCCAAATACAGTAGGTCATGCAGTATTTATTTTTCTGTGCTTGGCTTATTTCATTTAGCATAACATGTTCAAATTTCAGCTAATATGTTGCAAATGGCAGGATTTTATTCTTTTTAAATGCTGAATAATATTCTGTTTTATATGTATCACTCTAATTTATCCTTTCAGCAATACATGAACTTTTAGATTGTTTTTATATCTTGTTTATTTTGAATAATACTACAATAAACAAAGGAGTACAGATGTCTCTTCAAGGTAGTAATTTAATTACCTTTGAATATATAACCAGAAGAACGGATGTTGAATCATACAGTATTTCTATTTTTAATTTTGCGAAAACTTCAATATTGTTTTCTATGGAGATTAGAGCAATTCACATTCCCACCAACAGTGTACAAGGGTTCTCTTTTCTCCACATCTGCACCAATACCTGCTAGCTTCTGATTTTTTGATAATAGCCCTCCTAACAAGTGTGAAGTAGCATCTTATTGGGGTCTTCATTTGCATTTTCTTAATGATCAGTAATGTTGATCATCTTTTCATATGATTGTTAGTGGTTTGTATGTCTTCTTTGGGAAAATGTCTATTCATGTCCTGTGCCTATTTTAATTGGGTTATTTGTTTTTGCTTTTGAGTTGAATTGGTTTATTTTATATTTGAATATTAATATATCATAGAAGGCACGGTTTGCAAATATTTTCTCAGAAGTTTATCACACGAGAATTCATGTTTTAAAACTTAGTTGCCTTTATAGGAGAAATGAGTAAATAGATGAAAGTCAGGAATATAAAATTTCATGAAGTCATATTTATTAAAAATCCTAGAAGATGAAGATAGGACAGATGAGGGAATATTTGTCTATAGAGCTTGACTTCAGGTGCCTGGTAAAAGTGGTGCTGGCAATTGAAGAGTGACAGTGACACTTGACAACTTTTGATGGATCGAAAGAAAAGAGCCAGCTCTGGAGGTGCAGATTCCATCCTTTCCATTTCAAATTAATACGGAATTTTATAACATAGAGGCATTGCAGAGAAATCCATAAATATATTTCACAAAAATATAGAAGAAAAACATGTAATTTAAAATGTTATGAGAATATAAAATTACATTCGCTATGGTCAAAGAGGTTCCTTAAAAAGTTGAAAACTCTAAATGTCTTATATTTTGTACCTAATTGTTGCTTTCAAAATCATTGTTAAGCTCTTTTTATTCTTCTGTAAGAATATAAAAGCAATTCCAACTTGAAGAGTATAAATTATATTTTCTTTCATCATTGCTCCATCAAAAATCAAATATCTTTTTCACAAGCAGAAAAATTATTGCAGTTCTTGTGAGAAATGAGAAAAGGTGGAAGGAAGCACAGACTGGGAGAAGAATGTCATAATGTCATGGTACTGACAGTATTACTGTAGTGACAGGGCGAGTGACATCCAGAGCTCTGCTGCCACGTGCAGTTATCTCAAATTGCCAGGCTAACAAACTGAATTACTACCAAGGATGCACTCATACTGCTCCAACCCTGGAGTCCACACAAGAGTTTCGAACTCCATTAGGCATTAGAAAAGGGGAGCTAAACAGTTTGTTACAATGTGAAAAATCTGGTGTACATGCATACCCATGTATGCTTGCTCACAGGCATGCGTGCACGCGCACACACACACACACACACACACACACCACTGTAATAGAGATTAAGATCTACGTTTAATGCTAGGAAATCAAAGGAAAAAACTTAAATTCAATGAAAGAACTCCAAATTTTTCTTAAGACCATATTTCCCTAGTATTTTCATGTTTTGGGTTAATTTATTTCATTTGGGGAAATATATATATATATATATGTATATACTGATATATATATAAACAAATATATACATATATATGTATATATAGTTTGCTTGCTTATACTACCAGGTTCTTACACTAATATAGTATTTAAAAATTTCCCATGTGCTTTTGCATCTGTCATTGTATTTATATTTTCATATAATCCTTGAGAGGAAGTTTATTATAGCCATTTTCCAAGGACAACAACAGAAATCCAGAGGATTTAAGAGTCTTCCCAAAGTCATGGGAATGTTAGATATACACGTAGTTTTATCCACAGCTATATTTTTACGAATGAATTTTTTCTTTCATCCTTAACCTGACATTGAACTCTAGTCTCATCAATGGAAATAGTCATTAGTATTACTATCTTTCTGCATATGTGTTCTCAAATAACTATTTTCTGTATTTTAAACTTTTCTTATAGCTTAGTGATGACAGCCAATTAACAAATGGAAGCAGTTTTGAAAAGCTTGGCGTTGTGATAAGGTGCTAAAAATGGAACTCATGCTGTCTTGTGATTTTCCTCTTTAAGTATTAAAAGTGAATTCTTTGGCTTGTAAAGTTGGAAATCTGGGGGAAGGTGCACTTGATTCAAAGAATGTCATCAGATTCTATCTTTTATATTTAAAAAAAAATCTATTTTCTTGTACAGGCACAAGTTGGACATCTGCCCCTGAACATTGCTAGCCTTCTCATGCTGTAATTCCACAGGAAAAGGAAAGTTCTCTTGATCCCAAAATATAATTATCTTCCAAAAGTACCCACATAGCCCCTTCTTGCTTAATCCTTAACTAATTTTAAGCTTGTGCTCCCTAGAAATGCTGTGAGAGTGTGGAAAGACTATACTTCATTTTTTAAATTTTTATTTTAAAATTATTTTAGATTCACAGAAGTGATTCAAAGATACAATACAGCTTCTAAATACCTTTTAGTTGTCTTCTCATAATGTTAATATCATATATAATACAAAAACAGACATAGTGGTACAATATTCACAGGACTTTATTCAGAGTTAAGTTTTTCTATTCTGTTTCAGGATCTAATGTAGGTTTCCACTTGCTTTCAAACACTGAGTTTTACTGGTGTCTAATCTGTGACAATTTCTCTGTATTTTATTGTTTTGCATGATTTTGACACTTTGAAGACTACTAGTGATGGAGTTTTCAGGACAATAGCAAAGTGCTTATGTGTACTTTTCCTTTTTATCATGTCAGAGGGCCCATAATATTGCCCTGGCTTATCACAGGTGATTGCTTGGTTAAGGTAGAGTCTTCCAGAATCCTCCCTTGTGAAGTTACCCTTTTCCCCTTTCCTTACTCTGATCCAGAGATTTTCTAACCTTTTCTGTAAAGAACCAGAGTCTGCCAAAAAATTGTATAAAAAGTTCAGGAAAAGAAAGACCTTGTATAAATATTTTAGTATTAAATGTTTTGAGACATCATGAGATTAATACAAGTTACCTTTGGACTCTACAGTTATAAGAGGTGCTCAAAGTGGTGATCATTAGCTATTAGACATTTATTAGTACAGCAAACTGCTGCTTAGGTAACCTTGGTGTTTGAGATTGCTGCACATGCATTTTCAATTTTTTCTCTAAGGGCTGGCAGTGTAGTGTGTTTTCTTCAATATATAACGTCCTCTAGGGGCTCTCATATGAGGATAACACCATCTGTTGAGAAAACATCATACTAGTTTTTGTTTCCTGAAATGTGTATACTTTTTTTTGGCCAGCTCCATATTTTAGGCTTTGTAGGCCATCCGATCTTTGTCACAACTTCTGCCTCTGCTTGCTGTTTAGCAGGAAAGATGACAGAAAATACATAAACATATTCCAATAATTCTAGCTGATTCCTACTCTGTTAATTAGAAGGGAGTCATCAAATCCAGTTATACTTTTGGGAGGGAAACTGAACTTCACATCCTGCAAGAAGGACTATCAAATAATGTATGTGCAGCAGTTAAATCACTACACTAGTTAATAAACATTTTGGAGAGATAATTTGAATCTACACAAATACTATCTTTTTATAGTTTCTCCCAGTAAGTTTGGGTTTTAGCAGTGAATCTTGCTTGAAGTAATTATTTGTTGTATTTTAATGTTAGTTTTTGAGAAGTAATCCATACTACTTTATTTTGTTTTTCACATTATCATAATCTTTGCCCTTGAGAGTTTTTCTAGGTCAGTCCCTGTGACCCTTCAGCACATCCTTATTCTCTCGTGTTTTATGCATTTATCAGTTTCTGGTAACACTAGATGTTCCAGGTGCATTTGTCTTTTTTTTTTTCTGGCTCAGAGCTAGAGTCAACCATTTATCCAAAAAGTACTTCTGTCTCTTTTAAAAGGAGAATGGTGTTTAGAAACTTATATCTGGGAGCTGGTTGTGCTGAAAGCTACTTGTGTGTGATGTGTTTTGGTTCTTTTCAGTGGACAGAGATAGGAAATATTGTGTTAACTAATTCATATATAACAAATAATTACATTTATTTCTATAGTTATCCATTTATTAAAATAAACATCAATGCTACAGGCACACCCAACATCAACCCAACCCCAGAGTTTTTTGTAGCATTCCTCTTTTATTTGTAACTCCTTTCTTTTATAGTAAGAGAATAGTTTTCAATAATATATTTACTTATTTGTTCAACTCTAGTATACATATGAAGTAGTTTCATGATTGTTAAAGTATACTGCTGTGAAAAATGATTTACCAACTGGAATGCAATATTTGTTCTTTTGTCTTTAGACATACAGTATCAACTCAAAATACAAATTTTCAAAGTAATTTAGGAAATTCTCCAGTCCTTCAGTAAAATTTTCATTCATTTTAATGCCAGTATATTCATTTGTCACAGTCTGTATTCTTTTCTGTCTTTCTCTGACATCTTGGCTGGTTGATATTTTAAAAATTTATATATTTACATTAGTGAAAGTCACTCTGTGATATACAGATGTTCTCTGGGTTCATTGAATATAGAGTCTTACATTCACCATTACAAGGCCATACAGAACTGTTCTGGCCCTGTAAGAAAGTGCTATGTGGTCCCTTTAACACAACCTCCAACCCTTGGTATCTTCTGACCTATCTTTTTAGGCAGTTTTGCTTTTTCTGGCATGTCACATAGTGTTACACAATACACAATCTTTTTAGAGGGTGTTTGGTCCCTTTTAGTTAGCAAAACACCTTAAAATGTATCTATTTTGTGTGTGAATCTAGTTTGTTTTGTATTTTTAAACACTATTGTATTATAGAGACACACCTCAATTACTGAAGGACTTCTGGGTTGCTTCCAGTTTTTGATAACTTGGAACAAAGCTGCAGTAAAAATTTGTGTGGAAATTTTATGTGACTGTGTTATTGATTCACTTGGTTGAATACCAAGGCATAGGGTGGCTGGGTTGTATGAGGCAGTACAAAGTTACTAGCAAACTTAGCATGAAGGTGGAGAATAGAAAAAATGTGTGGGGGAGGGAGGAGAGGGGGAAGGGAGGAGGGCTGGGGAGGGGGCGGGGGAAACGGAAAGCCATTGTGGGGATACATCCCAAAGCAGACCTGAGCTTGTTGAGGCGACAAAACACTTGTCAAGATAAAACACTAAGTCAAGACGAGGATTTTGTTACCATTTTAGGTCAGAAATAATTGAATTGAAAATGTTTTCATGACTTTTTAGATTAAATGAGCAGAAAAGGCATGAGAAGGCCAAGCTTTTACTGTAAGGACAAATATATTTTAAAGGAGCAGAGGGAGACACAAAATGTGCACATAATGTTGTTATAAACCGTGACTTTCAACGTACCATTTGTATTTTCAAAAATCACCAAATTACATCCACTTCAACACAAAATTACATCCACTTTATTATGATTAATTCAGTTGATTGATATCATAAAATTGAGTTTACTTCTCATTATTTGCCATTATAAAAACAATAGCAATGATTTCAAGTGAGACAGTGATAATACAAATAAAATACTAGTTCTGAAACAGACTTTATTTTAAAACTTTTAAATGAGTACTAAATTTTCAGGTGATGGAGGTGAGAAACTTAAGGGAGAACAATGCAGGTACATATTTTTACAAGATATAATATGGCATGCTAGCTTAAGTAAAAGGGCCTGAAATAAATATTTGTTGAATGAATGAATAAAAGAAAACATTATATAAAAGTTATATTTAGTAAAAACTAATGTTTCATACACATATTTAGCATTAGGTTGTGTACATGTAAATTATTTACACCACATCCTAAATTTTGCTGTTTCCTTATGTTATTTATTTGCAAGGAAGAGAAGTTTAACAATTTTTAACAATGTGGGATTTAGATAGATATGAATCAGATTTCTGGTTTCTTGGCTCCCTATGGGCTCTGGGGTAAGTAAATTCTATGAACCTTCCTGTCCTTATCTACAACATAGTGATCATAATAACTTTGATCTCAAAGGTTGTTAAGAGAATTAAAGGCGATATAGTCATAAAGAAGGCCTGGGTCTTAGGGAACCTTCTACAAATGTTAACTTCTATAACTTTGCATACTCTGTAGGTACATGAGCAAAAAGATGACTTGGAGCCCCTGGATTCAGGAACTCATTTGTAATCTAGCTACTATAATTTGAATATGAGTTCACCAACCATACAGAGAAACAAGCAAAGCCTGAGTATATTGACCAACTATTAGTGACAGGTTTTGACAAGAATGATCTGTCAGAAATGGCAAAAAAGTTTATTTTGAACTGAACAATGTATTTAAATATTTCCTTAGGCAAATCTAGTTTCCTTGTGAAGAAAAATGTTTTCTATAAAGAAAAAGTTAAAATAGGTATAATTGTGTGTAAAGAAACTCTCTCCAAGAGATATTTCTTCTGCTAAATTAAGTATAAGGATTATTTGAATCACACAATACATTTTTAAAGACAACTTTACTCTTAAAACACACAATACATAGGTATATATTTAAAATGTAAAGATAATATGAGAACATGGAGTACACATAATTTCTATTTATTTTGAAAACTTTTTGTTTTAAACACATACAAAAGTAGAACAAATTATACACTGCATTTCCCCTCATGTATTCAACATTTGAGGTCAGAAATTATCCACTCATGGCTAGTCTTCTTTCATCTGTTACTATTTCTCCCCTACTGAATTATTTTGAAGTGAATTCCAGATGCTATATCCCGACTGGATCTATTTTTCTGAATCTTAGGAAAGTATAATTTTTACAGACATAAGAGCTACCTTGTCTCACTTTTATACCATCTTTGTCAAATAGAAATACACTTTAAAACCTTTATGTTTTAAAGATTTGCAATATGCTACTTGATAATGACATCCTTAAGTATATTTTGAACTATTTTTAAAAAACCAGACTGTCACAGTTGAGTTTTGCAAACAATTTACAGATAAGACTGTGTTACAAATTGGCTTACCATTTTTTAAGATGAGTCCCTAGTGATAACATACAGAGTTTTGTATGATATATTTAAATAAAGGGGGTGTAAATTATATTTGAGCCATTATATTTTATAATTTTGAATATTAATTAAATGAATATAAGCTAAGATATAAAGAAACCAATGCAAATGAAATTATGTTTTTGTCCTTGAACAGAATATAGTTTTTTCTTTCAAAAGCACATGACTATTCAGAAGATCAATTATTTTTATGTTTTTCATTTGTACATTATCGTATTTTCTTGGTTATAAGTCATTTTGGAAATCCCCCTCCTTTACAGTAACTAGATTTATTTTTGGAATTTAATGAAATTAAACCTGGTAATGTTAGTTCTAAGGGAATTTAGAGAGTTCAAAAATGCATAAAACTTAGAGTTAAATGTTGGCCAAGATAAATTATGGCATTTGTGTTTTAGAGTACTGTATGTTGTCATAGAGAAAAAAATGAATGCTGTCCAAATACAAATCACTCCATATGGCTTGGATTGAATAGAGCAAAGAATTATTTTGGGGGACATAGAGGTTTACTTTGCTTCAATATGATAAAAAATGAACACATATTACGAACTAGTTTATTTAAAGCATATATTCAAAAACTATTAAATCGTATTTCCTAAGTACTTTGTAGTCAGTACGATTTTCAAAAGCAAGAGCTTCATATTTGAATTAGCATTTATATTCATCTTTAGAACCGATTTTTCATTTCTGAGAAAAAAGATTTCCACAGATAGTTCCAATTCCAAGTTTCTTGTGAGGTTATTTTCTAAGATCTTAAATAATACCTCAGTCCAGAATTACAGTCTAACTTAACTTCAAACTCTTAGTAAATTTTTTGTATTTAATTTTGATGGTAAAGTATTCATGCATTTTTGACAATAAAGAGAAAAGCAGAATAATGACTTTGAAATTAGAATAAGAGTTTATAAATGTCTAATAATTTCAAATATTTGTCAATTTAATTACATAATTTTTGAACCAATTCTTAAGAAGCTTGTCTTTGTTGAAAAAAAGAAAAATGATTAAATAAGGTTAGTATTCTTTTTAGACTAACTTTTTCAAGTTGGTATAGAGATCAGCACACTAAACTATTAATAAAATGCTGTTTATTGGTAAAATAACATTTAGATAAAACCATTTGAGCTAATGAAATAAACAGAACTATAAATGAGAAATTGCCTAATTAAAATTGTTGATTATTGGCATTGAAGGGAAAATTAGAGATTCATTTTGTGATCCTGTATGTTTATTTGGGTAAATCAAGATAAGAAATGAAAAGTTAAATTTCCAATACTATTTATGTAAATTTGCCTTATAGATAATTAAATAATCATTTATTGCATTCTAATGTTATTCAAATGATTGCAGTAGCTATTTTGAGGTCCAAAGATAAAGAATTTAGGTTATTGTCATCAGAAATTGTTATTCTAACTTAGTTGCTCATTTCCAAGAGCTTTTATTGAATTAAAAAGAAAATGTCTATTATTAGCAAATTTTATTCTGATCCTTTTACTGGCTATTTATCAGATTTCCTCATCTAGTAAGCTGACATTCTGTTTGCTAACATTGGAGTTTATTTCATTACTATTTGCTGTGCTATGTGAAGGATTTAAAATCGCCATGGTACATTGTTTCCATCATGTGCTGCACTTTCATTTGGTTTGCTATGGGATATTCATAGGGGATTAAATGGGATCAGTGGAGAGGTTCAAAAGGATCAGAGATGAAGTGTCAATGGGTGAGGACAGATATGTAGTAAGAAACGCCATGAGTGGGGAAGTCGTTATCTGCCCTGTTATCTTAGGAATGAGCTCAGAACAAGAATCATAAGATGAACATAAAAGATTCAGAGACTGCCAAACACTGAGACAGAATGGGACTGTGGAGAGCTGTGAGCAGAGGCAAAGGTCCAGATGTGGAGTGAATGTAGAAGGCCTCAGACTTGTGCAAGGTGCCTATCTTTTCACAACATTCCTTTTCTGTTAGGCAGAAGTAACTCATTTTTTAAATTTTTAAAATAACTTTCTTATCAAGCACACACACATATAAAAAATTAAAACCATTCAAAGAAGAACAATGCAAGGGGAAAAACCACAATAATATTCAAACGGTAGAACTCAACCAAAACAAAACTGAAAAGCACTTAAACATTTTTTGCATATACTTAATAAAACATCTCAAGCAACAACAAGACACCAGAGGATGTGATTTTTTTCAGAAAGATCCCCAAAACCAACATCGAACAAATAATGATCTGGAAAAAAATTCCGGTTAGTTAGCAGACTCCACATAATCCAAACTTCTCCCTAATTTAAATTTCGATACAGTCATGTGACACACGATGGAAACACAATCCGAGAAATATGTTCTTAGGCCATTTCATCCGTGTGTATCCTTAACTACGCTTTCAGTTTCTCACACCAGATCTTTATTTCCAGACATCCAGCCCATCTTGATTTTCCTCATCTGTAGAAACATGAGCAGAGTCAAGGGGAGATAAGGGAATGGCAAATCGTTAATGTGGAGAACTGGACTGCATGTAAATTTTTCCATGAGAGATCATAAAGAGTGATACAGAAAGTATACCTGGAGGTAAGATTTAGATATAGAACATGCCCAAATATAACTGCCTAGTGTTAACTCTTTTTTTCTTACTTTTTTCCCATTTTGAGTTACTATCCAGCAACCTTGTTTGGAAAGAGTTCTTAAAGTAAGGGCAGGATGACAACTTTTTTTGCTTAAATTCTTTTATTGGTACATTTTAGGTATACAATAAATTTACATTTATCATTGGGTGCTTGTATCTGTACATAATGTATCTTGGTTCTTACTTTTTCCCCATTACCTGTGCGCCCTTCACCCCTCAACCCTTCCCTATTTACAAAGACTTTGTTTCCATTTTTTCCTTTTCTCATAATTTTTCCTTTCCCTTCTTTCCTTTCCCATTCTCCCCCTACTTCCCCTACCCCTTTAGACCTTTTCTTCCTATTTCAAATTATCAGTTATTCATTTTAATAATTTTAATCCTTATTTACACTTTCAGTTTCTCACACCAGAGAAACTATTTGGTATTTACATATGTGTGTCCT
>NW_004624745.1:13300375-13329267 GCF_000247695.1 Heterocephalus glaber | reverse complement strand
ACTTCTTCCTTTCCTATCTTTATTCCTTTTATTTCTTTCTCTTTTCTAATTGTTGTTGCTAATGAACAGGAGTGGTGATAGTGGGCATCTTTGTCTTGTTCCTGATTTTAGTGTGAAAGTTTTCAGTTTTTGACCATTTAGTATGGTGTTGGCTGTTGGTTTTTCATAGTTAGCCTTAATCAGGTTGAGATAAAGACCTTCCATTCCAATTTTCTGCAGGGTTTTTATCATGAATTGGTGTTGGATTTTGTTGAATTTTTTTTTTCATCTATGAGATGATCTTATGATTTTTGTCCTTGGCTCTGTTAATATAGTGTATTACATATATTGATGTAGTTATGTTGAACCATCCTTGCATCCCTGGGATAAATCCGACTTGGTCAGGGTGTATGATCTTCTTGATTATAGTCTGTATTCTGCTTGTCAGTATCTCTGTTGAGGATTTTTGCATCTATGTTCATTAGGGAGATTGGTCTGTAGTTCTCTTTTTGGGTTGGGTCTTTCCCTGGTTTTGGGATCAAAGTAACACTCTCTTCCAGGAAACAATTTGGAAGCCTTGCTTCCCTTTCAATTTCCTTGATGAGTTTAAAGAGTAAGGGTGATAGTTCTTCTCTAAATGCCTTGCAGAATTCAGCAGTGAAGCTATGAGGACCTGGGCTTTTCTTCATTGGTAAATTTTTTATTACATTTTTAATTTTACTTATTATAATTGGGGTGTTTAGAATTTCTATATCTTCTTCATTTAACTTTGGCAATTAGTATGTTTCTAAGAATCTATCCATTTCTTCTGTGTTTTCCATTTTATTAGAATACAGTTTCGTGAAGTAGGTACTGATGATCCTCTGGATTTCTGTTGGACCTGTTGTGACTTCACCTTTTTGTTCTTAATTGCATGGATTTGAGACTTTTCTTTCCTTTTCTTTGATAAGGTTGGCTAAAGGTTTATCGATTTTATTTATTCTTTAGAAAAACCAACTCTTTGATTCACTGATTTTTTTGTGTCATTCTCTTAGTCTCCATTGCATTGATTCTGCTCTGATCTTTATAATTTCCTTTCATGTGCGAACTCTGGGTTTGTTATGCTCTTCTTTTTCTAGGAGCTTGAGGTTCTGCATTATGTTATTTATCTAAGTTCTCTCTCTTGTCCTAATATGAGCATTCACTGCTATGAATTTCCTGCATAGAACTGCTTTCATTGTGTCCCACATATTCCTATATGTTGTACTGGCATTATCATTTACTTGTAGAAACTGTCTAATTTCTTCAATTTCCTCTGTGACCCATTGATTGTTCAGGAGGGTGTTATTCAATTTCCATGTGTTTGTGGGTGTTTTGTGGTTTCTTATGTTATTGATCTCCAATTTTATTGCACTATGGTTCAATAATATACAGGGAGTATGAGCTGGGGATTTAGCTCAGTGGTTTCACTGCCTGCCTTGCAAGCAGAAGGTCCTGAGTTCGATTCCTGGTACCAAAAATATATACAGGGGGGTAACTTTAATTCTTTTACATTTATTTAGACATGCCCTATGAGCTAGCATGTGGTCTATTCTGGAGAATGACCCATGTGCCACTGAAAAGAATGTGTATTCTGATTTTGTGGGGTGGAAAACTCTGTAAACATCTATTAAGTCCATTTGTTCAATAGCTTAGTTCATTTCTAGAATTTTGTTGTTAATTTTTTGTCTGGATGATCTGTCTATTTGTGATAGTGGGGTATTGAGGTCCCCCACTATAATTGTGTTAGTGCTTATTTGGTTTTTCATGCCCATTAATATTTGTTTTGTATAGTTGGGGGCATTCATATTTGGTACATATATATTTATGATTGTCATCTCTTCCTCTTGGATTGTTCCCTTCACAAGGATGTAGTGACCATCTTTGTCTCTCTTAGTTTTGGTTTGAAATCTACTGTGTCTGCAAATAAAATTGCTACCCCTGTGTTTTTCCAGGTTCCTATTGTATGGAGAACTGTTTTCCATGCTTTTACTTTCAGTATATGAATTTCTTTTTGAGTTAGGTGTGTTACTTGTATACACCATATTGTTGGATTTTGCTTCTTAATCCATTCTGCCAGTCTATTTCTTTTGATTTTTGAATTGGGGCCATTAACATTGATGGTAATAATTGATAGATAATGTCTCATCCTTGTCATTAAGTTTTACTGTTGTTGGCTCTTTTATTATTTATATTGCCCCCTTTCTCTTTAGTTTCTTGCCTTGTCTGGTGGCTTCTGTCTGTTGGGCCTCATGGAGTCGTGACCTTCATTGTCTTTTTGTAGGTTATTGTTTAGAATTGTTTGGAGTGCTTCTTTTGTGTTCATGAAATTTCTCAGGTGTTCTTTCTGTGGAATTATCTAATTTCCCCATCAATTTTGAAAGATAATTTTTCAAGATATGACAGTCTAGGTTGGAAGTTATTTCCTTTTTGGGCTTGAAATACTTCACTCCAGGCTCTCCTTGACTTGAGAGTTTGTATTGAGATGTCTGCTGTGATTCTGATGGGCTTTCCTTTGTAGGTGATTTGTTTCTTTTCTCTAACTACTTGTAGGATTTTGTTCTTCTGTTGGGTTTCTGGGGTCTTGACTAGTATATGTCTAGGTGTAAATTTTTTTGATCATGGCTCGTTGGAGTTCTATATGCCTCACTTATCTGTATCTCTACCTCTGTCTGGGAAGTTTTCTACTATTACTTCTGTGAACAGTGTTTTTTATGTCAATTGTACTTTCTCCTGTTTTTCTGTGGACTCCTATCAGTCTTATGTTATTCTTCTTTGGATCATCTAGCACCTGCTGGATTTATTTCTCATGGTTCCTTA
Source organism: Heterocephalus glaber (assembly GCF_000247695.1). The sequence continues at coordinate 13,326,450 of NW_004624745.1, read as the reverse complement.
CTATTTTGAAGAAAACTCTGTTTTCATGGTTGTTAACCACAATTCTGTCTTCTATATCTGATATTCTATCTTCACATTCCCTTAATCTGCTTTGTATACTTTCAATGGAGTTTTTAATCTCCTGGATATCTGTTTGAATCTGGTTCATGGATTCCATTTCTTATGTTGAGTGATCATGGTTTCTTATACTGGACATTCATGGCTTCTAGCATGTTTCTGAGCTCATCTATTTTTTTTATCTGTTTCTGTTCTAGAGCATCTAATCATGTCTTTCATTCTACTCACTATCTCTGTAGTTATCTGGGAAATTATTTCTGTTTTGAATTTTTCTAGTGCCCCATTCATCTGTTTTGTTATTTCCTGTGCTGTCAGTTCAGGGTGTTCAGGTTGTTGATTATCAGACTTTTCTACCTCTTTTCCCCAAGAATTTACCTTTGGTGGGGTGAAAGTCTGAGTTTGTGCCTTGCTTAAATGTCTTCTCATTTTTGTTTTTGGTATTGTCCTTGGTTTAATTTCTAGGTTGATACTTTGAAATTGCTTATTGTATGTATCTTTGTTGCATGTATTTAGAACCCTTATGGAATGATTGCTACTGAGAGGTGTCTTCCAGTTATAGCTGGTCTTTAGGTTTTGAGTCTCTAATGACTCTGAGGCTGTCCATTTTCATTATACCAGGAAAGACAACTGATTAGATTAATCATAATACCTTAGCCTAAGTGATACAATTAGCAGCACCATAACATCAGGTACATTTTAGAAAATGACAATTTGTGGTAGTTATTAATCTATCACCTTTCACTGTGTGAATTAAATAAAAATTGAGGACTAACTCAACATAGTTTATGATATAGCAATTTTATCCCTTGGGATGGGGAGTTAGAAGGAGTTGGGGAGGGAGGGATAGATGGGTAGAAAGATAAGGGAAGGTTAACAGTGAGGTCAGAGTACACAAGTGAGACAAAGAGAAAACATAGATAAGAAAAATAAAGAAAAAAAATCTGAATTAGGGCCAGAACAGGAACAAAAAGGGAGGTGAAGAACAATGTGGGATAGCAAGAGAGCAAGTGTGAGAGAGAAAGAAAAGAAAGAAAAAAAGAAGAGAATAATAAAGATTTGAAAAGAGTTGAAAAAGAAAAAAAATTAAACATAAGAGCAAAAAAACAATAATAATTTTGAAAATAACAAATAACAAATAAAAATGAAGGGACTCCTTTAGCTTATGTCTCTGCTGTCACAATAGATAATGTGAGCAACAGAGTGCAGATATAAGTCAATGAGTCTCAGCAAGCCATTTGCAGACTCATGAGATTCAGGCAGATTTCTGGCTGGAAGTCCCAAGTTGAGCTCCCTGCCCTTCTGCAGGGTTGAACTCTGCAAGGTTCTACTGCAGATACCAGCTTCCCTTCCCCTGAAGATAGTCTAGGTTCCAATGGGAGGTGATGGTCCCTCCAACTTACCAAGTATGGTGGTCTGGTGTTCCTTTATTGCAGAGATGCTCTTCACTTTTCCAGTGGGCTTCAGTTTTCATCAAGGAGCCTGAGAGAGGCCCTCTATCTGTTGTTCACTTCTGGTCTATCTTCTGGAGCTCAGAACAATGGCCTTTATGCCCCCTGTGCCTTTGTAGTGTGGAACCAAGTAGCAGCACAGCCAGGATGCCAGAGGCATGGCAGGGGGGCTGTGCTGGTCACCCTGGGTGTTGAAAATGGTGAGGGGTCCTCACCCTCCTGCAGGTCACAGGTGGGTGTGGGGCAGGTTGGATGGAGTGGGGCTCCATTATGCCAGGGACCTCTCTCTCTGCCCACCTGGTCCAGAATGACAATTTTAATAAAGTTTAGAACCTTTGCCATGAATGAGATTGGTTGGATCAGAAGCTCCCCTTTTCCAATGGGGACTGAGGAAGACAGGAAAAAAATACCAGTCTTTATTCATGGTTACTCTTAAGAAGGAAAAAATAAATTGTAAAATAAGTGTGAAAATTCTTGTCATAGAAGATTGGTTGGTAATTGACAAGGAAGGAGGATGGGGCACACAAGAGGCACGGATGGAGTATCTTGTCCTCTCTCATCACCTGCTCCTCATTCATCCATTATCCCATCCAATAGATATTCAGTGGTGTGGATTTTTTTTTTATCATGGAGACTGATGCACAAATCTCCTGTACACTGCATGTTGAACAGCCATTATCATTATTTTGACAAATTTTCTAAGATGTTTGACACTAGTTTTGACAAATGGTCACAAGGAAGCTGATTCAAATGGATTACAGACAGTTGTAATGCAGTTCTACCAATTGATTTTTTTGTCATGGAAAAAAGGCTAAGGAAAGTGTTAATCTGATTTGACAGCAGATTCATGTGCATTGGGAGCTATGGATGGTTGTCAACAGGCTGGAAATACTCAGCATAGACTAATGTTGCTGGAGCAAATAAGATAGTCCCCATTGTTGATTTCCTACGTAGAAAAACAGGTATCTGCAAACCCTAGACTTCATGATTGTGTTTAAAATTGTGATTATAGAAAAATAATGATGAACTTTATATCATCATGTAAAATGAATTAGCAGTGCCATTAGGGTTGAGGTAACTAGGATGTTAAATACAGAGCCTTAGTAAATTTTGGTGATGTTTCCGATAGCAAACAAACAAAACACAAAAATATAACTTCTGTGGTATCTTTGTTTTCAGAGAAGATATGTTTGAAATAGTTCTCTCTTCTTAGGTAGCTACTGAAGAAGTTGTGCCATACAATAAAGAATGTTGAACTCAATTAGAAAATCTATATTCAAGACTTGCCTGTGTGAGTTTACACAATTCACTTAATACTGCATTTTCAACAGTTTCTCATTATTCTGTTTCTATGAAGGCCTTTTAAAATTTTTTTCTAGATCCCACTGAAATTTTAGTTTCACTTATATGCTCTTTGTCTGCTTCTGGACTGTAATATCATTATAATTATATTATATAGGTTATATGTAATTTTTTCAGCCTTTTCCCAAAGAGCCTATTTCTCCCCCTTGGCAGCAATATCACTCTCATGGAAAATGCACAATTTAATTCCTTATTGAATAATGTGAAAATCATTTATATAGTACCTTCTCTATATCAGACATTGTAATATGTATTGAGATGAAAAAGAATATTTTTATGGGCTTTGACTAAGAGAGGTTTATAATCAGGGAGAATGATTCGCTTGTTTAAAAGAAATTATGATATTATAAAAGCCCCAAAAGAAATGAGTACATACAGATGATGGGAGAAATTAACTCTACAAGGGACTCAGTCAATTTGGACTGCTATAAAAATACCATAGATTGTGTGGCTGATACCTAACAAAAATGTATTTCTCACAGTTGGGGCTGAAAGTCCAAAACTAAGATGTCAGCGTGGTTTGGGTCTGGTAAGGGTTTTTCTCTGGGCTGAGTTCTGTTCACTTCTTACTGCACTCTCACATGGAGAAGAGCAGAGAGGCGAGCTTTTGGGGGCTCTTATAAGGGAATTAATCTCACTTAAGAGGCCTCTGTCATCATGGTCTCTCTCATCTCAGTTACATCCCAAACCTCTTCATGCATCATAGTGGAACAGGGTTTGAACATTTGTAACCTGGGGGACACAAACTTTCAGTCATTACCAGTGAGGATTAGGGATGAATTGAGAATAAAATGGAGTAACCTGGGTTTGGAAGCACAAGGAAGAATCTAGTGGGTAAAGGTGGGGTTCAGGAAAACAAAAAGTATGTGAAGTGTAAGCATGAGATCACAATCTTTCAGTCTTGTTTTCACATCTAAATAAACTTTATATATGTACATCACAGCATTACAAAATGATTTAGAGAGATACCACATGTTAAAAACCTTTGGAAGCTATGGAATACTTGAAACGTTTAAGGAATTAATATTTCCAATCCTGGTTGTGATTACACAATTCACTATTCAAAATATTAATTTAATGGGTGATCAGTTTATAGCAAGTTTCTAGTGGACTGTAAATTAAATATAAAACCCTTTTGGTTTCCATATTTATTAAAATATGAATCTCTGTATATTAGGAAGGGGACAAACATGTTTTACTGTCTAAAAAAAAATACATAGGCCACACTTTATTTACATACATATGTTAAGTGTTCATTGCTTTTTATTGCTATTTGGGAAATTACTTACAAATATTAGAGCTTAAAAGATTTATTGTCTAACACTGGATTAGAAATCTAAATGTATCTTGAGGTCTCTTCTGAGGTTGTAGTCAAAGTGTAAGAAGAGGAGCTGTCCTCTCATCTGCAGTGTCTCATGTAAGATGCAACTAAAATAGAAGAGTTAGCTTCTGTACTTACTTGAACTATTATTGGAAGGATTTTGTTTTTCCCAGGTCGATGAACAGAGGACCCCAGTTTCTTTTTCAATCTTCATGGAAACCACTTCTAACTAAGTGGCTTATTTTCTTGACATGTGGACTGATAGGCAGCTCCCAATATGGAATATTGTATCACCTTGTGAAAGAAATGCCTGATTAAATTGCCTCAGAGTAGTTCTGGGAGTGGAAGACCCATCCTAAGGAGGATTGTCTTCAGAATGGTATAAAAGAGAAATGAAGAAGGAAGGTTCACTTCTGTTTCTTTAGAGGAGCTCCAGTATTTGCCTTCACCTTGAATGTTATCTCCTGGCTTTTAGCACAAACTCTTCAGCCTCCAGCACTGACCCTTCAACCTCCTAGTGCAAACAGCCTTCCATTTTAGATCCTTCAGCCTCCTGATACAGATTTACATGGGCACTACAGAGAGCTCTAGGATTTTGACTGGATTCTTCAGATCCCCAGGGCACAGAGAGACCTTTTGCACTCTTCCACACCTGTCTCTGTGGGCAATCATTGGAAGCCAATCTGGTAAATTCTTGCATATTTGTGTATCTTGTATCAAATCTGTTTCTCTAATAAGCACTGAAGGGTACAGATTTTGGTACCATAGAAGTGAGGTCATTGCTGTGTCTGTACCTGATCATGTGGTTCAGGAGCCTTTGGAAGTAGCCATGGGAAGAATTTGGATAGGTTTGGAGGTGCTGGCTGAAAAAGCAGCCCTGGAATGCCTTAAACTATATTTCATGGGAGATTCTGGTCAGAGCTCAGAAGACCAGAATGATGATAGAAATGCTTCCAATAAAGGCCAAGCTGAGGAGGTTTCTTCTGGGAAGAAGGACTGCATTGGCTTTTAGCCTCCAATTGGCATGTATTATACCTTGGCAGAAAGTTTGCCTGCATTTTGCTCTTGTCCAGAGACTTTCCTTGAGACTGAAATTAAGGGCAGCAGACTAATCTGGAAGAAGAAATTTCAAGGCAGTCTAATGTTGAGGTGGTGGCACAGCTACTGTTGGGAGCTTTTAGCCAGATATATGTGAAGGATCAAGAGCAAAAAGCCCAGCAGAATGATTAAAAACATTTTGAGTTTGGCCAAAAAGGAAGTTCCAGTAAAACTGTGGACTGCAAAGATAGACAGAAGAGAATCTGCTTGCTGAGAAGGAACAGAACAGATGGAATGATGGCCTGAGGCCATCAAAAGAAGTAGCAGGCCTCCAGCCTTTGCATCCTCAATGTTGCAAAAGTGAAAGAATTTTCTTTGAGAGCCCCAGAGCACCATATTTCAGAATGGTGGTGGCCTAGAGAATTTGTTCCTCAGGATTGGGGTCAAGAGTGCTCAGCAATCCAAACACTTGACCCCTACAGCCAAGAGAGAAGGAACTTGGGTACTGCTGCAGCTGGGGGCAAATCTTGGCATCATCCTCATGATGCTAGTTTTAGGTGTATGCAGAATGCAAGAATTGTGGGACCAGGAAGGCTTTCAGCCAGATTCCACAAGACCTGGGAGGCCAGATACTGTGCTCCTGAGATAGCAGTTAGTGAAGCTGTGAGTGTGAAGCTGAAGATGCCATGGTGACCCCAGACATTTAGAGGAGCCAGGACCACAGATCATCTGAGGAAAACTGCAAGGAGGGAGCAGAGCTGGCCCAAGACAGAAGCTGTGGTCGCTACCACTGCCAGCAGTGTCATGGGGTAGAGCCACCCAAGCCCTTTAGAGTTCATGTCTTGCCCCAGATTGCACCAGATGCGGGACATGGAACTACAGGACTTAATGTTTGCTCCACTGGATTTTGGACTTGCTTTGCTCCCATTCCTTTCTATCCCTCTCTTTGTACCTTTTATAGTGGCAATGTTTATCTTGTGCTGTTGTTTGTTGGAAGTGTTTAACTTTCTTTTCATTTGTACAGGGGCTCATAGCCAAGAATTTGCCTTAAATCTCAGAGGAGACTTTGGACTTGGACTTTTCAGCAATGCTGAAACTGTTAGGACTTTGGCAACTCTTAGAGATGGGCTGAATATCTTATGCATAAAGAGATGTGGATAAGTCTTTTGGGGGGGGCAGGGGCAGAATGTTATGGCTTGTATTTACATGTGACTCCAAAGCCTCATGTGGTCATAGGTGGAGCTTTTCAGAGGTGGTTGGATCTAGAGTGTATGATGCTGGGATTAAGGGTGCAATGGTGGGACTGATTCATAGTGTGATGCTGGGACTAAGGGTACTCCACGCACAGTACCAAAATGTGCATCAGTGACTGCTTACTAGAGAAACAGATTTGATACAGGATATAAAAAGTGTAAGAATTTACCAGATTGGCTTCTAATGGGCACCCACAGGGTCAGGAGTGGAAGAGTGCAAAAGGTCTGTCTGTGCCCTGGGGAGGTGAAGGATCCAGTCAAAGACCTGGAGAAGACTGTAGTGTCCCATGCAGATGTGTATTAGGAGGCTGAAGGATCTTCCAGGGAAGGCTGACTGCACTGGAAGGTTGAAGAGTCAGTGCTGGAGGCTCAAGAGTCTGTTTTAGAAGTCAGGAGGTGATATCCAAAGTGAAGGTAAAGACTGGAGTTCCTCCAAAGAAACAGAAGTGTGCCTTCCTTCTTCATTTCCCTTTTGTACCATTCTGAAGACAATCCTCCCTTGGGTGGGTCTTCCACACCCAGAACTATGCTGAGGGAACTTGGGTATTTCTTACTCAAGGTAACACAATCAATCTACCATCACAGGATAGTTGCCCTCAGAATGAGCAAATAGGTAGAAGAAAAAAGAATATAGCCTAAGATAATAAGTCCCATTCCTCTTGTAATCTCATCTATGAAGTGAAAACCCTTTACTTTTGTCATATCATACTCTTCAGAAGGTTATTTTTCCACCTACATGACTCAAGAAAGTGCATGAATATCAGGAAGCAGGAGTCATTGGAGGTCATCTTTGCGAATGCTTACCTCATAATGCATTAATTCATTTTTCAATACAGTTGAGTTGGTTCTAAGGCAAATAATATTTTTTAATTGTCTTACAGACACATTTAGTCCTAAAGAAGAGTCAACATATGGTTATTAATCCCTACTTAAGGATATGTAGTAACAGATATCAGGTTAGTAATGAAAATATCATTTCCGTTCTGCTGTGATTGTATAGAAATCTCTTTGTTTTTAATTTATCAAAACAGCATTAGAATATTGAGCCTATTAGTGTGCTTTTGACATTTATAAGAAGATGTCTGAGACCACAGGTCAGGATACAGATGACATGAGGTAGGAGCTGCAAAGAGATTGAACATTGGATAATTGAGTTACATTTCCTTCTTTCTTTGCAGGAATCATTTTTAATCCAAATATTCACTGAAAGTTTTAAGAATTGGGCCAGGCTCCAGGAAGTGATAAAAACAAACAAACAAAAATCTCATCTTTGAGCTGCGTGTTCCAAGTGAGCAAAAGAAATATCAGGTCCTAGGGTCACACAGCAAGCTGATAATGGAGGATTACGGAAAAGAAATAGGTTTCAGATTGTACTATGTTCTTAAAATGGGATTTTTGGTGTTGCACGGTTCCTAGACTCACAAAGGTAAAAAAGTGCAGTGACTCATAAGAGCCAGAAATCTTGTCCAAAACATGGTAAGAAATGATAAAAATCTGCCATGTGTTACAAACCACTAGCATTAAAATGAGTCTTTAAGAAAGGAATTATTTACAGAATTGTCAAGATGCTGTGCTGCCCTTCTCATTGCTGCTTCCCTCCTCCACTGACAACATGGACAAGAGAGATAACTAATGTGAGCTAAGGGAGAGATGAGGAAAACAAGGACAGTTGGGGCTTTGCATGTGTTATTTAGGTTTGGGGAGCCTGAGGACTGCAATGGGATGTACCAGAGACAGAGGAATGAGAAAGCAACAGGCTGTGTGGCACTCAAGGTGATCTCTATTGATGGTGAAGCATGTCTGCTTTTTCTTTATTCACACAAAGGGATGTTCTGGTACAACTGCATGGAGAAAGCCACAAGCTGAACTGCCAGAGGACCAGAAGCCAAAGCAGAAGCAGTAAATAGCTAGTGTGGGAGCAATACTGTTTCTGGAAATTGTTGCTGGAGTTTCCCAGTGGAAAAATGAGAAGTTCCCTCTAGCATCTGAGGCAGATTTAGACATGTCTGCAAAACCCAGAGGATACTCTTGCGAAGCTTGACAGCACAGTCTCCTAAAACTGTACTTGACCTCTTCTGATCCTCTCACTTCTTGGCTTAACCTTGACTGGATCAGATGCTAAACTGGGGGTGGGAGGAGGAGAAAACTAAATTAGGGAAAGAAGAGAATTAATGGCCTCTATTCAAATAGGGTCTTTCAAGATAGAAGAGAACTCAATCCTAAGATCTAATAAACTAAATTAAAATGCTCAGTAGGTGAATGGGTTCTCTTTTTGAGGGTACATTGTAGACATGCTACATATCAAATGAGGGATGGGTGAAGAATATCACACATAAGCAAAGAAGAGTGACTGGGAAAATGTTACAAGAGAGAGGAAGATGTAAGTCAGGACTCCATCACCAGAGGCAGGTTCCTGGGATCCCACCAGATCCAGTAGTCACCAGCTCCTGCACATTCTGGTACAAACAACTAAGTCTCTTACAGACTAAGTTTCTTCATCTATGAAATGGGAAAAATAAAAATTCCTAAAGCTAGAATAGAGTTTTAATTTTGTACTAGTTATAAAGTGTCAACTATACACTTCCATATGTGTTTTAAAAATCAGAATTATTTTGCTTGGAGTAGACACACTATAGTTTGCTGCTTTTTCCTCTTCATATTATGCAACTTTTTGCTTATAACATAAGTATGCCAATTTATTTCGCCAAAGTCCAGTGATTTTATGTTTTCCTTTCACACATCATCTTTTATCCTGAGTTTTAACTAATTTGACTTTTGTAGATAAAATTTAGCATGTATTGCAACAGGAACCTGAAAAAAGCAGGAGTAGCTATCCTATTTGCAGATCAAATAGATTTCAAACCAAAACTGATTAAGAGGGACAAAGAAAGACACTACATACTTGAAAAGGGAAACCACCAAGAAGAAGAGATGAAAATCATAAATATATATGAACCAAATACTAGTGTGCCCAACTATATAAAACAAATACTAACAGATGTGAAAAATCAAATAAGGGCTAAAACATTAGTAATGGGGGAACTCAATACCCCACTGTCACAAATAGATAGATCAGCTAGACAGAAAATATACAACAAAATACTAAAACTCAATCAAACTCTTGAACAAATGAAATTAACAGATGTTTACAGAGAGTTCCACTCCACAAAATCAGAACCATATTCTTTTCAGGTGCACATGGGTCATTCTCCAAAATAGACCACATACTTGATCATAGAACATGATTAAGTAAGTGCAAAGGAATTGAAGTTATCCCCCGTATATTATCGGACCATAGTGTGATGAAATTGGAGATCAATAGCAAAAGAAATCACAAGAATTTCATAAATACATGGAAATTGAACAACAAACTCAGAGAAAATTAAATTTCCTCTGTGACCCAGAGGATATTAAAGAAGAAATCAGACTGTTTCTACAATTGAATGACAATCCAAGTACAACATATTGGAATCTATGGTACATAATGAAAGCAATCTTATGAGGGAAATTCATAGCAGTGAATACTCATATTAGGAAAACAGAGTGAGCTCAAATAAACAACCTAATGCTGAACCTCAAGCTTCTAGAAGAAGAAGAGCAGGACAAACCCAAAGGTCATACAAGAGAGAAAATTATAAAGATCAGAGCAGAAATCAATGAAATGGAGAATAAATGAATAATACAGAAAATAAATGAAGCAAAGAATTTATTCTTTGAAAGAGTATATAAAATTGACAAACCTTTAGCCAACCTTATCAAAAAAAAGGAAGGAAAAGACCCAAATCCAAGGTATTAGGAATGAAAAGGATGAAATTACACAGATCCAGCAGAAATCCAGAAGATCATCAATACCTACTTTGAGAACCTATACACCAATAAGATGGAAAACACGGAAAAAATGGACAGTTTTCTAAACACATATGAATTTCAAAAGTTGAATGAAGACCTAAAACTTCTAAATAAACCAATATCAATCAATGAAATTGAAAATGTAATTAAAATCTCACTAACTAAGAAACTCCTGGGTCCTAGTGTCTGCACTGCTGACTTCTATAAGACATTTAGAGAAGAACTATTGCCACTACGGTTTAAACTCTTCAATGAAATTGAAAGGGAAGCAGTACTCCCAAATTCATTCCTGGAAGCAACCATCACCTTGGTCCCCAAAACAGAGAAAGACCCAATCAAAAAAGAGAACTATGGGCCAATCTCACTAATGAACATAGATATAAAAATCCTCAATAAGATACTGGCAAACAGAATGTAGAAGAACATACACCCTGGACAAGTGGGATTCATCCCAGGGAAGCAGGAATGGTTCAATATACACAAATCAGTAAATGTAATACACTATATTAATAGAGCCAAGGACAAAAACTACATGATCATCTGAAGATGCAGAAAAAGGGTGTGACAAAATTCAACACCGATTCATGATATGAACCCTACAGAAAATTGGAATGCATGGTCTCTATCTCAAACTTATAAAGACCATCTATGAAAAATCAACAGCCACATATTGTCAAAAACTGAAATCCATCATGCTAAAATCAGGAATAAGACAAGGATGTCCACTATCACCACTCCTGTTTAATAAAGTTTTGGAAACATTAGCCATAGTAATTAGACAAGAGAAAGAAATAAATGCAATAAAGACAGGAAACAAAGAAGTTAAATTGTCATTATTTGCATATCTCATACCTTATATAGAAGATCCCAAGAACTCCAACAAAAAATTTCTTGATTAAAAACCAAATTCAGTACAGTAGTTGGATACAAGGTCAACACACAAAAATCAATAGCTATCTTATACATGAACAAAAGACAAACTGGAAGAGGATCTGGAGAAACAACTCTGTCCACAATAGCATTCAAAAAAAATTACCTAGGAATCAAACTAACAAAAGAAATCAAAGACTTCTACTCTGAAAACTACAGCACTCTAAAAAAAGAGATCCAAGAGAATATCAGAAAATGGAAAGACATCCCTTGCTCCTGGGTAGGAAGAACCAATATAGTGATAATGGCCATACTTTCACAACTGGTATATGGATTCAATACAATGCCAATTGAAATTCTAACAGCATACTTCACAAAACTTGAGAAACCAATCTAAAAATTCATTTGAAACCAGAAGAGATCTGGAATAGCAAAAGCAATTCTAGGCAATAAAGACAAGGTAGGGGATATCACAATCCCCAACTTGAAACTGTACTACAAAGCTTCTGTGATAAAAACAGCATGCTACTGGCAAAGAAACAGACTCGAGGATCAGTGGAACAGAATAAAAGATGCAGAAACAACTCCAGACACACTCAGCCACCGCATCTTTGACAAAGGAGCCAAACATCCTCACTGGAGGAAAGATACCCTTTTTAATAAAGGGTGCTGGAAAAATTGAGTTTCAATTTGCCAATGATTAAAACTAGACCTATATCTCTCACCATGCACTAAAGTAAAATCAAAATGAATCAAAGATCTAAATATAAAACACAAACACTAAATTGGCAGGAAGAGAGCTTAGGTAGAACTCTTGAAGACATTGGTATAGGAAATGATTTCATGAACAAAACCTCAGCTGAACATGAACTAGCACAAAGAATCAACAACTTGGATCTCATCTTATTAAAAAGCTTCTGCACAGCAAGAGAAACCACCAACAGTGTGAAGAGACAACCCACAATGTGGGAAAAAAATTTTACCAACTGTTCCCCAGACAATAGTCTACTATCTAGAATATAAAAAGAACTTAAAATTTCAGACCTCCCAAATTTAAAGAACCAATCCAAAAAAAGGGCATCTGAAATAAACAGACATTTCTCAGACAGAGAAGTTGAGATAGCAATTAAACATATGAAAAAATGCTCAACATCACTGGTCATTTGAGAGATGCAAATGAATACAATGCTGAGATTCCACCTCACCCCAGAAAGAATGGCTGTGATCATGAAATCAACCCATAACAAATGTTGGCAGGGTTGTCAGGAAAAAGAAACACTTCTCCACTGTTGGTGGGGGTGCAGACTGGTGCAACCACAGTGAAAATCATTATGTAGATACCTCAAAAAACCAGGTTTGGAGGTCCCATTTTACCCAGCTATTCCCCTGCTGGGGATCTTCCCCAAAGAATTAAAAGAATCATACCACAGCGACATATTGCACCCATGTTCATAGCGGCACAGTTTGTCATAGGTAAAACTTGCAAACAGCCCAGTTGCCCATCAGTTGGAAACTGGATAAAGAAAATGTGTTTTTTTTTAGAAAAATAAAACATAATACTACTCAGCCATAAAGAATGAGAAACTAGACACTTTTATAGCTAAATGGATGCACAGTGAGGCGATACTCTTAAGTGAAATAAATAGAACACACATGTGTAAATACCAAATGGAGTCCTTCTGCTGGGCTTCATGGGATTGTGACACTCATTATCTTTTCCTAGGACATTGTTTAGAATTTTTTGGAGTGCTGGTTTAGTATTCATGAAGTTCCTCAGTTGTTCTTTCATTGTGAAAGCATCTTATTTCTCCATCCATTATGAAAGATAGTTTTGTAGGGTATATCAATCTGGGTTGGAGGTTGTTTTATTTTGGTGCTTGAAAATCTTCACTCTAGGCTCTTCTTGACTTGAGGGTTTGTGTTGAGAAGTCTGTTGTGATTCTGATGGGCTTTCTTTTGTGTGTGATTTACTTCTTTTCTCTAACAAAGTGTAGTATTTTGTTCTGTTGGGTTTCTGGAATCTTGACTATTATATGCCTATGTGCAGAATTTTTTGTTACCAGAGCTGGTTGGAATTATATGTGCCTCACTTATTTGTATGTCAAATTCTTTCCGCTTGCTTAGGAAGTTTTCTGCCATTATTTCTGTGAACATATTTTTTAATGTTATTTGCACTCTCTCCTGTTTCTTCATTGACTCCAATCTGTCTTATGTGATTATTCTTTGCATCATCTATCAGCTGCTGGATTGATTTCTTGTGGTTCCTTACTATTTTTTAAGAAATCTTTCCTTTTCTGGTCACTAATTGCAATCCTGTTTTCTATATCTGATATTCTGTCCTCACACTGACTCATTCTGTTGTGTAAACTTTCAATGGAGTTTTTAATCTCCTGTATGTCTGTTTGCATCTGTTTTATGGATTCCATTTGTTTCCTATGCTGGGACTCCATCATGTTTCTCAGTTCCTCTTTTTTTTATCTGCATCTTCTCTGGAGTTATTAATCATGTCTTTCATTATGGACACAATCTCTGTGGTTATCTGGGAAATTATATCTTATTTTATTTTTTCCAGATCCCCTTTTGTTGCCAGTTCAGGGAGTCCAGGTGGTTGTGTATCAGATTGTTCCATCTCCTTGCCCTTTGGGGTTGCCCTAGGTGATCTGGATGTCTGGTTTTGAGACTTGTTTATATGTCTTCTCATTTCAACAGATGCAGCCTGCTGCACCTTTGTTGAGGTGACTCTTTGCTGGCCCAGGGGGCTTCAATTTTCAGCAAGCCTCAGAGAGACCTTTTCTCTGCTGCTCACCCCTGTGCCAAGTTCTGGGTTCAGAATGATAGCCTTCTGGATCTCTGCACTAACCTGTTGTGTGAGTGGGGTTCTGGCTTGGGCCTATACCCACTTAGCAATGGTATCTGGGTGGGCTTCTGGCTGGTGTCTCCTCACCTGTGTAGCTGTTTTCCGAGAAGGCTTTTGACTGTGGGCTGTGCACCCTAGTCCCTGGAGTCTGAGCAGGGTTCTGGCTGGAGCCAGCATACACTTAAAAATAGTTTCTGGGTGGGCCTCTGGCTGGGAACTGAGCAGCTGTGCAGCTGTTTTCCAGGTTGGCCTTTGGCTGGGGCCTGTGTACCCAAGCCACTGGTGTCTGGGTGGGGCCCTGGCTGGGGCCTGTGCACCCAGGATGCTGTTGTTCAGGCAGGCCTTTAGCTGGAGCCTGCATGCTCAAGCTGCTGGTTGTCTGGGCCAATAGTTTGTTAATAGTTACCTTTCATATGTAATTATTTTCTCCATAGTAACTTTTGGTTTTTTTAAGAATAATAATTTTCTAAAATATTTATAATTGAAAGTTATTTGAACTAATATATTCATTATGTGGATATTTTTATTTTCTACTGTTATCCTCATTTCTCAAAAATGACTGGTTAGATTATCTCCTGTGGGGTCCTTACTTTTTCTATAATTCTCAGTTCTTAATTTTTATTTTAAATTATGCTATTTTAAATTACAAGTATATAAAAATCATTTTTGAGATTTTTTCCAGATGAATCTTACATGGGACATGGCTACACTGGAATTGTTGGAGTAGACAGTTTCTATCTACTTTTAAAATTCTTATGACATTTCAAGTCCATTTTTAACTTAAAGAGAATGAGAAATTGCAAGAACTTCAAATTCACAGTGTGCCCGAGGCAGAGATTGTGCTGAATTCAGTTGGTACTATTATTCATGGGAGACAAAGCTGAAAATCGAAGTTGTGTTCTTCAAGTAGAAGAACACACATTAAGTGTGTCTTGAGGAAAAAAGTTCATTTTAATGGGGAAAAAAGTTTTTTGTTTTAAACTTTCTATTAAAGTCATTACAAAATACAAATAACCCTAATTAAGATTATTTTGTCTTCATGTTTGAGGGAAAATTTAGTATGTGTTTTATTTTTTTCAAAAAATCATGAATATCAATATTAAAATTCAGTCTGTAAACTTCCATAGTTTCAACTTAAAAGGGTATGTCGATATTTTGAAACTTCTAGAAAAAGCGAATTTTTAAAATGTGGACTTAAATTAACTGATACAATTAATCAAGTGGGAAAGTTACAATTTTCACTATAAATCCAAAGCCTTAGTAAATTTTTTGAATTAGGAAAAAACAGCTTTCAAAAGTATACAAAGAAAACCTTGTCTACAGGAGATTTTAACGTGCCAATAAGTTTATTTTCATGCTTTCTCAATTTCCTCACCTTTAAACATGGAGGCAAAAACATAGTGTACTTTACAGATGATGAACCTCTCTGTATTATGGTGGTTAGCTTCCTGTCACAGATTGTAGAATTCTAGTATTCCAGGCTCGAAGTCCCTGTCTTCACAATCTGGTTCACTAAACATTACTACGTGGAAGAAGTGTGCATTGCCCAGTCCAAAAATATGTAATTCATTTTTTAGGTCCACTCTTAAGCCATATCTTACTTATTAAGCCCAGTGCATTATTTATCAGTGAATTCTTAGGGCACTGTGACACCAAACTTCCTCTTCTTACTGAAAACCCTTTCCTTTCTCCTGAAGCCCAGTTTAATTGAACACAGCTGACCTGAAGCTATAAGACCTTGAATCCTATCAGCAATCTTTCTTTGCCATGTAATCCATAGGCAGTATGGTTTAAACCACTTCATAAGTTTGGTCTATTTAAGTATCTACCCCTAGAAATTTCATTTTTCTTTACACAGGAAGTTGTCTTTTGCCCTTCAATTACATGTGTAGATAAGATGTGCTTTATCTTCCTGGGGTGGTATTACATCTCTTTTGGAGAGACAGCTTTCAGAATTGATTCACTCTGTACCTAAACCTGTGAAATATTAAGGTATGACTCATGAAGAGATACAGGCTACAGAAGTAAAGTCCCCTACAATTACCACTTATACTTGTATCTATAAGGGTGGGATATTTTCATTGCAATATTGAAATATCATTTATTAATTTCCACATTTGTCAAATTTTATTAGATTTGTGTCAAACAATATGCAAATCAGTGGAAATACAAAAATGATGGTTGGCTATTTGTCCTAAGAAGATTGAAAATCTATTGATGTCATTGATGGCTGTTCATTCCTTCAACATCCATTTTATTTATAAAGTAACCAGAGATTAAATGAATCATAATGTTTTCTATCATTTTATGGTATGACATATTTCACTGAAGAATTAAAGAGATGGCTATTTTCTGAGCTAATTTTATTCATTCATTTACTTATTTAGTTAATAGTTTCTGAGCACCTACTAGAAAGACATACAAACATTTAATACATGCATACCAGAAACGTAAAAAATATAGCAAGCTTAGTTATGTGCCAGTCATCTCCCTCAAAGGGATGTCCTGCTGGATGAAGTGCAGTCAGCTGATAACTCCCAAACTGGTGCCTTTGGAATCTGAATTAGCTTTGGCACCACAGACGGCAGCTCCAACCCTGCCTGCATGGGCCTGGACAGCATGGTGTCTTCATGTCTGTTCAGTGCGAGACTAATAGTCCATCTTTGATCTGGAACTTTCTGTTGGTGAGAATGCCTCTGAGTTGCATTTCAGTCTGAAGCTTTCACTCAATCTTTCATTTCCTCTCTCCTCCCACAATTATCAGACCTGCATTATGATCTGAAGGTCTTGCTAATGAAATCTTGGTCCCTTTTCCTGTTAACATTCATAGGCAAGATCCTTTGATTAATTTCTTCTGTTTCTAATGCTGTATTTGTGTCCTTCTTCCAGGAATTCCTGGTCTAACATAGTGTTATATTTTGAGTCTAGATGTATCCCTCAAAGCCTCATGCAGTCATAAGTGGCTCTTTCAGAGGTGGCTGAATCTAGAGTGTGTAATGGTATGATTAAGGGCATATGATTACTAAACCAGTACTTTGATTGGTTTGACACCACCCTAATCCTGGTGGTCTGGATAATATAAAAGGGTCAGAAATATGCTGTTAAATTTCCCTTGTTGCTTTTGGTACTGTGTGGCTTCCATGGAATATTTCTCCTCTATGACACCCCTCTGCCATGTTTCACGTTGCCTTGGAGCCAGCTGATTATGGACTGAAACCTCTACAAAGTGTGAGCTAAATAATCCCTTTCCCTTTAACTTTGGGTGTTGGGTATTTTGCAACAGCAATAAGAGAAAAGTAACTAAGACACATAGACAATGAAAAGTAGAATATAGAATACTAATACTACTAATAATGGAAAAGACAGTATGGGGAAAGGGGGTTGCATACTTATCAATATTCAAGCATAGTAGGAGAGGTCTCCCTTAGAAGTTGTCTTTTTTCCTCTGGTATATGTCATTCATTATCTGTTTGTTTCTTTTTGTAGAACTTGCCTTTTAACAAAATCTTAAAAGTTAAAAGAGTGTTTATGTGAATGTTGAGGGATCTGCAAATGAAACAGTCATTTCATGAGATGGAATTGTATCCATCTCTTCTCACAAAGTGATGTAACACTACCTGAGAAGGTATGTGAGGTCCATATTCAGGTGTAGGATAATGGAGGAGGGCAGCAAGCTCTTATTATAAAACCTTAATGAAGGAAGAATGATTTCATGAGTCCTTGCAACACTGTGGAACCCCTAGTTCTCAAGATATGGAGTCAGGAATGATATTCTCATCTGCCATGCAGAGCATCAATGAAACCATGATGTAGGAAGGAAAAAACCAGTAAAAACTACTTTCCATGTATTTTTTTTTTTTTACAAGATGAATGGTTGTTTTAGGAGGAGCCAAAGTTTATATGAAATTCTCTAGTAGCTCTCAAGCACTTCTGAGGATAAATGATAAAAAATACAATGTAACTGTTGTAAATAATTAGAATGGAATCCATTTGAAAATTTTCTGTTTAATTTGAGGTTTTATTTAAATGAATAGAAAAAAACCCTCACCATATTACTTTGTGGCTCGGTATTAATATTCTATGTTTCAAATTATTCTCAAATCTCAAATAATTAAAATGGAGTCTGAGAAGGAATTAAAATTCAAACTGTTATGTTTTCTTTGAGTTTTACATACAAAAGAAAATGATGCGGAGAAAATATACAGAATGAAAATGGAAAATCTGATAAAATAAATGATGTTACACAATTCCCAAAGGTTAATTTTCCCATCCATTTAGATACTTGTGGGAAAATAGTGGGCTGAGAATTTTAAGCCACCAAATGAAGAGTAGTAGCAGAATTCAGAAGAGGCCAATACACATATACAAGAGGCAGAGTATATGGTGCATGTATTTTAAGGTGTGTTGAGAATAAAGTGAAGAATTGATTAATATATCATATCCTGCAAATGCTGAATTCCTGCAAATGAAGATGTTGAAGTCCAAAATTAAGGCTGAAAGTCTAATAATCCTTGACCCTGAAGTATTTAAAGATGAACCAGAGTATACATATTGTCAGCAAACTTTTTACTTCTGAAACTTCTTCTTGAAGGAGGAGCCTATCAAAACAGATTCCAGAAGCTATATACTGTATCTCCTTCTCCAACATCTAGTTCAGTGAGAAAATATTAATTTTACCCTCAAGACAGCAAATCCCAGTCAGTGCATTGCCCTTTAACACACTATTTTACA
This sequence comes from Heterocephalus glaber, assembly GCF_000247695.1. The sequence continues at coordinate 13,307,664 of NW_004624745.1, read as the reverse complement.
AGGACTCTAGTAATAAAACACAAGAGGAATGGATTTGTACCAGAAAGAGTCACTGGCAAACTCCCAAAGCTTTGCTTGAGTTTGTGCTGAGAGGAAGAGAGAGGAATAGATGCCAGAAAAAATTAGTTTTCAGGAAAGGAAAAATAAACATTGAAGGACAACTGTATCTTTCCAGAACAGATGATCAAGAAATTAAAACATTTGATGATAAAAATGCTATGTCCAGATGGCATTTATCTCTGGATTTCCAAAGAAAAGAAAAATGATTGTTAGAGACAAAATATGGTTCCAAGGGGTAACTAATTCCCCTTGAAACCTTGTGAAAGAGAAGATATGGAAAATATTTTTTAATTTAGAAAAGTGTAATAAGATAGATATATTTACTAATTGTTCCAATCAGATTAGTGATGAAAATTTTATTAAGTAGGTTTTTTTTTAACTAGTTGAAAAACCTATTGATATAGGGTCTATTAGCGCCTTTTTATAAAATTTTCTTCTCCTGATATCTCTCAAAGTTAGCCATGGACATGTGAGTTACTTTGATTATTGCTACAAGTATTAAGGGATAAGTGTCTGCTGCAGGTAGAAGATTCACCATCCAGTACCTCACTCTAAGCATACCTTTTGGAAGTCTTGGCATTTAGGCAAACACCAAGATGCAGCGTAGGATCCTAAATGTGCATGATCCTAAAGGATGACACAGAGCAAAGGAATGTATAACAAAGTTGTTATAATTCTAAGTCATTGAGTTTGGGGTTGTTTAGAACCATGCACAACCTAGCCTCTCTTTCAATGGATGCAAATATTTAGTAATAAAGCCAGGGAATATATAAGATACCAACTTTTTTTTTATTCCTACATTGTGACAACATAGTCGACAGTTGTGTAGAATTTACACATTTCAAGTAAAAGGCTATATCATCTACTAAAAATTGGATACTGTAATATTTTCCCTAAAATATTAGCATGTAGATATGATCTTTTTTATGGACAAATGACCCCTAGGAACTTGGATATAGCATGCACTACCTGAGATTCAAAAAGTAGTTATAATAAGTACAATCAGATTGGAAATGTGAACAGAGATGGAATTTAGATATGAGAATCCAGTATTGGGGCTGTATTATAAGAAATGTTTGAAACTGAGCCAAGAAAATAGATCCAGAGACAGGAGATGGATCAAGGGGATCAGGAAAGGGACAGAGGACAGATATAAGGTAAATCATATGTTCCAAAATTAATAATGACAAAACAGGTAATCTTAAATAGGATAAATGTTAAAAGTAGACAAATATTGACAACAATGAGAACATCCACCTACACTTAGACATACCATAGTTAAACTGGTAAAAACCAAAGATATAAAGAAAATCTTGAAGGCAGCATAGGTGGGTGGGTGAAGATTTAAGCACAGAGAAAAAAGTTAGGAATATATCAGAAAACAAAAATTATATAAGACAGATTAGGTGTGGTGGTGCCTACCTATAATCCTAGCAATCTCAGAGTCTGAGGCAGGATGATGACAAATTTGAGTCCAGAAACTTAATAACTTGGCAAGGCCCTGTCTTAAAAATATGAAAGGTTGTAGCTTAGTATGAAGGTCCTGGATTCAATCCCTAATACTTCATGGGTAAAAGTATACAAGACACAGAAGGCAAATTGGCATTCTTAAAATGCTGAAAAAACAATACAATCAACCTAAATTTCTTTACCTATTAAAAATAATATTTCAAAAATGAAGGCTTAATAAATACATTTTCAAACGAACAAAGCCTGAAAAAATTCATTGCCAGAAACTTCCAATACAAGATATAATGGAAAAAAATACTAAAAACAGAAGGAATGTGAGATATCAAAGAAGTTTCAGTACAATGAGTGAAGAGACAACCTACAGCATAGGGCCAAACTCTTACAAGCTCTTCATCTGACAAAGCACGAATATCCAGAATGTATGAGAAACTTAAAAATTCAAAAACCCACATATAATGCAATTAAAATTGGGCAAATGGTATGAATAGACCTTTCAAAAAAGATGATTCAAATGGACAAAACATTTATGAAAAATGCTTACCTCCCTTAGCCATCAGGGAAATGCAAGTCAAAACAATGAATTATCTTAATCTAGTTACTTTGGTTATTATCTGAAAGACAAAAAAATAAGAAATGCCGCAGAGTATGTGGCAAAAAAGGAAACTCATATAACTATTTTTTGAGAATGTAGATTAGCATAGGGACTATAGAAATAGTATAGAGGTGCTTCAATAATTAAAATTAGATACAGCTATCTCATTCCTGGTTATATACCTGTAGAAAATTATATTAACATATCCAAGAGACAGCTACACATCCATGTTTGTTGCTGCATTATTCACAATAGCTAAAATATGGAATCAACCCAAACACCCATAAATGGGTGAATGGATAAAGAAAATGTAATATGTAGATATTGTAATATGTATAAAATGTTATGTATGTAATATATACAAAGAAAATGTAATATATATTTCAACCATAAAACAGAATCATACCCCATAATTTGCAGCAAATCAATGAAACTAAATGGCATTAATGTAAGTGAAATAAGGCAGATATAGAAAGACAAATGCTGCATAATCCTTTTCATATATTGATGTTTTAAAACGATGACTGGAATTTATAACAGTGATTATTAGAGGCTGGGTAGGGTAAGTGGAGAGGAGTATTGAGAATTTACCAGTTTACCTCTTCAAAATCAATAGGAAAGGTTTTCTCCTCTTTCAAATCTCTAAATATTTTTATCTTTGACCTCTAATTCCTCTTTTAAAGAATTCATCTGATAACATGAGATTAATTTAAGATAAATTCTTCCTTGGTGGGTTAACTGTAAGTCCACTAACTAGTGACTTTAACTAGGCATCTAATTTGCATTTTCCCCTCACCTGCAGGGATCTTCAGATTCTCTTCATTTGAGCTATAATACAGTCTAGTGATTGGAGTACCATTCAATCATATTTACAAATATTAAGCTCAAGGAGAAGAGGTTGTAAGCTAATGAAACTGGGGGTTAGAGTCATGGAGTCCATCTGTGATCATTGTACATTGCATATGTTCTTACCATAATAAAATTTAGTGCATTCAATAAGAGAATTGATTTGAGAATTCACACAATATTTGGAAACTAGATACGAACTTGTACATATTCAAAGAAGTGATCATAGAAGAAAATAGAAAATATTCAATTTAAAGTAAAATGAAAACAAAACAGCTCAGAAATTTATGGGATTCAGCTAAAGCAGTGCTATATTGCTCAGGTTTTTCATTCAATTGTTGACACCTACAACTTAAAGGAGGAGAGATTTATTCTGCATTCTTGGTTTGACAGGTTTTACTCTATCTTAGGCTGGCCCCAAGACAAGAGCATCATGATGGAAGGGCATGGTGAAGCAAAGCTGCCTATTTCATAGTGGCTGAAGCAGAACACAAGGGAAGAGCCAGAGAGGAAGGGGCCAGTGACTGGGTATAGATCGGGTATAGATGGTTATGCCCTGTAACCCATCCACATACATCTAGACGCCTGCTTTACTAATCTCATGACTCTCAAACCAATCAAATTGTACAATCAACATTAACCATCAGAAGTGTTCCACAGGAAATTCATAATGGTCATGGCATGAACTTACAGATGAAGAAGGATCATGGCTCAATAATCAAACCTTTTATCATGAAGGGGGAAAATACAAGAGATTGAAGAATAACTTAAACCCAATTCATACAGAATGGAGGAAGCAACAATGACAGAAGAAATTAATAAAACAGAAAGCAATAAAGAAAATTTACAAAATCTCAAAGCAGTTTTTTAAAAAAACAATAAAATTGATAATCCTATACCAAGATTGATGATAAAAGTAGATACAAATCACCACTATCAAGAATGAGAGAAAAGCAATTAATTTTAGATCATACAAACATTAAACTGATAAGGGAACATTATGAATTCATGGCAATAAATTCAGTAATTAGACATATGGAAGGAATTTTTTTTACTAACAGCTTTATTAAACTACAATTTGCCTACTATACTATTTACAAACTTAAAGTGAATGATTCAGTAAATTTTAGCATATTGAAAGAGTTGGACAACTATAGGGAATGGAAATGTGGACATTACTATGGACTTCTGTAGTTAAGTATAGAGTCTCCTGTGAGACACTACAACATAAGCTGAAAAAGAGTCAAGAAAATGAGACTTAGAAAGAAAGTTGGGTCTTGAGGCTGATCAGTGCTGCTATAGGCAGCAAAGAAGAGGGGTGCCAAGGGCACCCAGTATTTTACTGACTAGAAGCATGGGAAGTTAAAAAAAATTATGCTTTGAAGACATTTAGTGGCACAGTGTGAAACTTTCAAAAGCATCTGGCAATGGCTAATATGGATGCAAAAATATCTGATATGCAAGCAGGGATATCTGATATGGAGACAGGGATGTAAAGGAGGAAGGCACTGCTTGTCTTGCTTGGAGAGATCAAAGGTGCTGAGACTGGGTTGCATTTAATCAGTAACCCATCAGGTCAGTGAGAAGACATAATTCAGGGGGAAGGATTTGGTTCAAGCCAGGTTGACTTGGGCTGAAAGTGAATTCAGCTGAGGCCTGCTACTTCATAGACTAGACTTAAGTCTCAGTAGTAGCCATTAGCAAAGGAGCAATATTAGCCAAGCTCTACTATCTGTCATGCCCATTTGAGTCTTGTAAAGCTTTGGTCAGACTCCTAAGATAAAACAATATTGCTGAAATGTGGAAAAACAAGTAAGTGCCACTTATATATGTAGCCTGCTAGTACTGGGCAGAGATGTCTGCTACATCTACACTTTTCCTTTTTGGAAACAGCAGCAGCTGTAGCAGGGTGAGTCAAGATTGCATGGCATGGAGGGGTTGGCTGGTTGTAGTTCCTTTATGGGACAATAGGTCTGTTCCTGGGTTTCAGTGGCAGGTTATGTGTCAGTTCTGGTGATCTCTGCAGGTCTGAACTTGTTCTTTGTTAGAACACAAGAATATTTTGACCCCTATGTTATTAATTGTATTGAGCCATTTTATCTTTTAGTTAGGACATCTTTTGACCACATTTGTGTCTAGGACATGTCTGTAGATTTACCTTAGTATCAATGGAGTTATAATGAAGTATATTTACTTTCCATAAGTGGATTTAAAATTTTTTTAAATGAAAGCAACAAGAGAAGGTAACAAAATCTAATTGAGCTTGTAGAGGTAGCTGTGTTCCCTCTTTTTGCTTATGTAAGTGTGTTTTTAGGGAAAAGTGAGTACACCCAATAATGGCTTGTTCCTTTGGGTTATAAGGACCTATAATGCATTTAACTGGTTTAGTTGTCTATAATAAGTTCCTTTTTAAAGTGTTATCCCCATCTATGGTTAGGGGAAAGGGGTGCAGGTTTCATCAAATTGCTTTGAGCTGGGAAGGGTTGGTGTAGGAATGATCACAGTTAGGGGCTTCTTCTAGAGCTAATTTAACAGGCCTTAAATAAAAATTATGTTGTAATTCAGCAATTATAAACTCTCTTCATAAAGTTAATCTGGTGGATTTTGGTAAAAAAGGTCTAGAACATTTGTTGTTGATATTAACTCTATGATCACTTAGAGTTTGGCAGCCCATAGGCAAGAATAAAAAATTTTTTTAAAGAAATTATAGTATGTATAATCACAGTATAAGCACTAAAATAAAAAGGTGGTTTAGGGAAATAGCCATGGTCAGAACCTGTTTTTAAGGGACTAAAATAGTGTGTTAATTTACTGACTCAGACCCTCCACTAATGCAGATTATCTATAAGTCTGATATTTTGTCATAATTTCTTTTAATTTTAGCTGTAAAAAGATTAAAAATTAAATAATTAAACAATAATTTTAGCTAAAAAATTTAAAGACTCTTATTGAGCTCATATAAATTTTACCATGGCTTTATCTAATGACCCACTGGTTAGCCACCAGTGTATCTGAAAACTGCCCGAAGGGGTCAGCAATTAGAGCCTCTACTTATTAAAAATTAATTAATTTAAAAATCTAGCTTTATTACTGTGGTCTTGATTTGACATATCTTCAGTTATACTTTTCTACTGGGTGTTCAGGACCAAGTTAAGGTGAGACCTATATTAATTAGAATTAATCTCTTGCTATCTATCAAGGTCAATTAAGTCTCCTCAGGCATTATCTTGGAATTATAATCTTGGAATCACAGCTTCTGTCAGTGTCAGCTGTCAGAATGTGTCATGGCCTTGCTTGACCATGTTGCTTTCTGTGAAAGCATGGGAGATTTTTTTCCTCCAGATGACTTTTCTTTGGCAACTGCAGTTGTTGATTTAGTGTCCAGAAATTCCCTTGCTCAGGAGGTTGGGTGACTTACTAAAGATGTAGGATCTTTTAGAAAAGGATTCCTCATATCTTGGATCTTTTGCTGACCTTGGAGGGCCAGGGCCAAAATATTGGCTGTCTTCTTAGCCCAGTTACCTTTCTAGTTTTGGTCTCTAATCTTTAGTTGTTGAACACCCAGAAGAGAAGTTCAATATCATTAGCATAATAGGAGCAGTAAACTTAACTATTATAATTTTACCTGGATAGCAAGCATTTTGGAATATAAAATATAGTTAGAAGACTGTTATTTTTACCAATCATAGTTCTAGTAGTTGAATTCCTGTAGAATGTTAACAGAAAAAGAGCTTTAAATCAAGAGCCACACATAATATTTTACCATGACAATCATAATGATATCTTTGTAACACACTTAAATGTTTATCTTAGTATAAAATAGCCATTGTTAAATGCACTCACTCCCCTTCAAAAACACACACACGAAAATTCTTACCCAAGTTGTTATCTTTTGATAGGATGCCATCTGAGGAAATGTATGGGCCTATAAATGTACCTGTTACCATAAGTAGCTGGAGCATAAGAGAAAGGTGAATACCTGAATCTAAAGGAGGTTATTACCATAAACAATATGTTGGAAGACTCATACAGTTAGAAGGCATGAATACATCTTTTACACTAGAAAAGTAGCAATAATAAGTATCATAATTATGAAACCTTATATCTTTTAATGTAGCTTGGTACCAAAAGCATCTTTTTAATAACACCTTCTTGTTTTTTTTTTATTAAATTCTTTTATTGGTACATTGTAGGTGTACAACACAATTACATTTCTCATTGGGAATTGTGCCTTTACATAATGCATCTTGGTTCTTATTTTTTTCCCCATTCCTAGCCCTCCCTTCACCCCCTCCACCCTTCCCTATTTACAAAGGCTTTA
>NW_004624745.1:13287283-13298865 GCF_000247695.1 Heterocephalus glaber | reverse complement strand
AGATTCACATAAAGACAGACCATACATTACAGTCCAACTAAGGAAAAAAGGATAAACAAGAAACTACAATTCAGACATAGTAGACTTAACAGCTCAAGAGTTTGCTGACAGAAGCATGATGCCTAGACCCCACCCCCAACAATAAATAATTTTTGAGTTATTGTATGTAGACAACAATATGCATTATATTTGTAAAATGACATCATTTTGATCATCTAGCAACCTGGGAGAAAAAGGCATGCCTTTAACTTTAAGAACATTTATCTGTAAGCCAATTTAAATTACAAGCAAATATCTTGTTCAAGAAGAAAATCATTTTTTTTTGAAAGGCAGAGATGTCTTCTGCACACAACCATGACTACAATCAAATTCAGGTCATTTTTGTCATCCCAAAATAAAATACTCTACTCCTTAGCCATTCCCCCCCGCCCCGATTTAGCCAACCACTGAGCTAGTCTCTATCTTCATAGCTCTTCTAAGCACATTTCTGTTCTAAGTTTCTAGTTTCATTCCAATATGGTATGAGAGTTCACTTGCAGGATTTCCATTTCTTTGGATATGTTAAGGTCTTTATTGTTGTTATGAGCATTCCCTTGGTCAGTTGGTTCGGGGTCTGATCAGCCTCCAATGAACCATTTTTTACTTTTTATTTTTGAGGTAGGGTTTTGCTGTCACTCAGTTGCTCGGGCTGTGCTTGAACTTGGCATCCTTTCTCCCCAGCCTACCAGAGTGATGGGATTACCTATAGAACTGCAGAATCCTTGAAGTTTAAGTTTCTGTCCTCTGGAGACTATAGATGTTGAAGAGAGACTGCGTTTGTTCTCGACAATCTTACAGGTTTTAAATTTGCAGCCATTGTGCTTGAACTGGTGAGATTTCAAATCTCCTCTTTTAAGAATAAATGGAAAAGAGGAAAGGAGTTTGGCAGAGATAGAGCTTAGTGCTGTAGCTACACAAAAGTAACTATGTTCTACTTCTTTTTTCTTTCCTCCTATGTTATTGAAGTTTATCAATAAATAGAAAATTTTGAAAGAGGATGTTTCTTTTTTCCAGAGTTGTGATTTTTCTTCTCCTTTCCTGGAAATTTCCATGGGCGATGGAGAGCTTATAGGATCAGACAACAACGGATTTAGCTCTTCTCTGCACAGTAGTGAGTGAACTAGTTTGTTTTGTAAGGATTGTCTTTTTCTTATGATTTCCTCTCTTTGGAGACAGCAACACCTAAATTTTCTGAGGTAATGTGAAGTATTGTGTGTATTTCATCTACAGGGTTTTGCTCAGCATGTAAAGCTTCTTGGCTTAAATTGTGCTTTGTGAACATCATCCTGTTTCTGCAGCTGCAGGCTGTGCTTTACACAGTGATGCCAGATATTCTATGAAGAGCATCTAGTAAAAGGATCCAGACACAACGAAGTCAATGTCCTTTAGCTTGCCCTTTTTTCAATGAATTGTATTCATGTTTCTCTTTTTTCTTTTAGGCAGTGCTTTAAGTTGCCCTTACAATAAACATATGTATCAGCCCCTTGTCCTTTAAAAAGAAGGTTTCAAAATGACCAAATTGTTATTTGAAATAATACTCCTTGAAGGGAAATCTTTAGAGTAGAAGTTAATCTTGCTGAATATATACTTGATATTATAATAACATTGTACTGCTTATGCTATTTTATTTGAGTAATAAGGATCATTTCTCTTTTTCTTCCCAACAGAAAAATTTATGTGTGCCTGTGTGTGTGTGTGTGTGTGTGTGTGTGTGTGTGTTGCTTTCAAAGGCTATTTCATTACATGATGTTGGTTTAAGGAGAATTTATTACTTTTTATTTATAGATAGATGGCCATGGGATAGACTTCAAATTACTATCTAAGGTCATACAAATGTGAACAGACTAGAATAGTTATTTTTAGTAGGGGCAGCTGAAGAGACAAACTCATAACTGTGAAATCAATATAATGAAAATATTTTCATTCATACTTGACTGAGATGCACTCTTTTTACAAGCTATCATTTCTGAGATTAAATTAGACCAAGATGAAGTGCCTTTCTATATAGTAGAAGGATAAATATTTAAATAAGTACAAGATCCATAGTATTTTCATTCTCCAAACCTGGGATGCTTTATGGAATCATATTATCTTTATAACAAGTAAAACTAAACACAGAATTTCAGGAGAAAATAACTTTTGTTCCATTTTATCCTTAATTGATCAATAATTACATTAATTCAATAACATTCATTTAGCATTTTATATAGTTTCCTTTGGACTGAAAATAATATTTTATCATGTATTTACTGATTATATACATAGTATATGAACGTCTCATTTCATAACATAAAATCACTATAAATACCATTTTTTATCTTTCAGGTCTTAAATTTAAGTCTTTAATCCATGTGAATTAATTTTATATATGAGGCAAGATAAAGGTTCACTCTCACTCTTTTGCAGATGGATACCCAATTTTCTCACTACCATTTATTAAAAAGTCTGTCTTTTCACCACAATTTATTTATTTTAGAGCTGTTCAGATGGTTCTTAGATTAATAAAAATTTCTCATTTTTTCTTCTATCCTGTTATTTTTTACTGGATGAATATTATTTAGTACCCACTCAAGACAAAAGACAACATTATCTGAAACAGTTTTTGTTCATCTTATTCCTTTGAGTAAGAGATTTTTGTGGGAATGATGAAGCCTCTGCATGCATTTAGATTTGTCTTCTCCACTTTCTGATTAGTGCATTTTCAGGGTGAGTTTTTATAGGAGAGTAGTTAAATTGTATTCATGAAAAGAAGCAATACATTTTTTTTTTATCACAACTCTCTGAGAAAACACTATGCACCACTCTACTCAGAGTACCTTGTTTTGGTACTCTATGTGCATTCGTTTTGTCATCACTTGGACATAATACCCAGCACCCATGACTTAAAGGAGGTGAGATTTAATATAATTTATGGTTTTAGGGGATTTAGCTCATGGTTGATTTATTCCAAGGCAGAAACATCATGGCAAAATGACATTGTGGAGCAAAGTTACTTATATCATGGAGATAGGGAAAGAGAGCAGGGGTGCAGAGACAGAGAGGAAGGGTGAGGGACCAAATACAGGACCCAGGGCCCCACTTGCATGACTGTTATGATTTGTATATGAAATGTTCCCTGAAAGTCTCATGGATTTAAAAGGTGATTGGATCAAATGGATGCTATACTCATCAGTGGATTCATCCATTGATGCATTCAGTAGCTGAATATGCTGTTAAGCAGTAGGGCCTGGTTGGAAGAAGGACCCTGGTGACATGCCCTGGAAGGGTGCAGTCTTGTCCCCAGGTCCTCCTTTCTTTCTCTGCTTTCTGACTGCCATGTGATGAATAGCTTTCTTCTGTCATGCTAGTCTGGCATGCATTATCAGTTTTGGAGCTGGTTAATCATGGATTGAACTCATTGAAAATTTTAGTCAAAATAAATCTATCCTCCTTTAAATTATAAGTGTTGGGTATTTTGTGATGGGAAAGTGATTAATAGAATGAACCACTCAGACATACCAAGAAATATGCTTTACTGGGTGATTTCCTAGCCTATAAAATTGAAAACCCACCTTCCTCATCATTCTAATTTTTATAGACATAGAGAATCATCAGTAACCCTGAGGTACTTCAAACCTGTATTTTTCATCCACCATTTATCTGACTCCATATATGGTAAAATTCTGTAACCATGTGAAATGAGGCATTGAGTGATGGAATTTCCATACATGAAGTAATTTTCCAATAGTTGGCATTATGGTTCATTCATATGATGCTCTCTCTTAAATGCTTTCTGCCTTTTCTATATAATTATGAATTTATGTTTTGCTTTACTATAATATACTATTCACTATAATATTCCTTCTGAGAAGCAAGGAAAAAAGAAGTCCATAAATTCTAGATATGAATCATCTGCAAATTGACTAATTCTTGAGTGCCTCCTTAACATTTTTTTGAACAAAGTCAATACATATGAGACTTTTGCTATAGTCACTTTGAATAACCATATAAGACTGAGCTTTGTGAGAATGTAATGAATGTTCAATGCAGGGTAAATATAAGAAAGAACTCAATACTTGATTTAAGACATGGGAATGAAATGCATTTTGAAATATAAATCAAAGTTTATTATTTCCCAAAGTGTAGGTTTTATGTGAATAAGGATGTTCTGCAGCTTATTCAATAGAATTATAAGTGCAAAGGATAAATTTTGGAATATATTTGCAGTTTGATGACATCTGGGGTTTTCACCTGTCATTTGTTGCAGTGATAGTTGATCACAGTGAAATAAACATATTTTAAAATAGTAATAAGGGAGTCTCATCAGAATTCTGTGTAGGGAACTGTTAGCGAGGGACACGCTACCAAATATAAAATGAAAATGCTAAATTGAAATTTCCATGTGATGAGTAAAATAATAAAAGGAGCTCCTGCAAGTTACCTTTCCTTTTTTTGTTTACAGTTTTTCCTTAGAATAATATTCTTCATCTTTGGACAGTGAGGTATTCTAAATATTTGCTTCCACAAATATCATTTTGAAAAAATTAAAAATGGTTTTCCTCTCAGATAGATGAGCCTTTGATCTATCTGCCCTGTCTTCAAATTACATTTTAAGAGTTTTAAAGATACATATAATAGCATGGATGGAAATACATTGACAAAATTTTCCTTTTAATTAGAAGAAATTTATTGTTTTCCCACTAAATCATTCTCAATGTTATTTTTTTGTCTGAACATATTGTGTTTAAATGCAGTAAGGCTATAGGCAAAGAACTAGGGTTTTGTGTGTGTGTGTGTGTGAATTTCAACAAGTCCCAGTTACTGTCAAAATGCTTAACTGTAGTGTCTAACTAGAGAAGATAAAAATTCTTAAAGAAGATATCAAAAAAACCCAACATTTTGTTAGAAAGAGTTTTTTATTCATTTAAATGAGAACAGAGTAACATTGCTTGTCAAAAGCAGAAAGCTGATGGAGGAGATTTAAAAATAACATATACTTAGAACATAAGCGTAAAAGTTAAATCTGTATTTAAAATTCGGGTTAATAGAAATATTTCACGCTATTTGAGATAACAATAGTAAAAGAGAAAATTATCTTTACTTGTTGAAAAGGAAGAATTTTTTTCCAAAAAGCATTTCTAGCCAAGCACAGGCTCTCTTTCACATTGGTCTGTATTTTTCATGGACCACCCCAAGTACTTTTAGTCAAATTAAATGAACTCAATGAGATTTGTCTTATCTGTTAAGTAAGGGTACCGAAATTCTTCAGGCAAAGTGTAAGATTTCATGTAGTATATGTGAAAAATATCAATTGTATTGTGTTTAAAATATATTAGTTCCCTTATTCTGTCATTTGAACTGGAGAGCTACAAGATGAACTCTTTGTCCCTTAACATGTATTTTAAATGTATTTTTAATTAAATACCTTACTTAACCTGGAAAAGGATCAGTGGCAGCTACAAAATCTCACAAGTGATAAATGATTGCTTTCTCTTAAAGTCCAGGATGAGATAATCCTGCTCACCACTTCTACTTAGCATTGTGCTGAAGGTTCTAGGCTGGGCAAGTAGGCTATACAGTGGGAAAAAGACAGGGAGCCAGATTCAAAGAGAAGAAATAAAATAATCTCCACTTTCAGATGATATGGTCTTGTATACAGAAAATTCTAAAGAATTCATTAAAACCCATAGAGAACTTTATCAAAAACCCTGGCCGTGGGTGGGTTTCAGTCTTTTATAAGACAGTACAATGAGAGAGAGAGAGAGAGAGAGAGAGAGAGAGAGAGAGAGAGAGAGAGAGAGGAGAGAAAAGAAGACAGACACAGAGAGTTGAGAGAGCTAGGTCTCAGGCTGATCTAAGCTGCTCTGGGGAGCAAAGACACCCAGTGTTTATTCATAACACATGTGGGATGGAGGGAAACAGAGTATGCTTCAGGACACCTGATGGTAGCTGGTATTGCAGGCAGGAATATAAAAGGGAGGCACTAGCATGTCTTGTTGAAGAGAACAAATGAGTAATTCAGAGGAGAATTTAGTTGGAGTCAAGCTGACCTTGGCTGGAAGTTCACTCAGCAGGGCCTTGCTTTTTCACAGACTAGGACTTAAGTCTCAGTAGCAGCCATTAGCAGAGGAGCTATGCTCGCGCATCTCTGCTATCTGACATGCCCATTTGAGTGAGGTAAAGCTTTGGTCAGACCCCTAATGTAACATAGCCAAATTATGGAGGGGCAAGAAGCTTGTGTCACTTATAGCCTGCTAATACTGGGCAGGGATGTCTGTTACAAAAACCTACTAGAATATAAACATATTTAGCAAGTTTGGAGAATACTATATCACTGTGCAAAAATAATTGTTATTCTTGATCCTTGGAATGAACATTTTAAATGAAACTAAGAAAAAATTTGCAGTTGCAACATCATCAAAAAGATTAGAGGGGCTGGGGATTTAGCTCAGTGGTTCCGCCACCCGCCTCACAAGTACAAGGTCTCGAGTGTGATCCGTGGTACAAAAAAAAAAAAAAAAAAGATTAGAGGACACATAAATTTTTCTTTTTGGTACCAGGGTGCGAACTCTGAACCTTGTGCTTGCAAGGCAGGTGGCAGAACCACTGAGCTAAATCCCTGGCCCCAAGACACACAAATTTAACAAAAGAAATACAAAGCTTATACTCTAAAAACTATATAGTATAATTGAAAGAAAATACAAAAAATCCAAATACATGTAAAAATGTTATGATCATCGATTGGAAGACATAATATTGTTAAGATGATAATATGCTCAAATTGATCTAGAGAATCAATGTAATTCTTTCAAAATCACATCTGACTCTTTTGCAAAAAATGGCAAGCTAATTCCAGAATTCATATGAAAATGTGAAGGACCCGATATCTTGAGAAAAAATGAATAAATTGAGAAATTTCTATTCAGATCTTTAACATATTTTAAAAATTCGGTCATTTGGGATATTTTCCTATTGAGATGTTATGAGTTCCTTTTACATTATCAGTATAAATCCCTTGTCAGATAGTTTGCAAATATTTTCTTCCTTCTTTAGTATATCTCTTAGCTCTGTTGACTATTTTCTTTACTACACCAAAACATTTTAGTTCATGTAAATTTTTGCTTTTGTTGACAGGGCTTTTGATATCATATCCAAAAAATTCTTGTCCAGGCAACAAAAAAGATCAAAATTGGATGAATCACACTTTCAGACTTCAAAATTAACAGTAGTCAAGGTGGTATAATAATGTCATAAGTCTTAAAGTATAAATTACTATAATAGAATTGGGAGTTCAGAAATGAACCTGCATATTTGTGAATAAGTGAGTTTTTAAAATGATGCTAAAATCATTATATGGGATAAAGATTAGTATTTTTAACAAGTGAATTTTAATATTTCAGATTTGATATTTCCTATTACATTAAAAATATATTGCTATATTTCAATATGCTGTAGTGATGTATAGAGGAAAAAGTGAAATTTAATCTCTGCCTACACACACACACACACACACACACACACACACATGTATAAACTTCATTTCAGACAATCACTGAATTAATGACATTCAATTTCTCAACCATGTCTTTTACATTCACATTTAAATCTTCAAACAGATTAACAAATATAGCAGGATAGTGAACACAGGGACTTCCAGGAGTTTCCTAATAAGTGTTCCTAAAATGATCCAATCCATCTTACACTTCAGCATTTCTTCTCTGGTTTGGTGTAATTGGAAAATGTTAAAATATTGTTTGCTTCCTCTAAAGACTATAGCACTTGAAAGGAGACAACTATTTGTATTCAGAGGCATGTGCAAGTGAGGAGTTCCTCTTTCCTGCTCATATAATCCAGAAATTTGATCAGGGAACAAAATAGGTTAATAAAGAAAGAGTATAAGACTAAATGTTTGTCAATATAAAAATTAACAAGTATTGCATTGTAGATAATTGGCTTGAAAATTAGCCCCAAATGGAGACCCTGCTAGGTTGTTAAAGAGCTTAATTGTAGACATGGATGAGCATTCAAGTCGGCCTATTTCCAACTGACAGAAGTGCTTCTTGTACTGTGATGGAAATGCAGGTGTTCATTGGAAATACGTGCCCTGAGCAATACCTTGGGTTTAGTTTTAAATGTTCAAATGTGAAGTTATGCCATACTGGGTGCTTTCTGATTTTTCTCAGCACATCTGAATACAGTATAGTGACATACAAATATCTCAGCATATAGCTTATAAGGAAGATGGAGCCTCAAAATTCACTGTGTTCTCTGTAGTTCACGAAAGTGTAAACTGCATTAGGCACACAATGAAAACATGGCAAAAGGCGAGTAAATATTTGTTTTTTTAAAAAAGTTACAATATGATACTTTATTTTGAAAACCATTTCATACTAAAAATACATATTTCAGTTGATTTTGGGATATCTTTAATCAGAATCAGAATTATTTAAACTGTTGTCATTTTGTATATGGTCAGAACTAAGTACAGTGCTTTACTTTCTCCTCTTGCCTCAATGAAATTATTCAAGAATTTTAACCAAATAATAATCACTTGTTGTTGTTTCCCTGACATCTCCTAATTTTGGCTCAAGGATCTCTCTGTCCCTCATTCCATTTAGCCTAGATGAGGTTTTACTCTCATCTCTAAAGTTTGCAAAAGTGACCAAAGCCAAAGCCATTCCGTTTAGGGGTGAACACAGACTTCAAACTAAGTTTTAAGAAGGAATCGTTTGACCTATTCAGAAGCAATTAGCAAGGAAGTTCTACCTTATTTGTTCATTGGAAATGAGTTGACCACCATCTTGTAAGGGAAGCATTTATCTGAGATTGAAGAGCAAAGCAAAGGTGGCCCCAGAAAATGTACAGTCAGCCTTTTATATTATTTGTATTCAGTTAACACAAATGTTAAAAAAACCCTCTTTGTTCCAGACAATTTCAGACATTTTTAGTTATCTTTTGCTTAAAAGTGTTTAGAAATACTTATGGACATAAATTGACTCCTTCTTTAAAAATATCCTGTTTAAATTATAGCTGAAGAAATCTCATCTTAACAGTTGCCATTTTTTTCTCCTAAAAACATTGCTCTTTTTTCCCAATACAAAAGTGTTCACATATTTTTAGCAAGGCTTTGCAAATTGCAGGGTAGTAGGAATGATATATGATGCTTTTGAAAATGAGGATGTTGTTGCAGTTTGTGCTCCAATCATTGATATATTTCTTTATGGACAAGTAAGACATTGAATAATCTTGATCTTTAGGGATCAACAAACTCATGGAAAGAATAAGAGGCATGTGTAGAGTTTTAGCCTTATATGTCAGCTTATGGATGATGTAAGTCTTAATCAGGTCCTTACTTCAAAGTGATAGATACAGGCTTCAATAGTTTTCATCTGGGAGAGCTGCAAGGCAAGAATGGGGGGAGAAGGGAAAGGAGCAGGAATGGTGATAAATACAGTCATTTGGGTCCTAGTGGAATTGCAGCAAAGAAGGGTGGAAAGAGATGTGATGAGATAACGGGAGCCCAAGTCACAAACACAACAACAAACAACAACAAACAACAACAACAAACAACAAATGGTAATATACCTTAGGGTATTCAATAAACTTAGGGAAACTGAGGTTGTGACTAAATACTTTTACTCAGAATAGCACGACAGTCTCATGCCTTACTTTTCCTGTTCATTTATTTCTCTTTTAATCTTTTCGTTTTTTGAAAAAAGGCTCTGCTTTCCTTTTCTAGACATAAAATATTTTATTATATATTCACAATGTTTGAATCAACATAGAAGTTTAATTTTAAGATATAAATAATTAAGGATGAACATGAAATGTTCAAATTAGCTGGTTTAAAGCAACTTACAAATATAATTTCAGACCAATTCCTAAATAGAAGGTGATTCTAGATCTTGACCTTTAAACCAGAAGAAAAATAGATTTAGATAAGAAATGAATTATTTTCAATAACATTTTTATGGTAGATTTCAAGGTTTTAAAATTGGATGACTTTTGTCTTTTGACAGTACTACAATTAATGCAGATGAATAGGGAATATTGCAAGATAAGAAAATGTAATTCATTAATTGTGACAGGAAAATCATACTCAATTTGTTTGCTCAGGAATGTCACGATCACTTCATGTGAACAATTGATTGAATGCATTAAACATTTTAATTTGAAAGTAAAATGAACATTTCTTTGCATTAGTCATCTTTTTCAGTAGGAAAACTAAACGTCAAGCCTAGAAATAATGTTTCAAATAAAGGAGTGAATTGGTTTTTCCCCTACACCCAAAATGGTTCAGCAGTTGGAAGAATTTCACTCCTTTTTTTGTGTATTAATGCATAGATTAGGTAAAAGTTCACTAAAGCACTTGTTGACTCACGTGAATGTAAAATGCAGCATGCTATTCAGCAGACTGTTAATGTTCCAAGGCATTGCAAATTTGCCTAATACAGAAGAAAGTGCCTTCATTTACCATTAACTTGTGAAATGACAGTACAATATTTTCATTTTTATATACTTTACAAGTCAGTTTAAATAGAAACTGCAAGAGTTTTATGCAAAGGAGAAATGTGAACTAGATTTTGCCTATTGAATAATATCACAGAAAGCAAGAATGTCATAGTTTGCAGGTAGTGAAATGTTTTTCATTGAAGATAGATTCAGAACTCCAGATGGCAAGCAAAATATTTTCTAATCAACTTTTATTTGTATCTACTGTAAAGATGGTGCCATAGTAAGCAAACAGTACAATGCACTATTGAACAGTGCCTAACATTTTGTGATGTGTCTGTAAATAACTGAAAAATCTGAAAAAAATTAAACAAATTTGAAATAAAGATATTAGTTACCTTATGACTATCTTTACAATTTCAATCAGGTTGCATTGAAAATATTAAGAATTTTTGCAGTTAGTATAGAAAGACTAGTATAAGAATTTATATATGGGCAATATTTTAACATAATTCTTGTTATAAATATAATTTTCATCAAGTTTCTTCCTGTGGATAGGGACAAGGTTTGATTTCCTTACATTCTGCAGATGTTAAGCAATGTTTAGAAAAATATTTCTAGACTACATTTTAAACAAATATTAGTAAAACAAATAACTAACCTTTGAAACTGTATATATTCTTTATACTTAAAAATAAGTGAAAATACTTCATATCTGAATTATGTAAAATTTGAATTTTCATCTTCCTTAAAATGCCTGAAGTGTTTAGGAACAAAAATAATTCAATTTAATTCTTCCTAAAACTTCTCAAAATTTCTTAGTACTTCATTAGGATACAAGATCTTTTTGAATATTTTCAGATACTATGTGAAAAATCAAAATATTTTGAAATATGCCATCAATAAATGTCTTATTATTTTTGGGTTAAACTAGCCAATATGAATTTTGAATATTAAAAGTAGGATACTGTGGTGGTTTGTATCTAGATGTCCCTCAAAGCCTCATGTGGTCCTAGGTAGGACTTCTTTTCAGAGGTGGCTGAATTTAGAGTGTGTTATGCTGGGATTGATTCATGGGGCAATGCTAGGCTCAAAGGTAGTAGAATTTTTTT
>NW_004624745.1:13253415-13275826 GCF_000247695.1 Heterocephalus glaber | reverse complement strand
AATGGTCCATCTCATTTCCCTTTGGGGTTGCTGTAGGTGATCTGGAAGTCTGGTTTTGAGACTTATTTACGTGTTTTCTCATTTTGACTGGGACGTGGGGCTGTTAGCACCTGCACGGATTACCTCCTCTGAGCTGGGTGACGTGGGACAGGCGCCAGGAGCAGTGGTCGGGATGGTGACCCAAAAAGCCCTTTCCTCTGGGCTGGGAGCAGCAGGAGGGATGGTGGCCGGGAAGCCCCTTCCTCTGGACCAGGAGCAGTGGGATGATGGCTCAGAAGCCCCTACCTCTGGGCTGGGAACAGCGGGACTCAGTACCTTGGTCTGGTGGTCTGGTGTCCTCTGAGTTTTGTAGTGTGGAACCAGGTGGCTGCCTGTCTGCAGTGGGGTGATTCGGTGTCTTCCGCGTGACTTAGGACCTTGGTAGGGCGTACACACACCTTCCTGTGTGCAGTGGGCTGATTCGGCATATTCCGCACAACTCTGGGGTTTTTCATCTAAGAGAAAACCATGTGATATTTTACCTTCTGTGTCTAATTTATTCCTCTTAGTATTATGGTTCTTTGTTTGAATCATGCTTATTTTGCTAAACACACTTGATTAAAACTACTTCTATGACTTTGCCCAGGTGTAGATTTTAAGTGAGCTCATTTCTCCTATCATTGCTGATCTTTTCCCACTCCTTCTGGCCACATTCTGAAGCTTTGCCTTGCTACCAGAGAAAATTATTTTATTTTAAATTTCAGTATCTAAGGCTGATTATTAGTTTTTGTCCTTCACATTCCAGCTTTATCAGAATATATTAAAGATTTATTTACTGCTCTAGGTAGAGATGCAGATTTATTTATTCACAGACTCTCAAGCAACCAGATGTAGACCTGAGAATGACTTGCAAAATTTATTCCTTTTCTAATATAAGCAGGGCTTAACTTTAGGAAAAATGAAAACTCAAGTGCCGAGCATTGTTTCTGTTGTAAATATTCCAACTTGAGAAAATTAAAAGAGGAAAATTATTGTTTGTTATAGTGCTCAGTTTACTATTCCTTTGTTTGAAAAGGCTAATTAGAAAAATACTTATCATATTGTTTTAATGTTTATAATTACTGTATAGGAGGAACACAGTGAGTCCACTTTAAAGAAAAAGTTACTGAGGTCATGACGTCAGACTTCAAAGGGGCGGAGTCACGAGGGAAGAGGAAGTAAGTAGGACTTCAACATGGTGGCTGTGGACAAGGTGACGGCCTGGCTCAGGGTGGGTAAAGTAGGGAGTGGTGGCATTTGCTTTCCCTAGGGGGGTTGGGAGCTCAGCGACGATCGAGCCTGAGAGGCCAGCCGTCACGAGCACCTTTCAGCTTTTGGAACAGCAGTGGGATTCAGGTTCTAAATGGCTTCTAAAAAGTTGGGTGCAGATTTTCATATATGACTTCTCCTTGGAATAGAAAACCACTGAGTGGGGTGAAGTTGTTAAGAAAATCCAAGAAGCCCTGCAGGAAGAGAGCACAAGGCTGAGGAAGCAGAAGCTAAAGTGAATTCTAAGAGTGGCCCAGAGGGTGATAGCAAAATGAGCTTCTCCAAGACTTACAGTACAGCCACTATGGAACCTCCTATAACCCTATCCTTGCCAGCTTACAGCACAACAACATCCTCACTCCGACTCGGGTCAGCAGTAATGCCATGAAACAGAAAGTTCTCAGCCCACCCCACACAAAGTCTGATTTCAATCTTGCTGACTTTGAATGTGAAAAAGACCCATTTGATAATCTGCAGTTAAAAACTATTGATGAGAAGGAGGAGCTGAGAAACTTTCTGGTAGGAACTACTGGACCCATTATGGCTCAGTTATTGGACAGTAACTTGCCCAGAGGCAGTTCTGGGTCTGTGTTATAGGATGAGGAGGTCTTGGTGTCCTTGGAGCCGTGCAACCCTGGATTTCAAGCCTCTTCATAAACCCAATGGCTTTATAACTTTACCACAGTTAGACAACTATGAAGATATGTCACTGTCTTCCAAAATGTCCCTTCCTCCTATCCCTACAGTAAGCAATATCAAATCTCTGTCCTTTCCCAAACTTGACTCTGATGACAGCAGTCAGAAGACAGTCAAGCTGGTGAGCACTTTCCATAGCACATCCTGCCTCCGCAGTGGCACCTTCCAAAATTCCCGAAAGCCTTCTACCCAAAGCAGTGCCAGTGAGATCAATGGGGACCATACTTTTGGGCTTTCAGCTTTGAACTTGGATAGTGGCACACAGGTGCCAACTCTGACAACATCCCACATGCCTTCCTTGTCTGTTTTGTCTCTGTGCACAAAAGAATTATCACCTTCAAATGCAGGTCCCACAGTCACTCCTCAGAATTTCTCAGTGTCACAAGTGCCCAACTCACCAAGCTGTCCCCAGACCTAGCCTGAATTGCAAACACTGCCTCCCAGTGCACGGCAGTGTGTAGAGATAGTGGTCAACATGGGCAGTTCATATGAGTGTGTCCTGAGAGCAATGAAGAAGAAAGGAGAGAAAATTGAGCAGATTCTTGACTATCTTTTTGTACATGGACAGCTTTGTGAGAAGGGCTTCGACCCCCTTTTAGTGGAAGAGGCTCTGGAAATGCACCAGTATTCAGAAGAAAAGATGATGGAGTTTCTTCAGTTAATGAGCAAATTTAAGGAAATGGGCTTTGAAGTGAATGAAGGACATTAAGGAAACTTTGCTATTATGCAGCAATGACCAGGACAATGTTTTGAAAGACCTCATGGCTTGAGCTGGAGCCAGCTGAGGCCAGGCCTTGTCTAGGCCCTGCCACAGAACCACCACCCCCAGCAGGCCCTGCAGAGCTCACCTGTGGGGAAGGAGAAGGGGCATACTTCCCAATTTTCTTTTGGGGGTTAGAAGATCAGGTGTGGAGATTCTATGAGCCTAGGTCTTGAGCTGAAGAGAAAGTAGGGAAGATTTGGGGATGTTAATGCCCCAGACCCATCCCAGCTCCTTCCATATTAAATTTATTTGTATTTTAAGAAGTCTCCTTCCCACCTTGGCCCTCCAGATAGACTACCTGGGTCTTTCTGGTGTCTCTGCATCCTCACCCAGAACCTAGCTTGGCTGTCAAGAAGAGTGGGGAGAAAAGGGGAGGGCCAGACTCAGCACTGGTTTGAGGCTAGAAGCTTCCCCTTCTGTCTGCACTTAGTTTTAATCCAAGTGGAAGTGAAAGGTTCTTCCAGGGTTTTATTCATTTCCTCACCTTTTAATAAAGTCTTAGTGTTGTGCTGGTTCTGTAATGTCTCTGAGGTACAGAAAATGCACTTTTCCCTTGGGGCTGAGTTTGCCTCTTCTGCCAGGCAGTCACACCATGCTTTCTTGTCCAGACTGTTTCTTTCACTGTGGTTTGAACCACAATCTTCTGCTGTCCAGGGCTTCAGAGCTCCTACTTTAGGAAACCAGTGCCAATCATTGACCCCTTCCCAGCACAATTGAATGGGTGAGAAAGCAGTTCACGACTTAAGTCACCGAGCACTAACACGCCCATGGTTCTCTGTGAACAGTCTTCTCAGCCCTGCTTTAGGATGACACAAGTAACACACCTAGGCATAGAAATCAGTCTCTTTGGTTTGTTTTGTATTATCGTGTATATCATTAAAGATCTAAATACAAAGGATACACAGTCTTCATGAATCTAAAATAATTTGCTAACTATTTTGATTCTTCAGAGAGAACTAATAAAAATCTAAAGGAAAAAAAAGTTTCTGAGTCTACTTTCTGCAGGTTTATCAAACACTGGGGTTGCCATAGATATTTTCCAATCTACTTAGATACCTGTTTATACATGTAGTTTTCTCTTTTACCTTCTATTTATCCTCTTAGCATCCAGATTCAGTGGGTATTTTCAGTGAGAATTGTATTTTCTATAACTCACTGGTATCATTAATCAGATAGTATCTCTGTAACAGCTAAGTAAGATTTCTCAGAGGAAGCTAGAATAATTTTCAATGATATAGGGAAACATCGAGAGAATGATAGTCTCAGATAAACTCCAGTTTGCTTTTGGTACTCAGGAGCTGACAACTGCAGGTGACAGCCTGATCTGAGCATGGCCACTACTAATGATACAGATGCCTAGGAAGCCAAAGCTGTTGGATTTGACTGTGACCAGCTCCTTTAAGGAGACAAACATCTGACTTATGTGCTCCAGTGCTTGCTGAAACACATTCACTCCTAACTAAATGGCATTAGTCACGTATAAATGTATGAACGCACACACACACAAACACTGACACACACACACACTCACCACCCCAATTTTATACACACACACACACACACACACACACATTCTCGCTAAACTTTGTTCATTTTAAAGTGGGCATCTAAAATGTTTTGGAAACAAAGTCAGATGTGAAGATATTTGGAGGTGAAGAAGTAGAAAGAGGGTGAGTAGACTACACTTCAAGAAATGTGATGGCACAAAATTAGTTAAAAGATTTGAGGACGTGTTTTTAGGGTAGGCAGATGAGCAGTTTTGTGATCTGTGAATAAAATGGTTTACAGGAAGACTGAGAGTGAGAAATGTGTACAAAGGCACCATTTCAGAAAGTAGAAAATAATGGAACATTTAAGGAAACATGGAAGATGAAGGTTAATGAATTCGTTATTATGTGACAGTTGTAGAAGCATTGTGAATGGGAAAATTATAGAGAATGACTTGTAAAAGTATGGGATAGGTTTGTTAATGCATATATTGGGGTCATATAAAGAATCTGACAGCAGAGATCAGAGACAGGGATATATCTTTATTTAGATAGATGTGTCTTCCTACATTTGAAAACCAGGATAATGATGCAGGAGAATGAAAAATAAAAGGGTACAGTCAATGAGTCAGCTGAATGGTGTTCTAAAGTATTGTAAGTCATTAACATGTCCTAAATTTTGACTGAAGTTGTCCATATGGATGTGATACTACAGGATAGGCTCAAGTTGCTGAATGGTGGACCAGACTGCCCAAAACAAGGGTTGCTGGTAGGTCTACATTAACATTAACACAATTTACTAAGCGCTTGGCACTCTTCCAAGCTTACTGCATAGTTAATGTGTCATTATTCATATGTGATAGAAGATACTCATATTTTGATGTTCAGTACATAGAAAATTTAGGGAACTTAGCCAGATTTCATAGTTAGGCACAGAACACCCAGAATTCTGACTCGCCTCATGCTTTCAAGTATGCCATTGCTCTGCCTCCCATATTAATACATTAAATGAACTGCCAAGTGACAGAACTTTGCTTTTTCTTTGGAAGTTCACTTTTATTTTGTGAAATTTTAATTGAAATATAATTGTCTAAATTTATTGGGTGGAGTAAAATGTGGTTTTTGATACATGGTATACTTCTGTAAAGATTAAATTAATCTGATTAACATATCTGTCACCTAACATATTTGATTTTTTTCATTATGAGAACATATAAAAATGTACTTTTAAATGTCAGGTGTGGTGGTGCACACCTGAAATCCTAGCATTTGGGAGGCTGAGGCAGGAGGATTGCTTTGAGTCCGAAGCCAATCTGACTACATAGTGAGACCCTGTCTCAAAAAAAAAGTACTCTTAGCAATTTTGTAACATATATATATTTTAACATTTACTTATTTCTCAATTAGTTGAAAAATAATTGGCTAATGAAGTACCAATTACCAATAAGTAGAAACTTATTACTTTCATTAGTTTACTTATTTTTGAATTAAAAAATTTTTTTTCTCAGTTATTTCTTAATTAGTTAGCTTTTTAGGGGAAATTTCAGGCCTTCAAAATACTATATTACTTCCATAGGATTAGATAAGCTTGACCATGGCCTTTTCCTCAATTTCTTTCATCAAAGTTTTATAATTTTCATTGTGAAGTTCTCTCATTGCTTTGGTTAAATTAATTCCAGAGAATTTTATTTTCTTTTTCAAATATTGTGAATGAGATTGGTTATATGATTTGTTTCTTAGCAAGTTCATTATAGTATGGAGAAATGCTACTTATTTTTGTATGTTGATTTTTGTATCCTGCAAGCTTTCTGTGATTATAGATTCTAGGAGTCCCTTAGGAGTGTAAGTTTTCCATATACAATGACATCATTTTCAAACAGCAATAACATTTTCCTTCCTTCTTATTTGTATGGCTTTTGTTATTTTTGTTTAAATATTCTGGCTAAAATTTCCAGTACTATATTGAGTAAAGTTATTGAGAATGAGCATCCTTGTTGGTCCAGATCTTATCTTCATTCAGAAAGTTGTTGGCTCTGAATTAAACATTAAAGTTAGAATGGAATTGCTTAGAGATAGACATTTTGTTTTCTACAGTAGTCATCTTTTAAAATTTTACATGGTCTCTGCCTCTAATTTCTAAGTATTCCATCCTTTCTAGTTCAGGAATGCTTACTGAATGACTAGAAACACAAATTATCCCTAATAGATGTAAAGTACAATGTAGTTTAGACCTTATTTAGATGTATATTTATAAGTATCCACAGGTATTATTGACTAACTGAAAACAAAGAGTTTCTTATACTAAAGGAACATTTATAATGCGATAAGGTCTTGTGAGAGATGATGAAGCTTAAGAATTTGTGTATGTGTGTTCAGCCTGCACTTTATACTCAATCTTTGGGGGTTGCTTTAGGAAAGTAACACAAAAGATTCAGACTTCTAGTAAAAGCACATTTTTTTCTGAGAATTTGTGTTAAGTGAGAAGAATAGAAGTCATTTTAGCTGGTACAATTTTACTTCATCTTATTTCTTCTTTGATGAATAATTGTTCTTCAGTGACTTGGAGTCATTTAAAGCTCTTGCCTTTCTATACGTAACATGTTTCCTCAGAAATTTTAAAAGAACAAAATAAACACTGTGATTGCACTCTTATCTCTTTCCTATGTTTGGTTATTTGTAAATACTTAGAAAGAATTGCATTCCAGAAAGTTCACTGATTGGTTAACCCCATTTTGACTAACATGGGACATCTATTTCACAGAAAAAGAGGTAGCTTCATCTTCTACCTGGAAGCAATCTAAGTCTTAAAGCCTAAGCATCCCTACTGTTCAAATAACAAAGCTGAATTCCTTTTAGAACCCTGGCTTGATAGGCTTTTTAGTGTGTATTTTGATTAACTCCCTTGCTGATTGATTGATGGTCCTTTCCTCATTGGGTTGAACTGATTGTGAAGATGTCTGTAATAAAAGGACCTTGCTGTGTATTTTGTGAATGGATCCAGCTGTTAGCCTTACTTTGTAGTTTATAAGGACTGTAGATAAGTAGGCTACTTCAAGGCTGTGTTTCAGCTTCTGTATTCTTTTAATGATATGGTATATCCAATTGGATCATAAAAGTTCAGCTCCTGGAAAAGCATATTAATATTGCAAAATACATGACATAATATTCAACTATACCATCAAGCTTTGATGAATATTAGTATTGAATATTTTAACTATTTCTGTAACTATCTAATAACCATCACTTTTCAATTCTGGCTTGTTCAGAATCCCTTGTGTAAGAATGGAATTATTTACCATTTGTGACTGCCATATAATTGACAAAGTTATTCTAAATTTCCTAACAAAATTTCCCCTGGACTCTGAAATAAGCCTTCCAAGTTGAAGTCCTGACTACACATTTCATTGCTGAAGGACCTTGAGCAAATTTACATAATTGACTTGTTCTCCATTTCCTCATCCCTATAACTGAGATAATACTATTTGTTCCTTATATTATGATCATTACAGGAGTTTAGATATCTAGTTTTATTAGTTTATTTTCCTATGGCTATAACAAAATACCTGAGGCTAGGTACTTCATAAACAAAAAAGTTTTATTTAGCTCACAATTTTGGAGGTCAACATTAGGAGGCTCAAACTGTTCAGCCTCTGATGTGGAGACCTCTTTGTTGCATTAGAACAAGACAGAAAATCAGGAATGGAAGGGCCACTTATAAAAGGCCCAAGAGCACACTGTGGTTTCCCTTTATAATAATGTACTCTTTTTTAATTCATGAAGTTTACTGGTGCATTTTAGGTATATATATATGATGATATTCATCACTGGGAATTTGTACCTTTACATGCTATATCTTTGTTCTTATTTTTTCCCCATTTCCCTGTTGGTGGGAGTGTGGACTGGGCAACCATTGTGGAAATCAGTGTGGAGAGTACTCAAAAAACTAGGATTAGAAGTCTCATTTGACCCAGTTATTTCCCTGCTGGGTATGTTCTGAAAACAATTAAAAGCATCACACCACAGTGATATATGTGCACCCATGTTTATAGCAGCACAGTTTGTAATAGGTAAATTTTGGAAACAGCCCAAATGCTCATCAACTGGAGACTGGATAAAGATGTGGGTTTCTTTTTTTATAATAATGTACTCTTATGAGAACTAAGTCACTCTAGCAGACCAAGGGCTCACCATGAGGCCAAACCTCTTGGAGGTGCCACCACCTTTCAACATTGTCACACTGAAGACCAAGTTTCCACCTCAGGAACCCTTGTGGGACACATGCACACCCTTTACAAACCATAACTCTAACATAAAACACATTTCTGTTATGGGTTTTTATTATACTCAGTGACTTGATCAGTGATCTCTTGGATGTCATGGACTTTTCCCAGTCCTACCCAAAAAATGGTCCTATTTTTCAGTGACAAGAAGTTTTAAATTGGCTTATAAACAAAGGCACCTAACCTAACCAGTGAATGGGAAGTTGAAGAATATGTTGTATTGATAGAGTTATGGAAATCAAAACCAGAGGGAGACATTTCTAGTTTAAAAGTTAATTATAATATACCCTGATTTTGAAGTCATTCTACTTAGTTTTAAGTAAGGGAGTTTGAACATTCATAATGTTCAGAATAAAATTGGAGAAGACTTTGAAGAAAGGATAATACATTAGAATAACAGAGACACTTAGACATTTGGATTCATATTTAGTGTGTGATAGTTGTAACTTTTTCCATGCTTTTGCTGGTTGAAATAACTGAATCAGCAGAGAGGCTGTGATTTCAAGTTCTACATCCAGGTAGAATGGGTGTGGGGTGCTGTGGTGATGGGATGCTGAATCTTAACCTTTGATTCTAGATGTGAAATCTTGGGTGAGATTATTCACTTTGTAGTTACTTTAGGATCTCATATCCATAAACAAAAGTTGGTTTGATGTTTGGTACTAACATAGAACACTTGCATAGAACACTTTGGAAGTTGCCTATGTATCTGGTTTGTCTACTTAATCCATAGAGGTGAGTGTATTTAACTGGCATCTTTGGGAAGTAGCACGTAACCTTCCACTTTGGGTTAGGACTCCCTGCTTGCTAGCATGCTTTCTCCAATGGGATGTACATTCCTTCAGGGAGGGAAATGGGTCTTTGTCTCTATCTCAATGCTTAGTATAGAGTTTGCCTCTTAGAAATTATTCAATCAATGTTGATTGCTGAGTTCCAGTCAACTTTGGTAATCTCAGGATGTTCTAAAAAATAATAAATGCAGTTACATAGAGAAAAGAGTATCTCTGGCCAACATTATGCAGAGTTTTTTTAAAAAATAAGCAATAGATCTTTGATTTTTTTTCTGAATAATCACTAGCTTAGTGGTTATTTTGTATTATTTTTAAATAGTCTAATATTTTTCTGGCAGAATCCCATGGTTGATATATATTAAGTAGAACACACTTAGGGAAAGGATTACATTTACAAATTA
This sequence comes from Heterocephalus glaber, assembly GCF_000247695.1. Next base: position 13,266,121 of record NW_004624745.1, on the reverse strand, counting down.
CTTTCAAAAAAGTACTTTCAGTACAGTAGACTGTTAAATATCACATAGGTTATTCTCTTGGCTATCGTAAAGCTACTATGAAAGCTGGCTACCAGTCTTCCATTAAATAGTAATAAACTATAGAGCCTATTAAAATGAGGTTATAATACCAACTAACATGACAAGTTACTAAAAAATTACTGTTAGTAATTTAAATAATCTTGAAATATGAATATGTTTTCAGAACTACATGGGGTAAAGCAATATTTTAAATGTATTTTTCCCCATAAAAATCAAAATTACAAGAAATTTTTTTTTCTTTTTTACTGGCCCATATACACAAAGTTGATAAATTTGTCAACTACTGTGGGTTCTTAAATCATTTATTTTACTGTCTTTCAACTCCTCACACAATACAAGAACATTTTTCTGGACACCTTAGAAAAAACAGTGACATATGCTTCTAAAGGCTGTAAATAATTGGAGGAGACTTTTTACTGGGGCTTACACATTTCATGTCTTTCTTTTCATTGTTTCTCATTCTTTAGATTCCTGGCAAAATACCAATAAAGAAATGTTAGTGATACAATGGATATGTGTATATAATACTGCACATTGAATCATTTTTTTCTTTATCATATTTTCTAAGTAGTATCATTTAATCAAGAGGATATTTTCATTATTGAGAGGAACCTAGACACCTATTTTTTAACTCTGTAAATGTGATTACAAAGCAAACTCTGAATCTTCTGAACTCATGGAATGATATTTTCTGAATTTGTTGATAGTTTTATTTTCAAAAAAATATAATTTTGAAAAGTTGTAGGATCTTCTTCATTAGGAAGAAGAATAAGTAATCATAAAGAATAAATAATAATAAGGCAATGTTTCAAGTTTAGGAATTCTCATATCCCCCTTCCATTCAGTATTTGAAATTTCCTCATGTTTGAAAACTTTCTTCTGTTGGCTAAAATCTTCTGGTTTACTTTCCACCTCACTGGATACTTAGGGTTGTTTCTGATCATCAGGACATTGAATGTGTTGAATCTTTGGGGTACAAGTCTCATTTGCCTTTTCTCCTCTTTCCACACATTGCATCTTCAAGTGATTCCATTCAGCTTTACAGATTTAATTTAATCTGTAGGGTGATGATCTTCATTGGCTTTTAGGCCCAGATGCTGTCTAGAGTAGCTAGCCTTAACTGTTAGAAGTTTACACAATCAATTTACTATGTACAAAACAGAGTTCTTGAACCTCCTTCCAACTAATTAGTTTGAAATCTCCATTTTCGTAAACATCCTCAAATATTGTCCCATTGATAAGTCTAGAATCTTGGGAGTCTTGCCTACTTTCTCTTTGTGACATCTAAATTTTAGATTACCAACCATTTCTACTTATTCTAAATGGATGCTTCTCCCAATTTCTCTACTATTATAGGAATTTAGAACGCAATCGTATCTTTCTTTAATAGAACAATATGCTAGCTTTTCTCTGATTTCATTCTTTTCCTTTTCCCAGTATTTCAGGCCCCAATAAAATGCCCATGGAGACCTTTTGAAAATTTAAGTCGAAGCCTCCAAAACTAACTGACCTATACTCACCAACTTGCTTTATCGCCTGTTCCTTTCCTCCTGTGGCACCACCATCATTCACACTGCCCTTCATCCTGGGTCATGAAACTTGTCCTGTAAAGCACAGGTAATATATTAGTCAACTTTCTTGCCACTGGGACCACATAACTGACGTATACAATTTAAAGCAAGAGGGTTTATTTTTGCTCACACTATCAGGGGATTCAGTCCAGGGTTGATTGGAACCATGACAGGAACATCATGGCAGAAGGTCATGGCGGAGCAAAGTTGTTAATTCATTGTGAACAGGAAGCACAGTAGGGGAGCAGTGTCAGCAAGGAAGGGACCCCCAGGTCACACCTTACAAACACAGAACTCTGCTTCATTAATTCCCTTGGGTGGCAACCAAGCCAATTACATTGAAAATCTAGCTTAATTTTCAGAGACAGTAAATATTTTAGGTTTTTTAAGCCATATAGTCTGTGTCACACTGTCTCCATTCTGCCATTGTTGTACTTCCACAGCAGCTGAATGGCGTGCAAACACACGAGCACACTATGTTCTAACAAAATTTTATATATCATTGAAATCAAATTTCCTATAATTTTAACATCAAGAAATATATAGTTTTATATTTTAATTATTAAAATATAAAAATCACCTTAAACTACAGGCTATACAAAAAGAAAGAGTTAACTCCTGTTCTTGACAATCTTTAGACTTTTCTATGATGTGGACTTTTAGATACTTCTCCCAGGGCATTGTGTAGGTTGTTTCTTCAAATCCATGTCTCTGCTTCTATATTGCTTCCTCAGAGAGTGTTTTTCTGAAAGCCTTTCCCTTCTCTAGGCACTCATTCTACTTTATGTATTTTACAGACATTATTTTGGCCTGAACTATTTACAGTTTTCCTACTTTAATTATCTGTCTCTTCTGTAAGAATGCTGGCTCTACATGGGCCAGGACCTTGATGTTTCGTTTCCTTTTTCCTCAACCTCCTCCTCAATTTTTGGTACTTGGTGTTTTCATATTTGTGAAATAGTTAACAGTATAATTAAGGCCATTGTTTTTGCTTAAAAGTATATATTAGTATGGTAGAAATGAACTAAGGTTCAAAGTTTATTTTGTTAACTTGTCAGCTTAATGAATCTTTTCAGATTTGTCTGAGCTTTGTAAACACCAGTTTTCTAAAATTTAACAATAATATAGAGACTGGTTGAAAGGAGAAAGCAGAAGATACATAGAGTTCAGACCAGGGAATGTTACACATCAGTACTAGACTTACACATTACCTTCACTGCACTAGAGACTTGGAGAGAAGGAACCGTACCTTTATTAACTACTCCTGTAATCATAACTCATAGCATAAGAAAAAGGTCAATAATTATTGTTGATTTAGTGAATGATACAGAATGTCAAACACTGCAAGTGTGATAGGGCAATGATAATATTAATCAAAGCAAATGCATCACATTTTGTCAGTTCACTGTAGGAACCTGGGAACCAGCAATCATACTGCTTTATATCACTCTACTCTAAATACTGGAATCTTAGTACCAACTATTAATCTCTGAAGGATTTATGAAACTTGAGACCTTTGGGTTTCGGTAGGTGACAAGGAAGATTCTACTAGGTCCATCTTAGGAGACAGAAACACTTGGTTCTGTGGAAAATTAGGAGACATATTATTTATTGATTGATTTTTTAAAAAGAATAATGAGACAGTTTGGCATAGTGATTCATGTAATCTTCCCAGTTATATAGATAAAGCTTAGATTTTATCCTTGAAGGGACTTCAAATATCTCCTCAAAAGTAAAATTGACAGTGATGCAGGCTATAGGACTGACTCTTCAAAAAGAACACACCTGGGTCAGGCCACATCTGTAAGTTCAACAGGTTCTGGAATTGCATTTGAGGCTGTTGCACTTAAGAATCCTCTCTGGAAGTTTTGACTCTCCACAGTCCTGGATAGTTATTATTTGTTTAGATTACTTTGAACTTGCTCTTGAGTGTCAGTAGTTTGGTCCACAATCTATGGGGTTGTGATGTTGTGTTAAAGGGCCAATAATCCCTCTGAAGTTTCCATTTCAGTCTGAAATTGGCTTTATTTTCTCTTTCCTGTAATTTGTGCTAAGAAAAAAATTAAAAATGCAAAACTATTAAATCAAGAGACATATAGTTGAGTCTGATAAATATGATCTTAATGAATCACTGTAAAACTTCAGGAAAATTCTGAATTAGATGAATTTTTCTATAGTTGATTTTTCAGTAGATATATGGAGCTGAATGTACTCCAGAAAGAAGACAATTTTGAAACATATTACACTTGAAAAATTACTGGCCAACAGCAGAAACAAAAGGCCATTACAAATTATATAGAAGCTGGATAACAGACCCTTCAGTGTAGTCAAATGCTTACATTTGAGCTGAGTACAAACTGAGCTTGCCACTGAATAACTCATTTCTCTTAAAGGGATTTTGTAAAAATACACATTTTTGAGGAAATTTTAAATTAGAAAGTAGATTATCTGTAGCTATTTTTGCTGTCAATATTAGTAAATTGTCCTATTCCCAGTTTGAAGTGGAATCATGTAATTCCTACTTAGATACTGTTTCCTCGAAATCATTATATATATAGGTATTTATGCAATATTCATATATATATATATATATATATATATGCATGTATCTATGTACATCACCAATATTAGTAGGGTTTTCCAGTATGTTGGCTGTAACCTCAGGTTCCCTTGATTTTTGTTTGTAATTTTATTGCCACAGTACCAGCATTTTTTGCTTCACAGAACCTTGGTCAGGGACAGGAAAAATCATTCTCAAAACAAAAATATATTTTACCCCAATCAAACAGCTCCTTGGTATGACTTCATTCAAAAGAAAAAAAAAATCACTCGTCTGTTTTTAGATAAGTGATTCTCAAGGGTAATGGGATTGCTGAGGTGCACTTCATCAGGGCTGAGGATGGGGCCCTCCTTCGCATGGCTAAGCAGAGTGTACAGGGCTCACTCTGCCCGGCCCCTGCACCAGCCAGGAAAATATGGGTTGGGGCGAGACTTTCATGGAGACAACAAATCATGTCTGAAAGAAAATCGACTTTCTGTTACTTACATGTGCTAACATTTTTAGTTCCCTTATATTTTCTCTGAGTTCTTTTAAAATGAAGTAAGCAATGCATAGAGTCTATAAATGCAAAATTATATATTTCTTATCTTAATCCTGAAAGAATTAAGCTGTAAGCATTTCAAAGCAAAAGAAACCAAAGCAGATTCAACATAGATAAAAACAAAGGTTTTTAAAAATGGGTTTATTTTGGGTGTTTTCTTGAAGTGTAAGAAAAGGTGTTATTTCCTTGCTATATTAAAAGTACAGTTTGGAGGTGAACACTGATAAAGAGATGGTTAACACATCATATTGAAAGTTTTCAAACCAGAGATTTATTGCAGGAGGAAATTTGTGAACTAAAACAAATCACTGAGCTTTATGTTTTTTCCAAGCCATTAAAAATAAATTTCTGTCTTGGTGACTTAGCACACTTTGAGATTGAATAGACATAACAACCCATTTTCTTAGAAGCATACTTCTTTATTTTGCATTGATATCCAAGAACGTGATTTGATACTAACAGCTTATTCCCAGGTTCCTGTTATTCCCACATTCCTGTTTTCAATTATGTTTCTTGCTGGTGATAGAGAACAAGCTACTAAAAATGTCAAGAAAATAGCATTTTGAAACAGAAGCTAAACTACCAGGCAGGATCAAACAGTAAAACAGGGAATTAAGAAAAAAAGCAATAAGAACCACAGAATGGGATGCAGCTAGAGTTCTGTATAAGGCCATATTTCTAGTTGATATTTTCGGAATGTCCAGCCACTTTAAATGAGTGTTCAAGCCAAGGCATTAGTTGATTTTGATACTATCACACAGAAGAAAAGAAAGAAGGAAAGAAGGAAAGAAAGAACAGCACAGATGAAAAGTCAAAAAAATTCAACTCAAAATCTTTAGGGTTATAGTATGCTTTGAAAGCTTTCCCCCATTTATAGTTTTTCTCATCCAAATAAAAGTGGCATTTTAGGCTAGCATGATGGTCAGTAAATAAACTAATATATTAAGTAAGTAGTTTCTATATCTCTTCAGTAAAGTAATAAGTTCCCATGACATTTGTATTTCTAGGAAATGCTGCAAGTGGTAGAAAAGTTCTAGAAGCAAATGGCTGTCTGAATTTCACTCTTTCTTTAAAATCATAATAGCTTCTTCAGTGAAATCTGAATGCACCCAAATTCTGATGGCTTCAGAGGGCACTCTTTCCTTTTAAGGTAGCTAAAATATAACATGGTCTGAGACCTCTTCATTTGTTTTTTCCATTAAGTTTATTGGTACATTTTAGTTATACAATATAGTTACATTCATCATTGGGATCTTGTACCTTTGCATGATGTATCTTGGTTCTTATTTTTTCCCCATTCCCCTGACCTCCCTTCAACCCCTCCGCCCTTCTGAGACTTCTTCATGTTCATGGAGTAAATCCTTGCCTTTTATTGGGTTCTGTCCTTGGTAAATTTGAGTAGCCCGAGGATCCTTACAAGTCTAACAAATCCATCCTAAGTGTCTGCTTGTCATTGCTCAATTGAGATTTCTTTTCTGAACACTCCTCTGACCACTTTTTGCCCTCTCATAATCTCTCTAGGCTGAACTCCGCAGCACACTGTTACGTTACATTCAGGGTCACAAGCTGGTAATATAACTACACACCATTTTTCAAATCAAATGGCTAAGAAAGCAAAATTTACCATGTAGCATAAAGAAAAAAAGCAATCTCAGAGAGCAAAGTGGAATTGCAATATGTGATGTTTAATTTTTTATGTCAACTTGGCTGGATACCCAGATAGCTGGTAAAACATTATTTTTGGGTGTGTCTTTGTGGATATTTCTTGAAGACAGTAGAACCGAATCAGTAAACTGAATAAAGAAGGTCTCTCTCATACAACATGTTTAGGTATCACCCAAACATATATCACCCATGCTGCAGAAACAGAAAGGAAGAAGGACAAATTCATTCTTTTTCTTTTAAGCTCCAACATCTGTCTTCATCTGTCCCCAGATATTACATCTCCTGATTTGCAGGTCTTCAAATGCTGACTGTAATTTACACCATTGACCCACCTGGTTCTTGGCTCTTTGTACTGAACTGAATGCATCACCAGTTTCCCAGGTTGGCACACAGTATTATCATTAGGATTTCCCAGTCCCTATAACAGCATGAATCAATTCCCATCATAAATGCCCTCTTAGGTATCTATTGACGATTGCTTCTTGGCCTTTTGGCTAAGATCAAGTGTAGGTATCTATTGACATCTTATTCCTTCTGTTTATCTGGAGAACTCTAACAAACAATATAAATGTCAAAATATAAGCAAGGAAAAAAAGATGAAAACCACATTAGCAGTTGTCACTGCTCCTTTGAGTGCATGTAAGACTCCTTATTTGATATGCGTGCCCTTGTCCCCTATTTCCTCTTAACCTCTACCAACTGATGTCATGCTTATGTTTGCCAGGAACACTTTCATCATTTTGTTACTCCTTGGAATCCAGGCTTCAACCCTCAGACCCAGAGAAAGAAACATAAATGTCATATCTACAAAGCAAGTCCCATTTTCTTTATTCTTTCCCTAATTGCTGATTGTGGAAGTATCTGTTCCTTTAATCACTACCCATGCCACCCCACACAAGAGGTTCTGTTGTCCAGGACCTAAATTGGAAAATCTTAAGAGTTGATGATATGTTTACCCAACATTGAATCAAACTTTCTTTTTTCTCCCAAGTCAATTTTGAAAAAATAAAAAGAAGAAAAGAAACTTCAGGAAATTTTAGGATGAGAGTTTTTGCTGTTTTACTCACTCTGTCAGACAGCAGGCCCCTCCTATGTAGTCTCCTATAGCGCCCCCCTTGTCTAGACTCACATGAACCCTAACATAGACCTAGCTCGGCAACTTTCTTCCACTGCATTTTCATGCTTTCTGATATTCTAATTTATATTTTAAGGATAATCTGTAAAAGAAGTAGCTGATTTTATGGTAGAAATATTTGAGTTAATGGAAGTAGGGGATATATGAAAAAATTTTAAAGATTTTAGATATTTTTTTCAGCCTAAGAATTTTTAAATGAAATCTACTTGCAAAGATTCTTTATAGATGCCAACCAGTTCATTAACACATATTGCTGAGATCTCACCTTCTAGGTTTGGAACTGATTGAGGCACTATCTGTGAGATACTATTAAGACAAGCCTTTGGTGTCAACATGCATTAATCACTCTTTCTGAGTATGTAATACTCCTCATAAACTCATAGTGTATTTCTAAAGTTTCTAAATATATTGGATCTGAAAGAGAAACTGATTAATATTTTTGAAAATTTAATGGCTGAATGATAGATAACCGGTAGCAATGTGTATAGATTTAATCTGATTTAATTAATTAATCATTTAATTATGGTGGCAGCATGTACTTTTTAGTTTTCATTACATTTCAGTAGGATATGAAATCATACTTGGTTATTTCTTTGTTGAAACAAATATGTCTTTCCTGTTTGCATTGGGTCTCTGCAAAAATACTTCCACCCTGGGTTTGCTATAGTTACACAAAATTCTCCTTGGTCAAGTTCTGCCGGGAGGAATAATTGCTCTCTCTCTTCATAACAGAATCTATCAAAAAGTCTCTGCACCGTGGCCTGTCCATTTTAGATTTTCAAGAAAAACTGAAGATTGATTGAAAATAATGTGCCAGCTCACTACTGGGCATTGCTCAGGTAAATCTTTTTAATGGCTGGGGGTCATTTTGGTTCAGAATAACTGCATACACATCCACGGAACTGCACTTTGGGATATGGCTTTCATCAAGTAGTTCTTTGAGACCCGACAAGATGTTTTGAAAATATATTGTAAGACTGTGGGAAGGTGATGTTAAGTATATTCATGATCATACCTAAATGCTGAAAAACTCAAAGAATATTCTATAGTTCTTTATTACATTCTTTTAAAAATTATTTTCAGATTGGGTGCGGGGATAGAGCTCAGGGGTTCCCCCGTCTGCCTCGCAAGCGCAAGGTCCCGAGTTCCATACCTGAAAAAAAAAAAAAAAATTCCCAGCTGAACTTTGAAAAATGTGATTTGATCTTGGCAATACTCAAGCTCTTGATTTAATAGAACATGAATGAGTGACTTGACTAGAATTGTTTTTATAGTTGTGGCTTCTTATTGCCTAAACTTTGTATTTCTGAATAAATACATTTCTTTATAGAATTGCATGCACTTTAATATTAATATACAAATTCAAATGCAATTTTTGTATTTGAAGTTTTAGGTTGGAGGTTTTTAGAATTTAAATATTATATTTCTTATTTTTCTGATTAAATATTAGGCAAAAACCACATTCTTAGTTTTGCTTTTAAGTAACTATAGAGATTTCAGTTCTTTTTCATATATATATTATATTCCAATTTGTGATTGAGACTCTTTTATGGCCATATATGAGTTTCCATCCTAAATAAAGACTTCGGAAGATGATGGACTAAAGCTATATACATACTCACTCCTAGATGATTGCAGAATAGTGTAGGCTTTAGTTAGATGATAGGTGCATTTGTATTTGCAAAAGAGAAAACTCTCATAAATTGAATAATGTGTGGTACATTTAAGTTGTTAGTTATTGAGGTTTAATTGTACAAAACTGAAATAGAATCCTTTATAATTTGTAAGTAAAACATACCTAAGATTCCATGTCAAATGAAAGTCTTGTATTGCTTTCTCAAATGTGATCTACGAGACACATTACTTAAATGGTTAAACCATGTAGATACTGTACACATAAATAAAACATCAAAAATGTAAATATGATTAGCCAATATGTGTGTAGTTACAATATTTTGAGAACTTCAGTCTTCAAAGTGTTTTTATGCAATACCTGCCTTAGGAAAGTAAGTAGGATCCTGAGAAGCAACAACTCAGGGTATTAAACATGTTGTACATAGGAATACAATTATGAAACTCTAGACTTACACATGAGCATCTAATTTCAACTGATATACAGAACATTAGAATTAGAAGGGAAGATAAAGACTAAGAAAAATTTCTCAATAGGAAATCCATGTGTTACTTAGAAGTGTGCTGTTAGCAATATTGCCATTGAGCAGACATCATAGCTGGTATTTAAACCAAACTCAGTGGTACATATCAGTCACTCATTGTGGGCTCTTGATGAAATCTTGGTAAATATGAGGTGTGTAAGGCTGCTTCCAGGATAACACAACTTACTGTTTTATGGTAAACTTTTTTCAAAGTAGAAGAATACACTCTAAAATAATGATCCAAGTATAATACAATAAATATGTAAAACAAAAAGAGTCCTAATTGTCATTATCAAGCATCAAAACCTGCTTATACCTGGTAATATCCTGGTTACTGGGGCATTAGAGGAAATCGTCACTGAAATTTGTAGTAGTAAGTGATGAATTTCTGAAAAGGCACTTCATGTGGAAATTGTTTTTGTGTGCATCTGCAGTCTGTAGGTGCTTGAATACTGACTCTCTCACCTCCCACTATGCAGCAAGGAAAGAAAGATGAAGCTGTCCTTTGGTTTTTGGATGCAGTTTCAGTGATTATAGTTTACATGGAAGCAGTATTTACCTCTTCATACCTTTCTCCAGACTCACAAGATACAGGAAAATGTAGGAAGTTCTGACAGTTCCATTCACTGACAAAAGGAGTCAGTGAAGAGCAGTCCCTCAACAAGTATTTGATGAATGAGACAATGGCTGATAGAAAAATCAGAATAAATACAGTTGTTAACAGGAGAAATCTTGTACTTAAAATTCTGATTCTTGAACAAAATTCAGATAAGCAGAATTATCTATGGATTGATGTCCCATCCTGATATAAGGTACTTCCAAATTCAAGAGGTCTGTAGAGAGTGCAGAATCAAGAGATAAGAAATGCCACTGACTTTACTCAAGCACTTACCTCTTTTCTTTAAATATATTTGATTAGTGATTTAAAATTGCCTGTTGAGTAAGCATAGAAATGGCATAATACAGTATATATATTTGTATAATTCTAATTTTACTGCGTTTACCTATTTAGCAGATTTTTTTCTATGTCATGTCTTCAATAATCTTAATCCAATTGCTTAATAAAATCTTTCTGAAGGAAATTTTGCAGTAATTTAAGAAATCTCTAGTTGAGCTTTAAAGAGATTACAAATAAAATTGTTTTACTTAGGTCAAGTAAACAGGTAAAGAGCAACTTCTGTCTCATCAAGTGTGCTCACATCTATTCTTATTTGTGTGCCTCCTTTTTACACATGCAGCAACCATATACACAAATGTGAGTAAAAATACAGTGTACTTGAACTAACCAAGTGTATTAGTTCCCTATGGCTGCTGTGACAAATACCTGTACTCCAAGTGGATCAAAACAGCACAAATTTATTCTTGGACAACTTGGGAAGTTAGCAGCTCAAAATATCCTGTTTTTATATTTTGTTTTTTTTTTTTTTTTTTGGTACTGGGGATCGAACTCTGGTCCTTGCGCTTGCAGGGCAGGTGGCGGAACCACTGAGCTAAATGCCTGGCCCCAAATATCCTGTTTTTAGAGCACATTCCTCCGGAATCTCTAAGGAAAGATTTGTTTCCTAGCCTTTGCTGGCTTAAAAGGCCATCTCTCTGCACTTCTTGGCTGATGGCCCCACTCTCCATCTTCACAGCCAGCAGTTTAACATCTTCCAATTTCTCTCTGCTGTCATCACATACTCTGTTTGCAGTTCCACTCCACTTCCTCTCTTTTGTATGGACCCTTGTGATTAAATTGGGCACATCCAGACAATACAAGATGATGTCTTCATATCAATATTCTTAGCCATAGCTGTAAAGTCCTTTTTCTCTTATAAGGTAACAAATTCACAGATTCTGCATACTATGGTAGAAACATCTTTGTGGGTCATTTTGCAGCCTACAGCACCTAAGGAATTAATTTATACCTAAAAAACTTTGATTGTTGCAAAAATCAGTAAAATTCTGGTCATACCCACTTATTGCTGTACTATTCCAACAATAAGAGTGGAGATGAGATATGAATTTAACCCATAATAGGCAGTTAACACATAATGCATGAGTAGTTGAATATTTCCAGCAGAATCCTTGAATTTTACTTCAAATCAAATGGAAAAACCTTAAGAAAACGTTGTTATGCCTTTGTTCTCTGATGTAATGAGTGATATATGGAAAAAGCCAAGAATCAAAGCAAATAAGTGGAACTTACCTTCTTTTATTTCCATTTGTAGAATCCCAGGTATGCTGCAAATCACTGATGATTGGTTTACATGAAGATAGATTTTGTAGAAGAGTTTGAAACACAAGCTTAACATTGCAGGTTAAAAAACTAATTACTATTCATATTTGTAAACTTACAAATAATGTTCATAACATCTTTGCATTAAGCAATGCAATCAATCCTAAGCAAGGGTTTTGATAGGACAAGGGGATTACTTGCATGGTGTAGCTGATTAGTAGTACATCTAATACTGTAATAATTACCTGGCATAAAAAATTTGCATAAGCCCATACTTTCTGGATTTAAGATTTTGATGTTTCATTTCTAAATTCTTCACTTTTTTATTGATCTTTAAGTCTCATTAGAAAGGGTATTGATATTCTCTGGTTCTGGGATTTGTAACTCTTGACAATTTTTTGAATTAAAGAAATTAAGAACAGTTGGAAAGAAGGGAAAGAAAAAATTATGAGAAAAGGAAAAAATGAAACAAAGTCTTTGTAAATAGGGAGGGGTGGAGGGGGTGAAGGAGGGACAAGAAATGGGGAAAAAATAAGAACCAAGATACATCATGTAAAGGTACAAGTACCCAATGATAAATGTAAATGTATTGCATACCTAAAATGTACCAATAAAAGAATTTAAGGGAAAAAGTTTCCTAAACCTTTTCCTAGTTCTAGCATGATTTGATTTTGATTTGCATTTAAAAAGATAGTTTTCACACTACAAATATTTCTTTTTTTTAATTAAATTCTTTTATTGGTACATTGTAGATATACAACACAATTACATTTCTCATTGGGAATTGTACCTTTACATAA
>NW_004624745.1:13214319-13247814 GCF_000247695.1 Heterocephalus glaber | reverse complement strand
TAGGGGCACAATTTCTCCTGTTATCTGAGAAATTATTTCTGATTTCATTTTTTCCAGATCCCCTTTTGTTGCCAGTTCAGTGGGTCCAGGTTGTTGAATATCAGAGTGTTCCATCTCATTTCCCTTTGAAGTTGCTGTAGGTGATCTGGGCGTCTGGTTTTGAGACTTGTTTATGTGTTTTCTCATTTCGACTGGGGGTGGGGCTGTTGGTGCCTTCCCAGATTACCTCCTCTGAGCTGGGAGAGATGGGACAGGGGCCGGGGGCAGCGGTAGGGATGGTGGCCCAAAAGCCCTTTCCTGTGGACTGGGAGCAGTGGGAGGGATGGTGGCTGGGAAGCCCCTACCTCTGGGCCAGGAGCAGCGGGACTCAGTACCGTGGTCTGGTGTTCCAGTGTCTTCTGTGTCTTTGTAGTGTGGAACCAGGTGGCTGTACAGAGTAGTGGGGGGTGGGGGGTCCAGTGGATTGTTGCCGGGGTGGGCTGATTTAGTGTCTTCCGCGTGACTCGGGATCTTGGCAGGGCGTGCGCAGACCTGCCTGTCTGCCGCAGGCTCTCTACTACTTTCTAATAGCACCACTGGCCAGGTCCAAGCCTTTACCACATGGGCCCTTGGGGGATATACAAAATTCAAGGCAGATATGATGTAGATTTCACACCTGCAAAAATCAAAGAGGACAGATTGATTTTGGTTCAAGTTTTCAGTCCATGGTCCACACTACAAATATTTCTATTCATTGGCTCTGAATTTCTTTTTGCTAAGACTTTTTCCTATAATAACAAATATTCATGTATACTGTATATTTGTTAATCTTTGAGCCAGAATGCATAATCATTTAGATTTACTCTGGCTTGATAAATGACTGCATATTCTTTGGTTATTCATCTCTAGATAATTCTAATTTTGCTCTATCCTTTGAATCAGTGCTTCCTCCATGTCTAGGAGTCATCCTATAATTTTATGAATGAGATTTATGCTGCAGCAAAAGGAAGTGGATCAGCACGTTAGGACACACTGAAAATGACTCCCCTGTGACTGACTAATAAGATTAATTCTCATCTCTACTAATTTCAGGAAATTGCCAAAGCTTCACCTTTGTGACCAGGCACCATTTTATGATGTCCCAAATGGCACATTTTTCCTGCCTTATTCCAACATACCTAACCATTAATAAGTGTGTTTTAATGGAGGAATTTCTAGAGCTCAGAAATGGGATGACCTTTAACTCTACAATTATACTCATTAAGCTATACCTCTAAGTTTTTTGGTACTTTTATTTTTATTTCCTTTTGTTTTATGCTTATATTCATATTTTACCTGTTTAAAAGAATAGGAAGTTGTTTAGAATAAAAGTATCAAAGTAAAAATAGAGATATGAGTATACCATATACTCAGGTCTATTTCCAAATATTTTATACATATTATCCCATTTATTTCATATGAGAAACTTGAGAATTAAATATATTTTATCTCCACTTTATAGATTGGAAAACTGAGTCTCATAGAGATTAAATGAACTGCCTAAAGTCATACAACTGTCAGTTGACAGAGACAGGATTTGAACTAACTATTGCAGATTCTAAAGTCAGTGAACTTAACCAGTTCTAATATCTAGCCCTTTTGAAGCAAATAAAATAGTAAATATAATTAACATTATGTTTAACTACTGACTTCATGATAACCAAGATGAGAAAACATAGCAAAATTATTTTTATTATGTATTAGAGTAAATATGACACTTCTTCAAGAAAGGAACAATTTATTTTGTTACCAAAGTTATCAATATTAATTATGTAGAATTGTATATATGGGAAATAATATACAATAATTTCAACTTAACCTATAGTGTCCTTTAAAAGTCTTTTTATTTTTCTTTAAAAAACAAACATAACATAAAACACAATTCAGTAAAGTGGTTAGCTAATGAATGCAATGGCTGGTCATTAAATTTGAGGTAAAATGCTGTGGAAAAAATAAATAATTGAATACTAGTACTTGGTTATCTTTAAAATATAATTTCATTAGCAAAGCTGGTAAAATTACATTTTAATTCTTTTTGGAGGCATTAATTTTGATTAGTAGCTTCTCTTTGAATTTTATAACCTATAAGAGATACTGTGAATGAGCTCTTTTGGAAGACAAGAATTCACCAGTGCCCTCATAGGACAATAGGTCAGCCTACTTGTCACACAGGAAACTGCAGCAAATCTTCAGTGTTTCTTCAAATAGCTGCATTGCATATGAATTTTGCAAATGCTTGTTTGAACCATCAGGATCCTACTTTATAGAACAAGGCAGGGCTGATTATCCCTTACTAGGTTTAAGGACAGCTAGTTTTACTCATAAACTTTGACCACAGAAAAGTCTCTTTGTTTAGAATGATTGTGTTAATATGAATCTTTTGGTTGCGAAGATCAGAGGTTTCAGTAGTCATGAGAGATTATGCTCAGGAATTAGAACTGCAACAACTTTAGGTTTTGGTCATAATAAGCTGGTGAGCGTTATGGAACTCCATCTGGGCTCAGTTTTTCTTCATTCAGTCCTCCCTTCCATTTAATTTTCTCTAGAAAACAGCTTTAGCTCCTCTCTCTGACAATTTTTCTTTGTGGTTATACTCAATTTTCTTCCAGTTATGAACACTTTGATTATTTTGTATATTTTATTTCCAAATTCCCAGAGTAATATAGGCTGACTGTTTACAGGGTTATCTTTTTTTTTCAAATGATTTTTCAGATAATTAAAATTAATACAAAATACTTGCTTTGTACTAATTTTCTATGCTTTCTGTAACAAAATTTCCAAAAAATTAAGTCACTACTGTTTTAAAATAACAGGAATTTATTCCTCCATGCTTGTAGGGGTAGAATCCAAAATCAAGGTATTCGTAAGGCCACATTGTCCCTTGGAGACTGTAGAGGGAGTAACTCTTCTTGTACTTGCATCTTCTGGTGGCTTCAGATGTTGTTTGATTGTGGATGCATCACTCCTGTCCAGCCTCTATGTTCACATGGCCTTCTACTCTGTATCTACTATGTCTACTCTTTTGTTTCTACTACTCTTCTCTCAAGGTTCACCTAAATAATCCTAGTTGATCTCACCCCAACATCCTAAATATAGTTATGGAGTAGTCCCAACTCTTGTCCATGACTTTTTTCCTACTGTTGTACTTATCCACAGTTAATTGTGTTCTGAAAGCATTAAATGGAAATTCCAGAAATAAATAATTTGTAAGTTTTAAAGGGCCACCATTTATTCAATCACAACCAATGTTGGACAAAGGTTCCTCAATGACACACTCACTTACTGGATAAGAAGGTGTGATCTGCAGCCCAAGATAGCAAAGGAAAATCTCAGTAGTATTTCTCATGCAACTTATAGTCAAGCCCAAGCTGCCATGATCTTGGCTGACAGAACATTTGGTTTGCTTAAAATATGGTCAGTGGTACCTTTCAGTGGGATTGTCCAAGTCGGTTAATTACAACAGCCAGAAATGTGTTCTCTATACAGTAGAGAATTACTTAGTATTGACTATTTGAATTTGGAAAACAATCAACCAACAGTCTAATTTTATCAAAGTTATTAGCACCTTATTTAATTAAACAAATGACTGTCCTGTTCAGATAGACAAATTAGAAAATGAAGGAAATTCCTTTATGAAACTGTTTTCCTTTCTAATAGCACAGCCATATAATCGACATCAAGGAAAATACATATTCCTTTCTGTTACAACATGAGACTAAGATTCTCATCTATCAAAAATTTGCAACAACTTGTTTAGGCATTGTAGTAATGAGAGTGGAGACTCAGTTTGATTGACTTTGGGATCTGCCTTGGGAATTGATTGGGAAGATATCTGGATGTGTCTGCGTAATGTCCAGCAACAAACAAGATCATAATGAACTTGCACTTGATCCATGCAGACACTTTTATATGTGAAAAAAAGTGACTTGTAGGAATTGGACACAACCCTGGGAAGATCTAGGAAAGGAATATGAATACATTGCTTTAATTCAATGTGAGGTCAGAGCTTGTAGTTAAAAAACCACCTAAAATACTATATATATTTTATATACTATACTATTTTGTGTACAATAAATATATATTTTTTTTTTCAGAAAAAATGACTGAAGAAACTACACATGTCCTGGCTCAGCCAAGGATAGTGCAGTTCTGGGGAGGATTCCAGTCTTCACAGAGAACTACATAGGAATACACTGGGGTTTGAAGCAGAAGAAAAGCAGAAATTAAGTTGTATGGCCCAGACCAACAAACTAGTTATTCGCATTTTTGAAGCTTAAAGGTTCTCTTTGCAGTGAGAAATAATGGCTATCAAACTTATGGCGGAAGAATCAATTTAAGATGATCTTGGTTGTCTGAGCTGTGGTAGTCTAAGAGAGACATTTCTGAAATGCGTGTTCTAAAATAATCAAATAATTGCAGCCTGTCCTTCCCAAGTGGTCTGGAGTTGACTGAGCTGAAAGTAATAGTACCTGCATGAGTTAAGTTGAAGAAAAAAGAACAGGTTCAGAACTTGGAAACAAACCCAAGGACTTTAGTACTTATTAATTCATTGGAAGTGAAATGGAGAAGAGATGCATACCTAAGTCTTGTGTTGTGGCTTAGATGGAGATTGTCCCCCAAATCCTCATGTGCTCAGAGATGAGGCCTTTTAAGGTGACTGCTTTGTGGGCATGCTATACTCACCAGTAGATTCAGCCCCTGGTGAGTTCAGCAGCTGAATATGCTGTTGGTAGATTGGACCTGGCCGGAAAATGTAGGTGACCAAAGGCTGACCTTCAATGGTATATTCTCTTTCTTGACTCCTTGTTTTGCTCTCTGCTTCATTTTCCATGATTAGAGTTTTTCCTCCCCTATGTCCCTCTGCCATCCTTTTCCTGTCTTCGAGCCATTCAACCATGGACTCAAAGTGTGAGCCAAAATAAGCCTCTCCTTTAGGTTGTGGGTGTTGAGCATCTCAGATATGCAAGGAAGGAACTGTGACCTCTTGACTGCCATGTCCTAGAGAGGGGCTTATTGCTGTATTAATCTGCAGTTCTTATCTGCTTGCATAGTCAATGATTTACTTAGCATCATCATATTGCATATAATTATTCACTTAAAAACATTTATACAACACTGCTGAATTATATGTAAAATGAAAATGATGAGTGCACATAGTCCTGCCATCTTTCTTGTTTTTAATTTGTTTTGGTAAAAGAGCAAATATCGGTTAAACATATGTGTATCCCAAGATCACTGATAAAAACAAGAATGCATGTTAACACGATTAAAAAGTATTCAGTATTCAGGAGGTTAGAGATTAGCAAAGAAGGGAAAAAGAAAATCCAATAGAAGTCTAGTGCAATTTGTTTTTAGGCACAAAATTAATTTTAGAAGTTTGTCATTAAGTTGAACTAATTAAATTATTTTACACCTGTCTGTTTCTTTGCAAAATGACTTTCTAACCACCTAGAAAATGCTGGGTAATTTAAATGCAACTTCAAATTGTCTGCGAAAGAATTAGCTCACTTAGTAACAGAAGAGATTATCTTATCAGGAAAAAACGAATAATAATAATTTGGTCTGTAATGTACAGTTAGATAGAAATTTCACAGTAATTGTATAAGCAGCTACCAACAAAAATGTTTCATATTAACATACTACTTACACATTGGTTCCTAATTTTTTAAAAAATGCTCCAATTTTATGCAACAATTTCTTTTTTTCTGCAACAATTTCTATGGAACCATGTATAAAATTCATAGGCAAAAGTCCATTATATCAATTCAGCTTGTGTTTTGTACCAATATTCATCTAGTCTCAGAATTTATATTTCTAAGGTTATCCCTGTAAAAGCTGAGAAAAGACAATCAGCATTTTCTGTTTGAATGAAGCAAGAAAATATCTTTATTGTTTGAAATGCCTTACTTTTTTATGCCCATCACATCTGTTCCTCCTCTGTGTACTTTACATTCAGCTATAGCCATTGAGGATGAATATTCTTTGCTACTGTCTTTGAGAATCACATAGATCATATTCTTGTCTCTGCTGAGATAGGATGCTCCTTGAATGGGCTCACAGAGAACTTTGATCAATAAGATTTGTTATTTTGGGGCAAAATTTGGATCTTCATTTGGATTTTGTAAGAATCATTGTTTTCATCATTTCCCCATCACAGATGAATTAATTTAGTGCAAATTAATGTCATTTTAGAGCCATTTTTACATTCACTGTTAGTCCTAAGCACATTCAACAATTTTCATGTATGTTTAATGAACATTCATCTACATTAGGCCCTCTACATCTGTGGGTCCTAATCTATAATTTAACCAACTTTAGACTAAAAGTACTTGAAAAAATGTATCTGTACTGAACACACATAGGCCTTTTTATGACATTATTCCTTAAGCAATATGGTATAACATTAGATATTATACATAATCTAGAGATAATTAAAATATATATACATATATATGGGGATTGTGTAGATTCTATGTAGATTCTATGCAAATACTATAGCATTTTGTATAAAAGAATTGAGCATTGATGGATTTTGATACTCAATCCTCTCAAAAACAATCCCTTGGGGAATCTGAGGGATAGTAATTATTATCACATTTTTACCAGGTTCTGAGAAGTAGGTTGATATTACTTATATTTTTGTAAAGTACAAATACAAATAAGGTTTTAAATTTCAAAAGAGTAGAACTAGTGCAGGAACCAAAATGAAAAGCCAGCCTTCTGCTTTTTGAAAAAAATTCTCATGTTCATTCTTGCCTTGCTCTGAAAAAAGCCCTCTCTCTCTCTCTCCCTCTCTCTCATATCTCCAAACAGATGGCTTCATTTCAATGAAAAATAATTTTTTCTCTACAGCATATTCCTAGCTGTAGATGAAACTTTTATCTCAGTGAATGTTTACTGCCCTCTTTTCTGTAAGAAATAAAGATTATTTTTTAATTAGTGCATAATTATAAACCAAACCTCAAAGCATTTACATAAATAGCCATTTCCTTAAATAAGTGATAAGAGATTGTGAAAAAGACAATAATTGTTCTAAAATTGGTATATTTGCAAATTAAATACAGCACCTTAGATTTTCTTGTAAGCACTTTAAAGCTGAACACATAACTGCATTTGCCATTATACCATAAAATTAAAGTTTCCCACTATTAATTATAATTTCATCTGTTATTTGTGATATTAAAAATATAGGAAAGTACAAGGGCAGTTGACTGGGATTAAAAAACTCATGCCTCATTTATAAATCTCTAAAGAAAAAATATAAAACGATAGCTTACTGCACATGATCTTACATGTAGGATGTAGCTTTGGATTTATCTTTGTTTATAATGAGTCAGAAACCTTTACTGAATTATAGTTCGTTTTTTTCTTACTAATGGTTATGACCTGCTTGCCTTTGTGTTATCTACAAGGGGTTACCCTCTGAGTCTTTTTTTTTTTCTGCTATTCTTTCCTAGTTTTGGCATTAATTTTACAAGAGCTCTAGGGAGTTGGATGGCTTTCTATTTATCCTCCACATCAGAGAACCCCCATGGAGATTTGGTTAAACTCAAGTTTAAATTGGCTTGTATCTCTTAACATAGAAGTTGTTAGTTTGATGATTCCATAGTTTTAAATAATCATTTAATTTAGGGCTATTTTTTCATTGTGTCACTTTCATTAGATATACTCTTTTGAAGCCAATTAGGTCATTTCTTTCTTTTTTCAAATTGCTCCTTTAAAATTTGTTTTTGTTCCTTGTACTTCCATCATTATACTGTCTTCTTCTTTTTGACTAAATTATTACTTTTATTTTCACTTCTCCACGGGATCACCAGACCAGAACTTTTTTTCTAGCTGTCAAGAATCACTTACCTGACTTTTAAATTCTTGCTCTTTTGAACTCAATTCTTAAGTGAACTGTACATTTACATTCTTGCTTAGTTTGATCATCTTTTTAATTAGTATTTTTCAGTGTCTAACTCCACTCCTTCTCTGTTCTCCTTTTCTTTCCTTTTTAGTTTTTCATTTCAAATTACATTATTTCATTGTTTAATTTTAATGTAGTCATTTTACTTATTTATGTTTTTAAAGTTCTTTTTTATAAAACAGAACATTTTATGTCTAATTTTATAACATGCATTTGGTTGATGGGGTGGATACTGATAGCTTTGTCTCTGTTTCCACTAGGCATTTGAAAATTATTGTAATAGCCCTTGTACTCAGAGGAAATCTGAGGCTGAACATTAAAGTGCAGCCCAGAGAGGGTTCAAAGGAATGACGAGGGCAGCACCAGAGACACAGGGGGTCCATCTGAACCCTTTCATTTTCCAATCTCTCTTTGTTCTCCATACTCTTTCACCTTTCACGTAATGATTTCATTCTACACAGAGGAAACAGAAGTGACTCATATCAGACTGTGTTTGGATGACAGAAAAGATACAGATTGTTCTTGAAGGAGATTTGGTTATGATTTGAGGAAAAATTAAATTTAAAATAATCTCCACATATGAATCTCCTGGGTCCTACATTTTGCTATCCTGTTTATCAGTTGACTCTCAAATCTCCCAGCTGACTGTACAATATTATTAAGATAATTGGTTTTTAGTAATTATCTGAGAGTTGGATTTAAATCAACATTCAATTTTTCTCTATTTTTAAACTTGTTCCTACCTAAATGGATGAGGGAAGGAGAGATAGAAAGGGGAAAAGAAAGAGAGAAAGGGAGGAAGAGGAGGAAGGTAGGGAGGAAGAGAAGAAAGAGAAGGCAGAAGGAGAGAGAGAGAAAGAAAAGAGAAGAGAAGAGAGGGAAGAGGAGAAAATCTTCACAATGTATCTTTATGCATCTTTATGTCCTTCAACAATTCAGCCTGGCATATGATGAATGAACCCTGGATTTCCCATGGATCTCAAAGTCTCAGCTGAAGAATTCCTCTACAAGTGGCAGATACTATATACTTTGTATTAATATGTTGATTTCCTTTTTGAATTCTACCTATTTTTGGGCTCTCTTCCAGTCTTTGTCTCATTTACAATGAGAAAGCTGAATGAATCAGAATTCATTAATTCTTAAAGAAATACTGGATGCCTATGCCATAGAGCTGGGCCAATGTAGCTGCATTATTTTTCAGGAATGGGGAGCACAGGGAGGGACAATAGATTATACAAGTCTCATATTCATTTAGCCAAGTCAGTGATTCCATTTAAGCTATATTATTAGCTGAGAGTTATGAAATTGGAAAGTTATGATGCTTCCTCCAAAAATAGAAAGTGTAAAGGTTTTTATAGCTCTTTAGGCACAGATTATTAATGCTATAATGACACTAAGGAGTATTAAATTCAAATTTGCAAGCTCTAGGGGATGTTAGTAGGGTAAGCAACTTTTTATTGAGTCAATCCAGTTAGTATTTTAATGAAAATCTGGAACATAAATCTCAGTGGAAGCCACTAGAGATGTTGTATCATATATTCTGAGGAATAAGTGACTGAACTCAATGGGGTAGTGAGGGAGAAAACTAGCAGATATAAGGAAGGGTTGTAAGAGATTTTGTGTTTTTAATTTGTATTTCAGAATAATTTACCCCCAAAGTACTTACTATACCTGGTCAAGAAACATTTTGATGTTTTCTGATGTCACATTGAATTGTCTACCATTTGTTCATAAAAGTTAAGTGGTGTTGTCAGTGTTTGGTAAATAAAGAAAGCACAATAGGGCTTGAATGTCAAGTGAGAAAGGAAGAAAATAATGAGGATAAAGGAAGGAAAGAAAATGAATAGAGCAGTTTTCTTTTAATGATCATAAGAAGAGTGGCAGGTAAGGCACAAACTAGGTGTTAGTCATAGGATCTGCCATTTATCAAGAAGATACTTGGATAATTCACTTATATTTTGGATCTAAGATTTTGTTTTGTCAAAACAAGAGTGAGGTCACTCTTCATCATGCAGTTAGTTCTGTCCCATAACTTTTAAGGAGACAAGCATCTTTCTCTACCACATGCCAATTACCAGAGTTCTCCTTGGCACCAGAAAACCAAAATCTACCACACATTTCAAAATACTCTCTGGGTGGCACTCTGGAAACCTAGCTGACTTGTAAGGTTTCTTTCAGTTTTTAAACTATGAAAAGGCACAGTTTATGTCTATGGAACTATGTAATTTATTATGCCATTGAGATACTTTTGAGAGTACAAGTCAGAGTTATCAATAATAATATAGGGGAGCAGTGATAAAATCAGGTAATACAATTTTCCTGACCATGTTAGTCACTGGTTTAAATGACTCCTTTTAAAAGTAGATTTGCGTGCGTGTGTGTGTTACACTATTGGGAATTGAACCCAGGGCTTTCACACTCAGCTGCATTACCAGCCTTTTTTTCCCTCTTTTTCTTCTTCTTCTTTTTCTTTTTTGTCTCTTTTACTTTTATTAGTACATGTTTCTCATACATAATGATCACATTCATCATGGAGATTTTATACCAGTACACAATATATCTTAATTCTTCAGTTTTTTCTCATTTCTTTCTCCTCTCTGCAATCCTTTCTCCCTTCCCCATTTACAAAAATTTGCTTCCATATTTTCCTTCCATTCTCTTTTTAAAACCCTTCTCCCTTCCTTCTTTTTTCCTTCCTCCTTTTTGTTCCCTTTCCTATTTGAACATGTTCTTCCTGCTTCCAAATATCTGTTCTCCATTTTGCCCTCCATATTTACCCCTTAGGTTTCTCACACAAGAGAAACAATTTTATATTTGAGCTTGTATGTCTGATTTATTGCACTGAAAATTATGGTCTTGAGATGTATCCATTTACCTAAAAGTACCTCAAGTTTATCCTTATTTAGGGCAATGTAGTAATCCATTGTATATAAATATCACATTTTCTTTATCCATCTATCTGTTGATGGGTATATGGACTACTTCCTAGATTTAGCTATTATAAATTGTTCTGCTGTAAGCATGGATATGCACATATTATTGTGATATGATGCTTTTATCTCTTTCAATACCTAGAAGGCCAACTCCTTCACTGGAAGAAAGATAGCCTCTTTCATAAATGGTGCTGGGAAAACTGGCTTGCCACATGCTGAGGATTAAACCTACACCCATATCTCTCACTATGCACCAGGCTAAAATTGAAGTGGAGTAAAGATCTAAATATTAAAACAGAAACACTTAACTACTGGAAGATAGAATAGGTAAAACTATTGAAGATATAGGTCTAGGCAAATACTTTATGAACAAAACCCTGATTGTACAGGAAATATTACAAAGAATCTACAATTGGGCTCTCATCAAATTAAAAAGCTTTTGCAGAGCAAAATGCCACAAACAGTGAAGAGACAACCCACAAAAGACTAATATCTAAAATATAGAAAGAATTAAAAAATACAGACCCCTTCCAAATTTAAAGACCCGCTCCAAAATGAACATCTGAAATGAATAGATACTTCTCCAATGAAGAAATGCAAACAGCAAATAAATATATTTTTAAAATATTCAACATCATAGTCATTCAAGAAATGTAAATTAAGGGCCGGGGATTTAGCTCAGTGGTTCCACCGCCTGCCCCCGCAAGCTCAAGGATCCGAGTTCGATCCCCGGTACCCCCCCCCCCAAAAAAAGAAATGTAAATTAAAACAGCACTGAGATACCATCTCACACCCAAAAGGACATCTGTCATCAAGAAATCAACCAATAATAAATGCTAGTGAGGCTGTAGGTAAAAAAAGAATCTTTCTGGATTGTTGGTGGAAGTGTAAACTGGTACAATCACTATGGAAATCAGTATGAAAATTCCTCAGAAAACTAAAACTTGAGTTTCCATTTGACCCAGCTAGTCCCCCTCTTTTTTTGCTTTTGAGACACATTATCACTAAGTTGATAAGTTGTTCAGGCTGGGCTAGAACTTATGACTCTTATTTCAGCTTCCTAAGAGTGCCAGGATTACGGGTGCGTATCACAATGCCTGTCTTAAAGTAGTTTTACTGTAGAATTGAATACTAATAGTTCCTCTTTGTCTGAAATTTCAATTTCCACAGTTTCAGTTGCTAAGAGTCAAATGTGGTCTGAAAATATTAAATGGAAATTTTTGGAAATAAATAATTCATACATACATGCCATTTTGAGAAATCTGATTTTTAAAAGCAATTCAAAGTGCATGTCATTCTGAGTAGAGCAATCACAATCCTACTTCATCCTGCCTGGGATGTGAATGTTTTCTTTGCTTAGTAGTATATCCATTCACTGTCCTTGTGTTAGTAGCCATCTTGGTTATCAGATTGGCTGTCATGGGATTTCAGTACTTGTGTTCAAGTAACCCTTTTCTTCTTTAATAATGGCCTCAACATACAAGAGTTGTGATGCTGATCATTTTGATATCCCAATTACTAGCCATAAAGTACTTCCTTTAAGTGAAAAGATGAAAGTTCTAAATTTAGTAAGGACAGAAAAAATGTATGCCAAGATTGCTTAGACCTAAGGTAAGAACAAATTTCTGAAATGTGAAGAAAGAAAAAGAAATTATGCTAGTTTTTAGGGTTGCAATTTTAACCGCAAAAGTTAGCAGCCAGTTAAGATGGAAAAGGCATTATATTTGTGCATGCATGTATAGAAAAAAGCAGTGTGGATGGGGTTTAGCACTGTTGGTGACTGTAGGTATCTGCTGGGGTGCTTGGAAAGTATCTCCTATACATGACAGTATACATGAGTATCTCCTATACTCTACTTAAAAATGGTACAAAAGAAGGTTGTGAAAAATAAAAAAAGTATTATGTAATTGATATAGAAGGTAGGATGTGGCTAAGCTGGCTAGGGAAATAAGTGGGTCCTGTCAATTGCAAGATCCCAGGACAGAGCCAAATGATTCTCAGTCCCCTATACATGGAACTTCTTGTGGGCTTCCATGAGATGTGGATGGCATATAAAAGACAAGACACCATAAGGAGCCCACTACTATGACTCTTCCCAGAAGCCCACTCTGGGTCTTCTAGATTCAGGGTGCACTTGTATTTCTGCTTTTATTCTTTCTTCTCTGTGTCTGGCCCAAGTTTGCCCTACAGAGCAAATTTTTCCCTTACCTCTTTGCCCCTCACTTTTCAAATAAACTTCTGGCACCATTTTTGGCTTGTCTCATTCAATTCTTTGTTCAAGGTAAGAAAGACATGAAATAATTTTGATTGGTGAGCCGTTTCTAAAGGAACTACCCGACAACAAAATGGTGAACCAGATTAACTACTACTCTGATCAGAAATAGAACCATTGAGATCCCTCCACACAGCTTCTCAGCATGGTTCTTCTAAAATAATGCTCTGATTTCTCATTCTGTCCAAAGATGGCTATTATCATGACTTTTACACAATTAGTTGTTTAAATTTTTCTTTTATTAAAAAGTGATGCACTTCCTGTAAAACATTTTATAAATAAACTAGGTAAATTAAAAATGAAGATTTTCCTTAATCCTACATTTCATTCCTTTGTGGAAACTGTAGTTAAAAATCCCTTAGTTATTTTTAAATGTATTTATAAATACAACCATTTATTTTCAAAATTGAGGTCATGAAGTACACTTTATTCTGAAGTTTTGTAGGTAGAATTGAGATATGCAAAGGAAACTAATAACGTCAGTGAATGTAAACATTATATATTATAAACATGAGTTAAGAGGAACAGCAACAAGAGTGAAAACAGTGGTTAGGGATTTAGAGGTAGAGGAGGGAGGTGGTGGGAAGAGAGAGGGGACTGAAAAGAGAAACAAGCTTTTTTATGCACATGGACCCCTCTCTAAGGTGAATGTAAAGATGTTCTACAAATACGTACTAATAAAAGAAAAAATAAATTTACTATTCATATATACTTTTGCTTCCACATATGTAATTTCTATGGATGCTTTTAAAACTTGCCAAAATATTGCCTTTTTCTTTCAAGTTAGTAGTGGGTGTGTGTATAAGTGTTAGATAGCAGTGCAGTGAATAAGGATAAGTTGAAGTAGGTGGGAATTCTATCTTTTCTGCAGCTTCTTGCTCTTTACGTGAATCTTAAATATGTTTATTAAATTCTAGCAGGCAAATACTGGGAATGGTAGGTCTCCATTTTTCCTGACTGACAGGGT
This sequence comes from Heterocephalus glaber, assembly GCF_000247695.1. The sequence goes on along the minus strand of NW_004624745.1, from coordinate 13,233,715 downwards.
TCAAGGTGAACTAGAAAGACTGAAAGATTTGGAACCAGACCAAAATTCAAGTTCTGTCATTCCACTGCTTCTGGAAACTTAGGTCTAGTGTGTAAAATGAAGATTATAATGTTTGTCTGGATATAATTAGGATAATAATAAAAACATTCATAATATACATAAAATATACATGTAACATTAACATATTAGTTGAATGCTATTTTAGTTGGACTCTGCACTCCTAAATTTTGTGTTTCATTAACATTTATTTAGAGAACATAGGATATCATTTAATGACTCATTGCATGTTTTGGTGTAAGTAGCTTGGGTTGTATATAATTCTCCATAAAATTTGGTGCTACGGATGATATACTCCAGACATACTCTGAATTCTTTAAGAGATTAAATGAAACTAAATTTTACTTTATGTTGATTTTTTAGTTAAATATGATATATCAGAAAGGTTTGCTAAGATGGTGAATAGATTTCTATGAGTGTATTTAGAGTAAGACACCTTCAATTTGGGTCATTAACCTAATCCAAGCTGTTGCAAGAGAGTAGCTAAATCCAGAAGAATAGTTATTATTTTCCATGGTATTTGTCATGACAGTGATATGAGCCCTAAAGATGGATGATTTTTTTTGTGTAGTTAAAGTAAATTCATATTATAACTGGTATAATTTAGATGTTTGAAGGTGGGAGATTTTCTGAAAAAAAAATCTAATATATGTAGCTCTCCAAAATGGAAAACTTCTCTTTAGGAGATGATCTTCTTTAAGGGGAAAGTTTTTTCAATATGTTCATGCACAAAACTAAGTCATTTTCCCAGAAGTTTTAAATTTGGAAATGACTTTGGATTTTGTATCTTGCCAAAATGGGGCAGGGGGGGGGCAGGATTCAGGCAGGTCAGTTCCTTTCTTCTACTCTATCAACAGTCTGAATTTACCTCTCCATCATTTAACAAGTTTCTGTCTTTCATTTGTTCTTGATTCATGAGTGATAGGCATTGTTAAATGTACCTTGCAGCTTCTCATATAGATGGAAAAGGAAATTGAATCCTAGAAGAGCAATTTATGCAAAGTGGACACAGTTGTCATGACACCAGAATTAAATTCTAGATGTGACTCAAGAATTGTACTTTTACACCACCAGGTCATGATTCCTGTTTTGTGTTCCAATTACATACAAAGGAGCCTTTCTTCTGGGGTGGTTGGTGAGCTTCTCTACATCTTGTCTTCTTAGTGTCCTTACAGCATCTAGCAGGCTAAATTAATTAAATGTTCATTGAATCCAGTTTGCCTTAGGTAAAAATCCTACAGCTTCATTCAGGTTTAAAATTCAGTTACTCAGCCTTCCAAAAAGTTGTAACTCCTTAAGTTAGGGAATTTTTTTCAGAAATTTTGAAATCATCACCCTTGAAGGGACACTGGGGTGTAATGCCTTCCCGTATCTCAAGTCTCTTCTCCATTTAGGTAACAGGCAGGGTGGTCGCCTCTCTATATTCCTGATACTATTCCAGCAAGAGTGTTTACTTAGAAGGGGAGGAGAATGGTGGTAAATGTTATTAGTGTTGGGAAGTCTTTTGCAAAAATAATGCTGTCCACTTGCGTAACTATGCAGAACTGATCAAATTTGCTTAAAACTTGATCCCTTTAAAAGTGGTTTGGGTATTTACTGTATTTTCTTTTTGAGAGTATCTTAAAAATAACTTGCAGTGGTAGGCATACATAGACATAAAAGCTAAACTTTGTCAGAGATTTATTACCTGAGTAACTGTATGTAGGTTTAAAGCAGATTCTAACTTCTTGCTCTGAAAGAAAATAGCATTTTGTCAGTTACAAGTTTTACACAGAGGAAACAGCTCTCTGACATAGTCTCTATTTTCTATCATCCATTCAACTCTTGTGGAATTAAATAGTCTTTTCTTCAGAGCAGCCAGGGAACCTGCCTTTTATGTTGCTTCATTGGAACCATATATTTTTCAGAACATTTATTTTTAACATCCAACCATTGCAGAAAAATTTTGTAATAGATGTTAAATATCATTTAAAATAGCTGTACTTCCTCTTAATAAAATACATATATTTAAACTCCATGCAGCTCTTTCCATACTCCTCAGCAGCTACTTTAAATACTCTCTTACTTGCATTTTATATCCTTTTACTTCCTGTCTCATTCTTTTGTATCCCACTTCTCTGTCTTCACTGAGAAAGTGCTAGCCTATGGAAGATAATCCCTGCTCCCTCCTGAAACTAAAACTGTAACTTTATTTGCACCTGTGGGCAAATCAGATTTTCCTTGGGCTGCAGAAAACTAATCCTTTCCCTTACCTTGGATCCCTCCATTCTTCTCTTACCACATTTTGAGTTAAAAAAAATCCTTAAGTCTCTCTTATATATTTAACTTATTTTTCCCTACTGACACTTTCCTTCACCTGGGCCTTATACATGGCTTAAGTCTTTTTCACTTAAAGTATAAAACAATACAATTAATAGAGCAAAAAATGAAATTAAGTTAATAAACCTGTTCTTGGATCTGGCACATTTCTGTAAATTGTGTTCACATTATTCTTCTACTCCCAGATATCTGTCCTGTATTCCCACAATGATTCCTCTTATAATGCTGCCAACACTTTTTCATGATCAGCACGTTGCCACATGTGGTACAGTACTATTAAATCATGCTACACTCACAGATAAGAAATAAGATGGTTGTACTGTACTTGGGAATTATTTTCCTCTTATCATTCTGGGATTTTTTCTCTTTTTCCATACAAATATCTCTTTTCCTATTTTTAAGTCCTAAATCACCGATAGGGATTTCATTCAAAGGAATATTATAGTAATCCAGTGCTTTCACTGACATTTGAGGTGCTGAGCTACTAACCTTTCCAAGAATGGTTGTTTGAGATCATAGACATCTTTCAAAGACAAGCTAGAAAGTGTTACAGTGAAGAACTTTTCTAAATTCTACGTAACTTGCAAATGTCCTTTCTGATACACATTGAAATGTGTGGGATAATTAAAAATAGGTTATTCTTTTGTTTTAAATATGAACAATTTTTTGTTTACTTGCACGTGACTTTCACATACTGTTATGGTTTGGGTCTAGATGTCCCCACAAAGCGTCATGGTCATAGGTGACTTTTTCAGAGGAGGATTCATCTAGAGTATGTGATGCTGGAATTAAGGATCTGTGATTACTCATCCAGTATACTGATAGGTTTGGCACCATCCTAATCCTGGTAGTCTGGATAAGATAAAAGGGGCAAAAAGATGCTGTTAAAATTCTCCCTTGTTGCTTTTGCTATTTTCCACCACCATGAACTGTTACCCCTCTGCCATGTGCCATCCTGCCTTGGAGCCAGCTGATTATGAACTGAAACCTTTACAAACTGAACTAAATAAACCTTTCCTTCTTTAACTTTGGGTGTCAGGTATTTTGTCTCAGCAATGAGAAAATAACTAGTATATATACCCTGAGATTTCTAAAATTAAAACTACTATGGAAATTGAGAAGACTGTACATTTTGTAATTTAGAACTTTACTCAAGATTTCCTCACTGTTTAGGGAAATTATATTCCCAGTGGCAATTTTCCTTGTGGAATTAGAATTACTTATGAACCATGTCAGATTAAGTCTGCATTAGTAGTTGCTGTGGTCACCACTGTTTATGACAAGGCTGAGCACACCAGCATGTGTTAACTTTCCACTGTTGCGACAAAATACTCGAGTGATCAATTTTAAAGGAAAAAGTTTATTTTGGCTCATGGTTTTTGAGGTTTCAGCCATGGTGGTTGGTGCTGTTGCTTTGGGCTTCTGGTATCCCACTACATCATGGCAGAAGCCAATGACAAAGGACAAATGTTCACCTCTTCGTGTCTGGAGAGTGAAAGATACAGAGGAAAGGGGACCCAATATTGACCTTGTGGGTATGGAGCCCCAATTGCATAACTTATTTCCAGTAGGTCCTTCATGTTAATGTTTCTACCACTTCACAATAACACCGTGGGCTGGGGAACCAAGTCTTCAACACAAGGATCTTTGAGGAATATTTGAGGTATGAACTATAAAATTCTTCCCCTGATCTTTAGAAGTTCATGTTCATCTTAATAATGCAAAATGCACTCATTCCCTCTTCAAGAATTTCTAATATTACCAATTCCACAATTCCTCAAAAGTTCCTGTGCAAAATATCTTTTGGGACTTGGGCAAATTCAGCTGTGCAATACTGTGAAAATCAAAATAACAAGTTACATGGTTCTAAAATACAATGTGATAGAGGGTGAATATTCCCATTACAAAAGGGAAGAATGGAAAAATTATAAGGAAAAATTGGGCCAAAGAAAGACTGAAAGCCAGCAGGACAAACATTAAATTCTGTAGCTCCTTATCTGTCATCTAGACCACATGGTGACATGATGTGAACTCTCTTACTCTTAGGCAGGCCTGCCCCATGACTTTGGTGGTAGCAGACTACAGGGCCACTTCCTTGAGCTGGCTTTGTTCACTGCCACAGCTTCCCTTGGCAGCCATTTTAGGTTCCTGGCATCTGTAACTTCCAGTGGGTCTTCATTAAAACTGCAGCTTCACTCTCACTGCTTCATGTAATCTCTTTTAAATATTATGATTCTACCACAAACTACCTGCCTTCTCAAGCTTTCCTTTGAAATGTTGGTAGTAGATGCCATGATACCATAACTCTTGCATTCTGGATGTCAGCAAAGTCAGCATCATATGAACAAAGCCAAAGTCTGCCATAATTTTGAGCTGTGCTTGGACCCACTTGAACCTTGGCTTTAGTAGCTTCTGACTGCCTTGATAGCTGACGATAGGAGAACAAATCATAGGAAAACAATTTCGAGGTGGCTCTGTGTGAGCAGCATGCCCCAGGGCTCTCTTTACAAATGAATCTTTGAAATGAGTTTACACTTTTACACACACTTCTGAGCTTGTGCTGGTGGAGTCTTGCCACTTTGTGAGATGCTTTCAAGGAATCTTTCCTATGCCCCAGTGCAAAGTATTTATCCTCAGTGGCACTTATCTGGTTAGTGCCTGTAGCCTCCTTGGCAGCACATTTCAACACTCTCCTTCGGTGGCCAAACTGAACATTTTTTTTTCAAGTCTTTCAACTCTGCTTTTGGTTGCCAATTCTCACTGTAAATCTTGCTAAAAGAAGCCAGGCATAGCAATATCCATGCTATTGCTTGAATGTGGTGATGCCTTGAAATTTTCTGCACTAGTCCATCACCTTTAAACTCAGCCTCCCACAAATTTTCAGGTGTGGACAAAGGGAAGCCCAATTCTTTACCGTGATGTAACATGGATGGCTGCTGGTATGATTCCTAGCAAAGTTCTAATTGCCGTGTGAAACTTCATGAACATAACCTTTACTGTCCACATTTTTATCAGCATTCTAGTCTCCTGTTCCATAATGAGAATCATGTTACGTTTCAATTACATAATTCTAGTCTTTCACTAATCTGCTTCTCAAAATTTTGCAAAATCCTTCCACAAACCAATTCCTAAAGCTTCTGAAGCACATTGTCAGGCATAGTCACAGCAATAACTCTCTTTGTTGGTACCAATTTTCTGTTAGCTTTCCATTGCTGTACCAAAATATATGAGATAATCAACATGAAGAGTAAAGGTTTATTTTGATGCATAGTTTTAGAGGTTTCAGATCATGGTTTTTTACTTCTGATGTTTTTGGTCTGTGGTAGCACAGTAACATCAAGGCAGGAGCATATGGCAGAGGAGGTACATATATCTCATGGCAACCAGGAGACAAAAGAGAGAAGAAAGTAGCCAGGGTCCCCATGTCCCCTTGAAGGAAAAACCTCCAATGACCTAATTTATTCTACCTAGAGACCAGTTCTTTAAGGTTCTACCAACTTTCAATAGCATCAGGCTTGGGACTAAGTCTCATTAACATGGGTCTTTGGAGGATATCCCAGATGGTTACTATAGTGCTTCTACTTGTTTTTAGTTATGAATTTATGTTATGAACTTAATCCATGGCTACTGTCATGTGTTCTTTTTCTTCCTGTTTAGTTATTTATAATTTCCCTTGACAACTTATTATTTTATTTTAATGTTTCATTGTTTACATAGATATTATATTCCTTTTCCTATGTAATGTGAGCTCTTTAAAAAAAATTTCCACATCTTTTTGTTCCATTTCTATCTCTAAGTGTTAGCACAGTAGGTATTCAATAAATGTTTGGATAACAAATAAATATATACAAGTAAAATATTTTTAAAATGGGTAAATCTTTAAAAATATTTTTATCTCTATGATATAGATATTATATACAGCCAAGGTGGATGCTTAACAAAGCAACAGTTATATACAACATGTTTTCTTTTACTTTTATTGCATTAAAAATATTCTAGTCATGACCAACTAATGGATTAAAATCTGTAGTTTCAAAAACACTGTCATGACTACCCTATGATGGGGAAATTGTTCTTAATTAATGACATTTTAAGTAATTGCATTAATTAAGGGAAGGTCACATCTTTTGGATTTTTTCTTTTTTTTTAACGAAATGTTAAAACCTCGCTGGAGCTCTGTGATATTTTACAACCCGAAGACATTGAATTTTTCAGTTTTAAATTACAAAACCAGCAATTTAGAAATTCTTGTGCAATTTGAATATGATTCCATGTTTCATGCACACTTAGTTATAAATATTGAAACATTGAAATTCAATTAATTTAACCAATGTGGTAGGCATTTAATTCTTTAGGTTATTCCCTTTCAGATGCAATACACCATTCCTCATGGTATTTCTAGGAAGTATTATGCTTTAAAAGAACAACTGTTTGAAAGTTTCTCCTCCTGTGAAGTTAAATTAATAAATCCACCCATCTTTTGGATACATACTGTGAATCAGGCCCTGCACTTGACCCTGATGATGAAATAGTGAGTCATGTGTTCATGGCTCAGCTACCAAAGAACTTTAGAAAATTACTTTCTATTGCTTCATTTTCTTTGTTTCCTCTACATTCTTTCCTATGGAAATGTCGTTCTTCCTCCATTGTTTAACTAATGGATACTTGTTTTCACATGCCCACCTCCTGATAATAGAAGAATGTCGTACCAACATTCTTTTTCTGGTTCTTCACACCATTTTCCAAACAATTCCACATCCATAGTCAGCCAAATCTCTCCAATGCTGAAGCTTGCACTTTGACTAAAGTATGTTTCCCTTCCTCCTAATTCTCCCCTCTGAGGAACTTCATTATTACTTTTATACATCAAGTCTTAGCACCTGATTTGTCAAGCCTCTGTTCAGAATATCTCTGTCTCTCACCCTGGGTACTGCAGCTTCTCCAAGTTAATTATTCTGCTGGCTAACCTTATGCACTGTGATGACGGGCCTCAATCATAATTTTATTTTATTTTTTTATTTCAGCAAGCCAGTGTCTTGCCTATGCTTTAATTATTTGGAGATTGAATTCTAAATATCATACACTTCTTGTTGTAGTTTGGACCTTGAATGTCTTCCAAAAACTCATATGTTAAAGTCTTGGTCCCTGGTTTGTGGTGCCCCTGAGAGGTTTTGGAGGTTTTAGGAGGGCCTAGTGGGAGGTTTTAGGTCACTGGGGGCCTTCCTTCAGAGGGGGTAGGGAACTCTGCATCTCTGAGTTTCTCTCTCTCATGTTATTCTGGTCATGAAGTAAATTGATTTTCTCTGCCTCATGGTTCTGCCCGCACGTGCTCCTCCCAACTCCAGAGGTCTAACAACAATGGGTCCCCTAGATTATCTATAGACTGGAATCTCCAAAACCGTGAGACTAAATGAATATTTTCTTGATACGCATTGATTTATTTGTGGTATTTGTTACAATAATAAAAGGCTGACAAACACTTACATTCATTCTTGAAGTCCTTATTATTATACTGTAGCCCGCTTATTCCTGGCAAGGAGGCTCCCTCTATAGGCCCCTGCTCTGCTCTTCCTCAGACTCTCGCTTTCCCGATAGGGTGAGGAATCCATGGAGCCAAATGTAGTCTCTGTGTTTCCGTCCCTGACTGTGTGCTGAGTTGCAGGATGCTGGAATTTCCTATGCAAATGCACTTGATCCTTCTTTGACTCCTCGCACAAGGTTCTTCTCCAGTTAGCCTCTTGAGAGTGACCCACATGAGGAGGTTGCAGCTAGAGGTTCAAGGTTCATTCAAAAGGCAGTTGTTTGTAGGGAAGGGAATGGAGCATGGACACTTGAGATTTGAGGTTGATATGCTTTAGGGCCAAATCTTTTGAAGTACAATAAACTCAGGCTAGAAGATAAGATGGCAGGCTCAGGGATAGGGTGGTTCTTTTTGTGGTCACCACTAACTTTTGGTTTGTATTGCAGCTCTGTCTGGTCGTGAGACAGATAGGTTAGTCATGTGATGAGCAGTTTTACTTTACTTAAAAATGTATTAGTTTATTTGTAATTTGTAAATGTGTAGCTCTGCGGTATGTGTGTATTCATTTATACTCTTGCTCTAAGTCTCACAAATGTTAACACAGGGCCTGACTTAAGTCATACAGTTTAGCCATATTATGGTCTCTAGTCCCTGGCTTCTTATGTCTCACTGATATCTGTCCATTTTCCTTGATTCTAACAATTTCAGTCACTGCTTGTATGAACTCAATTCTTCACTTCATCTTCTATTTGAACTATCTGTTATACAAAGATTTTAGCATCAGCCTTTTTGGTATTGCATCCTGACTTCAAATGACACTGGATAATAATTGGCCTTGTTCATTACTGCACTTCAAGTTGATGTGAACTTCAGATGAGGTTCTGGGTCCAATTTGTATACGCATAAAATTAGACTTTTTTCTACACTAGTCTCTTTTAATACATGACTAAATTTTTCCATTGATAGGCAGCATTAACTTGTCCATCCATAAATCAGCTTTCCATTTCTGTAACAAATACCTTAGCTAATCAGTTTAAAAAGAAGAAAAGTTAATTTTGATTTATGCTTTCAGAGGTTTCCATCTATGATCACTTTGGGTCTGGGCAAGGCGGTACATTATGGTGAAAGCAAATAAAGGAGGAGGCTGCTTATCTCATAGTGAATATGAAATGAAGAGAGAGAAAAGAGTCTCGAATCTCACAGCCTCCCTTAAGGGTACACACCCAATAACCCAAGTTCTTGTAGGCATCACATTTCAAATGCTCTGTCACCTCCCAGTGACACCACAGGACAGGGATCAAGGCTTCAACAGATGAACCTTTGCAAGATACTTATCCAAACCATGCCATTCTACCACCATCCCTTGAAGATATATGTTTATCTCACAATGTAAATTCATTTAGTCCAATGGCAAGCATCCTCAAAATTGCTCCAAAGTTTCACAGAGTCCCCTGAGTCTCAAGGCAATCTCTCAGCTGTGAAACCTGTAAAAATCAAAAGAACAAGTCACAAACTTCCAAGTTACAATGGTACAGTGTAAACATTTCCATTACAAAAGGGATGAAGAAAGGACTGGACAAAAGCAAAATTTTAAATCAGTAGAGTAAACACTAAATCCTACAGCTTCATGTCCAGCATCCTGTGTAAACTGTGGCATAATGTGAGCTCCTAAGGGACTAAGAAATTCCAGCCTTATGACCTTGTTGGTTAGGGCCTAGATAGCCACTTTCTTGGGCTGCCAAGTCTTGCTGACTACAGCTTTGTACAGCAGAACTCCCATGTTTCTGGCATCTTTAACTTCTCAAGGTCTCTGTTGTAGCTTTTTCTTCATGCTCACAGTTTTATCTACCATGCTATCACGGATTTTTTTAGGAACTCTGAATTCACCACATACTGCCTGGCCTCCTATGTCTTCCTTTGAAATTGTAGTGGAAAACTCCATGATCCCATGGTTCTTGTATTCTAGATGTCTGCAAGGCCACCCTCAAATGGATAGAGTCAAGGTATGCCCCTCATTTGAGCAGAATCTAAGCCTCCTTAAAACATGGCCATGGTGACCTCTACATGCTTGGGTGGCTGAACCCAGAGGAAAAAATACAGGGGAAAATTCTCTAAGAAGTACTGTACATGTAGGATTTTCCTGGCTTTCTTTTTCAAAGAATGTCTTTTAAATAATTTCACATTTTTGCACTTGTGATTTGAGGTGGGTAGTGTCTAATTCTTGAGTAGCCTTCAAGGTATCTTTCCTATTGTCCTGAGTATAGCAGTAGATTTCCTAATAATGTAATGTCTTTAGCTACTATACTCTCCTTTACAGTGCCTTTAATTGAACTCCTTTTCTGGTCGAAATGGCAGTTTTTCAAATTTTTCTGCTCTGCTTCTTTTTGGTCTTGAGTCTCATAGTAAATTTGGTGAAAAGTAGAAAGCAATATTCATGGTGCTGCCTGAATGCTGTGCTGTCTTGACTTTTTTACCCCCACCCAAAATAGTCTGTTCCTAATTATTCATTCAAACATTATACTAAGTTTTATTGTAGGGTATTTTGCAGATATGACTAAGAGGTATAACTAGTTGATTTAAGAGTATTTTAGATGACATAAATAGACCTGATTCAATCTGATGAAGGGCTTTAAAACAGAACTGTAGTTTCCCAACAGAAGAAATTCTGACTGCAGGCTGCAGCCTCAGCTTCTGCACTAACAACTCAGCTTGTCCTTTCTGATAGCCTGTCTTATGGGTTTTGGATTTGCCCAAATAGTCCAAAAAATCAAGAGATTCAACCTTTTTCAATACATCCTGTAATACATTCGAGTTCTGTTTTTCTGACGGAACCCTGAATGACACACATATGCATCAATAAAGTGATATCTTTCATGTTAAAAATAGATAACAGTAACAATACAGTTTATTTTTTCTTTTTTTGTATTTAGTTCTTAGAGTAACTCCTACTGATCTAGTCGGTTAACATTATTAAAATTCTTTCTGACTTTGGAATCCTGATGTGATGATTAAACTTGAGGATCAACTTGATTAGTGTGAAAAAAGCTAGGAGATTAGTAAAGCACCTTACTGAGTATGTCAGAGTGCATCATGGGGAAGCAAACTTGGGAACTATATGAATTTAACAGCTTTCCTCTGCCATGCCCTTGGAACAGGATGTTTCTTCCTTAGATCCAGTCTAACTATCCTAGTCTCTAAAATTGTAAGCCAAAATAAACTTCATTTCCTTTAAGTTGTGGCTGTCAGGTATTTTGTTCCAATGATCAAAAGCTGACTAATACATGATGTTTAACTGAAAACTAGGAATAGCAGATAGTTCTTATATCAGATTTAGATTTTGTTGCCCATAGATTATTATCCAATGATATGGTAGAGGGGTAAAGTCCTAATCTGAGTTGCATACTCTAGGCCAATAAAGGAAGCTTTCACAGAGTTCTTCTAAGCACGATACTTACAGGGATGTGTGAAATTTCCTGTTTTCATTTTTCTCTTAATACCACATCTCAGCTTACTATTTGACAAGAGTATAATTAATAATGATTTTGAAAGAGATAAAGTAAAAGAATCATAGGTATAAATGTGAAAAAAACATGAAATGGAAAGAGAACCAGAAAAAGGGAAATTTCATAAGCTTGAATAATTTTGTGGCAACTGGGGCAGTGTAGAAGGTCAAAAACCTTTGTGTTTAATGAGAGAAAGAAAACAGGTTATAAAGCAAAAAGATTGAAATGTTGAATCATGAGAATAGTTTTAATAAATTTTATTTTTAGAAAACTGACTTCTAGAACTTTTACTTGGTGACACAAGATCAATATTTGCTTTGACATATGACCTTGACCAGGAAATGTTCATAAGAGAAAAAAATGAAGTCCTTTAATGAGAGCATATATGTGATAGAAAGACAGGTGAAAAATGATCTAAAGACTACCGTTTGAACATTCGTGTATAGTTAGGAGGTTTAATCAGACTTCATTTGTCTGTAATATAATCATCTGGAAGTTTTCATAAATTCAATTTCTAGAACCTTTTTACAAGTTATGAAAATTGGCTTTATTGATTTAAAAATTCTTAAATAGCATTTGAAAATATGACAGTACATAAGAAAATGTGTAACTTGTGGAATAAAGCAAATAAGTATTGGCATATCATCAGCATAACAAGATTGAACAGTTTTGAGTTCTCAATGTTTTTGAATATTTATAAAATTTATGAGAAAAGAAAGATTCTTTTTTTCTCATAATGAAATTAAAGGAAAGGAAAACAGAGTTTGGAAAGTAGGAAATGGAGCTTATGAAGAAATGGAGCATAATAAAATCAGGACTCAAAGAATTGAAAGCTAGTGAGAAAGAGAAGATAAATTTAATGTTATGTTTAGATAAGTCAGGAAAACTTATATGATGGATCATTATTTCCTAATTAGTAAAATAAAGTAAAAATGATGAAACATTCTCTCCATCAGAAGAAATTTGAGATAATGATGAGTTCACATTTTCATTAATAGTTGGTAGCACTATGCAGGGAAAATTGCAAATAAAATGTGAATGAGAAAGTAATACAGTTTTAAAACATTGGCTTTCCTCCCCCCCCCTTCATTTTCTCCCTTTCCCTTCCTTCTTTTCTTTTTTCCTTTTTTTATTCTTTCTTTCCTTCTCTTTTTCCTTTCCTCCTCCCTTGCTCCCTTGTTCCCTCTCTTCCTCTTTTACTTTCTCAGGTCTCAAACAGGAGATATTTAAGATGAGGAGGATAGTGGTGGGCATTCTATGAAAGTTAGGCCAGTAGTAAGAAAGTATAATTGAAAACAATCTCAATGCTTAGAAATTGACCTATGTCTTCAGTTATTAATCAAACTTATCTATTTAATTCAACTTTTTATTCTATACATAGCTGATAGAGTATTGTACTGAATATAAGCACTTAGAAGGCCTGGCTTTACAATTCTGGGTTGTGTGGTGTATTGGTAAGGTTTCCTGTTGCAGGGACCAAATATGTGACATACACAATTTAAAGAATAAAGTGGTTTATTTGGATCATGGTTTTGGATGTTTGAGTCCATAGTCAGCTGGTTTCAAAGCAGAAACATCTTGGCAAAAGTGTGTGTTGTTGTAGAGCTGCTCACATTATAGTGGCAGGAAGCAGAGCCAGAGAAAGAGCGTTAGCCAAAGATATAAGACAGATACATTCTCCAAAGCATAACCTCAGTGACTTACCCCCAACTATGCTTGGTAAAGGACAGCTGCTCATCCCATGGCAGGAAACAGAAAGGTAGAGCAGGAGGCAGGGACAGGAATACACCCTTCCAAATCATGCTCCCAATGATCCATTTCCAGCTAGGCTCCACCTCTTAACAGCACATTTAGCTGCTGTACTCATGAACAGATGGACAAAAGAGGAGACACTTTTTAGGTGCTATTACTATGGAAGAAAAACATCAAGCAACAAGCTTCCTTATTCTTAAGGATATTTTAATTGATAAATATAAACATAAAATATACACATTAATGGGGTATCATGTAATATTTTGATATATTTTTGTGTATTGTTTAGGCTAAACATATTTGTGTACACAAACATCTATCATTTCTTTGTGGTGTAAACACTCAAAATAATTTCTTTCAGTATTTTTGAGGTATACAATATGTTATGGTTTAGAACTAAAATGTCACCTTAAAATTTCATGTGTTTGGGAAAGTGTTTGGATCAAGGGGCACTATATCAATCTATTCATGAATTGATAAGTTCAGTAGCTAAGTGCGCTGTTAGAAGATGGAGCTTCAATGTTTTTGGGAAACTGGGCCATGACATTGAACGGTATGTTCTTAACTAGCTTTTCCTCTCATTGTCTCCAGCCTCGTTGCCTTCAGATGAGCAGCTATCCTTTGCCAGATCCTTCTACTCTGCCATTTCTGCCTTCAAACCAGATGATTTTGGAGTGGACCCACTAGAAACTGTGAGCCAAATAAACCTCTCCCCCTTTTACTTGTGGGTATTGAGTATTTCATTCTAGGGATGGGAATTGATTAATACAGAAACCTGATACCAGGAGTATAATTATTACTTTCACTCTACATGGATATATGGTTTGGAAGTCTTTGGAACTGGTTCATGGGAAAAGTTTGGAAAGATTTGGAAATATCATGCAGAGAAGCATTAAAATACTGTAAACAGAGATTATTTTGAGAATCTAGTCAGAGCTCAGAGAGCCAGAATGCTGATAAGAATGTGGACAATAAATGCCAGACTCAAGAGGTTTAACTTGAGAATGAGGACTCTATTGACAGTTTCACTAGAGGCCATGCATGTTATACTGCTGCGAAAAGCTTGTCTGTATTTTGCTTATGTCTCAATATTTCATATGAGGCTAAAATTAAAGACAGTGGACTAGTTAATCTAACTGAAAAAATTTCGAGATAGCCCAATCTTCAGCTGTGATCTGGGTACTGGTGGCTGCTTTTAGAAAGTTCTATAGTGGAATAAATGAACAAAAAGGCAAAGTTAAGTGATTTGAAAAACTTGCAGCCTGGTCAGAAAGGAAGCTTCTGTCAAATTGTGGCCACATTGAGTGTGGTTGCTGCAAAGATTAAAATTAAGAAGATGCCAAATACACTGCAACAGAAAAAGAAGGTAAGATGGCTTAAAAGTATCTTAAGCATCAGCAAGACCCCACCCATCACAGGCTCAAAAGTGCAGAAATATAAACCTTCTATCTGAAAAGAGCTCCTGGGCCCTCTACTGGAAAAGGACCTCCTAGGCAATCATTCCCTAGGGATCATTTCACTATGGTTAGTCATTCAGGCACTTAGAGGCCACTTCAGCCATGGTCTAATCAGGATTTGCTACTGCTTGAGCTGGAGGTAGATCATGGCATCATCTACATGATGCTGATTTTACAAGCATGTGGACTACAAGAGTTATGGTGTCATAGAGGTTTCCAATCAGGAGGAGGTCAGGCTATGTATTGTGCCCTTCAGAGGGTAGTGAATAAAGCTGTGAGTGTGAAGCTAAAGGCACAGTGAAGATTCCAGGAAGTTGAAGATGTCAGGCATATGAGAAGTCTGCTGAGTAAACCTATAGGCAGTGAGGGGAGGCAGCCCAAGAGAGAGTCTGTGGGCTACAAATGGCAAACCCTCAGAGGTGAACCTGCCCAAGATTTTAGAAGCTCACATCTCACCATAACTTTCTCTGGGTGCTGGATGTGAAAATATAGGATATAATGTTTGCCCTGGTGGATTTCAGTCATGAATTAGCCTGATTTATTTCTACTCTCTTGTTCTTCCTTTTTGGCATGGGGATGTTTACCCTGTGCCATTGTATATTAGAAGTATTTAACTCTCTTTTTGATTTTTACAGTAACACAGAGATAAGAGTTTGCCTTGAGTCTCCAAGGAGACATTAGAGTTGGACTTTTCAGCAGTAGTAAAACTGTTAAGGTTTTGTCACCTCTCAGAGATGGACTAAATACATTTACATAATGAGATGAGTATGAATCTTTTAGGGGTCAGGAGCAGAATGTTATGGCTAAGGTCTAAAATATCACCCCAAAATAAAAAATAAATAAATAAAATATCGCCCAAAGGTCTAATATGTTACAAAGGTGATTAGATCATGGGGGGACTATACTTATCCATGAATTCATCCTTTGGTGAATTCAATTGCTCAATGTACTGATAGGACATGGAGCCTGGTTGGATGTAGGTCACTAGGAGCATGACTTGGAAAGGAATATTCTTGTTCATGACTGTTCTTCTAGCTCTTTGTTTCCTGACTGTTGGAATGAGCAGCTGTTCTCTGGCGGCTCTTCAAACATGCCATTTCTTCCTCGTAGTCAGCCAAGTTTGGACTAAACCCATTGAAAACTGTGAGTTAAGCTTTCCCTCCTTTACATTGTAGGTGTTGAGGTGTTGAGTGTTTTGTCCTAAAAATCGATGGGAAAGTGACTATTACATAAGGCATAATTGTTACCACTGGTCACACATTGTGCAATAGTGCTCTAGAACATTTTATTCCTATTTATCTGTAAATTTGTGTTCATTAATCAACTTCTTATCCCTCCTATTTAACTGTAACTTAGTATTCCATGATCAACTTCTCATTCCCCCCTTACTCTTTCTCCTCTTTGCTAACCACTAATCTATTCTCAACTTCTCAAAGTTCTCTAGAGAAATTTTTTATTCCACATATAAATAAGAACATTTGGTACTTGAATTTTTATTCCTGATTTATTTCAGTTAACATAATGATCTCTAGTTTCATCCATGCTGTTGCAAGTGACAGGAGTTTAAAATATTTTATGGATGAATAGTATTACCTATTCATCAGTTGATGGACTGTTTCCATTTCTTGGCTATTGTGAATAATGCACAAGCAATACAGGAGTGCTGCTGTCTCTTTAGTATACTAATATAATTTCCTTTCCATATACCCAGTAATGTGATTGCTGGATCACACGGTAGTTTAAAATTTTTAGAGAACTTCCATACTGTTTTTATAATCCTACAGCAATTTACATTCCTACCAGAATTATACAAAGTTTCCCTCTTCTCCACATCTCATCACCACTTGCTATTTTTTTGTTTTTTCTAAGAGTCAGTCTTACCGGAGTGATGTGATATACTACTATACTTTATATTTGCATTTCAATGATAATTAGTAATACCATGTTTTTTCATACAATTTTTTGGCCACTTATAGGTTTTCATTTGAAAAGTGCCTATCTATTTCTATTGCTCATTTTTTTTTTTGGTACCAGGGATCGAACTTGGGATGTTATGCTGTCGAGGCAGTCTGCAGCACCACTGAGCTAATCCCTGCCCAATTGCTCATTTCTTAATTATGCTAATACTTTGGTTTTGAATTTTTGAGATTATTTATATATTGTGGATACTAACCCCTCATCACATATATAGGCAAATATTTTATCTCATTCTGCAGGTTGTCTTCACTTTGATGATTGTTTACTTTTCTGTATAAAATGTTTTAGTTTGATCTAATCCTATTTCTTTATTTTTGCTTTAATTTTTTATGCTTTTAGCATCTTATCTAAAAAATAAATCTTTGCTAATTTTAATGCCCAGAAATTTGTCTTGAATAATTTTTGAGTAGCTTCATTGTTTAAAGTCACCATAATCAAGTGGGATTCTTTTCAGGGATGGAAGGATGGTTCAACACAGGCAAATCAATAAACATAGTACACCACATTAATAGAATGAGATACAAAGATAATTGTTCTTTTTAATGTTCTGTTAAATCTGATTAATTAGTAGTTTGTTGAAGATTCTTGCATTTATGTTCATCCAAAGTATTGGCATAATTTTTTCTCTTGTGTCTTCATCTGATTTTGGTTTTAGAGCAATGTTAACTTTGTAAAATATCTTTGAAAGAATTTTTTCCTTTTCCATTTTTTTTGCAAAATTTAGTCTTGGGTCTTTTTTTATGGGAATCTTTTTATTACTGTTTCATTTTGTTACTTTTTTTTTCTCAGTTCAAAATTTTCTTTCTATATGATTCAATCTTGGTAAGGTATGTGTGTCTAGACATTTGTCCATTTCTTCTACATTATCAAGTTTGTTGGTATATATTTGTTCATAGTAATCGCTAATGATCCTTTGTATTTCTGTAGTGTCATTTGCACTGTATGCCATTTCATCTCTGATTTACTCGTAATAGTAAATATGTTTACATATTAGGTAATTCTGAATTTTTCTGTATATTTACTATTACTGGTAAGTTTTATTACTTTGGTATTTTCTTCTAATTTATTCATATATTAATTTATTTATATTTCAATTTGAAAAACTCCCGTTAGCATGTCTAGCAGCACAGGCATGATAGGGGTATACTCTTTTACCCTTTCTTTGTTTGAAAATATCTTTATCTCCCTTTCATTTTTAAAACATTTCTTTGCTAGTACAATATTCTTGACTAGTAGTTTTGTTTTCCTTGAATACTGTGAAAATTTCGTGTCACGGTTTTTTGGTTTGTAAGGTTTCTGTGAAAAGTCTATCAGAAAAATTAGAAAAACTTCATGTGCACTTAATTTCATTTGTTTTGAGGCCTTGCAAATCTGGTCTTTATCTTTTAACTATGGAAGCCTGATTATAAGATGTCTTGGAGTACTGTTGTTTGAATTAAATCTGACTGGTGGTTTTTGATCTTATGTTCCTGGGAATTTATTTCCTTCTTTAAGTTTCAAAAGTTTTCCCTTATCTCTTCAAATAAACTTTCTTCCTTTTTTAAATGTTGAAGTCTCTCTTGAACTCCAACAACCTGAATATATACTCATTAAATGTCCCAAATTTGCTGTAGACAGTTCTATTTTTAAAAAAAATTTTTCAACTTTTATTAGTACAGTACATATTTGCAGTATATAATGATTACATTCACTGTAGGAAATTGGTACATGTATGCAACACTATTTAATTCTTTTTCCCCTTCCCCCCACCCCCTTTCTTCCTGCATTACATTCATTCATTTTTTCTAGCATGACATTCATTTATTTATAAACTTTTTTTATTTATAAACTTTAAAAAGTTGATTATCATATGTACAAATTAAAAAGCAGACTAATAGTCCAAAGAACATATAAAACATGTAAGACAATCATATTAGGTCAAGGTACACTTTTAGATACACTGTCTATGTTGAATTACAATGCTCTTTATTCTCTCTCCCTTTTCTACTATCTGTGTTTTATTTCATACTTTATATGTATATTAGATTTTTCATATAAGAGGTACCATCCAATATTCTGTGTCTGAATGACTTGAATTAACAGTATGATCTAAGTCTTGTAGGCTGTTTTCATTCCTCTTCATTCTTTTTTTATTTTTTCTCCTCAAAATGTCTCAGGTAAAATACCTGTCTTTGTGCTCACAAATTGTTTTTCTTTGGTTATCTTGTGCTTGATGTCACATATCACATTTTTAATTTTATTTAATGTATTTTTTAGCTCAAGGACTTCTGTTTGATTTTTTTCCACATTAAGTTTATTGGTACATTTTAGGTATAAAATACATTTACATACATCATTGGGATCTTGTACCATTACATGAGTATCTTGTACCATTACATGAGTATCTTGATTCTTATATTTTTTCCCCCTTCCCCTACCCTCCCTTCAACCCCTCCATCCTTCTCGATTTGCAAAGACTTTGTTTCCATTTTTTTCCTTTTCTCATATTTTTTATTTTCCCTTCTTTCCTTTCCCCTACCCCTCCCACTTCCCCTGCTCCTTTAGACCTTTACTTCCTATTAAACAATATCAATTATACATTTTAGAAATTAAAATATCAAGACCTAGGAGACATTACCACAGATTTTACAGAATTTAAAAGGATATAGAAAGCATGTTTCAAAAATCTGTTTTGAAATAAATTTGATAACTTATAAGAAGTACCTTGGAAGACAAATTAATGAAACTAACTTTGGAGGAAATATAAAATTTGAATAGCACCTATTAAAGAAAGTATATTCCTAGCTTGAAAACCTACCTATATGACAACA
>NW_004624745.1:13155663-13212163 GCF_000247695.1 Heterocephalus glaber | reverse complement strand
TATTTTAATGCAATTTTTCTTTTCCTGGTCACTAATTGCAATCTTATCTTCTATATCTGAAATTCTATCCTCACATTGGTTCATTCTGCTGCACAGACTTTCCATGGAGTTTTTAATCTGGAAATCTGTTTGCATCTGTTTTATGGATTCCATTTGTTTCCTATATTGGAATTCCATCATGTTCCTCAGATCCTCTATTTTTTAAGCTGTGTCCTCTCTAGATTTATTAATCATGTCTTGCACTATGAGCACAATCTTTGCTGTTATCTGAGAAATTATTTCTGATTTCTTTTTTCCCAGATCCTTGTTTGTTGCCAGTTCAGAGTGTCCAGGTGGTTGAATATCAGATTGTTCCATCTTGTTTCCCTTTGGGGTTGCCGTAGGTGATCTGGAAGTGTGTTTTTGAGGCTTGTTTATTTGACTTCTCATTTCCACGGGGGTAGGGGTGTGCTTCTGGTGCCCACGCGGCTCACCTTCTGTGCCCTAGGAGTGTGGAATGGTGGTGGAGGGGCCTCCCTCTGGGTGCTGGGACTGGCTCACCTCCTCTGCCCTAGAAGCGTGGAACCTTCTGTTTGATTTTTTAAAATGACTTCTATCTTTCTATTAAGTTTTTTCTGAGTATTAAATCATTCTCTCATTTTTTAAGCTCATTGATTTTCCTTAATTTAGCTGTTTTAAGATCTCCATTCATGAGATCATCCACACCGTTTATGATTGAGACAGTTACTGTACATTATTTTGACTAAGTGAGGTCATAGTTTCCTCATAGCTCTTGATACTTGTTGTGTGACACCATCTGAACATTGAATAATTAGACATTGATTCTCATATTTGTAATCTGGCTTTGTTTGTGCCTATCCTTCCAGGGATTATAATTATTCTGTTTATTTTCCGTAAGGCTGAAGTCATTTGTACTACGTCAGCACTGCATTTTGTCCAAGTCTCAGTTTACTGGTATGCTGCTGTTGATGTTTTAGCACTATAGCGTGACCCAAGCCTGGGATTGCTCTAAATTTGCAGTTCTTTTGTAGTCCAATATGAACCAAGAGAATATCTAGAAAGGGTAGTTCAACCCTCCAAACCTCTGCCTGGGACTGGGGTATCCTAGACCTCTCATTCACAGTCACTGACCTGTGCTTCAGCATTGTGGAATTCTCCACAACTCCTCATGTTAAGAACAGCCCCAGGTGTCAACACCATTTCTGTAGCCACTAATAGTACCATATTGTGTCACTCTCTGCCAAGACTGGCACAGAATTTGGGTAGGACCAAGACCCCCAGTGCTGTGGTCTGGATACTATTGAAGTAGACTCATGGCCCAAGAACTCTGCAAATATCCACAGATAATGCTGACTGGAAATGAAGTCAAGTACACTGAGTTTGTTTATCTCCCTATGATAGTGGGACTCCTCTAAAGTTTCCATTCACTAGTATTGGCCTGGGTACTGGGGCCGTTAGGAAATGCCCACTGTTATATTTCAGCAGCCTGGCACTGAGTTCTAAGGCCAAGATCTGAGCTAACAATCCTGACTTTCCTTGAATTAATGGAATCTTTCTTTTTGCTATCCTGACCAAGTTTGGGGTAAGGGTGGTGATGGTAGTCTCTTGTAAGGCTGATGATAAGGAGAGTCATGCCTGAGTCTCATAGCCACAGGGACATAATACAATCTCAGGGGTGTACCCAGGCCATACTGCAGCTGGTGGTTTCACAGTATATAACACAGTTCCATCCCACTCAGATACAGGTCTCTAGAGACTCTGTGAGCACTGGCTTGGAGGCAGCTGTTCTACCTAAGGTCAAAGCATGGGTGGTAGAGACAGCGCCTTGGCCATAGAGGGCAATGCTAGGTTATGCTGCACCTGAGTCTGACAGCCACTGGGATCTACACAATTTTGGGGGAGGCAAAACCCAGGCACCTTGCAGGGCTGGTAACAATGAAGACCAAAGCTCAAGTATGTTCCAACTGTGTACAGTTTTCTGCCAGATGCTGAGAAGGGTTTAAACTTAGAAGTTCTGTTTTTTAATTCTGGCCTGAGAATGTGAATTTTGCTTTTTGGGTATTGTTTACTTTCATTATGATAGATCTAGAACTGAGCTCTAAGACAACTTCTGTTCTTGTATTTGTGCTGTGCCTCCCAGCAGCTAGAATCTTGTTCCCCTCTCTGCCCAAGGTTGGGGGTAGCTTGGAAGAGGAAGTCAGCCATTTGGCTAAAGCATTTCCAGCACCTCAGTGTATGACTATTGACCTAGAGGCAGGGACCATGGGGCTCTGTCTGGCACGAGTTTTTGCCATAGTGATCCTAGTACTGAGTTTCAGGTCTAAGATATAGACTTAATTTCTCTGAGCTGTGTTGCCAGAGTTGGAGGAGAAGCAAAACAGTGAACATTTTCTTCCAACTTTCTCAGTGCATCTTTTCTTTTTATTACACAAAAACCAGGCACTCTAGTCTTTTACATGGCTTTCTTAGCTTTTTTAAAAGAAAGCTGGTGTGTGAATAGCTGTTCCAATTGTGTCTATTGAGAGATGATCACTGGAGGGTCTTCTGCAGTCTAAGACTCTAAGTCTCCAATACCACAATTTAAAAAGTCCTGTTTATGTTTCTCTTTTCAATGTTGTTGTCATCAAAGAAATCTTATTTTTTGATATTCAAATGACTTTGGGGAGTGGTGACAATATTAAAACAGACATCATTTTCCATGAATATCTGCATAATGAAATTGATTTTTGGATATTTTGCAGAAAAAAAAAATTTGATATCTGGGATGTGTCTCTTTTCAAGTTGCTAATGTGGATGTGCTCGAAATACTATGAGGACAATCAAGAAAGAGGAGACAT
The DNA here is from genome assembly GCF_000247695.1 of Heterocephalus glaber. The sequence continues at coordinate 13,209,326 of NW_004624745.1, read as the reverse complement.
GTTGTACTAGTATTAGCTGCATTCTTTGCAACAGGTGTCTGTATGGTACATTTGGTAAAGTTTAGAGTTGTTCTTGATCTTTTTGAGCTAAGAGAGGATGACTTGGTGAGTGTCAATAGAAGAAATAATTTAGAAATGTGACACATTATTTTTTGAAAATTCAGTACTATTCAGAGGGTATGGCAGCCATTTGTTTTTGTATTTAGAAGATGAAAAGAAGATGAGCAGTGTCACCCTTTCCTTCAGTTTTAAAACAATACTGAATAATAACTGACACCTGTATAGCAAATTGTTGCACTGATATGAGTACTAGTAATTCACATTTAGAAATATTTCATCTTGGCCATATGGCCAATGTATAGAAGGTGTGAAGGGATAATTCTGCTTCCTATTTATTTGGTTGCATCTCATCTGGGATATTTTGTTTAGCATGAAAATTTAAGGGAGGTATTCATAAATTGGAAGACATGCAGAGGTGAGGGGAATAGAGTTGTAAAGGGAATTGAAAGCATGACAGATGAGGCTGCCTTGAGGGAATTGTGATATTGAATCTATAGAAGAAAAGACTATAGGGGAGTTTGAGTAAACCAAGAGCTTTCAACTAAAAGAGATATTTCATTTACTCCTTGTGGACTTTCACTTTTAAATCAGAATTAAAAACTGGGAGGAAAATTCTAGAATAATTATTTTGATTTGTGTAAAGAAGATTTTTCTACAAACCCAGCTTCCTAAAGATGCTTCTGATTGCCTCTAGGTGGACGAGTCCCTGAAATGTAGTAATTCCTGCATTGGTAAGACTGTTATAGGGGACTGTATAGGGGATTTGGTATCAGATGATCTTAAAGGATCTGCTCCATTCCACGTTGTCTATAAAGCCACCGTTTGGTCATCTTGTCACAGAGCATGGATATGACACTCATCCACATGTCATATTCCTGCAGTGCTCTAAGTCTTAGGTAAGTTTATTTTTTTAGTCTTAGGCAAGTTTTATCTTCAGAACCTTCATAAAAATAAACTTTTCCTAGAATTGTATAGAAATAAGTTGAATATTCAATATTTTTATTTGTAACTTGTTAATGTATAAGTAAATCCCTTAAAATATAATCTGACTATTGTGTGTCTTAATGTAAATTAATTCATTTTGAATGTAATTAGCTGGATACAAAATAAAATCTTTTGTTTTAGTAAGAGCATATTGAAATAATTTCAGGGTATAGATTCCAATAGAAGTAATTTTAATGAAGACATTTTAGCCTAATCAAAATTAAGTGATATATTTAACACTAAATAGTATACTTAGGACTCACAATGATTTCATGAATTACCTCCATTTGAATTTAAAACCTTAGAGCTCAGGTTTTCATGCTGACAGGAAAGTCTAAGCAGGCATAGTCACCAGTAATTCTCACTTTTGCTTTTATCCGTTTGGTCACCAGACATTGCTGCTAAAAGGCAGCAATGTGCGGCAGCAGACAATGTACCCCAGGCATATCAAAAGTTGGCATCATTCTTGCGTCCAGTCTTGTGCTCAGTTATCCCATAGGAGATCCTGGCTACTGCTTCCAGGCTGTGCAGTGTTCACCTTCTCCCCTCAGAAATCCTTCCTAGGGGACAGCGCATTGACTGGACCACTGCTTTCAAACCCACCAGCCTTTAACATCTAATTGTTCCTTTTCACTTTTCAGTTATCTCCAATCTCCTCTGCATAGATTCCCCCACAAGTCATACTCTAATGGCATAAAAGCCAATCGCTTTTGCCTGCGAGCTTATGTTGATGGGAAGAGTAACAGAAACTAATGATTTTTCTTGCCTTTGGAAACATTATGCTGACTTCCATGCTTTATTTTTTGGGGTGATCCTTTCCTTGCTCCCTTCCCATTTCCCCTCCCTTCTTTCTTCTCTCCTTTCCTCCTTCTTTCTTTCCTTTCTTCCTTTGTAAATGTGTGAATTCCGTTCCAGAGTCTGTGATTAAATATGGTATTCTTCAACCCCTCAGGGGAGCAAAACACGTCTCATCATTGTGTATGATATATAATTTCCTCTCTTCTTGATATTTTAAAGGATAAATATAAAGCTGTAATACAATCTATGTCTTGAAAAAAGTTAACATTGTTTTAGTTTATTAGCAGTGTTCTTGTTCTTCACTTCTCTAATCACATTGAAAAATCTTTCTTTTATCTAGTATTTGAACCTGACTTTAAAAATATTTGGATGCTGATTATAGCCATTAGAAATAATACAGTGTCCAGCACTTAGAAGTGTGAAATATCTTCTTTCTGTCCCTGCTTATATATACATATATATAGATATGTTATAAAGTATGAATAAATCCTGTATAAATATTAAATAAATAAATGGAGAACTAAATGGTTATTAATTTGAGTAGAAAATATGGTCTACATAAATATATGTTGTTTTAATTTGTTTATTGTTTCGGTTTGTTTAAAATTATGAGTAATCAATTTCAACTATGTATATTACTAATATGACATTTAGATGAATTTTTGCAAATGTCTTTTATTATATAATTTTATTACTTTTTAAAATATTCAAATTCTTAAAATATAGAAGTCAGAAACTATATAGCATGCAACATGTAGATTTATATTTCTTAGTTATCCTTTTTTATCTTTTTAGACAAACAATGACCATTGTATTTTCTGCAGGATTTTCACCTTTCATATAAAAATAAAATTTAAAACTCTGTTGCATCAGAACAAAAAAGTGCATATATTACATGCATTAATGATGTGCTTGTCATCAAACCAATAATTTCCCAATCATTTAGTAGCATCATATTACCAGCATTAGTTTACTAGAAGTGTTTTCACATACCTATTTTCATTGATTAGGATTGTTTTTCACATATGTGAATCTATATAGTATTAAATGACTAGGTTATTTATTTTTATATATCAGGTAAAATATTAATGATTAATATTTTGAAGGTGAGCCACTCCATAGCTCATCTTATCACAGGATTTCTGATAAGAAATCCATGCAAACACCTTAGAAATACATAGTTGATTGTAGCCAAATGAGCAGGACAAAGGTAAACATTGCATGGTACATAAACACTTAAAAATACCTTTTGTATATAATTTATTTCTCCAAAGTCTGAATCATCTTGAAAATTGATCTTTGAGAATCTCTCTTTTCTGGCTTCTCCTCAAGTCCAGATAACCTCTAGTCCTTCTCCAAACACGCACCATTACTAGCTCTCTTGTTTATTTATGCATTTTGTTTGTTCTTATTATGGTGATGGCATAGATCTTAAATGTCTCCCCAAACACTCATGTGTTGAAGGTGTGGTCTCCAAGTGTTAGTGTTTAGAGGTGGGACGTTTCAGGGAAGGTGATCAGATTATAAGGTCTCTAACCCCATTAATAGATGAATACATTTATGGATTAATGACTTAATGGACTATTGGGAGTTGGTGAACACTTTGGGAGGTGGGGTTTACTTGGAGGAAATAGGCCCTAGGAGATGTGCCTCTGAAGGTTGTATTTTGTCCCAGTTCCTTCCTCTGTCTCTTTTTCTGTTTTCTGGCCACCATAGTGTGAGCAGCTGTGTCCTAGCATGTGCATTAAAATTTCCTTGCCTTGTAGCTGACTATGGCATGAATGATAGCAAGAGGAAATGTTAGGAATAGAATGAAGTTAACAAGTCAGGGTTTTATTACAATTGGAGACATTACCAAAGATGTGTTTCTTAAACTATAAGCTGTTTTGTTTGTTTGTTAATCATACTAAGGCTATTAAAACATGTTCATTGAAGGGATCAGGGAAATAGAGTGCTGGTAAGAGAATACAGGGAAAGGTAGGGTTGAAGAAAAATTTTATAATGCATACCTATTATATTGAGGCACTGGCAGTCACGCCATAGAAGTTGTTCAGAAAGAACAAAAGTTTTTAGAAAGCTCACACTCCATGGATCTGAGAAGTAGGTAGATCCATAAAAATAAGGTCAATGAATATTCAGTGTAGTCATAACTTGGCTTATTTGCTAATAGAAACTATAAAAATATTCAAATTATATAAGGAGTATTTATTTACAATTTAGAGAGACATGGGTTTTAATCCTGGGGGAGTTGATTTACTACATCTGAAACACAAAGCAATTCTTGTGCAAACCTCAGCATGTTCATTTTGAACATGGTTATTGATAGAGGTGTTTAATGTAAAGAGCTGTATATTATAGGTATATAATAAATGATAATAATTTATTGTAAGTTATGTTACCTATTAGTGATAAACAAATGATATAGTACAGAGAATATCTGCAATATCCACCATTAAATAATATAATTTCACAAAGGAATCATGGCCACATCTCTAGGTTTCAGAAATTTCATAGTCAATATTGAGTAGAAACTGAAGCAAAAGAAGCACTGGGTTTGTGTGAAGATTAATCTTGATTGTTCACTTGCCAAGATTAAAGGATGCCCAGGGGATTACTAAAACACACTTCTGTGTGTGTGTGTGCTATTGTTTGCAGAAGTGATTGGCTTGTAGTCCAGCACACTGAATGGGGAAGACCTGCCCTGATTTTGGGTGGTACCAGCAAATAAGTTTGCAACTGAGGAAGAAGGATGAGGTTAGCCTATATGGCAAGCTGAACCCTACGTGAGTATGTCTTTTGCTCCCGCCACCGCCTATGGACATCAAACTTCAGCTTCTTCAGGCTTTCAGAGCAGACTCACAGCAGTGAGTATGTTGGCAGCTTCAGGACCTTTAGCCTTGGATTGGTCCTGGATCCTTGATCCCTCTTATTCTACAGATTCCAGCTCATTAGTCTGAGCAGCTCCTGGGTCCTCTGGTTCTCTAGTGTACAAATAGCTCTCATGGACCATGCCCTCTCTGATCCTGTAAGCCTAGCTAGTAAATGCACTTTCATATATGTATAGTGTCTAATGATTCTATCCCTCTAAAAAACTCTAGCCTATACAGATTTTGGTACTGAGAATGGTCCTAAGAAAAGTACATCTATAAGAACTGTTTAAGGGGCTCCTGGTATTGGCTGTCTAATTTGATAAGTCATACTTAAATTATGGGATGTCAAAAGCATCACCCAAGGAATGCAGAGGAAGACTCTGCCACCTTTCTGGTGAGGGAATTTATATGTTTTGGTTGCGCTTGTTATACTTGTTACTTTCTTTGGAAATTCAGCATTACACAGTTTAAGGAGATGCATTTGAGTGTCAAGTTAAAAAGGATTGACTCTATGGGTCGATGTTGATTGTCAACTTGATTGGATTAAGGGACGCTTAGGAGTGTAACTAAGCTCACTTCCGGGTGTGCCTCTGGGGGTGTTTCCAGAAATGATTGGGATGTAGGACAGGAAACTAAGGGGGGTACCCACCCTGACTGTGGTGACACCACACCGTAGGCTTGCAGGCAGGAAGGAATGAAAGAGGAAGAAGGAGGAAGTCAGCCTGGGTATGAAAAGCTCCATTTTGCCTTAGTGGGTGCATCTTTTGCTACTACCATGACCTGTGGACATCAGGCTTCAGCTTCTTTAGCCTTTCAAGGAGGATTCATTCCAGTGACTTTCCAGGAAGCTCCCAGGCTTCCAGTCCCAGACTGGTGCTGCCTCCCTGATCCCTTTTGTTCTGCAGCTTCCAGCTTCTTGGGCTGAACAATTACTGGATCGTCTGGCACATAGACAGCCATTGTGAACTGTTCTGCCTTATTCCACAAATCAGTCTAACAAATCTCCTCCCCTGTTCCTATTGGGACCTTAACCAATACACTATGACAAGTTCATATTTATTTAAATGTAAGTGAGAAATTGTTTAAAGTTGTCATTTTCAGCTTTGCTTAATTTTCTTAAAAATTACCCATTTTCAATGAACTTTTCAGGTATTTGCTTCAAGGAAGAATGAATAGCTGGAGGCAGAGCAGAGGTCCTTCTTAAAGTCATTAGGAACACTAAATGAAATCAAGAAAGTGTGGGCTGAGCACTGTGGATGCCTGGAAGGGCTCAGCCTCCAGAGAAGGAAGAACCTTGAAAGGTGAACTGAATTCCGTTCACCTTTCTATTCTGATTTGCTGGTAAAACATTCATTCTATATTATGCAAGCAATACATATTTTTTGAGAAAAGTAATATATATAAGCAAAATAAAAACATGACAAAAATGTCATTCAGTGGTATGCATGCCATTGTCACCATGTGATGTTTAACTTCCCAGATAATTTAATGTGTGCATATGTTTATATACATGTGGTTAGATATCTAAATATTTTTGCTATAAAATAGATTTAAGTTCGAAAAGTCACAAACAAGATTTCTCAGTAATTAATAAGCTATATTTCTAGGTTAATATAGCTGTATAAGCATTTTTAAAAAAATACAGGGTCTCTCTATGTAGCCTAGGCTGGCCTTGAACTCATGGTAATCCTCCTGCCTCAGCCTCCAGAGGGCTGGGACTGCAGGAATGTGCCACCACACCCAGTCTGTATTCTCTACTAAACCTCTTAGATTTCAACTTACGTATTTTTCTACTGAAGAGATATTTTAAAATTTACTTAATAAAAGCATATTTCATATATTATATATATTTAAAATATATATTAAACTTTTTGTGTGTGCATATTTTAATACTACTAAAATATTTCATATAAAGCCACCACTTTTGAAATGTAACACTTCTCTATTTGGTGAATTAACTCAAGATTTCTTACAAATGTGTGACTCTTTTTGGCAGCATGTTTTCCCTCATTAATACCTACAAATATATCCAACAAAGATATGAAGCTTGAAAGGATCAATAAAGACACAGCAGGGGAAAAGGCTTTGCCAGAAACGCTTTGATGGGTGTTTTTCTCTCTTGTCGGATAATGATTCATTTTAAAAAGGGAGACAGAAATTTCCCCCAAGGCAATATTGTTTTTGAATCTTAACCTCATTATAAATCAGGATATTGTTCTAGAAATTTATTATGAATCTCTTTGAAAGGGAAATATATTAGTCCCTGGCTAAGTAGACAAAACAAGATAACTTCAGTGGTAAAATAAAGCAGGGAAAATGTAAAATGTAAGGAACACTTTGCTTTCTCTTATCTCTCAAATATGAATTTACTTAATATTAAAGCCCAAATGAACAAAATCCTGTGTTCATTTAAAAATATTTTTAAAGTTTATAAAAGACTCTTTTTGTATTTTCAAAATGTGGCTGAGGCTAGACCAAAGAATATTCACTTGAAGATTCAGTAATTTAAGTTTAGGAGAGCTCTCATATGAGAGTGGTAATAAGGGTTATTTCATCAGGCAATGTAGGTCATAGACTTTTCTGCCAAGCATGGTGGTGCACACTTGTAATCCCAGCACTTGGGAGGCTGAGGCAGGAGAATCCCTATGAGTTGGAGGCCAGCCTGGGTTACATAGTGAGTTCAAGGCCAGCCTAAACTATGTAGTGAGACCCTATATCAAAAAACAAACAAACAAAAAATAGATCATAGACTTCTCCCCAGTGATTAAGAAAATAGGAAAAAAAATACTGAAAGAAACACTTTAGGCTGAATTACACTTTTGCTGCCTCAATGAAACAAATCTAAAAGCTAGTCACTTATCAAAAATATATTACTTTGCCATTAGCTGTGATGCTACAAGAGACAGAATTTTTGGGGTCTCCTAATCAAACTCCTATAGCTAGACGTTAGCACCTCAGAGGGCATAAAGAGAGATCAGTATTAAAAAAACACATAGAGGTATCTCTGTGCAAAGGGGAAGGGGAAATGGGAGGGGTAGGAAAAAGAAAGAAGGGAATGGAATTAATATGAGAAAAAGAAAAAATGGAAATAAAGTCTCTGCAGATAGGGAGGGGTGGAGGGGTTGAAGGGAGGGCAAGGGAAGGGGGGAAAAATAAGAACCAAGATGGATTATGTAAAGGTGCAAATTTCCAAAGATGAATGTCATTATATTATATACCTTAAATGCACCAATATAATTAAAAAAAACACATAGAAAGACATATCTCCAGAGATGTCTAGAAATCAATTTTTTCTCTCTATAAGCAAGAAAAGTGTAATATACTCCAAGGTAATTATGGCCCCTTAAAAGATCATCTGGCCACAGTATCATATGCATCTCTTCCGCCAGATGAGCTGGGAATATGGGAGGCTACAAAGACTGCTCCTGACCACATGCCCACCTCACCAGAAGCTTTACTGCCACAGCCTTTGCCCAGGCTGTAAAGAGGCAGAGAGATGCTGCAGTTAGTGTCAGAAGGTGGAAAGTCACCAGAAAAATACCCATTTTGAAATGAATGAAAGCAAAACCTTTGAATTTCTCTTGACATTTATTTGAAGTTCCCTTACAATACTGGGATTGTTCATCTCTGTAAATTTGTATGGGAAGCTATAACTTACAATTCAAATAATTAAAATATATGAACCATGAATCTCTATTGCTTTCATTTATCTGCCTTTTCTCAGAATATCACTGCAGGGTATACAGGCAAAAGCTAACAAAATAGGTGGTAATGAGCCACTTAAAATAGCAAATTTGGGGGATACCATGCAAAGATTCCTACTTCTGAATATTTAGCAACATGGTAAAAAATTTTAGGCAAATAGGCTGAATGTCCTAGGGAAATTAATATCGTTATAGAAATCATGTCTGTAGTATCTATAGAAAAGTAACTTTAGAGCATTCTCCTAGAGGATAATTTTATTATTTTATTGATGTAAACCTTTATAATTATATTAGCCTAGGATCCTTGCTCTCTTTTGGTCATTTAAAATGGACATTATGGGGCTATAAAAACTTGAAATGGCTTAGACAATTGCAGTGACTTCAAAAGAAATCAATACACACAGTGCTGAATTTTACCCAATAGAAAAATCATCTTTTAATACTTAGTTGTCCACAAAGCACAAATAAGGTGGAAAAAAAGAACATGAATTACTCCAGCTAATTTTTTTTAACAGAATGAAAAAAATAACTTCATTGCAGGTCTTCCATCTGTCCAAATGGCAAAAAAAAAAAGCTACCAACTGGCTTCCATATAAGATCATTGCTCTCTCAGTAACAGTTACAATTTATATTTTGAAATCCCCTTGCCTCCTTTTTCTGGTGCTGGGGATCAAACCCAGGGCCTCCCACCTACTAGGCAAGCACTTTACCCATGAGCTATACATACACCCAGAAGATTGAAATTCCCTTTTGGCTGTGTTTCTGAATCACAAAATGCATTACTTCCTTGCTTACTGCCAAGGTTAAAAAAATTTTCCTGATCTATGCTATAGTAACTGGAAAAAAATAAAGGAACAATAATTTTGTACTGCTTGCATTTCAGTACATTGTGTTTATATGTCACAAAAGAGCTGCATGGTATTCTAAAATAGAGATGTAGTAAAATTTGCTTTATAGCCATGTTTACAACAAGTGAAAGCAAAGCTGTTGTAATAAAGCTACTAGTTTTGTTCACTAAAGTGGTGGCTACTTCTATAGCAAACTCACTGCAATCAGCTGGAAAGTTGACCATTCCCAAGGTTAATCCACCTTTTCTTCTATCTGGCATATGTATGTTGCAAAGTCACCTAATTTCATCAGCATTTTTTATAAAATATAAAGAATAGTAACAATCTGCCTGTCTCATTACGTAAAATCATTTTGGAAATTGAATGAAAAGAAAGAAAAGGTGGACACTAGGCCAGTCAATGCAGAATTAGTGACTGAGAGAGGAAAACTGAATGTGAATTCAAAGAGAAATAAAGAGGGGAGAAACCTGTTGACATTAGCACCAGAAGTAGCTCATCCCATGCTTCCAGGTGTGTCTTCAAAGTGCCTCTCTACTTTGCAATTCTAGAAAGAAAGATAACTGTATAAGGTAATGTACAGACATCTATGGACTTTTCAGGAGCAATGGTAACCCTTGCTCATGTTTGCTTGAAATAACACGATAAGAAACACTATCGATAATATTTTGTTGCATTTATTCCCCTCCCAGCCCAATTTCCTTCTCTCCTTCCATAGAAGCAAAACTATTTGAAAGGTCATCATATTTTTAATAGTCATCATATTATATTTTAAGACATTTTAAGCTATAGGTAAGTGTTTATATGTGTATGTATGTATACACAATATATATCCACAAATAATAATTTGCATTATATTTTATTTCATGTATATATGCTCTGTCTGAAAGAAAATTTTTGCTCAATATAATAATGCAGTTTTCTATCAGTGTTGGTGAATATAGATTTGTTTTAAACTTCACATTATTTTGTCAAATAGGTGTATCACATTTTATTCATCCATTTCTGGATTGCTGGATATTTAGATTATTTGATCACAATGTTATGATACAATTATAAACAAGCTCCTAGTAGCTTCCCCATGTTTTAAATCTAGAAATGAAATTTTTGTATGAGCTTCAGTCATTTCTTCAAGTTGCTCCAGAAATGGATTATGTCAATATGCTTATGTGAAGCAGGGAGGCTGAATAGCAAAAATGCTACTTGTTAAATTCCATATTTTCTGATGATATGCATATATAAATTTTTTAGTTGATCTTTAAGGATCCAATTTCAAAAAGATATGCTAGAAAGAAAAAGGTAAATATCCCACATCTTAGTTTTTCAGATTCCATTCTTGGTGAAGAATTCATGTGTGATTCAAATTAGGCAAGAGTGAGCCAGAGAGCTGGGATCATATAGATAAGTTTCAGCATTAAATTCAATTCTGTTCTTAGGTGGTCACTCAGGAGATGACATATGTAATAGATACAACTGAATAACTTTAATTCTGCTTGTTAATAGAAAGAGATATCTTTTCCTTTTCCAACCTGACTTTTGCTGTTTTGAAGGGAGAGATTCCTAGTCATGAGACAAAATTTAGTTATTGTTTCATGTAATTAATTCATCTTTCAGCTCAGTAAAGAATAAATAGCTATGATGATGATTTAAAATATACTGTTTATCACTTTTTCAAAAAAGAATGTATTTTCAAGTACAGTTCATTTAAGGCATGTTTTGATTTGCAAAATATTCAATACTAAATATTCTTCTGTTTGCCTGGGACACAGATGGTTTCCAGTTTTCCCAGGTGTTATAGTTTGGGTCTAGACGTTGCCCCAAAGCCTCATGTGGTCATAGGCTTGATCTAGAGTGTGTGAAGCTGGAATTGATTCATGGTGCAAAGCGAGGTTTAAGGACACTAGGATTAAGGGTGTGAGTGCTACCCACCCTAAGTAGTCTGAATAAGATAAAAGGGGCAGGGACACACTGTTAAGTCTCTCTTGTTGCTGTTGCTGTCTTCCAGCACCATAAATTGAAGCTCTCTCTTGTTACCTTTGCTCTCTTATGCATGCCATGTTGTTTCTCCTCTGTGATGCGTGTTTGCCATCCCAGCCTCAGAGCCAGCGATTATAGACTGAAACCTCTACGAAGAACTGTAAGCCAAATAAACCCCTTCCCCTCTAACTTTGGGTGCTGAGTATTTCGTCTCAGCAGTAAAAGGAAAGTAACTAACACACCAGGTGAATGAAATCTCAGCTCATTTCAGGCTTTGATAGAATGTCACCATGTGTAAGAATTCTTCTTCACTCAGTCTCCGTGTTTATCCTGTCTGTACTTCAAATGTTATTTTTGGTACAATTAACACTTGTGTCACCATATTACAATTGTGAACTCTCATTTGTGTCTCCTTAAAATAATTTCAAAGAGACAGTTTAGAAAAATAGGGAAGAGTAGAGATTGTAGATTGGTCTGCCTGGAGTTAATTCCACCTCTAGCTACCTGCATGATTTGGGAAAGTTTTTTATTTTGAAGTTTGTAAAATTTAAGTTTTCCCAACTATAAAATATGAAAAATTAACTATTCAGCTAACATATGGCATTTTGCTGAGCATTAATTATGTTGATAATAGCTATTACAGTGGCTTCTGCTTGTTTGTGCCCTACCCCATTTCTACTTTCTGTGGTCAATATCTGCTTTCTGATGTCACTTTTAGAGTCTGAAAATATCAGATGGACATTTCCTGAAATAGACTTTTCCTAAATTTTAAATTACACACCATTCTTCCTGTGATGAAATCTCTCTCTGATATGCTATATACACTATCAGTCACTTAGTAGCTGTCTTGGTTATCAGATTGGTGGTCAAAGTATCAGAGATACCTTTAGTGACAGGATTCAAGTAACTTTCATATAGTATCCTAATGCTACATCATAATGCCGATGTCATTTACCTCAGTTCATTTCATCTTGTAGGCATTACATTATCTTATATTATCACAAGATGGTTAAGTAGAGTACAATAAGATGTATTAAAAGAGACCACATTCACATGACTTGTATTGCAGTAAATTGTTATAGTTTTTTCATTTTACTCTTTTTGTTCTTACTTTCTTAAGTGCCTAATTACAGGGTACACTTTATCATAGGCATATATGCATGAGAATAAAAAAAACCCTGTATACATAGGGTTGTGTTGTATCCATAATATCAGGCATATATTAGAAATCTTGGTACACATTTCTTGTGGATAAAAGAAGATATTCATGATTTGGAAGAATTTCGAGGTCACTGAGAGCACAATAATGTTAGCTGTTCTTACCATTATGTGCTTGAGGACAGGGACTATCTTTACCTATAGATCCAAAGAACATTGTACTATACTTGGGAAATAAATGGCTGCACCATAAGAAGTGTTTAGTTCAGTAAATACAAACTCACTGTACCTATTTTCTGAACAAGAATCTCTATAGCATACATTTCATTCCAGTTGGCACATGTTCCGTTTTTACATCAGCCTTAGAGATGCCTGTTAGGTATTCTTTGTTTTGACAGATTTTTAGCTTAAGTTGTCATCTTCATGCCAAGTGTGCCTGATAACTTGTGAAAGGAGGAGGGAAGCATGATAACTTTTAACAGTAAGGAACATCACATATTCACAGGGTATTGGGGACAAAGACATTTTGAAATGTTACATTATCTTACCTATAAGCCTGAGAAATACATTTATTTATAAATTCCACTAGAAGGTGCTGTCCGCCCTCAATACAATGGATGGATATACTTGGAGAAGACTAGATTGTTTTAATAGCTCTCTATAAACCATTATGGTGAGAGGCTGCAAAAAATTTATATTTTAAAAATGTTTATTTCCAAGCCAGTTATATTTTAATTACAAACAATTTGTTAGAATATAATTACCAAAGAAATATTTTAGATAGACAGCAAAAAATATTTCACATTGAAAAGCCTTACCTCTGTTTGTCTCCTACTTAATATGGCACATTTTAAATGTTGGCTGTCTATAAGTGGAATTGCAAAGGTTCTAAGAGTTAAACTTCTTACTATTTTCTCAGGCTCTTGATTTTCAATTAAAATGGGTATTCATGTGGATACACATAAAATGTACTTGTAACCTTTCATCTAGCTATTAGAATGAGAGTGTGGTGGCTATGCTCACTTTAAGTGTTGTGGTCTGTACACATGGATATTTTCCAAAAGAGTCTGTTGCAGCGTGGGTAGATTTGATGTGCCTAAGAAAGGCAATCCACAAGTGAAATTTATAGTTAAAATTTACCAGTCGACTTTATATTATGCACTAAATTTAACTGATAGAAAACATGCTAACTAAATAGAGAAAAGTGGGAGGAAAGAGCTCAGAAGGATGATGTTACACAACAGTGGGAAATTGGATTCACTAAAAAGCAAGTGAGATACTTTTAATGGTATATATTTAAATTTAACCTATCCAATTGGTGCTTTCATGAAGGTCCTTTCTGTGTTTATTGGAAATGATCTATTTAATATATAAAAATACCGAATCATTGTAACAGCTTATATCTTTTATCTACACACAAAAGTCATCACTATAGCATGACAACAAATGAAATCCAGGTTTCCCATTTTAAAACCAGACAGTTCAATGGAATGCTAAAGTGGTTTCAAAGTGGTTTCTGAACTATTTTTATTCTTAGAAGACCATCATCTCTTTCTCTAATCAGTATCTCTTGGTAGAGATGAACTTAATACCTTTGTTTAAAGAAAGCATTTTAAATTGTTAAAAACTCTGATGTCAGATGACTATTACTGTGAGATGAAGTTTTCAAGTTGTGTAACTGTTTAAAGGATCACGGAATTGTTGGCTTATTGTATAAATTTGTATTTTTTTGTAGTGCTGGGGATTAAGCTCATTATCATTTGCAAGGTAGGCAATGACACTACCATTGGGGTATGTTCCAACCACAAAATATTTTAAAATTTGGTTCCATTGTTCTGAAATATCATTAGAGTACTAACTATTTGAGTATTACCTAAAAAAGAATACATTAAACAGAGGTTCAAATTTCACTATGAAAATTGTACAGCATACTTGAAAATGAAGTATTTTTATTGGACTATTGTTATTAAAATAATTTGATGACAACAATATTAAAATATTATAAATTGAGTTAATGTTAGTATATAGGAGCAGCTTAATTAGTAATCATTTTAGTTTTGAATATAACTAAAATCAATATTATTAATAAATCCATTTTAAACTAACTCATCCAACACTTGGACTATGCAAAGAATTTGATTACAATATCATTGAAGAATACTTTCTAAACTCTAAAAGTCAATTTTTTTTTTTTGGTACCGGGGATCGAACTCGGGTCCTTGCGCTTGCACAGCAGGCGGCGAAACCACTGAGCTAAATCCCTGGCTGTACGAGTCAATTTTTAAAGATTTATAATTTTATCATCTTCAGTGCTACTTGATATTGCAATTTTATTTTTGTGCCAGACATGAACCCATTTAAATGTCAAGATAATGATACAAAGTAGAATAACTGTTTGGTTATGAAAATTTGTTGTATTTTTTCATGAAATATAAAAAGGAAAAAAGGTAATTGGATCAAGTAGAGTATTAAATAGTCACCTTTCATTGAAATACTTAAGCTATTTTTAGTGATTATTTACAAGTTATGAATATTAGCTACATTAAAATAAAAAAAATTATGAAAAGCTAGTCGTTACATGCAAATATAGACACCCGTTTTTAATTTTTAATATGAGAATTAGCTTCTCTCAAAAGCTCACTGAATAAAAATTGTTCTCTATTTGAAACACTGAGAAGAATTTGAAGGGGGGATTGATGATTGACAATAAATATGTCTCTAGGTTGTCAAAACATTTAGATAAAAGAGTGAAAAATCTCAGTCCATTTTCTAGTAATTTTATATGTTGTGACAGCCCTGATGCTTGTAGACTTTATTTTTTTTAGAGAAAGCTTCATATTCCTAATATAACTTACTTAAAATTCCCTAAAAACATACCATATTCTGAGACCAAATTAGAAGCTGCAGAGGTCAAACAATGCTGAAGAGTTGAATAAACCCTCCACCCTCCCTGTTCCACTCTCACTACCCATGCAGCCATCACTCATGGATTTGGGTGGCAGTGGGGCTGCTTTATCATCAAGCTTTTCCACTGATGAGCATGAACCTTCCAAGAATACATGCTCATGCACCTCAGAATGAAGAGGGCCAGGCAAAGGTTAGGTCAAGTTTTGGCCTTTATCCTTTCAAGTGTCCATAATTTTCACCTGTTTCTTTTGGCCATTTGCTCTTGGAAGAGGTTGGACCATTCTGTGAGTCTTTGCTGTTCATCTACTTGGAGATCCTTCTTTGCTGGTATGGTGTCCCAGGGACAGACCTGGGGAGAACAATATAACAAGTCCCTCCTCACTGGCTTCCCTCTCTAGAAAACTACACCAAGGAAATCTTTCTTTTCTTCCCCTTTTAATCCTTTTCCCCCTTTTCTTTTATTCTCACCTTTCTTTCACAACCTCAATTTCTTCCTTATAGACAAAGTACATATCTACATTGATGAAGCATGAAGAACATTAGTTTTAGAATGAAATCTTCCAGAATGAACATCAGAAATGATCTTTCACATTTATTTACCACAAAGAAACTTCCAGGTATTAGTGATATGTAATTTATTTTTACCAGCACTGCTTTTATAGAAAAAGAGAAGGAGTATTTCTTTGATGGATTTTGTGTTCCACAATTCCTCCCTGCCTTCTGCAGTGAATAGATGTGCCTTAAAAGCATAAAGTTTCCTAATTTTTAGCTTCATAGCACTGATTTAATGAAACATATTCATTTCCATGCAATTTAGAAGAATAACTCAGAATCTAAAAATTAAAATTAAAAACACCAGTTCTTTCTGTGATGCTTATCTTCTTCCATGACATTTCTTCTTTCCTGATGGGTAGGTTCTTATAGAAAGAAATCTTCAAGAGTGTAGTTTAATAATATCCACTTGAAAAAAAATCTATAATGATAAATTGTATAGTGAATAAGCAAAGGCTTGTAATAATAATAGATTTTAAAAACAGAAATTGAAATAAAGCAGATAAAGAATATTGATTAACCAAACTTCTCAAACAAAAATTTATCATTCTTGAAATATTTTCAATATTTTATAAAGCAATTGTTCATACATATTTATGTGTATTGCTAAAAGTTCTATTGATTCTGCCTATTACTAGGTTTTTATAAGAAAAAAATGAAAATTGCAATCTATGTTAGCTAAATATAGTCATTTTTTAGCTTATTTTTATATTTTATATCTTTCTAGACTTTATTATCAAAAGATGACATGCCCACTGCTCACAGCAGCTGCAATCCATTAGCCTAATGGATTGGAATTATAGGTTGCCTTAGGAATTGTCTGTTGTGTGCTAAAATCAAATGTAAACCCTACAGTGGAAAGTCTTGACATTATTAAATGTGGAAAATACAATGTGTTCAAGAAGATGTTAAGAAAAGAGATGTAGGGCATTTGACTAACCAACTAGAAAGCAATATGAAATTTATGCCAAAATAGAAACTATTTATGGCTTTCATGTTGCTCTTGTTTATTACAGCAATTCTACCCTGTCATTCACCAGACAATAGTGATTAATTATCCTCTTTTCCTTCCAACTACTGGACATAGACTATCTGCATATATGTCTGAGTCTTTACTCAAAGCTCTACCTCATGCAAACTTTTCATTCATTCAACAAGTACAGTGAGTGCCTCTTCTGTACTACATACTGTGAAGCTGTGAGGATTGTACCCGTGCAAAAACCAGCAAATCACTAACAAGAGAACTTTCCTCCTCCCTTGTCATCCTAGTATATGCTCTCAACTCTTTCTCCCAGGTTTGTCACAGTGCACCATCACTACTAGGTCAACATGTAGTTCTGGGTGTTCCCCGGTGGGGGTTGCGTTTGCAAGAGGAAGTCTGGAATTTGAAATTCTTAAGTTCAGCTTTGACACAGAAAAGAAAGTGAAGAAGGAGGAGTCCCAACTTCCTTCTAGGGGACACTCAGTGTCGACATGGGGAGCAGCTGTCCAGTGAGACAGCCTACCTGCTGACCAGTGGTAATGCAAGGCCCTTAAGGACAGGTTCAGATGCTGTCAACCTTGGAGAAACGTAGCCCTCATGAATACGCTGCAGAGGACAAGAGTGAGGCACTGTGATTCCCTTCTTGAAAGCTAAAGAAGTAATAGAGCTCTGAAAAATCACTTGTGACATGTCCTTCCTTTGTGCATTACACCAATTTGTCTGAGAATAGTTTTCTCCAACAGAAATGTCTAAGTCACTTACATAGAAAATAAAGCAAATATTTGAATAACGTGCTCAGTTACATAGAGGTTTAATTTTCAGACAATAAAAACAAGATCAAATCCCAAAGTTTAATGTTATTCTGAAATACCCATCTTGAACAAAGTCAAAGATGTGGTAAATAAATCATACACAAAGACTATCAACGTTCAAAAGTTAGATATAAAATCTAACTTTTAAATTTAAATACTGTTTTTAAAATAAATATCTTAAAAAAGACAAAGTTAAATCATAATGTGGTAGCGTTTAATTCTCTAGAAGAAAACTTGTCATTTTGAACATCGTATTCATTTCTTCAAAGGTGAACAAATAATTTCTCCTGTCTCTGCCTTTTTCTCACACACTTAGTCTTTTACAGACACATTCACTCGTCTTCACAGTCTGTACATTTATTTATCCTAGTAACACAGAATAATATTTCTTATGTATTCAACACCCTGTTAGGTGCAGAGAAAAATGTGCAGACAATATGGTTGATCTCTAACTTCCAGCCTATGCATTTGAGAGAAAAATACTCACTCATTTATGCATTCAGCAACTTTATTTTGTACCAATTATGTATGCACATGTTCATAAAATAATGACTAATCAAAGTACTAAAATTTGAAGGGTTGAGTTAGAGGAACTGGAGAAATAGGGACTGAGGCAGAAGCTAATTAAACCAAGGAACAAGACTGTGACTCTAAAGGACTAATAAATTCACATGGAAATATCAGGTTAGATGACAGGAAGCAGGAACTCAGCAAAGTAGAAGGAATCGATTGTTCGAAATGGGGTGTAATGTGGACCTCAAGGCCTGCAGTGAGGTGGGGAAATAACTACTTGAGCCTCTCGGTGTGAATACTGAAGGAATCAAGGGCTGAAGATGAAAGGAGTGACTTCTTATTACTGAGATGGAAGGATTGGATTTAGGTGAGGAAAAAGGGAAGAAGAAGAAGCCAATTCCAGTGGTGAGGCAGGTTTACAACTTGTGCATAGGCCTAGAAACGAGAATGAAAATTGCAAAGGAGAGGAGAGTAGTAGACTGGAATAAACTGAAGCATTGGAAATAGAACCTGAGATTAATGTACTATGATGTACTAATCTCTACACCAAAGACAAGGTGTTGTTTCTGGGCCTGGTTGTTTCCCTTCCTCTTTATTTTGCAAATATCACATTATGTTTCAAATGAATTATTTAAGGAAGCTCTTATTGGTTATCATAATATATACCTGAAATAATATGTCAGATTTCCTAAAAGAATTAGAGATCTTTGGGGAGTGGAACTTCAATAATGTATCCAGGAAAAAGTCCTTACTGACATTTAAGTAGAAGCCTGAAAGAAGTAAGGGAGAGACAATTTTCAGACAGTAGGAGTAAGAGGAAACATCATATTTTCTATTTATTTCTATTTCTGTTTCTTGTTCCAGTTTTGTATTACTGCTTCATTAAAAAGATTCTTGCACCAAAATGAGCCTGCATCAAATATTGTAAATGTATATTGTAATTAATCACTTCAAATGAATGCCTTATATGGTTCCTCTTTTAAAAAGTCTTGACTATTCTTGACGATTTCCTTTTCATATCAGTTTTCATATTCAACTTGTTGATTTTCTCAAAAGAAAACTACTATTTGGAAATTCAGTGGAATTGTCATTTATACACTAATGTAGGGCTAGTCACATTTTTAAGAAAATGATTTTTTTTCTTTAGAATGAGCAGTGTAATTCTCCATGGATTTTATTTTTTCTTCAGTGACTATCAATGAGCTTTCATCATACTTTTTACACATTAATATATTCTATTATTTTATACTGTTTTAAATGGCATAATTTTGAATACTATTTATAAATGCTTATTCCCAATATATGAAAATTAATTTGATTTTGTATAAATTGCTTTTGAGTCATCCTGTTCAACCTTGTATTCCAATAATTTTTCTGTAGATCAGTGGTTTTTGGATTTTCTTGTACCCAGTTACTATCTGCAGCTATTTCTTTTCTTTCCATTCCTTATATTTCTAATTTTTTCTTTCACCCAGCATCAGAGGCTCTCCTATTCAGTGTTGAGTAGAAACAATGATCCTTAGTGTCCTTATTATGCTTTTAATCTTAGAAGGTACACTTTTAACCATTTACCATTGTTCATGAAATTTCTTTAGGATTTTGTATATATTTAACTTAATCTAGGGTGATTTTCAGAGCCAAAATTCCAGGTTCTTTCATCCAAGGATCATTTGAGAGTGAGGCTGCCAGAGCTAGAAGCCTGCTATACTTTTGGGATCTGGTTAGCCCTTCAGTGATCTTGGTTTTATGCAAATATCTGAGATTTATTCCTTCAATCTTACCTTCCAATCAGAACACTGGTTCCTTCTCTCTCCACAAGTTTCTTGTTCTGTTATCAAATAATTAGTTTTGATGCATTCTGTTGTTTTCATTAAAGCCAGAAATTTATTGAAAGCTGCATTTGCTGTAATTATTCCAAGAATACTAAGCCCCATTTAATTGG
The DNA here is from genome assembly GCF_000247695.1 of Heterocephalus glaber. The sequence goes on along the minus strand of NW_004624745.1, from coordinate 13,189,222 downwards.
TACACATGTGGCCAATTAAATCAGTCACATAAATGATTCACAGAACATTTATATTTACTGCATTTTAATCCAGTGTATTAGTTAATAAATTCAATAGTAATTGTCACCTTCCACTGGACAGAAATGACAAAATGTGAGTTTTTAAACAAAGAGTTGCATGTAATTGTCTTTTCTACATTATATAATTCATCATATTTGAAAAACTTGGTTTTAGAAATAGAATATGGCTTATTGTATTCCTTTTCATTAGATCTTTGTTTATTTTTTCACAACAAACTCACCCAGTGAGTTTAATTTGAAAATTCCTAATCTATGAACTATTATTTATTCTGTATTTTTATCACAAGACAAATTTTAAATGGCTCATCAACCAAATATACCTAATTGATTAAAATTCAGTCATACTCATGAGTCTGATCAGACCATAAGCATTCTAAATACAAATTATTTTGTGCTATTTGGGCTCACTCAGGGCATATCAGTGAGTTTCATGAATGAATATTGATATTTAATTTTTGCAGCACTTTGCTAATACATTAACCAATAAGCGGAAAAAAAGATAATACATATAGAGAAAAGAAAACAGTGTAATTTCACAAAGAAAGCTTAGTTTTACCACACAAGACATACCATGAAGCCTCTAAACCTGTGGGGAACACTTCATGACTAACATGCTAAAGAAGTGAAGGAAGCATACAATGGACAGCAGAGACATAAACTTATGCTTCCTTATTTCTCTACCTGAGAATATTCCAAGTGAATAACATATAGTAAAATACATTGGTATCAGCCCCAAAGATGTAACCGGTGGGAAGAAAGATCAGAGATCATCTGAACAAAATATCTACTTTCTTCTTTAGGCACTGCTCTTCTTCGTATGTAGTTTGTAATTGCTCTATCTTCTTGGTAGGCTGCATCTATCTATCTATCATCTATCTATCTGTCTGTCAATCTATCTAGCCACATAGGCATCCAAGGGCTCATTCCATGGGGTGCTCTCTTTCATGTAGAGTGTGATTTGTCTTCTTACTACTCTCAGTTTTATCTTCAACTCTTCATCTTGTAGCTGGTGACTGCCTGAGGTGCTGAGAGTGATTGCTGGACAAGATGCTGCTACCAGGACCCTTGCTAAGCCCCTTTCACATTTTTACAACTGAATGGTTCAGAATTCCTCTACTACAAGAAGTATGACAGCATGATACAGTTAGCTTAGGAAATATACCATATTGAGACCTTAGGGGGGTTTTCAATATGGGAAGATTAAATTTTATGTTGAAAGGCAACATAGAAAAATAAGTATGTTCACAGTCCAAGGAAAAAGTATACACGTGTGTACACACACAAGCAAGTCTTACTGCTAAACATTTAAGGCAAATCACCAAACTTTTCTTGAAAAATCCTATTACCAATGGGAAATGAGTTCACTTTATTCATTTCTTCTTGACATCATGACAATTCAGAATCAAAATAGTTAAGCAAAATAGCCCAGGAAATTGACATTTCAGGGAGAAGGACGACTCAGTTGATGATTAATCCACAGGGTGGCTCTAAACACATTTAAAAATAGACTTTGATCAGTTTGGAGCTATTTTTCAAGGGTAGATAGGCTTCGGTTTTCTGCTGGATATTCTGTAATAAGTAAATCTTAGAATGCAAATAAAGCTTTTGTGAATAAGGAGGTGAAGAAGGGCTGAAGGGAGAGTAAAGGAATGGGAAAAATAAGAATCAAGATATGTCATGTACAGGTACAAATTCTCTATGATGATTGTAATTATTATGTATACCTAAAATGTACCAATAAACTTAATTAATTAAAAAAATAAGGGCCGGCTATCTAGCTCAGTGGTCTCGCAGCTTGCTGTGCAAGCGCAAGGACCCAAGTTAAATCCCCGGTACCAAAAAAAAAAAAAAAAGAAAGAAAAATAAATCTTAGAAAACACACCCCTTTGGAGTAATAACATTAAAATGAGTCAGCACGATGTAAGGAATATATATATATTTGAGACAAAGTCTTATTAAGTTACCCAAGATGGGCTCGAATTTTTGATCCTCCTGCCTCAGCCTTGCAAATAGCTGGCATTACAGGGATGCAGTACCATGCCCAGCTTGAATTAGTATGATTTACTTGCAGACTTAGGAAGACAATTAGTTATTTATTAACTATAACTTTAAAATACAAGATATTCCTAGCCTGAAGTTAATAGCTTTTCGTTCTCTGTTTCTTCTTTCAGAAAAGCTTCGAAAGTCACTCTGTTCTTTAAAAAATTATAGCATTATGTTATTTTACTAAAATCAACAGTTTCAACAATAGTTATATGAAGCCTTAAACCATATTTTTAATCTTATTTCTCCCCATTGATCTCTAGAAATAAAAAGGAAACATATTGTAAATTTTAAAATGTAGACATACTCTATAGATTAATGGTAATACAGGTTTTTAAATACAGACATAATCTGTGATTGCCAATCTTCTGGATGAAGAAATTGTGATTCCAGTAATATATAGATGATTGATACTACTTTCAAATGCCTGTAATTGCATGGAATTGGTATCATTGGAAGGAATATTGTGTAATTAGGATGTGTCAGAGAGTTGTGATGTGTTAAGTATCTGTGGTTCTCATTTTATCACAGTTTAATCAAGTTTCAGGGTAGTTTGCAAGGTTGGAATAGAAGGTATTCATTGTAAAGCCTTGAAATTAATATTCTCCAGCCATTAACCACATTTTATGTCCTGCTGTTTGCCAAGGGGTTAATTCAGAATTAATAAAAGTCTGTTGCTCCCCCAGCAAGACTAAATTGAAATACATGTTCAGTTGTTGGGGTAGTTGAAGTGCATCTGCTTAGACAAGAACCAGTTTTAAAACAGTAATGACAACTAATGTCCAATTAGAAAAAAAATGTGCATTATGGATCATACCATGCATATCATTTCCTCATGTGCTCTGAAAATAAAATTATCTGAAGATCTGTCATCAAAACATGTGTTGTGTTTGTAGGGTTTATTCACATAAGGCTGTACTTCATAAGTTTTTTGTTCCTAGATAAAAATGGTCCAGAACATTCTGAATGCTATTTGAGAAACTGGGATTGTCTTGATCATTGCTTTTGAATTATTTTCTTTTAATTAGCAAAGGTATAGCAGCTAAGAGTAACTAACTCTTAGTCAACACAAATCAAAGGATTGGAAAGATTAGAAATTATCAAAATTATTGGAATTAATTTATCGAAAAAGAAAATTTAACCTGCAAACATCCCTCCGTTTGTCCATGAAAACAATGAACCTAATGATTCAGCATCAATGATCAAATTTGTCAGTGGTTAAGAAAGAGTTGGCAAACTGCAGCTACTTTGATCGTATCAATAAATACTTTAAATAATTAAAGCCTAGATTAGAATATTTTCCTTGATTTTCTTAATTCTGTTACTCAGGCTGTTTGTCTTAATATTTTTTTCCTTTCTATAATAACTGCAGAACAGAACTAGTGAAAATTCCTTCATAAAAATTAGAAAGCTTTTAAAATAGAAACTTGTCATGTACTTCTTCATTATCTGACCCTGCAAAACAAGTTGATCCCAAGTGCTTGTTGAATGAAATCTGATCAGAAATTTCTGTAAGCTAAAAGTTGAGTTCAATATATCTGTAATATATTTTCTATTAAAAGAAAGCAAACATATTGGAAATGGTATAATATTTTCAAAACATATCTACTCTGCATTATACATGTATTCTCAGTCCAGCAATGGAGCTTGATTTAACAGAAAAATTTTATGGCCCGTTCTGGTGCTTAGTTTATCGTCTCTGTATTGTGTTTGCCAAAACAATAAAAAGTCTGCTTTACATAATCAACAAAAATAACAAGCATTTACATGGTTGAACAAACTGGGAGATGGTTAATTGTAATAAGCTTCACAGTTACAAGTGAAAAACTAAAAAAGATGGGTGAAATATGCATCATACAAAGACTGTTTGGATCATGAAGCTTGCAAATGCGTATGATCTTTCTTTAAAAGATTAGAAATTTATCATGAAAGAAGACAATACAGACTTAAAATGAAGAATAAAGAAATGAAAGTTAACAATAAAGCCAAAGTAAATCTTATAATTTAAACATTGGAGATAAAATTAAATTCTATTAAATGGCAAATTATGCACATTTGACAGAAATGTCAAGCTAAATCTCACAAGTTAATAATGAAAGTTTAATTTCTTATAGTTGCAAAAGTTTATGTAAAAGCTTTAAGAAGCCGATTCTTGCACTATAATACAACTGGTAGCTGAAATAGTTTCTTAAACTTCTATATAAAATATTGAATCATAAAAATAGTTTAAAGCATGCCAAAGGACTCAATTTCACCAGTGATTATTTATTCCATTTCTCATTTTGTACATCTGTATGATGCCTCAAGGTCATACACTTACCACTTTTATTTTGTTCTTTACCCTGCATTTTTCCCCCTGGTAAAACACTAAGCTAACAATGTGTAATACAGTCTGTCTTATAAAGGGAATGTATCTTCATAAACCCTTACAGAAATTGATGTTAATCATAAAAAGAGAACATTGCTGCTCCTTTTGAATTTTAAATTAGAAATAAATGCAAATGATGACACCGAAGTAGCTATTGTGAAATGAATATGCTAGATTTAAATAAATGCAACTATAGACCTCCATTTCACATTTCTACTTCCCAAGTCAAACATTTGGGTATCAGCAATTACATCTGATCAAAACTTTGGAACTATTTTGTTTGTCTCCAAGTCTGTATCAACCTGCTTAAAATTCAAGTGATTTTAAACTTCCATTTTGAGCGAAGCATTTAGAATCTCCTTGGAAGCACTATTTCTGTCCTGCTACAGAATTTATAACCCTGATGGTCTCCCTAATGTGTGATTGGTTTGTGGAGAAATTGCTATTTAATTTTGATTTTGATAATGCAGACCTTAACTACCAAGAAATCCATTTCTCTTCATGCCCAATCCTGCTTTTACTCAAGAACTGAATATACTGAAGTCACAATGTAATTATTTTTACACTGTATTTATAGCACAGAGAAATTTACAAAGAGTCATCCATGTAGTCATCATTTGGGGATTTCGGTTATTCTGCGTTGTTTTCCATGTGGTCTATTATAGATGAAAGGAACTGAATGAGCTATAAAGTCAGTATAGTATCCAAGCTGGTTTTTATTTCTCTATTATGTAAGACAGTCAATGCTTTTCTATTTAAAAAATAGCTCTCACGTTGGGAGAGTATACATGTAAGCTTATTCTATCATCAAAGAATAAAAGCAAGAATTAAACATCTGGTTTCTGTAGCCCTTCAGTGCCCCCTCACTGACTAGAACCTGTCTGGGAAGAGCAGGGACCTGGATCTGAAGCTGGGACAGATCCTGAAGGTGCTCATACCTATAGGCAACCAGGTAACTGCACTAATTGTAGTTAACTATAGAGTTCTTTCTTGGAGGGAGATTCAAAAAGCCCACTTCAAAATATTCACAATAAAAGTAAACATTATGTGTCATAAACATGAACTACTACTACTACTACTAACAGCAAGAATGGAAATGAGAAAAGGGGATTTAGAGAAGGGGGAGGGAGGTGGATCTGAAGGAGAAAGGGATTAAAAAAAGAATTAAGCTCTGTCATGTTCATATACCTGTTTTTCAGGGTAAATGTAAACTTCATATACTACAAGTGTACTAATAAAAAAAGCCCACTTCCATGGCTGATGAATAAATATTTGGGGAATATTTAAAAAATTTTTATATTTTGTTATTTCTCTTTTTTGCAACCTTAGCTATAAATTGGAGGATAAAATAGATTTATCATTGATAATATAATTCCACCTTGTTGATCCCTCATACTGAAATGAATAAAAAAAAAAATCTGTGCCAAAACCAAATCTGGTTCCCAAATGGCATCGTTTCATTTCAAAAGTGATTTATAGTGAGTGAAAAATTAACTGGGCATGCTAGTGCATGCCTGTAATTGCAGCATTTTGAGAAGCTGAAGCTTGAGGATTGACTTTCATAACAAGCCTAGATAACTTCTCAACTTAGGGAGACCCTGTCTCAAAATTAAACATAGAAAAAAGGCTGGAGGTGCAGCTCAGTGCAAAGGCCCTGGATTCTATTCCCAGTACTGGAAAACAAAACAAATGAATAATTACTTAATATTGATAAAAATAATTTATTACTGTCTATAAAATATCAATTATTTTGTATGAATTATTTGTGTTTTGTACAATAATGAAAGGTAGGCAGTGTATTATTCCAATTTAATAGTTGAGGCAAATGAGGAAGAGAGAGGAAGCTTACCAAAGAGCTCACATTTAGGCAGCTGAACCAAGTACTAAACCTTTGCTTAATCATCCTGGAAGCTACATGTGGTTTCCTTGCACTTGGTCATCCCAAATGCTGATGACATTTAAATTATGGCCCTAGCTCTAGAAGGCATTTTAGACTTTTTCTTCTTTCACAGATGCCTAGGAGTGGGAAGGAACTGAAAAAACTGTATATTTATGATTTTATAAGGATGGTTGAAGCTCTATAAAATCAGTATATGCAATGTATCAGCAGGAAATGGAACATTCCAGTAGTTGCTGGCAACAACCAGCTCTGGTTGAAAAACATACTAGACGGTTAGGTTCCAACATGCTCTTTTCAACATGGTCCTTTCATAAGAGTCTTTCATTTATGTTCAGTAATGAATGATCTCAAGCATCTAGAGCAAAACTGTACTTTCGATCGTAGTCTAGGAGTGGCTAACATTCATACAGTATCATTTATTTGGCTTATCAAGGTCAAGGTCTCCAAATGCTAACTCACAATACTGAGATTTGGTCATGTACCCCAAATCCACAGGGCTGGAAACTATCTCAAATGCAAGAGTCGTGAGAAATTGGCTTTGACGGGAGTTGTTTATGTTATGAGGTTCTGTCCTCTTGAATAGATTAGTAATAGCTACTATTAAAGGAATTTTGAGAGTGATCTCTTCTTCTTCCACCCTTTATGCTCTGTGCAGACACAGTGTTCCCTCTTTCCAAACAACACAGCTTTGCCATTTTAGAAGCAAAAGTTCAGATTTTAATCTCTCGGTACCGTGATATTAGGCTCCCTAGCCTGCAGTACTGAGAGTAAGTTTCTGTTCTATGTAAGTAATCAAGTGTCAAGTATTCTATTACAGCAACACAAGATAGACTAAGATGCACAACAACCATAAAACCTTTCTATATGTTCTCCAGTAAGCTAGGGTCAAGGCACCAGATATCTGTGTATATTCCTATATGGGTATTTGTTTCTGTATCTAGGTAAAATAAAAAAGTTATTTCTTGTAAATTATTTTATGATTATTATTTTCTTTTAGGAATAGTAAGAGGTCATTGGATCATTCAGTAAAATATAGAGAATGTCATGCTTTGGATTAAAACAGAACTGAGCTCACATCCTTTGATAATTACATCTAATTTAGATTGAACTTTTATTCACCTATTAAAAGCAGTCGGAAACTCAAAAACATCAAGATTCTTGAAGATGTGATTAAAAATTGAAATGATTAAGATGATTTCTGCATATTTGACTCCAAATGAATACCATTCCTCTTCTGTTCTTTGAACTTACTGACATAAGCTCAGTTAACCAAGTCTAAAGACAGACAAGTCTGTCTAAAACAGATATCTGAATCTATAGAATTGTAGCAAGTGGCATTAGGTGAGTTACAAGTGAAAATCTGGGACAATTGTAATTTATATTTTCCAGATTTTGTACAACACTAAATTATCTTCCCCTTTTATAAAATAAACACTGCAAGTGTGTTATCTAAGTAAATATAAATATAAACAATTAATATGTTTTCTATTTTCTTAAATTTTTATTCATGAGTGTGCTAAACTGTGCAAATAATAGAATACATATATCTACCTCACATATGTAGAAGTTAAGCACTGTCATTTAAAAACCTTTGGAAAAAAAGTAAAACATTACAAGAGCCCATAAATAGTTTCTATTAAGAAATTCCACAAATATTTTGTCTATTATCTGCTATCATCATTATTATTATTATTATGATTTTTTTTTTTGGTACCGGGGATTGAACTTGGGTCCTCGTGCTTGCGGAGCAGGCCGCGAAACTGCTGAGCTAAATCCTCGGCCTGCTATCGTTATTTTTAAGAAAACTAAATCTCCTCATAAATGTTAATATCTCTCATCCCTCATCAACTACCACGAAGCAATATACAGTACTGCATATTTATATTGTGAATTGATTATTTTTAAAAAGCAACTTGTAAATTTTTTGCCCATTATTCTTGTATTTTTTTTTCACTGAAAAGAACATATTTACTTCTCTCTAGCACTCAAAACGATATTGACAATAGTGGAAAGTCTAACTCCATTATTATTATTTCATGTCATGACCACAGTCTGGGGTTAAAGAGTGCTTGCTCATTCAATGAATTATCTTTCTCTACAACCAATACTTGTCTTAATTCTGCATGTAGACTTTAGGCAATTATTAATCTTCACTAGCAGAGAATCCCAAACCCAATCTTTTTATATTACCTCATTATTCCTGTTCATAAATGAAAATTTAATTTCTGTTATGGTGCTTAGTGCAGTCAACTGTTATATTATTATTAATTATAGAAGTGCTACTAATGCCTAGGAATGATATTTTAATAAGGTTTAATCTCTTTTCCATATTCTAGTGTCTTTCATAATTATGTCTGTTTTTCTCTTTGCTTTTATTTTATTTGCAAACAAACTCAGCAGGGCAAGCTATAATTTCAAGTTGGCTGATGTTTCTGAGACAGACATATCACTCATAATCCAGGTTCTGTGAATTTGTTTTAAAAAAAAGAAAGCAAAAAGGCAGTTTTATTTCAAATGCTAGCTGCAATCTTAAAGCATATCTCAGACTTCTTTTAAGATTTAGTTGTTTCACAACAGCCATGGGGACTTTTATGCTTTTGGTAATAATTCTTGAAGGAGTTTTGGCTAGAAAATTATTTTGTGTATCCCAAAGAACATAATTTTTTATTTTAATTTATGCTTTAAAGAAGTAGGGGATTCTCCAGAAAGGCATTCTGTTGACTTGTGATCATGCATATATGACAGAAAGAGGATGTGATAGAGCTGTTTGATCATATGCATTTGACACTTTATTTATATTGAAGGAGTTGCCAATCTTCACTATGACAGTTGTGTTTAAATAGTTGTGATTAAGTAGAAGGGCTGAGGTCTAAATTGTTTTCATTAGTGTTTTTTCTTCTTTATGATCTAAAATGGAAATTATCTAATTCTTTTTGTTCCTCCTAGGGATCTTTGTTTTTCTCTTTTGCTTTTAGGGTATGTTAAACTTCTCTTTAATAAGATGCATTTATATACATTAGTTGCTGTATTTATCTGATCAGCTCATAAAAGACACTTGTAATAATATATACAGTTTCTTTTTTTTTGGAGGCTCAGCTAATTTATGACATTTTAAATTGTGTTATGGTGCATGACTGATGAGAACCCATAACAGGAAGAAAAAAAATCAATTTCAAGAGGATGATTAAGAGTGGAAAAACAGAAATCTATCTTACCTCTTGCACAAATATTTCCACTCTATATATTCTGGTTCCAAAGCAGGTACTAGGAGTCTAATCAAATAGGAAAATCCTTAAAATAAAAGGTATCAACATCAATGTTTTATAGTATATAAAGGATAATGAGGGAAGAATGCAATGTATGTGCCAATCTGGGATTGTTCTAGTGTTAGCAGGTGAGGGAGCTGCCTTGATGTTATAATTCAATTAAAAATTTTACATTTCACTTTTGACTTTGTAGAAGAGCCAAAGTTTGCACTGGGCTAGAGTTTGTGAATAATGTGTATGAAGATACTCCACAGTACTTTCATGATCCTACATTTCCATTAAGTGGCAACCAGGAGCAGTATTCACTATGTATTTCTTTTTTTTTTTTTTTATTCACACCTCATTAAGACACTCATGAAAAAGGACTTCCAGAACTGCTTCTGAAAGTGGCAAGAACAATGTAGTAAACATCTTCAAAGCAAAGAGGAGTATTCTGAGGGACGTTAGTGACAATATGTGTCTTGCTATAATAAAGTTTTAAAATTAAAACATTTACCACATAGTTTGAACACCCCCTGTATATATAAATGTGAGTAATTGAAAATTAGAAAATCTAGTGAAAATACTTTCAAAATCTCCAAAATAATATATAAACAGAGAGAATGAAAAGAAACTATTAGGAGAGGCATCAGATGTACAGGAGCTTGCAGATTCAGAAACAAACCAAAAGCAAGTTATGATGGAGGTAATGATTGACACCACAAACTGTGGGAAGAAAAGCAAGTTCACTAAGGGCAAAGATATTGTCGCTGGATTTGAGAGCTTCTCAAGACAGGTTGAGTAAACAGGTACTGTAAATATTTCAAGTCTTGCTGAATATATGGTTTATGTTGAACTTCTTGGTCAGAGTAGGCATAGGCAGTCATAGAGAATACAGAGATGATTGTGGGTTGTGGTCATTTAGAACCTTGTATACACTAGTGAGTGCTATCTTGAATTTGGGCTATGCGCCATAGTTACCAAGAATGTGGAAAACTGAAGGAAGCGACTTGTTAGTTGAGCCTAGATGGCTAATAAGGTGCAGAGACAAACTTGTACTTGCTTTCAGGCTCTTGATCTCTGATCTACTTCATGCTGCCTCTAAAGTAATAAAGCTGGCCAAACTGATTTGAATGCAGTTTTCTCACTGAGTGCGGCATTATCTTCCTTTTATGAGCTCATTCGGTTTCATGCAAAGACTTGCTTACAAGATATTGGTGAGAGGAGTAGTTTCTTGTGGCTTATTTTGTAGGTCACCTTATCCACTGTAATATTGCGCTCTGCAATCTAACAGTATTCCATTTAAGAATCTCTTTAAAATGCAAACATTTTAATAGTGTAGCAAAGTAAACTATTATTAATAACTAAATTTACATAAATATCAGATAGTTTTCAAAAAATACTAGAAACTGTGGTGATAGCAGGCATCTGATGGAATTAGAAATCAAGGGAAAGAGTAATGGAGAAAAATTTCTTGCCATACATCTCCAAATATCTTTAGAAATTCAAAGTGAAAATCTCAGAACCATTAAAGATGCGTGTGCTAACATATAACCATTATACTATAGCTTTTTAAATTATGTTAATATGTAACATGTGATGAAAAGATGCAAATATTCTAAAGACTTATTATCAGATATTAAAAATTTTGAAAGTAAGGTTTGTGAATTGTAAGTTGAATGTGCCAAGTTGTATGTAGGTCTTTTATATGCATGTTATTTTAATTTCCATTCTAATTTTATATTTATTTATTTTTAAATTTTGATGTGATCTGTTTCAATCATATCAGCTAAAGTCATGTGATGCAGTGTCACAAAAGTTATAATTTCATAAAAAATTTAAAAATAAATTGTTACAATTTTAGTATGTCTTAGTAGAGAAAGTGCATGATAAATGTATTTATGTTTGTACATAAGCATGAATGTCAGAATGAATGAATAAATTAATTCTTTAATGGCAATCTTCAGAAGGTTTCAGAGTACAGTCTTATTATTCTATGAAAATCTCACTCAGAAACAATAGCCATATTTCCTATATGAGGAAAGAAATAGATAAGACTGATTTGTTAGGAGCAACATTCTGGCAGTGCTGATGGAACATTACAGATCAGCAGGGACCCCTGGGCGAGTTTCACCCCACAGCATCTTCCGGATTGAAAGCAGCAGGGGAATCTTATTCCACATCATTTCCCAAATCATTTTTCTTCTTGAGAAGAATGACTATCAACTGTGAAGGAAAATTGAAGTCATAGCAAACTAAAAAAAAAGGATAAACTAAAAAAAAGAGGATATTATGACATGAAAGCTCATGGAAATAAATGGACCAAGGTAATTTTAAAATAGTGAAAGTGCCTTGGAAAGTTTATTAAACATATTCATTTACAGTGGAGTTTTAAAATTATCTAGGATATTTCAGGATTTTTTCAATATTTTAGGTTGGATAAATGATATGTTTTAATTTCTTTTCCAGTATAAGAGAAACACATTGTAATAATTTTACACAGAATATAATATAAACCTCTTGCTAGATTTTAGAAAAAAGGACTTTTGGTGCTTCGCTACTTATTTAAAATGTCAAAGAAAATATTCTGATTCCTTGGCAAGTCAAACAAATCAGTGTTCTGCTTGTCTCTGAATAGTTCTCATCAGAGCTCTGAGCTATTGTATAAGATATAGAAACAAAAATTTCCTTTAAATACATATAGTTTACCGATGTGCTCCCTCTTCCTACTTTTGTTCATAAGAACAGGGATGAAAAATTGAATTGGCTTAAAGCATTAACAAAATTGTAACTGCTGGGAGTGAAAGCAGAAGAAAAGAGGTTACTGGGTAATCAATCCTGCACCGTATTATTCAGAAAGAATCCCTCCAGAGTAACCCTACTTTAAATAAGTACTATTTTGTACACATAGGAACTGAATAAAATCCACAGAAAAAGGAGGAGAAATAACTTTTGCACAATCTAGTTAAAATCACTGAGAAGCCTATGCTGTTATTTTTAAAGGTCTGCTCAAAAATAATATGGGAGCATTGATATGGAAAATAAGTTCTTGAAAGTTAAAGAAAGAATATGCTGCCCCTGTACCTCCAATGAAAGTCTGGAATGGTAACTAAAGTAGTTCAAACTTTCTTTAAAGTGGTTAGAAAAAACTTCAAGTATTCAATTTATTGGTTATCTTAATACTAGTGTTTAACAGATTAAATCAGACTTAAGTCCATTTCATTGCCAGAGAATTGATTGGTAATCAAATAATACATGTGAAGGTCATGGAACACAGCCTGCCTGGTCTGTAGGGGTGACTCAGTAAATGTAAACAAATGCATTTTCATTATTATTAATAAGTAACTTCCCAGTGTAATCTCTGTATAAAAGTCTGCACATTGAGAGAGGAAGGGACAGAAAATCTATTTCATTATGCCTCATTCAGAGAGACAATTAAAGTTTCCTCAGTAATTTTTACAAATATTAAAGATGGCTCCATTGTGCTTTTTCTAGATAATAAGCTAATAACAATTGAAAGAAAAGATGGAAAAGTGACTTATGAGAAAAGAAACCTCAAAAGTTCTTTGTTAGTAAATTGGAATTTTAAAGATCCTGTCAAAATCTATTTTGCATGATTTAAGATGAAACCTTTAAAAGGAAGGATAATGTCAGATAAATTATCCTATCGACTGCTATACATAATCCTGTTATTTCAGGCAAGATAATTGCATGGTAAACAGCATTAGCTATTCATTAGCTGTAGTTATTCTTGCTGATTCTTCCTCACCTGGGTAGATTTAATTCAGTGACAAGAAAAATACTGCAGAGCAACTCTTGTCATATAAACTAAGTAAATATAAGAATAAATAAGTAGGAAATAATTCATATGCATGTGAAAATACCCTTTGTTTAAAGAATAAAAGTCTCACTGGCTTGTCATGCTACTACATTAGTTTTAGATATCTGCAAGTAACATTAACAGCCAATGCAGTATTTTGGGAAATGCAGTATTTCAGATGTTATAATCAATCACTAGTCACTTAATTAAATAGTGTAAGTGTTCATTACCAATAGTATTTTTTGTGTGATAGAAACTAAACTTTCTTGCTCACTTTTGCCTTAGATGTTTTTTTTTTTTTTTTTTTGGTACCGGGGATTGAACTCGGGTCCTTGCGCTTAGATGTATTTTTTAGAGAAATATATGTTATTATAATCCACATGAATATATGAACTTTATTATTTATACTCATGGAGATTTATATACTAATGTAGATTTACCAGATATTATTTATACACTAATATAGAATTACCTGATATTTTCATAAAACCTGTGTAAGTCAAAGGATATATTCTTAATGGAAATAGTAGATTTTTTTCTTCTCTTAAGTTGTCAAATTGAGGCCTTTTGTAGTAACTTGGTTAATTATCTTTATTTTTGCCTTTGAAGTCTTGCAGCTACAGTTTTACAAATAATTATTTCTATCAATTGCCTTTTCGTATTATTTTCTTACTGATTATTATGAACAAAATTAAATACCACAGTAAAAGCCAAGTCATTTTGTATTATAAAATATCTAACAATGAAAACTTTATTGGGGTTTTAATATCTTAATTGCTCTCTTTTTTAAACACATATAAGTGGAAATATTTTCTAAAGAATACTGTTACTGAACATGAGTAGCCTATCAGATAATCCTGGTCAATTTGACATCATCTTAGGGAAACTTTCTGAAGTACATTAATGGTTAGATGGAGAAGAAAATCATGAACAACTTGGAGAAGGAAAATATGAGGAAATATACAATATTTGTTATAGGCCAGCATTTTGTAGAGTCTTTATGTAGAAAACAGATTTCAATTTTCTCTTCTGTTCCCGAGAGCAGCGTATCTTATTTAAAAAGGAAAAAAGTACCTTTGTTTCATGTCTTTTAAAGTACAAATGGAGATTTTATTTTTACTGCTAAAATAATATATACCAAATGCAAGAAATAAAAAGAGTGAAAAGAACAGCATACATTTCCTTTATAGACATTTTCCATATCTTAACAGGTGGAGATAAAAATAATTAATGTTTGCCAGTTTCCTATTTCTTACAACTTTTCTTGTAAGATAGATATGATCTCACCTATACGTCTTTGCATCTCTATCCTTTAATAGCTATGAATATAACTAGTACCAGTTACAGATATAAAAATGCCCTACGCAGTGAATTTGGAGCTGTGAGTTTGGATTTGTATGACCACATGTCAGGTAACACAGAGTTGAAGCTATTTAGGTGGTTGAACAAAATAACCTCCGAGACTCTATTGAATACTAAGATGGTATGTACGAGTAGAACTACAATGAAATCTTGCTATAATGGGGACATTGAATATGTAAATAAATTTTGAGCTAAACAAGTCCTAGGTATTATTTAGTATTCTTGCCTTGACTTATTGAACCTCAAAGGTTGTTGGTTGGTCTTGCAACTTCCCAACCTTCTCAGTCAACGGCATGATCCCAGGATACCCTGCACCATTCTTGTGATGGAAGCACTTCTTGCTCCAGTCATAATCTGATGGAGAGCAAGGAACTCTTAGGTTTTCTGTCACCACGAAGTGACTCAGGGATCCAGTACCTTTTATGAATCCTCACCTTTTATCCATAGAAAACAGAGAAAAGGAGAGAGTGGAGAATCATGAGAGACCCTTTAGAGGGCAGGCCTAGAAATGCTGTTCATTACATTTGCCCACAGTTTAAAGAAACTTAATTAAACACACGGCCCAAGGTAACACCAAGAAACACACAGAAATGGAAATTTCCTCTAATCACAGGAAACAGTGGAGACTGTTTGCATCTAAATTATCTAAACATACTCCAATTATGCTTAAATGTAAATGTACTCATTTATTTCATCAATATTAAATACAATCTTGTGCCACACGATGATGTTTTAGTCAACAATAGTGAATGCATATACAGCAGTAGCTCTGTAAAATTTTAACAGAGCTATAAACATTCTTGTTGTGCAGTAATGTCATAGGCATCCTAAGGTCATAGCTCAATGAAATGCATATTTTTGGTCGTTAGTGTAAACAAACTTACTGCATAGCTAGTCATATAAAGATATACTTTGCGTTGTCAGTTTAGTGTGTACTATTCCTTCTACTGGAAAGAAAAGTTTGCTATGACATGAAATGAACTCATACAACCACTATGGAAATCAATGGAGTTTCCTCAAAAAACTAAAAATATAAATCCCATTTGACCCAGTAATCCCCCTTCTAGGAATCATCCCCCAAAAGTTGGAATCATCCCCAAAAAGTTAAAATCATCTTATTACAGGGTTACATTTACCCACATTTATAGCCACACAATTTATTATAACTAGATATTGGAAATAATATATATAATCAACAGATGAACGGACATAGAAAATGTGGTATTTATACCACAGTGGAGTACTATTCGGCCATAAAGAAAGATGAATGCAACTTGAGAATATAATGTTAAGTGAAATAAGTCAGACACACAGTTTGTGTATCAAATGGTCTCTCTTATATGAGAAACTCAGTGTATATATGTGTTTACAAATAAAGAGCAAAACAGTAGAAAAATAGGAAGGAGAGAGAAATTTAAATAATTCCCTAAATTACTTATTTTTTCATTTCAAAAATATTTTAATATATATGCTAATTTCTTTTGTGCTACTAGTTTTCTTAAGTTCAATGAAAAGAAAGTTTTGTGTTATTATCTGATTGTTTCTTCTTTGTAAAAATCTGTTTTGTTTATGTCTTGTATTCTGAGTAACTGCTTGGAAGATAATGGTACACAGTGTATTAACTGTTGTTATTCTCTTATTTTGTTATGAAGTTTTATTTCATTTATTCATAAAATAAAAAATAGTATGTTTTCTTCCATGTACAGTAGTTTCATTTTAGTTCATGTTTTCCACATGTCCTGTTTCACCAAGAGGCTACATTGAATGCATGATTGACATATACCATTGAAGGTTTTGTAAAAACACTCTGATATTCATACAACGAAAAACTATCTAACACCACTTTCCCAGAATGCGTCTTCTTTAAGGGTTCCACGTAGTTTATGCCAAAGCTTATTGTATGTGCTCCATATGAAATATTGATAAAACACAACCTGTATAGTTAAATGATATTCACATTAAATTAATTTTGCTTTATGTTCACTGTCTTTTGAGTGCTAGCCTCTTTTTTATAGTGTTATGATCGCTTAGTCAGTACATATTATTTGAGCTCTATAACCTGACAATTTTGTAGATTTATTTTTTCTTTAAAGGTTTTACCTGCAAGCCTTCTAGGTATGTGTTATTTTTTAGTTTAACTTTGACATGACTATTTATTCTTTGGAAGTTATAATTGCAAAATAAGATAAATATAGAAAAATGAGGAAAAACATAAGATAAAAATGATAACATAACAAACAATAAAAAACCTTGGTTGAAGCAAGCTATTTGTGTGAAAGAGTTTTTTATGTTTGTGATATTGTAAAAGCATATTAGGTCTTTGTCCCAAGTTCCAGCCATAGAGTACTATAAATGTTGTAATTTTCTGAATAATAGGAGTATCCTGTATTATTCATAGAGAAGCATTCTGACAATACATACATTTATGCTAATGAGGTGGCTTTCTGTAGGTCCCTAGACAGCTTTAGAATGGAGGATTATTATGAGCAAAACCTATCCATGAGTATAGGGCTGGGACTTTTAGTCTCTGCTCTCCTTTCTTTACCTCCAAGAAGAGGGGGAGAGGGACTGGATATTGAATTTAAGGACTAATGGCCAATGATTTCATTTCATGAAACCTCCATAAAAATCTCTAAATGACAGGGCTTAGTGAACTTTTAGGTTAGTGAACTCATCAAAGTGTACGGAGAGTGTAGAGCCCTGAGAGGGTGTAGAAGCTTTATACCATGACCAATGCCTCACCTTATGCATCTCTTCCATTTGGCTGCTCTTGAGCAGCAACCTTGATATTAAGCCAGTAATGGTATGTAAAATGTTCTTCTAAATTGCGTGAATTGTTCTAGGGAGTTATCAAAATTTAGGATGTATGATAGTCAGTTTTCCACTGTTGTGACAAAATAACCGAGGTAACAAATTTTTTAGGAGGAAAGGTATATTCTGACTCACAGTTTTGTATATTTCAGTCCATGGTTGCCTGGCCTCATGGCTCCTGGGCCTATGGTGAGGCAGTATGTCATGATGGGGACACGTAGCACCTGGGAACCAAAGAAAGTGACTGAAAACATCTATGTTCCACTGCCCCCTTTAGGTTCCTGGTGACCAGACTTCCTTCCACTAGGTCCCAACTTGTAACAGTTTCATCACCTTCCCATAATACCAGAGGCTAGGGGACAAGCCTCAACACATAGGTCTTTGCAGGACATTTGAGATCCAAGAGAAAGGAGGGAAAATCCTGGGAAATCTGAAATTTGCATTCAATTGGGTGGAAATATGGATAGTGTGGGTATCTCATTTATGATTGGTCTCTGAGTGAGGGTTATATTGTGGAACTGACCCCTTAGCCTATGAGATACGATGTAAACATTGGACAGTTAGTGTTGGAATTGAATTGAATTTTTGGGAACCAATTTGTGTCAGAGACCTGGATGACTGCTCTTGGTCAAGACACCATCTATTTGCTTGCAATGAAAAAAACCCTCATATCCCTAAAGAATTTCAAACAATATATCAATTAGTTTGCCCACTATATTAGTTATTTGTTGCTGCACTCAAACCCCTGAGAAAAATAAGTTAAAGGAGAAAACATTTATTTTGGTTTACAATTTTAGAGGTTTCAGACCATGGTTGGCCAGCTCTACTGGTTTTAGGCCAGTGACAAGGCAGAAACATCATGGAAGGCAGGCATATTGGAGGGAAGCATCTCACCTCATGGCAGCCTGAAATGAGAGAATGGGAAAGAGACAATGAAGAAGGGGCAATAAACTAGGTATGGTCCCCAAGGTCATACTATATGACTCACTCTCTTCAACTAGACCCTACCTCCTAAATTTTCATTACATACCTCCCATACCGGTTAAGTTTACTTGTCGGGTTGATTGACTTGGGAGCTGCTTAGAGGATTAGGAAAGCATACTTGTAGGTGTGTCTGTGTGGGTCATAGAGGTGTGACCTTGGGAACTATAACTGGTCTTTGGAGCATTTTTCACTAGCACTGTTCTATTGCTCTGTTTCCTGGCCTCTATGAACTAAGTATCTTTCTACCACCATGCCTTTCCACCATGATATTTCTGCTTTGGAGGCAGTCAACCATGGATTGAATCCTGTGACGCTGAGAGCCAAATAAATTGTGCTCCTTTAAATCATGTGTTTCAGTTATTTCGTCCAATAAATGTCCAACAATGAGAATAGTGATTAGTACATCTCTCAATAACATCATCAAATTATGTTTACATCAATGGATTAGTTAATTGATAAAGTTAGAGCTCTCATGATTTACTCACCTTCTTATAGCTCCATCTATAAACACATAAAACTTCTGGAGGCATTTTTAGATCTAAACCATAAGACCTAATAACTCTTTTAACTTTTCATAAGAAAAGCAATTATGAGTGACTTTAGTATATTTCCCTGTGAATCAAATATGCCACAAAGTGAAATGATAGAAGTGACTCATGGATTAATTTGATGTTTAACAAAGATGTATGATACTTCAAAGCCTGAGAAATAAAACAGTGTTGTAGTCCCCGATGGTTAGAATTTGTGGTGCAGAGTGTGAAATGAGATTCTTTTTAAAATTAATTTTATTGGTACTTGTTAGGTATACAAAATAATGACATTCATCATTGGAAATTTGTACCTTTACATAGTCTATCTTGGTTCTTATTTTGCTCCCATTTCCCTGCCCTCCCTTCAACCCCTCCAGTTCTCCCTATTTACAAAGACTTTGTTTCAAGTTTTTTCACTTTCTGATATTAATTCCATTCCCTGTAATGAGATTCTAAGTGGATACTGATGACCTAAGTGCAAAGATAGAGAGGTAAGCACAAGGTTGTAGAGAACTAGGAAAAACATTAGTGTATGAAGGATAGAGCAAAAGTATCAGGATGTGCAGCAGGGAGGTAAGTGAGATGGCAGCTGCAGGGCAAGAAGAGATGGTAGGCAACTCTATCCTGAGCATAAAGTCAAATCTGCTTGTACCTTATTGAGGGTTTTCTTTAGAGTCATAGTTTCCCTTTTTATAAAAGATAGAGAATGATTGACTAGCATGTGGGATGACTGGGGACATTCCTGGAAGTAACTGTTGGTGTGAAGTGGTCTGAGACCTTCTGTCCATGTAAGGATTGGCTCTAGATTACTGGCCACCTGGGATACCGATGGTGGAACAAAGCCAGACAGATAAGTTACTGTGTAAATATCTTGTCAGCTTTTTGTGCAATATATGCCAGCAATTAATTCATATAAACCCTTGTTTTGTTTTTTGGTAAGGATATTTGTGAAATTTTATGCACACTGTATGTTGAGGTTCAAAAGTTACACTCTAAAATGGTGCTGAAGTATGCCGAATACTTTGAACTAAAGAAGATGGCAAGGCCCTAGAAATGTTGTCCAAAGCAAAATCTCTCTGTCCATCTGCCCTCCTGTCTTTCATCTTTCTTCCTCCTCTGAAAGTTATATAAACTACAGTTCCTTTTCCCCAAGGTGAGTCACAGAAACTAGAAATGTTGCTCTAACTCACCTACCTAACTAAATATTACTCTAACCTATTCTGCCCTATCTTTATGTGTGGGGGATGCCCATAATGAAATTCTCTAAGCTACTTTTTTGATAGAACCTGATAAAACCCTCATTTCAAAGGAGTCCTACCCCATAGCCAGCAGGAAGTAATGCTACACAGAGAAGCCAGAAGTAATTTGAAAATACAGACCTTCCTGGCTCTCCACTTCCTAGTCCGATAAATTGTACTACACAATATAAATGTGACATAAAATGTTAATTCTCCCTCATTTTAAATAAGTTCATTTTCAATATGATGAATTTTGATATTAACTATATGTTACAGTTAATAATATAAAATAATCCAGTATGGTATTTTATGTTTTGCCTTTATTGATTTTTCATTAATGTAGCCAACAGAAAATTGCTATTTCATCCAGGAGTGTTACTATGATAGTATAATTTATAAATAAATTCTATATAGTTTTAATGTTCTAAACATTATTTGTTTTTCTCATTAAACAACTAAATACATTAAACAGTATATATGTGCTTATTTATATACAATGGACTCAAGCAAGATGTGAGTGAGGATTATAAATTATAGCTTTCATATGATATTTGAAGTTTTTCACAAAATTTTTTAAAATTAAATATCAAACAGATAAAGAAGTTATCTTCCAGTGTATTAATCATATTGTAGGTATAATATTATTCTTCTAAACGGAAGTGCATCTGGGAGCTCATCCCACTCCTGGGGATTTGTTTTCATCAGTTCCCTCTAATATCATCTTTTCTCACCTATTGATTCCTTTCAATAATCAGCTTGACATATTCAATGTTTTTCATTAAAAAATAAATAAAAGCAAGGATATTTCAAGGTATAAATTTAATCTGAAGGTTCCTTGACTTCAAATAATTCAGTTCTCCTTTTCCCTCAAGACAAAGTTGAGAGTGTCTTAGTCACTTGTCTTAGTTGCAGCTGCTCTAAGTGTCATAAGCCGGGTGGTTTGTAAACAACAAAAATTTATTTCTCACAGTTCAGGGGGTTGGAAAGTCAAAGATCAAGTTTTTGGGAAATTTAGTATATAGTAAAGGTCTTTAGCCAGGTTGCAGATTGTCCACTTTTCATTGTCTTGTCACACGGTATAACTAGAGCTAGAGAGTTCTCAGGCCTCTTATTAATGACCATGAATTACATTCATGAGATTGCACTTCCATGCCCTAATTACTTCCCAAAGGCCTCCCCTCCAAATGCCACTGGAACTAGGGTATCAACACATGAATTTTGAGGAAGACATAGATGTTTAGTCCAGTGCACTTAGTGTGACCTTCAGATGTCAGCTTGCTTCTCCATTCATATTTTTCAGTATTACTACATTGTTTCATCCTTTCTGAAAGACTTTCTGTTGAATATAACATGGTCTCTCTGGGATTTTGCTCATTTCTTCTCTCTCGTCTAGAATTCCCCACAGTGTGTTTTAGCCTGGTTCACATTTTACATAGTGCTTCCACCTCAGATTGGAAGTCACTTCTAGAATTCCTCTTCTGCCTCCTCAAAGACTGAGCTCTGTGCTTCTTTCCAGATAATGAGCTCATCACATAAAACAAATGCAGTGTCAGGTCCACATGGATATTTGTACTTGAAAATGTCAATGATTTCATACTATTTTCAACATTTTCTCTTCCATGTCTGCCTGTTTCTTCATGATAGATATTTTTGAAACCACTTTGTAAGGTCAAAGGAGATCCCTAGTGGATATTTTATTGTAGGAATGCTAAATCTATACCCAAACATGTGTCGTATTAGTATCTGAGAGATGTTCTTTCTATTTATTCAGCAAAATATGTTATCACTTCATGAAATGATATGTCCTTTAGAAGTCTCTAAAATTGTATAGTTTTTATTCTTCAACTCTTTTTCAAACAAATATTACATTTTTTAAAATGTTTGCATTATTTTGCTGACTTTTATTCTTTGAAAGAAAAGAAATATGATTTAACTTTAATATACAATATATATGTATATGTATCTATATTTGAGTTTACTTTAATATTTGTTAATGGAACAGTTTCAATGAGAATAAAAATATCTATTCATATTATTGCCTTGAATATATTAGAATTCACTGTAGTGACAGTCTTTCACATGAAATACTCCTTTTGTGTAATAAATAAAGAAGACAAAAAGAAACATGGGAAGGAAGAGAAGGAATAAGAAAGGAATAAAGGAAAGAAGGAATTCTATAAAGTTGTATTTTAATTTCACCTATACTGAAACTTCTCATTAATTTGAAAAGAACTGATCATTTTCATAGCCTAATATATGAATACGACATATATCTGCTCATTTGGTCTGTATCTTATATGCAAAAGTATATAATTTTCTTTGTAAATATATAACATCTGATTACTATTGATTTAAAATTTTCTTGTTTCTTACATTTGATGATTGTGTTTTTAGGTATGAAATCAAAACATATATAACACTATATTTTTAAATGATTATTTTACATGCTTTTCATACTGCTTTGTAGGAACTCTACAATAAGGAAAAAAAGTAAATTCCATATTGGATATTAGGTTTCACCATGTGAATTTTGAGTGATATAGACATTAAGTCTATACCAGCCTTCAATAACATGAATTACCCACAGTGTTCCTAAGTTAGTGCTATTTAGCACTAACACATGAACTAGGTAAAATGGGAAAAATAAATCAGCAGGTAAAGCAGAGATAAATCCTGATTATTTATGTTGGAAAATATAGTTCACCAACTTCTAGCATTTTTCTATAGCTTTTACTTTCTTTAACTTTTTGATATGAAATTTTCCTGGAAACAATAACACTAATGAAACAAGAAAAACGATATAGTGTAAAGATTTATTTCCTTTTCCCTGTACAATTTATATTTTATGAAAAAGGATCAATAAGGTTGACTTGAAAAGAGCCTGCTTTGGCATATCAGAATAAAAGTCTGTTGGATTTTCTTGATATAAATTTCATGAGATGTAATTATTTCACTCATTTATAATCTATAACATTTTAATGATAAAGTTGATAAGATTTTAATGATAAAATTTATACTCTATAAGATTTTTGATGAAGAAAAATATCATTTAAAATATTCCCATGAAGGGAAAAACAAGTTAATTCTTCATGAATTTAAATTCTACTTTAGAGCTATGGATCATACTGCGGTAACACAGTGATCTGGCCACAGGGGATGTTAATTTGGATTGAGGTGAACTTGGAGAAGATGGAGATAGTGGGATGATTTGAGAGAAATTTAAGAGATAGAATTGGAGGAACAAAGGTATGAAAGGTGGTGGACATCATATATCTAGCTGGTTAGTATGGTCAATTCTTGTGGTAGAAAATAAGGTAAAAGAATGTATAGAATTCTGTTTCTTTAAAGGCTTGTATAAATTCTCTAAAGTATGATATAAAAACCTTAATTTCTGCGTGGTATAATTTTTTATTGTGTGTGTGTTTCTGTGTGTGTGTGTGTGTGTGTGTGTGTCTGGGGTAATTTTAAGTAAATTATACATTTTGTTTACGAGAGGAAATAGGGAGTGAGCTTGAGCATTGCCTTTATGTTGCGTGCATTTGTACATAGTGTGTATATACACGGGGGTGTCATAGAATGGCTCATCTTTCAGAACTGACTTAAAAGCCATATGTTTTACCAAGTTTCACTTTATGTCTTTCATCATCAACACCATTGATTTCTTACATTAGGGTAAAGGTGTCTGATGAGTAAACAAGTTCTTCTCTTCAGGGAAATAAAGCACTCTAGTGCAATAGAAACAAAATTCTTTGTAGAACAATAATGGATTGACTGGATTGGAAAACATACAATATTGTTGGTGTCATGCATTCTGGAATCTGAAATAGGTAAACCTCTGTTGTCCTTCTGCACGTTGGATCTAATTGAAACTCATGATGCCACCTGCTACCACCACTTTTCTTTCTATGAATTGTAATGACTAGCTAGAGCATTTAACAAGGCTTGATAAGCTCCTGGGAAAAAGTGATTATTTTGTTAAGTTTTTTGTATATTGAAAGAAAAATCTGCCTAACTCCTATAGCTATCCAATCTGAAGAGAATGGTCTATCTGCTTATTTGTCTATGTCTTTATTTCATGAGGGATAGAGACCAGAATTTATAGTGGAAGAATATGTTTTAATTCTCTGGTTTCAATTATATTGAGTGAGATAAGAAATTAATTTCTACAATATTACTGAAGAATTAAAAAAATCATTGTATAACTATTATTTCTGAATTTCAGTATCAAAATATATGCACATTACAATTGAATCAGACCTGTTAAATGTTTCCAGATTTAGAAAATTTGGCTGTATTATGAATCATAGTGTTAGAAAATGTAAAGGAATTCCAAATAAACAGTAGTAGTAGATTGATTTAGCTGATTAGTGCATACAGAATGATGTCTTATGATTTTGTTGTCATTTAGCAATGATGCAAAATATTTCTCCATACATTTTCAATTGACTGGTGTGATAATATGGTGTTTTAATTAACTCAGGACTGGTTGCTCCATCCATCCAATGCCTATCTTAGCTTCTAAATGAATATAGTTGCTTATATGCTAACACTTGTTAACTTGGCATTTTCCAAGTGGCAGGAGGAAATTAAAAATAAGTTTTCTAAAGGTGAGTTAATTGGGATAATAAATTTTGATATGCAAATGTGAAAATGATTTAATTTTCCAATTACTCATATTAAAGCAGTAAATTAAAGCTTACCTTTTATTTGCAGTTTAATTGCCAGTCAAACTGAAGGTTACTCAACTATGAGAAATTTTTGAGTTTCCAACTGTTTTGATCTTTTTCTTTGGATGAAACCTGAACATCCAACTTGGTTCTTTGAAGTGATTTTTACAGCTACAAGTCAATGATACAACACATTTCTATTCTAAATTTAATTCCTCAATCCTTCAGCCAAACTGAGAAGTAGAATTAGCGTTTTAGAAAAACCTGTAGTTTTTAGCAACTTATTCTTCTCACAAAATCTGTATATTTTACTTGAGAAGATACAGTTCAGTTTGATTAGTTTTATTTTGCCTTATAGACAAATTTAGCTCTAGGACATATATGCATTGTCCATGTGCTAAGATCATTTATTGCACTGCTTTTCTGTTCCACCTTCCAGATAGAATAGTAAGTTTACCATGCTTTTTTTCATCTCTTCTTTTTCTTTTTCTTAATTTTCTTTCTTCTTCCTCTACCAATTTCAAAGGAGAACAGAGGTGACATTATAAAATCCAACAACTGAAAGAGTTGTCCCTTAATATCTGGGACTATCCACAGGTGTCAAAATCCACATGAACTCAAGCTGTTCATATCCAATAGTGTAACCTTTGCATATAAACTGTGCACATCTTCCCATATATTTTAAATTATTTCTAGATTACTGAAAATATCAAATACAATATAAATACTGTAAATAGTTTTCATGCTATTTTTGTTGCATTTTTGTTCCTTTTTTGAATATTTTTGTTCCATGTTTGTTTGAACCTACAAGATTGACTATATAGAAAAATTTAAACTAAAAATGTACAAGAATGAAGGAAATAATAAATATACCTTAAACTCTGGGATCACATACTTATGGTCCAGTATTAAATGAAAATCTGAACTTTCTATTAAAGTAGAAGACACATGTATGGGTAAATAACTATACATTCTCTCATGCACACCAATATAGGATGACTTTGGAATTCTTACTGTTTCACAGCTCACTGTCAGTTTTCCCAGTGAATGAACTGCTCTCCCGCCACAGATGCCAATGCCCTCACCTGGAATAAGGTTCACCTGTCCCTTAATCCACTACCTCCCTTACCTGAAGATACTCACCCAGCCTGAAACTCAGTTCAAGTCAGTCATTTTTTTCTTACATATTCTTCCTTAAATTTCTTTATAGAGCTTTTACAGCTTCCAAAAATACACTTTCTCAAAATGAAAGTAATTCCACTTGGTAGTAAGCTCTGAAAAGATAATTTCCACTCTTTATCTCTTTTCACCACCAGTACCTATCACACTGCCTGCACACTTATAGATGCTCAAGAAACACTCATTCCATGAAGGATAATTTTTAATAATATATTACATATGCCTCTCTACAGCTGATTAAAATGGCATCCATTTTTCTTATGATTATGTTTCTTATTAACTATGATGAAAGTTAAACGGTATTAAAATCAAGATAAAATTTCACAAAAGTTTTGTTTCAAGATCTAGTGGGGTTGCCAAGGCAAATCAAATCAGTTTATGTAGTTTCTCAGTGATCAAATTTGACAAATACCACTTGGATTACAGAGAACAGTGGGTGATCATTTCCATGAATACACTATCAAAGGTGAAAAGCACTATGACAGATATTATAGAGAGTTTTGTTCATTTGCAAAGGCAAAGACTGACATGATATTACAAGCAACTTTGCATATTCCTATTTATGAATCATTTCTGTTTAACCCAAATGTCTTTAATGTTAAACACATAAAGCATACTGAAGGAATTCTTAAATTGGAATTTTTAAATAGCAAACCCTACCTAAAAATAACTCAAAATATCATATGGATAAGATAGATTTGGGGCTCATAAAACAAAAGCCCCAAATATGGCATACTGAGATACTGTCATCTCTTAAAGATGCTGGGGAATCAGATGTGGGATAGGGTTTTCTGAAGTTCCATTACCTTCTCGAAGATAAGAGCCACCGAAATACTGAAAAACAAAATTGCCTTCAATCTTCTTGTAGATATTACATTAAATTTGTATTACAGAGAAAGACTGATAATCAAACATCCTGTCCAGAAACCAGACAACTTTGTCTCATGCCATTGTATATTCTTTGGGCCTATTTATATCACCTAAAAATAATTTACTACCCCCTCAGTTGATTGTAGCCTGCGTTTCCTTCTACCCTACTAAGAAAGATATATAAGTTTCTGAATATCATTGGGTTGCTTACCTTTTTGAGATGCGTTCATGCTCAGAAATATATTTATATGCTTTTTCTCCTATTAATCATCTGTCTATTTAGCAGATATGGAAACTCAAAACTTCAGGAAGTGAGGGAGAAATTCTCTTTTACTCCTGCAATAGCAACCAGTATTATTGAGGTCATCATTTTAACTTAAATGATTAATTATAAAAATTATATGTGACACTTTCACAAATTAAACTTCCTTCAGGTTACTCTCTCAAGACATTAAATTAAGTGTTACTTCTCTGATTTTAATCTGATTTTATTTCCAGCTCGTTGGATTCCATAATTTTAGGAGTATTATTTATATTTTACTTTCTATGTTTTGAATATTTCTCAGTTCTTAAGAATAGGACTGAAATCAAGTCTTATATTTGGAGAAAGAAGATATTTGGGGTCATTCTGTTGCTTGAGGAAAAAGAATTCATTTGTAAAACACCAGGTTTTAACTTCATTCTCTCTGTATCCCATGATTACTATTTTCCTCTTTTTTTTCAACTGTTTTTCCTTTCAAGGTATGACTGAAATATATGGTGCATGTTTCAGAAACTTGCAATAATAGAAACATTGCCATTAATCCTCCTCAAAATATTCCCTCTTGCTCTGAAAAAAAACTCAGCCCATTTTTTTTTGCCTCTTTCTGAAGCGGTTCTGGAAGTCTTTTTCAACGGGTGTCAGTATGCAGTGTGGTAAATTATGGTGGTGAATGTTGTTGCCAAGTGCCATGCAAAGGAAAGGCAGGCTCCTGAAGGCATTATGCTCTGTATTCACCCAGCCTAATTACCAGATGTGGCACCATGTGACTTCTGGCTCTTCCCAAAAGTAAAAAAGATCATAAAAGGCAAAAGATTTGAGTTGATTCAGGACATGAAGGCAGCCATGATAGCACAACTAAAGATGCTCAGGAAAGAAGACCTCCAGAACTTCTTCAGAAATTGGGGAAATCATGTTTGAAGTCATGGGAAGTATTCTGAGAGGGATTAGTGTCAATATGTCCTTTACTGGGCATAATTTTTTGGATAGTTTTTTTCAAAAAAGAAACATTCACTTTATTTTTTTCACACCTCATTTTATAGTCACCTCTGAAACACATGATAAGCCCCCTCACTCAAAATTTGGCTCTGATATTAACTGATGACATATCTCAAAAGAACACTCATATGTTTATTCTTTAGATAATGAGGATTTATTTGGAGAGTAGGCTCCATTTCTGAAGCTGGACTGGACAAGGTCAGGAGCTAGGAAAAGACTTGGAATTTTTATGATGAATAGGGATGAGGCAGGGGTGGGTGTTATTTGGACTTGCTACTTAGCTCTTATGAAATTCTATGAGTTGGTAGACAATAGACCACCTTTTTGATAGCACTACAGAGAAAGTAATTCAAGGCAGCACCTCTTGTGTAATATGTATTTATAGTTTCTAGAAACTGGGCATAGTAAGTCTTTTAAATTTATGAGCACTCTCAGTAAAGCTTCAAAGCATGTGTCCTGTGAATACAGAAATAGATTTGCTTCATTGACTTGAGCACACTACTATAATTTGTCTCTGAATTATTGAATCCTATAACAAACTGTAATAGTAATGAAGAAAGTATTACCAGTTAAACCTTGGGAAATACATTAAAATCAACATTTCTCAGAGTTGTTTTTTTTGGCTTCATCCTATTCAAAAACTGATATATAACTGCATATTAGAGAAAATCATACCAAAATCTATCAAAATTCAAGACATTATATAAGCTGCTCACATATACTGTACCTTCTCTTTCAAACACTCAGATATCTTTTTAGGGCTTAATATCTGAGTGCCGTTTCTTCATCCATAATTTTAAATGTGAATTCTTAGACAAATGAAAATTTAACTGCATTAAAAAATAGCCAACTTTATTTTTATACATCCATGCAATTCATGTTTGTCATTTGAAAGTAGAATTTAATATTTAATAAAGTGAATAACAAGGTAATGAAGCTAAGATTTTAATTTTAAGATTAATTCTTCTCACAGTCATTTAGTGATCAGATTGAAAGATGAAAGAGTTTGCAACTGCTTCAAAGTGAGAATGCTGATCTCACCCTTGTCTTTTTGGGCTGTTGACAGCTCTTGCATTGGCAACTTCTCATGTCTTTCTTTGACATTCACTCTCTGCATAATGATTAAGAAATTCTTTCCTCTTCCTCCTTTGGATTAACATTATAGTTTTTTCAGCATGTTTACATCAAATGTTATGCAATCCTATTTGCCCCTTTGTTTGCTATA
This sequence comes from Heterocephalus glaber, assembly GCF_000247695.1. The sequence continues at coordinate 13,159,662 of NW_004624745.1, read as the reverse complement.
TGAATCATTAACCTATATATAATCCCATCTACTTCTTTGGCTACCACTATAAACATATTCAGATGCTTACAAAGAAAATTTATGAGAATTTCTGGAATTTGTATTGAAGTGACCTCATAGTTACCTGTGGGACAGAGGAAAAAAATGAACATTGGAGATGACTATATTTATTGAACCACAGGAACTCTGTTGGTTCTCTTTTATATTATCTTACATATCCTTGGGTAACAACCATGAGATTACTTTTACACCTTATCAAATTGCTCCTCAAAGAAGATAAGTTACTTGAAAAAAATCACATTACTTATAAGTAGTAGGGTGGGAAATTTTTAAACTGACTTACTAAATTCTAGATATATTACTATTTTTAAATCAAATAATATCCATACTCTGGCTATGTCCAATATGCTAGGTCTGTTTCTGTATTAGTCCACTTTCCATTGTCGGGACAAAATACCTGACAGACACAATTTAAATGAGAAAATTTTTATCTTGGCTTACACCTTTGTAGGTTTCAGTACACTGTCAGCTCCAGTTCACAGGCAACATGGTGGAAGATCGTGGCAAAGGAAACTGCTTAACTCATGGCATCTGAGAATTAGAGAGGAGGGAGAGAGTCAGAGAAAGAGGAAGAGGCTGAAGGATTCCAGATTTTACTCCCAGTTATCTACTTCCTTTAGCCAAACACCATCAACTAACATAACACTCAGCTATGAATTCCTCAATGGCTTCATCATTGATCATGTTAGTTCCCTAATGATCCAACTGGATTTTGAAAGCCCCACCTCTTAACACATTGACTTTTGGGAGAAACATTTTAGATCTAAACCATCATGTCTTCAATTATTTTTTTGTAGTTAGTGTGGGAATTAAAATAAGTGCCTTTAATTATCACAGTCAACTAAGAAATAGTGTCATTTTACAAAACGATGATTATCATACTTCAATTTTTGTCATTTTTTATGCTACAGTTGCAGTATATAATGTACAGCTACATTATAATATCTATAAAATAATATATTTTGTTTTAAAAATGTATATTTAAAAGAGAATCAAGCAAAAATTAAACACTTATTTGCTATTTCCAATAATCTTTATTCGTTCTGGTAATTGCAAGGTTTCACTTGATGTCATTATTTTTCAATGTGAAAAACTATTGTTTCTCATAGTGCCTGTCCACCAGCAATGAAATGTATTCTGTACTTTTATTTATCTGTAAATATATTCATTTTTGGCTTAAATTTTGAGTTTATTTTCTCAAATACTTTTTATTGAGTTTATTCGTACATTTAGGTATACCTTATGATCATATTCATCATTGAGAATTTGTACTTGTACATGATAAATTTTGATTCTTACTTTTTCCCATTTGCTGCCCTCCCTTTAACCCTCCATCCCCATATACATGAGATTTTTCCATTTTTCCTTCTTACTTTCAATTTTTTCTTTCCCTTCTTTCCTTTCCCCTGCTCTTCCCCTCCCCAGTTCCTCTTTCCCTTTGAACATTTTCCTCCTATTTCACAATATCTATTATACATTTTGGTCCTCATTTACAACTTCAGTTTCTCACACCAGGGAAATGGATCAGTATTCACACATGTGTGTCCTATTTATTTCACTTATGAGTATGGCCTCAAGATACATCCATTTAGCTGTAAATGTCTCAAGTTCATCTTTATGGCTCAGTAGTACTCCATTTTATTAAAAACCACATCATCTTTATCCATTCAACAATTGATGGGCTTTTGGGCTGCCTCCAAGATTTAGCTATTACAAACTGTGCAGCTATAAACATGGGTGTGCCTATGTCAGTGAGGTATGATACTTTTTGATCCTTTTGGGAACATACCCAGCAGGGGAATAGCTGGGTCAAATGGGACCTCTAATCCTATTTTTTTGAGGAATCCCCAAACTGATTTCCACAACTAGGTCCATATCTTCCACCATGCACTAAACTAAAATTGAAGTAGATCAAAGATCTAAATATTAAAACAGAAACACTAAAGTTGCTGGAAGATAGGTTAGGTAGAACTCTTGAAGACATTGGCACAGGAAGAGATTTTATGAACAAATAACATGGGAACTAGCAGAAAGAATCAAGAACTGGAATTTCATCTTATTAAAAAGCTTCTGCACTGCAAGAGAAACCACCAACAGAACTAGAAGACAACCTATAATGTGGGAAAAAATTTTTTACCGTCTGTTCCTCAGACAAGGGACTAATATCTAGAATATATAGAACTTGAAAAAATCACCCCCTCAAAGTTAGAGACCCAATCCAAAAATGGGCATCTGAAATGAACAGACATTTCTCAGACAAAGAAGAAAAAAACAGCAAGTAAGCATATGAAAAAATGTTCAACATCATTGGTCATTTGAAAGATGCAGATGAAAACATTGAGATTCCACCTCACTCCAGAAAGAATGGTTGCTATCAAGAAATCAACAAATAACAAATGCTAGTGGGGCTGCAGAGGAAAAGGAACACTTCTTCACTGTTGGTGGGAGTGTAGACTGGTGGAACCACTGTAGAAATCAGTGTGGAGATTTCTCAAATACATTTCGTTTCGTAACTTTACAGATATCATTCTATTATCCTCTTGACTAGAATATCACTGGTGAGAAGTCAGCATTATTCATTCTGTTGTTCCCTAGTAAGTAAGATATCATTTTTCTCAGGCTACAGTTAAGATTTTTCCTTCCATTTATAGTGTATATCAGCTTATAAGTGTGCTTATGTGTGTCACATTTGTATTCATCACAAATAGAGATTCACTGAGCTTCTTAATTAACCACATTTAGATCACGTTTGGGGATTACTCAAATATTTTTGCTTCTACATTCCCATCAGCTTCCCCCCCGAAAAACCAAGTATACATCAATTAGGTCATGAGCTATTTTGCATATGTCGCCAAGTTTCCTTTTTTTAAAAAAACCTTTTTTTCCCCATGATTTTCCTGTCAGATAATTCCTACATATCTATACTCAGTTTCTCCAAATATTTATTCAGTTATCTACAATTTTTTAAGGCAATGCAGTAAATTTCATTCATTTTAGTTGTTTTGCTTTTTAAATTCTAGAATTTTCATTCGATTCTGCTGCGATTTCTCATATTTTCATTTATATTAGTGCTATTTCTCTTAATTCCTAGAAGTTTTTATAATATCTATGTCTACTAAACAGAAAGTACAGGTCATATCAGGATAGGTTTCTGTTAACTACTTTTTCTCAAGTGTGGGTCACATTTCTCTGTTTATTACATTTAATAATTTGACATTGGGATGATAGCAAAGGTTCTGGATTCTGCTTTCCATTACTAAGGGGGTGTATTTTCTTTTTGTTTGTCAGCTTCATGTTATTTTAATAAAATAATTGAAACAAATAATTTATAAAGAGAAACATTTATTTAACTCATAATTCTATAGTTCTAGTCCAGGAGAAAGAGATTGGTAAACCACAGCCCCATCATAGCCTCTGAGGGCACCTCCTAAAGGTCCACGGCACTGCTCTTTTAAAAAAAAAAATACTTATTTTTTTTAAATTAATTTTATTGGTACATTTTATTGGTACATTTTAGGTATACAATTCATTTACACTTATCATTGGATGTTTGTACCTGTACATGATATATCTTTGTTCTTATTTTTTCCCCCATTACCTGTGCACCCTTCACCCCCTCTGCCCTTACCTATTTACATAGATTTCATTTCCATTTTTTTTTCTATTCTCATAGTTTTTCCTTTCCCTCTTTTCCTTTCCTCTTCCCCTCCCTTCACTCCTTCGTCTTTGGATATTTTTTTCCTATTACAAATTATCATTTATTCATTTAAATCATTTTAACCCTTTTAACCCTTGTTTACACTATCAGTTTCTCACACTAGTGAAACTATTCAGTATTTACACATGTGTATCCTATTTATTTCACTTAAGAGTATGGCCTCGATATGCATCCATTTAGCTATAAATGACTCTAGTTTTTCATTCTTTATGGCTGAGTAG
>NW_004624745.1:13114930-13150820 GCF_000247695.1 Heterocephalus glaber | reverse complement strand
AGTCTCTAATGACTCTAAGGCTATCTCATTTTCCTTGTACTAGGAAGGTTCATTGACTAGATCAATAACAACACCTTAGCCCAAGTGATACAATCAGCAACACTATTGCATCAAGTACATCTTTGAAAATGACATTTTGTGGTAGTTATTAATCTATTACCTTTAGCTGTGTGAATTAAATCAAGATCGAGGAACAATCCAACATATAGTGAATAAACTCTTCAATATAACAACTTTGCCCTTTGGGATGGGGAGTTAGAAGGGGTTGGGAAGGGAGGGACAGATGGGAAGAAGGATAGGGGAACTTTAGCATTGTGGCCAGAGGACACAGGTGAGAAGGAAAAAGAGAATAGTAAAATAAAGAAGAACTCCGAATGAGGACCAAAACAGGGACAAAAAGGGAAGATGAACAATGTGGGAGAGCAAGACAGTGACTATAAGAGAGAAAGGAAAGAGAAAAGAAAGAAGAAAAGAAAAGAAAAAAAAGGAGAGAAAAACAAATATTTGCAAAGAGTAGGGAAAAAAATTAAAGATAAGAGGAGCAAAAGAAAAGAAAAGAGAAAAAAACCAAACTAATAATACTAATTTTGGGAATAAAAAATACAATGAAGATGTAGGGTCTCTTTCAGGGTATGTCTCTGCTATCACAATAGAAAATGTGGGTAGCAGGGTGCAGATATAAGTCAGTGAGTCTCAGCAAGCTAGTCGCAGACCCATGAGATTCAGGCAGATTTTTGGCTGCAAGTCCCAAGTAGAGCTCCCTGTCCTCCTGTAGGGTTGAATTCTGCAGAGTTGTATTGCAGGTTCCAGCTGCCTTTCCCCTGAAGATAGACCGGGTCCTGATGGGAGGTGAAGATGACTCCAACTTACCCAGTAGAGTGGTCTGGTGGTCCGATGTCCTCTGTGTCTTTGTAGTGTGGAACCAGGTGGCTGTACAGAGAAGAGGCCAGAGGAGCGAGCGGGGGGTGGGGCTGGGGGTGTCCAGTAGATTGTTGCCAGGGTGCGGGCTGATTTGGCCTGTTTCACAGGACTTGCGATCTTGGTAGGGCGTCCTCAGACCTGCCTGTCTGCGGCGGGCTGATTCGGTGTGTTCTGTGTGACTCGCGACCTTGGTAGGGCATCCCCAGGGCCCTTCTCAATAGCACCACTTTCTGGACAAATCCTTTAACACAGGCATTTTAGAGGATATTCACAAACCGTAATGATTTGTATTATTTTTGTTAATGTAGGCAGTTCACTTAGCTTATGTGTATTATAAAATGTATTTCCTCTGAGCTGAGCAGGAGCTAAAATTCCCATTCATGTCTTTTATCCTTCCAGCTATCCTTAACTGTTTGATATATTGTTAGGCATGCATATTTCAGGGATCAGCCAAAAATTTGGTAAAGTCCAGAATTTGCATCAAGCGTTTTGGAATTCCCTCCATTCTGTATTTCCTCTGACTGGCAGGTGCTTTGGAAACCTTGAATCTCTGATTCCCGGGATATATAATAGCATAATTTTCTGCTTTAGCTCTAATTGTCCTGCTCCACGTGGGAAATGGCCTCAGGCAAAAAGCCATATAAACATTAATTTTTAGTACTGTTCCATTCTTTCAAGGTTGAACTCCTAATTTGTAATTGCTTTTGGCCACTGTATATTTGTGTTTCACATTTTCCCTAGAGTTTATAATTGTTTTCTGTGTGAAGACGGATTTGATACAAGCTGCCTGGATACCGTGCTTGGAGGAGCCCTATCCTGCTTCATTTATTTATTTAGTTGGAATGTATTTTTATTTCCACAAAGAATGCTAAACTCCTGGTGAAACTATAGTAACTTATTTTTCAAGGCTTCTGCTTTAGATTGGATGTAATTGGTCCCCCTAAAAGTTCATTAGCTGGAGGTTGAGTCCTCGGTGAAGTGGTGGAAGGCTTGAGAAGTGGGCTTGATGAGGGTTAGTGCATGGAAGGCTCTGCACTTGCAAGGGGTTAAGAGAGTTCTCACAGAACCCTGTTTAGTTTCCAAGAGAGAGATGTTATAAAGGAAATGAAATCTTGCTTCCTGTGTAACCCTGATCTCTCTCCTATGTGCTCCTGCCATGATGCTATGCACTTGTAGGCCCTCACCAGAGGCCAAACCAATGGAGCTGCTCACACTTGTACTTTAACTTTCAAATTATTATTAGCTGAAGAAAACTTTCTGCTTTGGAAATACTCAACTTCAGGTATTTTTTTCTTGCAGAAATGGACAATGGAAAGCTGACCAATATAAATCTTTTATCTACACTGTATATATAATCTTTTAAAACAATTTTATTATATTTAGTCTTTTACAGTCTTCCATCTACAATGACTAATGACAAGGATATTTTATTTGTCCACCTTAGCCTGTGGTACAGTATAGACTTACAGCATATATTTAAAATGCCAAATTGTTAAAAAAGATGTGTTAATTTCTATTTCTTTAATACTTTATCTTAAAACAATTTTAAATTTACAGAAAAAAGAGATGATGATAGCATCCAAATACCTATTGTCAGTTCTCTATTATTAACACCTTACATCATGTGGCAGCAGTTAATATTAATGAACCAATACTGATATATTATTATTTACTGAACTGCATAATTTGTTCAGATTCTCTTAGTTCATAATGCTCTTTTACTGTGTCAGAATCCCATATAAGATGCCCCATTACACTAGGTTCTTAGCTCCTTTTGCTTGTGACAGTTTCACAGATTTTTGTGTTTTTTGATGACTTTGACAGGTTATGAAATATTGACCAATTTTTTTTGTAAGATGGCTCTGGTTTGGGATTTTTCTGGCATTACCCCCACTGGAAATTATTCAACTGGATTTGTAGGCCTTTGGGAGAAAGACCACAGTTGATATGCCATTTTCATCACTTCTCAGTATGATTTATTGCTGTTGACATTAACCTTGATGTCCTGAATGAGGTGATGTTTGTCAGGTTGCTCCCATGTCATTACTCCCTCAATCCCCTTTCTATACTTTCTTCTTTGAAAAGAGGTTAATTTATCGGAGACTACATTTATCAGATGGCAAATTATGCTCCTCTCCTTTGGCAGTGGGCTATTAACATAGCTAATTAGGAAAATATGAGAGGGAATTTTATGTATCATTTTAGCTAGAACTGGTACCCCTTTGTAGGTCAATACTGGTCTAAATATTGCTGTTGTGGGATTTGTAGATAACATTAATATTAGAATCAGTTGATTTTAAGTGAAATAGATTATCATCTGTCATGTAGGTAGCCTCATCCAATTTGTTGCATGTCTTAAGTTGGATAACTGGATCCTAGAGAAGAGTTTTTGTTTCCATACTGTAACATCAAAATTCTGCTTGAGTTTCCAGAATGTTGGCATGTGCTACAGAAAATGTTGATAATACTCCTTCTGCTTGTAATTTCTGGAAGAGATTATGCAGTGTTGGCCCCATTTCTTCCTAAATGTTTCACAGAATTGATCAGTAAAATCTTCTGGGCCTGGTGTTTTATTTTTGAATGTGTTTACTAACTACTGATTTGATTCATTCGGTAGATATATGCCTACTTAACAGATCTTATGTGTATACATTCTTGTATGAATTCTATTAGATTGGTTCTTTTAAGGGATTGCTTCATTTTAACTAAGTTGTGTAATTTATAGGTAGACTGTTAAAATTATATTTTTTATTCTTTTAGTTTACTTGGGACCACTAGTGATGATTTTTCTTACATTTAATTTGTATTTTCTTTTTTCATTAACCTAGATTTAGGTTTATGAATTTCACTGGCATTTTCTAAGAACCAATTTTTTATTTCATTGATTCTTGTTTTCAGTATCATTGATGTTTACTCTGATTTTTTATCACTTATTTTCTTCTGCTTCTTTTAGGCTTATCCTGTTTCTCTTTTCCTTGGTTCTTACGGTAAAGTTATATTATTGATTTTAGATCTTTTTCCTTTTCTAATATATTCATGTGTTGCTGTGAATATTTTTCTCTAAGGACAGTATTTTTTCCTTTTTTTGTTGTTTTATTGATATAGTACATCAAATTATGCAAAGTTTGTCAAGTTGTCTCTCTAAGGGGCCTCTCCACACTTACTCCTCCTTTTGTTCCCAAGATAATCCCTGGGATTTATAACCTGGTTGACTTGTGAATGGAAATGACTTAACACGTGTGCTGCGCAATGTCATAATTCTTTGGTTCTTGCACAGAGAATAGGTCACTGGTAGATAAATGTTCTGTTAAATGTAAGCACCTTTTTTGACTACTGTAGGGTCCCAAACTCATGAACCTCGTAGGACAATCGAATGAAGCTCTCAATATTTTTTTACCAATGAATCCCCTCACAAAAGTCTCTCTTGCCTTCAAAATAATATGTGTATTATTACACAGTTGTGTTCCACAGTTGTGTTCCACAAAACTATGTAAAGAACACTTTCAAGAACCAAAGTTCTTGAATATAAGGCTTCAGGTATAATTTCACTGTATTCATTTGGTGTAAAAGTTTAATTTTTAGCATTTCTACAGTATCACTTGGATATAGATTTGTTTACCTACTCTATTTTATATTCCAAAAATTATATAATGCTGAGGAACTTCTAGTTATGATTTTCAAATTATATTTGCCTACATATAATTACAAATCTGGTAAATATTCTGATTCTTTCAGTCTGGGGTGGAACATGAAATTCTTCATTTTTAGTAATCTCCAATCAAGCGCTGAAGCTGCAAGCCCTTTGAGCACAGGGTGGAGTCACCACTTCATTTTACAGAGGAAACAAAGTTTCCGAACCTTAGTTGCAAGTTATCCTAATTGTGTCTTTCATATTATGTTATAGAAGGATACAAGAGTCTAAAGCAACAACGTTATGTCCAACACCTGTTCATTTCTCAGAATTGATGAAGTAAATGGGGCCCTCTTTAATATTTTTACTATTTATTTTCTGAGCTTTTTTGAAAGATACTCTGATGTGGAAAATGTTTTCCTTTTGAATTTGATATGAAATAGTCTGTTTTACATAAAATTGAGTTAAAGACATCATACCACAGTGATATATGCATTTCCATGTTTATAGCAGCGCAATTCATAACAGCTAAATCTTGGAAACACCCTATATGTCCATCAATAGATAAATGGAAAAAACATGTGTTTACACACAATGGAGTACTGTTCTGCCAAAAAAAGGATAAACTTGAGTCATTTGTAAGAAAATGAATGGACCTGGAGATCATAATGTTAAGTGAAATAACTCAGTCACACAAGCTTAAAATCACATGGTTTGTCATATATGAAAAATTATGTATATAATATATATAATTAATATATTATATATATGATATCAAGTACAAAATAAATGACAGATAATAGAAAAAAAGAGAAAGGAAAATAAAAGTATTTTAATCCAGTACCTAAAAATGTACCTTGACTTAATACAATTATCTTACATCTTTTATATGTTCTTTCACCTATTGGTCTGGTTTTCAGTCTGTCTATATGATGATTAACTTCATAAGGACATAAATAAAACTGATGCTGAAAAAATGAAAAAGGGTGGAGGAGAGTGGAGAAAGCAATTGAAATGCGTCATGTATATGTGGCAATCTCCTACAGTGAATGTAAGCATTATGTACTGCCAATATGTGCTAATAAAAATCAAAGCATAAGAAACAACTAGCAATTTGTCAAGAAGACTGAGAAGTTGTACTATAAGAACGCAATACATAGAGTCATAGTCCTTCATATGACCTGCCATTAAGCTAATGCTATCTTTCATATTGGCAATTTTGCTTCCATGAAAGAAAGACTAGTGATGGTGTGACAGTTAAACTGGACTGTTAACTTGGTTGGCTTGAGGACTACCCAGAGGATTAGTAAAACACACTTGGGATATGGCTGGTGGATTATGGGTACTGTCCCTGGCCCTTGGCCATTCTTCTCTTGCCCTTTTCCCCAACCCTGCCTCCTGGTCACCAAGAAGTCAACAGCTCTACTCCACCATGCCCTCCCACTATGATGTGGCAGCCTTGAGAGCCAGTTGGTCAGATTGACTATGGATGGAATTCTCTGAAACCATGAGACAAATGAAATGTTTCCTCCTTACACTGCAGGTATGGAGTATGTTGTGCCAGCAACAGGAAAGCTGACTAACACAGAGGGGAGGTATTGTAGGGTCTGAAACACTCAGGTACTCATTACAAATATAGCAGGTGACACAAATGTTGTTTTGGATAAAGAAAACAAATATGATGGATTCTTCTGAAAATACAAAAAAAAAAATACAAAAAAAAATCATGTAAATTTCCAAGAGGAAATAGACAAAGTTAAATAAATGTTTGCCACCTGAATGACACATTATTTAACAAAATGGATTGCCTCTGATCCATCACCTATATATTCACCCACACATCTATAAATATAAAAATAGATATTTTGTGAGTTGAGACACATGAGCTAATGTAAGTATAATAAAATGAACCTCTGTTATATATTATTGCTAATAAAATTGACATCTAAAAGCCATCCATACCTGATGGGCAGGCATAGATATTCTTTGTTTACTAAACCTCTTCAAGCGGTAATGGGGATTTATTTCTCAAATTTCTATTTCCATTCTTCTTCAGACCTGTCTAAAGAGTTTATGTTCTTAGATGTTGATTGTTGAATCCAATAGTTGTTTTAAAGATAATGCTTCAAAAAACAAGAACTGTCTATTTTATCTAGAGTCAAAATTACTTGCAATCTGTATAACTTCTTTCAGTAGTTGAAACTACCAAATATGCTATGTTATGCTATGGTGTGAATTTTAGTTAGAAAATCTGTATATATCAGTGACTGCACAGAGACTAAATGTAGATTTTGTATGTAATACTTCAATTCACTTAGACAATTCTAAATTACTAGGTATGATGTTTTTTAATAGCTTTTTAATCCAGAGATGTTTCATTTGTACATTTTATTGGAATGTTGGACTTCATTGGGATATTTCTATTTCAGATATGCAGGTATTTGTATATCTATGTATGATATATATGTATAAATTTCCAAGTACATATATATTCATATATGAAAATATATTTCAAAATTGCATTTTGTAATGAGAAAAACTCATATTCCCCATGGGTTGCTCCTGATTATGTTAGTGAATCAGATCTTATTTAAATACCAATTTGTCAGAATCACAGAATCTCACAAAGTTCCACTGTACATTTTCTACAACCCAATTACAAGCTCGTGAAGATAAAATAATGTCTAGCACTCACATGACATTAGTTTTCCCTGCTCAAACTGTCTTACATAGTTATACTTGTTTTACCATCACTAACTCTCTAGGTTTTATTGACTGATATAGAAATGTACCAAGCCTGGGATTATACGTTGTTCCAAAAGACAGTTGCAATTTCATTATGGACCTTCTCCTTCTTATCAAATAAAATAATAGATGTGAAATTCAATGTGCACAATTAATTCCAACTATTTAACAAATGTTATTTTTTCTCAGCACTGCTGTCACTTTCTCCCTTTTATTCTTTTTCATCCTTAAAATATTGAAATTAAAAGATTTATGAAAAATAACAAAAACCTTCAATAGTAAACTTACATATGAAGGTTAAATATCTTCCTAGACCTTAAGATTCGCATTGATACAATCACAAATTTCAGTCCTTAAATAGTCTTTTGCATTCCAAAAAGGACTTTGATATTTCACGTTGTGGTTTTTGTTTCTATTTCTGTATTGTTTTTCTTTTTTAAAAAACTAAACTCATTTTTTACAATTAAGACTTTCCAAGTTGATGGACTTATTTCTGATAGAATATCTGAAAACCCTTCATTGTCTATATTGTTATGTATTTTGTGATAACTTTTGAGAGCTTAAATATTATAAAAATGGAGATGGCCCCATCTTTTCACATATAAAAAATAAGAACATAAATGAAAGGTAAAAAGAAAACTGCAAAAATGTTAAAGTATGGCTTTCGTTAAACATGTATTCCTTTGACAAGGAAGAAATTGAATAGCCTGTCTAGTAAATTCAGTTATACCTGACTGCATCTTACTGTAACTCATGAGTATAAGATAAAATGTGTAATGGCAATTTAATAGTTATATAATGACAACTCACTACACTATACAAAATGCAATGTCTTTTGTGAAGCTGCTGGGTTTTCTTAAGTAGATAGAGATGTTAAACTAACAAATGTTAAACTGTTAGAATTATCTTTACAGATTTCTGGTGTGATTTGTTAAACTGCCCTAACACATTTGAAACGCCTTGACTTAAATAGTTTGCTAAGAGTTAATTATTTGCATTATGATCTGTAATATATGAGTATTACTCTTATTCAGTACAGATTCTGCAATATAAATCTTTATAAGAATGGGTAGTACTTTGAAGTGGTTACTACAGATTGACTCAAAAGCTGATTCAAAGAATGAAATCTTTATGAATTATGTTCCAAATTATCACATTTCATAAACCAGTTTATGTCTTGGTCAAGAAACTATTGGTGAAATAAGAACTGTGGGTCACAAATAAGAGGAAAAATTATCTAATTTTATGCTTTTATTTTTTTATATTATTTAAAATTTTATTTAAAACATTTTGAAAGATGTCTCAATAAATAGTAACTTTGGAATTTTCTTAGCATTATACTCAAAGAATGAGATGTATTTATCATTGTTTGAAAATATTTAAGGGCAACATTACTATGTTTTTCCTAAATTAAATCATAAGAATGTTAAAGTCGCATTGAATTATCACTTATCTTTATATAGGAAATGATAAATGCTTTGTTAATACTGCCTGACCTTTCAAGAGATTACAAAGGCAGAATTAATGCAAAGTATCAAGAATTCTGGCGTTAATTTGACTCACTCCAATGTGAGTTACTGCATTGAGACATTTACTGTGTTTGTTATAGGCTTAATAATTCCTATTGAAATTTTTTTCTGTCACTTGATAACTTAGTGGTTCAAGACTATTAGACTTAGTATTTCAAGGAAAACAGTAAAGCATTTATTTTACAAGGCTGAACAGCTATCAATTACTTAGTTAATTATTGTGCAGGTCATTTGAAGGAAGAGCAGTGCATTTAGGATAAAAATGTTGAAAATTAAATGTAGGATTTGAGTTTATGTGAGCAGATATAGGGTAGGGTTTTATTTTTTATTTTATGAAAAAATAAAATTTCATAACAAAATAAGAGAAACAGTAGTTAATATACCTTGTATCATTATCTTCAATGTATTGAACAGCTGTTATTATGCTTAGTTTCTCTTTTTTTCTGCATTTAGAATATTATATTAGAAGAAATTCTGTTCATTAATTTGGCTCAAAAATGATGTATCTTCTTGTTGATAGCTTTGCCCTCTAAAATGTCGATACCCACTCTGATTTCTCTCTCACGACCTCAGTGTAGAGTCATAAGACCTTGCAGTTATTGTACATGTCATAATTCCTTTCCTTTACTCTTTCTTAAGGCTAAATAAACTTAATTTTGGTGAGGCTTGCAGGGCCTTGAAGTACATATAAAACTAAGGCTTCTGTTTCTGGTGGAGAAGAGCAGAATTTGCATCTGTTAATCTTCTGATCCTAGCAAAGGGAAACTAATGAGAAATAAACTCACTTTTCTTGTAGAAGGAAGGAGAGGTTCTTGATGTAGTGCCTGTTGTACCAAGGAAAAACAGGAAGCATGGGGAATAATAGAAGAGAGAATTTGAGGATGGTAGAGATTTATGTAGAGAACGGCAGGCCTCTGAGCCCTACTGCAACTCATAGGGTCCAACAGCTCTTTCTCCAATCGGCTCTTTACTACTTCCTACACACATTCCTATAATCTTTGACCAAAACTCCTTATTCTGAGAAAACTAAACAGTAAGGAGCCGAACTAAGGGAAAAAATGTCATAGAAATCAAGGTGACCTTGAATCCTGAAAGTAAGCACCTTAAGTGGAAATCTGTCCAGATGATAAAAACTGCAATCTCCATTTCCATCTGGTTTTAGAACTCACATAGCTAGAAAAATTCCTTTTCTCAATCTCAAATCTAGACAAAAAATTGATAATGTTATAACTGTCCAAAGACAAGCCACTGAGAAAATGTGTAAGTTTCTGGTATCTGGAGGTCCACAAATAAGCCTAGTTCCCACAAAATTGTCTTCAAACCATACCCACTGCTTGACAGTTTGTGCCATGCCCGTGGACAGGGCTTTCAATTTGCTGTAAGTATTGCTCATTCTCAGAAAGGAAGAGATCAAGTTCTTTAGGTATTTGATTAAGTATTTGGAAAAACTAAGACATAAAAATGACAAATACTTGAAGAATATCTAAGAAAATAGTGATGATGCAAGGAGCAGAAGTAATTACTTTTAAAAAGTTACAGTTGATTTTAAGAACAGAAGACATATCCACGGAGCAAGAGCAAGATGATAAAATACAACAGTGAGTGGATAAAAATGATTTTGAATATTGAAAATAGCACAGTACAAAAAATCAACTGAGGTGTAGGAAAAACAGTTTCTTTTCTTTTCTTTTCTTTTCTTTTTTTTTGGTACCAGGGATCAAACTCGGGACCTTGTGTTTCTGAGGCAGGTGCAGTGCCACTGAGCTAAATCTCCAGCCCATAGGAAAAACAGTTTCTGAATTCTACTGGAATTGTGTACAGCTACTTGATGTATACAAGACAGATGAAGCAAAAGACAAAGCAAAAATATCAGAAAGATGAAAAAATTTCCTTTATTCTCTTGCTCAGAAAGATATCATAGAATATGCTTTATTAAAATAAAAATAAACTAAGAGAAAGAAATCTAGAAAGAAACAAGGGCTTCAGAGCAAGAGAAAAAAACGAGGAGCAGCCCTAGATTACAATCTCTGTCAATGACCAAGTTGACCAAGAGAACAACTATTTGAGCTTGGGACAGGACAACTCTAGAAGGAATGACATGGAGTGGGTATGGGGAAAAACAACTGATAGTTTATTTGAGTCACTTTGTAGAAATTTACCCCTTCCAAATTAAGAGCTCTAAGTGTGTTCAGAGAAGTCAGTGATAGATTAAAACAACACAAGTCAATAAAAAAATGAAGTGACAAAGGTTAACTACATAGAAGACAAAGAAAAAAACATAAGAAATGTAAATATTATTAAAAATATGCTACTTTTATAAACTTGATTGGGAAATATCAGTGGGCTGGAATATCTGGTGTCAACTTATCAGGCATCAAGACCATCTTCTAAGGTTTTCTGTAGAAAGTAGAACTGGAGGTATTTTATGAATTCCCTTTCTTCATAGGATTCCATAAATAGTACTTGACTGAACATTGAAATGTAGGACTGCATGGAACTTTATTATCAGGTGGCAATTGAAGATAAACATTTGATACATGTGAGATTTCAGGAAGCCCCTAGGTGAGGCTTTTGAGAACCATTCTCCTTGGAGCTGATAACTGAGGTGCCTCAATGGGAAATATCCAGAGATTCTCCAGATCTCCAAATCTTGAAATCTTGCTTTCATAAGCATTTTGAGATCTTTATTGGATATTTTTCAGGTGTTTCCTCTCCAGTCTTTCTTATATTAAGGCTGCTAAAAAATCATTGGAATATATAGCCTGACTTTCTGCTTTCCTAATTAAATTTGGACTTTAAGTAGTACGAAGTTTGTATTTGAAATACAGAGACCAATATTAGAAGAAATAGCTTGAATAATTTTTTTAAAGATATCATTTTATTCCTAGATCCAAAAACTTAACTTCCTCCTGTCCAATCTCTTGGCTTGCCTGGGCAGAACTGAGTGAAGAGGAATTGTCTTAGGCTACATATAGTTAATGCATATAAGTAGCAATACCTCTTTATTATCTTTTTACAAAATAACTTTATTATCACACACACATACAAATAATGAAAACCATTCAAAGAAGAACAATGCAAGGGTAAAAAAACTACAATAATATTCAAACACAGTAGAACTCAACCAAAACAAAAGTGAAAAGCACTTAAACATTTTTCCATATAACTTAAAAAAGCATCTCAAGCACCAACAAGACACCAGAGGATGTGATTTGTTTTAGAAAGATCCCCCAAACCAACATTGAACAAATAATGATCTGGATAAAAACTCCAGTTAGTCAGCAGACTCCACATAAGCCAAACTTCTTCCTAATTTAAATTTTGATACAGTCATATGATACATGATGGAAACACAATCCGAGAAATATGTAATTAGGCCATTTCATCTGTGTGTATCCTTAATTACACTTGCAGTTTCTCACACTAGAGAAGCTACTCGGTATTTACACATGTGTGTCCTATTAATTTCACTTAAGAGGATGGCCCCAATATGCATCCATTTAGCTATAAATGTCTCTAGTTTCTTATTATTTATGGCTGAGTTGTACTCCATGTCATAAAAAAAAAACACATCTTCTTTATCCAGTTTCCAGTTGATGGGCACTTGGGTGGTTTCCAGGCTTTCGCTATTATGAACTGTGCTGCTATAAACATGGGCGCACATATATCGCTGTGGTAAGATTCTTTTAATTCTTTTGTGAAGATACCCAGCAGGGGGATAGCTGGGTCGAATGGGACCTCTAAGCCTAATTCTTTGAGCTATCTCCATACTGATTTCCACAGTGGTTGTGCCAGTCTGCACTCCCACCAACAACAGAGAAGGGTTTCTTTCTCCCCACACCCCCACAAGCATTTGTTAATAGATGATTTCTTAATAGCATCCATTCTTTCTGGGGTGAGGTGGAATCTCAAACCCAAAAAGAGAACTACAGGCCAATCTCCCTAATGAATATTGATGCAAAAATCCTCAACAAGATACTGGCAGACAGAATACAGAGGGTCATCAAGAAGATCATACACCGTGACCAAGCTGGATTTATCCCAGGGATGCAAGGATGGTTCAACATTCATAAATCAATAAATGTAATACACTCTGATATCAGAGTCAAGGACAAAAACCATGCGATCATCTCAATAGATGCAGCAAAGGCATTTGACAAAATCCAACACCCATTCATGATAAAAACCCTACAGAAAATTGGAATAGATGTTCTTTATTTCAACTTGATTAAGGCTATCTGTGAAAACCCAACAGCCAACATCATACTAAATGGTCAAAAACTGAAAACTTTCACGCTTAAATCAGGAGCAAGACAAGGATGCCCACTATCACTACTCCTGTTCAATATAGGTCTGGAAACATTAGTCACAGCAATTAGAAATGAGAAAGAAATAAAAGGAATAAAAATAGGAAAGCAAGAAGTTAAACTGTCATTATTTGCTGATGATATGATACTTTACATAGAAGACCCATAAAGCTCTGCCAAAAGACTTCTAGACTTAATTGACAGATTCAGTAGAGTAGCTGGATATAAGGTCAACACTCAAAAAACAATAGCTTTTTTATATACAAATAATAGACTCACTGAGAGAGAAATTAGGGAAACAATTCCTTTCATAATAGCATCCAAAAAAATGAAATATCTAGGAGTCAATCTAACAAAGGAAGCAAAAGACCCCTACACTGAAAATTATAGCACTTTGAAAAAGGAGATTGAGGAGGATATAAGAAAATGGAAAGACATCCCTTGTTCCTGGGTAGGAAGAGCCAATATAGTGAAAATGGACATACTTCCAAAACTATTATATAGGTTTAGTGCAATGCTGATTGAAATTCCAACAATATATTTCACAAAATAGAGAAAACAATACAAAAATTCATTTAGCTTAAATAATTAAATATTAGTGTTATAGGTTGCATGTTTATTTATTCCTGGAATTCATAGGTTGAAACCTAATCTACGTTATAATGGTAGTTGGAGCTAGGCCTTTAATGGGTGCTGATGTCATGATGGTAGAACCCCCAGGGATGTGATCAGTGTCTTTATAAGGGACCCCAACACAGCAAGAAGATGACCATATATGATCCAGGAAGTAGGACCACAATAGATACTGACTCTACCAGCATCTTGATCTTGAACTTCTCAGTTTCCAGAACTATAAGAAATACTATGGTTTATAAGCCATTCCACTTATAATACAGAGTTATAGAATTTATAATATAGTTATGGCAGCCTAAATGGATTATGGCTCTATGACACTTGATAAATGAAAGTAGTAAAAATATGTATGGACTTCAGGGAAAGAAACACTTGTATAAATATTTTAATACTAAATTTACTGAGACATCAAGAGATTAATACAAGTTACCTTTGGCCTCTACAATAATGAGAAGTAGTCAAGATGGTGGCCATTCACTTCCAGACATTTATTAGTACAGCAAACTGCTGCTTGGGTAACCTAGGTCATTGAGATTACTGCACATGCATTTTTAATTTCTTCTCTAAGGGCTAGCAGTATAGTGATTTTTTTGTGATATACAACATCCTCTAGGGTCCCCCATAGGAGGATAACACCATATGTTGCAAAAATATTCTACTATTTTTCTTTTCCTGGTGTGTATACATCTTTTTGGTAGATTCTGTATATATAATTTTAATATTATTCTAAATACACAGACAAGGTTTGTAGAGCAGAGAAAATTATTATTTACTCACAACATATTTGTTATTAGCATGTTACTTCTTGGTGCTGTAACTTCTTAACCATGAGCTAAAACAATGAGATCAGATGTTTCCTGGCTTGTATTGCAGGTGAGTGACTCAGAAAGCCTGGGTGCAATGTTTCTCAGATGTTTTCACTGTAACTCTTTGGATATATGTGACTGTAGATGAGCAGTAAGGCTTGTGTCTAACTCTTCAACCCAGGAATACTTTTAGGTCCATGTCTCAGCCTCCTATCCCAGCCTCTAAGAAAATTTTCTCTGAAATATTTTTTCATATCCATATCAGTCATAAATTGTCTTTCCCAACTTGCCCATGTCCTACATATCCACATAATTTACTCAGAAAGTGCTTAATGTAAAGGGACATGAACATATTTTCTCTTTCACTCCCCAGGGAATCGGTGCATTTACAAACACTATGGATAACTTGTCTATATAAACTATGTGTATGTAATTTAACTATTATTAAATTTTACATGTTTACTATTGTTTGCTATTTTTTAAAGAGTGCATAATCTTGGACTTGGGTAGGGTTTTTTTTTATAGTTAAACAGTTATAAGTGTAGCAAGAGCAGAACTGCAGTGATAAGAACCTAATACTTATCACCTATTACATATTTACAAACAAAAGAAGAGGCTTTAAGATTCATATATTTTGTAAATCAAATTATTGCATCACTATTGTTTGCCTATGAAGCCTGCATCCAAGTATTAGTCTTATGAGTAATTTGTTTTAATTTTAAAGCAATGTTTTTTTTCTTAGAATGAAATCCTTTTATTGCTAGTAATACTTTAAAACCAGTTAATAGGTTATTTTATACTGGAATTGATAGGTAAAGTTTGCTTCTACATTTGCAAGAAAAAAAAGACAAACTAAAATGGAAGGATAAGCTACTGCCAAATAAGAAAAGGCAGGCTCTTTAGATGTTGTGGAGCTATTTGCATACAGCTTATGTTCCCAGAAATACAACTGATTTTTTTTGCACCCTTCAGTGGTGGTGTATGTTATTCCCACTGACAGCAAAAGCAATTGCTTAACATAACAGAAGTAATTGTGTGAGAAGTTCAACATGACTTCATTGTTCCATTTCTCTAGGTTTTTTTTTTTTCATATTGATTTGTGAAAAGACAAATACTTTCCTGGTACTCGAAAACTAGAATTTTGGTCAGGACAACATGACTTACTCAGGTAGAACATGTGCCTTTTCCATTTCCTATTCTTTTCTTTTTTAAAAACTTCAGAAAGAGCATTTTATAGACACCTGATAAGTGTTTCTTTAGAACAATGTTCTAGAGTAAAAAAAAATGTTAAAAATTGTAAAATGATCAGGTTTTCCAGGGATACGTACTGATAAATTAAGATGAATTTGTATTCTGGATTTTCTCACTGCTTTGCTCTTTGTTTGACATCGTAGGTTCATCTACCTTTTAGTCCCTGAATTAAATCCTGTCTAATGAAGAGAAAGTGTATTATATTGAGTACAAGACTCAAAAATTCAGATATAAGTCAGTGTTCTCATATACCTGTGCAATGTTATAGGTTCCTTTTTATTTCTAGAGAAGCTCTATTGTCTATCTTCCCAACACTTCCTGGAGAGCCCTTATACTTTTAGGACTCAATTCATAGTATTTTGTCTGGAAGCGATTGCCCTAGTCACCCTTTGAAGAGTTTGTTTCTTTATCGTCCTGTAACTCTTCCTTCTTCTCTTTCAGGCTGGGCACATTACAAGGCTATAGTTAACATGTCTGAGAAGTAGATGGTGGTATAGTTGAAGGCCATGTATATAGTACCCTTCTTCAATTTCCCTCCCACAACTAGTAAAGTTCAGGAAGAAGTGAGGACTTGAACATTTGCCAAATGAACAAATCTGTAGTCATTAAAATTCCACGAAGATTCAGTATAGAAGCATGAAAGATAGTGGCTCTGAGTGCCATCTGGCTTGGTGAAGACCCTGTCACTGTACTCAGTTTGAATCGTCATGAAGATATGACACTTTGGGGAATTAACTTGTGTGACCATTAATTGTGATGGTCAACTTGACTGAATTAAGAAACACCTAGTACATTAGACAATGCACTTCTGAATGCATCAGTGGGGATGTGTCCAGAGATAGGCCAGCAAACTGAAGGGGAAAGGCCCAGCCTGATAGTGAGTGGCATCATCCAATAGACTTGCAGCCCAGATGCAGAAGGTAAGTCAATGTGTACTTTTAAAAAACTGCATTCTGCTTTAGAAGGTGCATTTTTGCTACTGTCTTCACTTGTGTACATCAGGTTCCAGCTTCTTCAGCCTGTTAAAGAGGATCCATATTAAGGGGAGAACCAAGATGGCAAAGTTGTGGTTAGCAGCAAAATATAGCCTCTCTGGGACTGGAATCCATACCCTTGGAAAATAACAACGTAGAGAAAAGAAAAGAAGTAGATCTACAAGGTTTCCGTTATTACCCTCCCACAGTGATGTGGTGAGGCAGCCATAGGAGATGCCCAGATAGTATGGGCTGGACATAGACCTCCTGACAAGTTTAAGCTCAGAGAAAGGACATGAGGCCCTGCCAACTGGACTGAGAAATCAGGACTGGTGGGTGTGGCTTTCAGAAGCAGCTGGGTCTGAAAGGGCTGGCATTAAATTCAACCCTTACCCTGCTGCCTACATCCAACACATATGAGAGGTTTGATTGCTTTCCCCATTCACCAGCGTGGGCAAGGACACACCTCGGCTTGGATGGTTGCTTCAGCAGAAGGTGAGCAGGTAGAGGGGCCACTGGAAGAGAGGGGCACCTTACAAGCCCACAAGCTGTAAAGCTCAGTGGAGAAATTGCTGGATTCCAAAACTATACCCTGGAAAGAAACCACTTGTTCAAAAATACACAGAAAATATTTTTTCTTGGACTCATTTTCTTTCTTATTTTTTTCTCTTTCTTCTTCACTGCATTATATTTCTATGTTATATTTCTTCACAATTTTACCCAATGAGTACAGCTACTTTGATAATTTTTTGTTCTTTGAGAGTCTTTATTTTTTGGGGGGTAGGGAGATTTTCTTTTTTACCTCTTCTTTTATCTATTTTTTATTCCTATGTTTTTCTTTTTTTCTTGTTTGTCCTTTTCTACTACTTTTATATAATTCTATTAATTTTCTTTTATGCCTTGATAGGATCATTTATCTCACTTTTTTACTCTCTTCATTTTCATCCTCACTGCTAAATTTTTCAAAATTTTCTTCATTCATTTTCCTGTTCCGTATCCCATCCATCTTTACTTAGTATAATCATTAAGCTGTATTAACTTTTGATAGTTAGTTAACTCTATGCTCTTACTGTTGAATTCTCTATTGTTAGTAGAGATACAGTTGTCACATTTAGTAGATATTTACTATATGTCAATATTTGGCTTGTTTTAATTAATTAATTTAGGTTTTATTTAAAATTAATTTTATTGGTACATTTTAGGTATACAATATAATGACATTCATCATTGGTGTTTTGAGATAGAATCTCACTATATAGTCAGGCTGGCCTTGACTCACTATGTAGTCCAGGCTGGCCTTGAACCTGCGATGATCATCCTGGCTCAGCCTCCTGTGTGCTGGAATTGCAGGTGTCCACTATCATACCTGGTAGTTTTAGTGCTTGTACTATAATTATAAATCTCTTTTCTATGGTTAAGGGTGCTACAGCTTTTGGTTCTTGTGGTATGTCTATATCCAATTTGTCTTTGATTCAGTTATTGTTGTCAATTTAGTTGCTATTGCCAGAGAGGCATCATGGTTGCAATTAATAAGTTTTCCCTCTCTGCCAATATCTGGATTACCCTTGTGTCATTACCACTACTGTGATCCATCCCTAGAGAACTGGTTGCTAGGCTATTACATTGCATCCTTTCCTCAAAAATTAGCAGAGCTGGTCAGATCTTGAGACAGAGGCAAAGTCACATACTTACCCCAGTGCAACTCTGAAATCAGTCACCAGCTGAAGAGATCTCCATACTAGCAGAAGTGACATTGTACCATATGCACCAGAAACCTCAGCATAAAACAAAGGAAAGATAGAATCATGAGAAGAAAAACAAAAGAAATACCTTCGAAAACTCCCAGCTCCTCCAAAGCTGATCCATGAGGCATTGAGTGGAAAGAAATCCAAAGCAACACAGCTGAATTATTCAACAGAGATTAAAAGAAAAAGATCAGTAAATCTTAATTTTCAAATTTTTCTTTTAAAAGTAACATGATAACATTCCAATAGTTCATAAAATAAAAAGAATTAGAGCATCCCCACAGATCTTCCAAAAGAATGCAGCTGATTTAATGTTTTTGTTCCTTGAGAGTCTTCATTTTCTTTTTTGCAAAAATATATAGAGTTCCAATGTGGAATTTTAAAATATGTGTATATTTTTTGGAAATAAAAACACATTCAAATAGATCCTAATGTTAAGTGAAATAAACCAGGCACACACTTTTAAATATTGCATAGTTTCTCTTACACGATGAATGCTAAATATAAGTGCAAAATAAAAGATAGATATGAGGAAGTAGAGAGATCGATTTCAAGAGGGGAGGGGAATAAGAGGAGGAAATGGGGGGATGGGGGTGTGTTATGTGTAGGTACTAACTCCTTCAAGATAAAGGTAATCTTTATGTATGACAAACATGTACTAATAAAAATGTGTTACCTTCAGGAGAAAAACTTCACTTATATATACATCATACCCACAAAATACACACTCAAACATACACAGCTTTATATAAGATATTTTTTCTAGGTGTTAATGATTTTTGTTACTAGAATTGACCTTACACTCTAGGTATAAATGAAAGGGCTCTGAGGATTTGCCAGTGTTCTCAACACTTAGAACATGTTCTTATTGTCAAGGAAATCATTGAATATCTTCACCAATTAATTTTGTATCTCTAATGAAGCTTCTGCTCTCTTTTCTATTCTTATAATGCTTGCTAACATACTAAACTTAACATCATTATTATTACCATGCCAAGTATAAACCTGCTTTTTTTTTTAAACAATGTTTCTGGAGAATTCAAAAATGGCTGTGTAGTTCATGATCTACTGCCTGTAATATAATCCTAAGAAAACTGCAAATGCATGCGAAGAACTAAAAGAAGCACTTGATGCTAGCCTGAGCACTTCTAAATCAATTCTTTATTATTGTTCTAGCAATGAGTAATAGGATATAGCAGATATAGACACATAGATATAGATATATATCAAGATATAGAAGAGCCACAGCTTTTACAGAAAAAAAGCAAAATCAAAATGAACAAAAAACCTTGCTTGAATTTTTATTTTCTTCTTGGGAGTGTAATATTCCTTTTCTAAGCAAATCAGTCTTAACCAGAACTGTTATTAAGGAGGTTTGTAAGTCATCATATTTAGTTCAAAAAAATCCAAAGCTAATGTCATAGTTAACTCTTCACATAAGTTAGAAAGGATAATGGGAACTTTGAAACTTGAACACACTTCAAAATACCCTGGTACTCTGAATATCATCTCCACTCCAGAGGCTGCCTTACTGTAGTCTAATAGAGTGACATACTTTAAAGGCTTTAATGTGAAGTACTCTGAGATACTGCTAAAAAGTACTCTGACATATTGCTAAAAGTCACCGTTTTTTTGCAACTGTTCTGTGAAAGTATGTTTTTACAATTTACAGCCTGAAAATGACATTCACCAAAGTCCACCCCAGAGCCTTGAACAGACCTGAACATGCTGTTCTTAGATGTATATTTGTCAGTTAAATAAAAGCCATCTTCACATTACTGAGATTATCACAACCAGGATCCTCAAATTGAGGATCTTGGGGGATTGCTCCAGAAACTTATGACTGCAGGAAAGAGGAAGCTTCTCTGTAATACTGTCAGATCATGCAGGTGACAGCTCAAGATTGTTTCTGCTCAAGGTACAAGAACAAGAAAAACAGCTATAGGTTATTGTGCTTTAATATTTTCATGTGTATATTCTTATTTATTTTCTTTCCTTTTTTTCTATCCTTTTTCCTAGTTTTCTCTTTGTTGTTTTTTATCAGATCCATAACACTTCTTAATGATATAATTCATATTCTTAATAATGCTTTTCCTATCCAATATTTGATATGTATTCTTTGTATGTATCCAATATTTTAGCACATGCTGATCATGATTTAGCTGAAATATAAATTTTAATCCCATTCACTTTATCTTTGGTACCTGTTCTTTGTAACAAATTATGGTCTTCTAAGTGACTTTTCAGATAGCAAACACCAAAATTGGTAAGGATGACAAAAATCTGAAACCTATTGTGATTAAATACCTAGGGCAGAAGTTTCATTTCTTCCATGAAACAACCTATATGAACCATTTCTGTTTGCTAGCATTTTAACTGTGTTATTTCTAAATTAGAACTTAACAAAGAAGTAACTCATGACTATTTTTTGAAATTGTCTTTTTTGATTAATTAATTTTAACTGATCCATGTAAACAGAAAAAGTGTACATATTAATAGGGTACCTATAATGTGTCCAGTTTAAATCAGGTTAAACATATCTTTCTCTTCTTTCAATATTTCCATAATGTGAAAACCCAAAACTCTTCTAGCTTTTCGAAATGTACAACACGTTATTTTCTTCTCTAGTCATTCTACTGTACAACAGCTTACTAGTGCTTCTTGCTCTTGTCCAACTACACACTGATCAACTTTACCCCATTCCTGCCCCTACCTGCACTCTCCCTGCATTTGATAATTGTCTAACTTTTAAAGATCCTACAAAAGAAATGTATATCTGTGTTTGTTCTCAAACTCTTTTACTTTAAAGCTACCTGCTGATCTTGCTATCATCCAGTTCATCTACTAGAATTGGGGTATTTTGGGTGA
This sequence comes from Heterocephalus glaber, assembly GCF_000247695.1. Next base: position 13,129,410 of record NW_004624745.1, on the reverse strand, counting down.
GTGACATCCAAATATTGCAAAACTGCTTCACAACCCCGTAGTCATATTTTTGGCTGAAAACAGACCACGATGTTATAAGGAGTCTTTTTATACTTGCTGTATGTAGTCTTTTAAACCTCAATCCTTCCTGCCCTTTTGCTCCATATTTGTATAACTTGATAAGAAATTCTGAATGCTCACTCTTGGAGTCAAAGGGAGATTCAAACCATGCATCCCCCCGATCATATGCAGGAAACTCACCAGGCTTTGTAACAAAAATAAAGATTCTGATCTATTCTCCTGTTTTTACTCTTCCAAGTCATTAGGATTTGTTTTAAGATTTTCTCTGGTTTCCCAAAATAACTCAATTAAACCTAATAAAAACATTATCCCTTCTTCGTGTGTTTGTCTGTATGGCATAATCAGTTTCAACATCCAACCAACATTTTGGATGGGGTTCCATTATGTATTTACATAATGACCACAAACGGTGGCATTGGTGTATCACCTGGAAAACAAAAAGCAGATGTAACATGAAATACTTAACTGTTTGCTTTGGAAATTTTTAGGAGGTCAGGAGAGCTAACTAGAACAAAATTGTTTCAGGAAATTTTTGTAGTCTCATTTGAATTTTCTCATTTGGGCAAATACTTATCCAATCAGTACAACTTCCTACTTATCTGGACAAAAAACTTAGTTATCAGGACAGCAGCCAATTCATCAAGGTTGGATTCAAGACTCTGGCCTTGTTATGTTCATCATATGAACTCTGATACTAACTCTCCACCATGTTTGTTGCCTTGAAAAGTCTACATTACACCACATGAGCACAGGGGGAAAATTTGTAAGTGCTTTTTCTTTTCTTTCCCCTTTCAAAACTATTAAAAGTTTGTAAAATTAGAATTTTCAATTCTATATTAAATTTAATAAACTTCACTTTGACTCATCAACAGTGTTTTTTGTAGAGTAGGGGGAGGGCGGTGTGGTCTTCGTGATAAGTCTAATGTTGACAAATATACTTTCTTTAAACCCCCTTTTTCCCCTTAATTCCCCCAAGTATTTTACCTGGCTTAACTTAGTTTACACATCATTACTTTTTCTTCTGAGTATAGGAATCCTAGACCCAGTATTTCATAGATAATATTTTAACAGCCACATCTTTTTGTCTCTCTCTATTATGCTATAATTAAGGGATATAAATATATATCCTTTATATATATTCATATATATGAACACACAAGAATATAAACTTGAATATGAACTCAAGATCAACAAACCATGTTTGCAACCTGTCACAGTAATATATACAGTCAACTGCAATGAAATGTTTTTTAAGTTATTGGACTCCTATTGAGTATGATACTAACTTCTCTCTTTATTTTCCACGTGTAATGCTTCATATTTTTGGTAGCTATGTTCATATATTTGAGATTTTAAATCAGAGGGTGAAAACAACTTGTATACATCAAATATAGTGTCTGGAATCAAATCTAGTATTCCAAACAAAGCATAGCAAAAAGCTATTAACTCTCTTTTTGCAAATATTGTGGATTGGGGTATGCAGGGGGCTGAAGACTGATTTCAGTCACATGCCTGTGATTTAATCATGCTAACATAATGACAAAATCCTAATTAAAAATTCTAGACATCTACCTTAGAAGGACTTCCTTGATTTGTGATACTCTGTGTGGGTTGTTGCACATCAGTAAGCCAAGTGGGTGACACTTCTTGACTCCACAGAAAGAGGATACTAGAAGCATAGAGTTTGAGACTATCTCAGCTCCTCCCATGTGTGTCTTTTCCTTGACTAACTCTGACTTGTATCCTCTCTGGTGCAACAAAACTAGAATCACGAATATAGCAGTTTTCCCAGTTGTGTGTTTTCCCAGTTGTTCTAATGAATTATCAAACTTAAGGTCATAGTGAGAACTGTGGAATTAGTAGCCAGTTGGTAATAGGTCATGGTGGCTCTAGGAACCTTTATCTTGTATCTGATATATAAAGTAAGGGTAGTATTGTGGATAACTGCCCTTAGTCTGTCAGGTTTGGCCCAACTATAAGTAATCAGTGTCAGAAGTCATTACACTGTTATTTCCTGTGCTGCTGAATGCTAAGCAGATCTTTTTAATGACCTCAGCCATTTATGAACCCACCATCCTTTGTAGAATGCTTGTGGCCCCTATCCAGAGCATCTAAGTAGTTCTGAGTCCCCTGAAAACCATAAGAAGCTTGGAGAAGAGCCTGAGGCTAACCTATCCATCTGCCACAGCTTCTGGCAGGCCATTATTCTGCATCTTCTTAAAAGAGGTTGTAAGTAGTGGAGGCCAGTAATTACTTCCCAAATTTCCAGGCTGGGTTTCACTGTGTATCCCTTAGGATCCTTTTAGGACCGAAAGATGTAATAGTCCTCTAGTTTCTCTGAAAGCCATTGGCAGCTGCCTTCAAATGACAGTTCTTGGTAGAAAATGCTCTTTGCTGAGGACATTTGTTTTGTTTCAGGTGACCTCTTCTTCCCAGTGAAAACCTGCATTCGATTATGTTATGAAGGACATGGGGAAAATATGGGGAATATTAAATTTTTAAAAATTATAGTAAAAGACACATTGCTATTAAACTGTCTCAGAATACTCCCCTTCACTTCAAATTCATACATGCCATCATTTTCATCGCTTTCTAAAGCAGTTCTGGAAGTTCTCTTCCATGAGTATCTTTGGTGGCACTGTACTGACCCCCTCAATGTCCTGAACCAATTCAAAACTTTTTAAAAAGATAATGGTTATTTTTCTAGATCTGATGAATAAGGTAGATAATAACACACTACAATTATTTTTACAAGTTTGCCTTTCTGTTAGGTGGCACTGGGGAACAGCATTTACTATATTTTTTTAATCATACTTGGAATAGATGCTTATGAAAAAGGACTTCTGAAACTGCTTCAGAAAGTGACAAGAATGGTGGGATAAGTGTGTTGGAAGCAAGAGGAAAATTTTGAGGGAGATCAATGGTAATGTATTTTGCACTATAACATTGGAAAAATTTAAACATTAACTGAAGATGCAAGAATATGACCTTCCACTCTTTTCACGACAATGAAGTCAGTGCTGATGCACACTCATGATTTCTGAGTCCTTCCTGAGTTTTTGTGTATATTTTTATTTGTACTATATTGCAGTTCAATTTCTTTTTCATCCAATGCTGCTACATTTCATTACATTTTATGGTTGCCAAGACCTATGCTAATATTACTGTGTTTTAATCTTCTCAGATTCTGCTTTCCAGAACACACCACCTGCAATAGTTGTTACCATGATTGGTCGGAGAAAGAAGAGATAGAACTCAGGAGTTTATCCACCTGCTTTCTCATAATTGGGATCCCATCAATGGCATTAGATGATTCTAGCACAAGAAAACAGTACTGGACCAGATGTAGCAACACCTGCCTATAACCCTAGCACTATGAGAAGCTGAGTCAGGAGGATTACAAGTTCAGCCCCAGCCTGAGCAACACTGACTTAGTGAGGTCCTGTTTCAAAACTTAAAATATAGCTCAGCGTGAAGGTCTTGGGTTCAGTCGCTAGGACCACACAGTCTCCTACATACACACACACACATACACACACACACAAATATTGGTAAAACTTTTAATGGTGGTAAGCTGGATTGTTGTGTCACTGGAAAGTAATGCATTAGCAAGGACAAAGCGTCTCCACATTGAGAGATCTGGGATAATAACTGACATGAGAACAATGAAGTCAAATCTGCATAGTGTGTGCTAAGTGTGTAATTGATGCTTTGAAGAAAGATAATCAAAAGCTAGGAGAGATTAAACAGCAATTAGAAATTAAATGTGAATATTAAAGGGCTTTCTTGATAGCACAGCAAGTCCTAATTATAACCAGAAAGAAGTTTAGTTTGAGGAACAGTCCAAAGACATCATCATTAAACTACTAGATCTTCAAAGGTTAAACAGTGAACCAAGGCAGTTCTCCTATCAAGGTTCGTCAGTCATGAAAAATAAAATGGCTTAGTCATGTGATGGAGACATCTGAGATGATATTTTAAAAAATATTGAATTCATAGATTCTCCTAGACTACCTGATTATGCAGAAATATCTGACTCTTCCCCATTAAAGTCTAGCATATACTCTGCCTGTAAGACATAGGTAAGTCCATTTCCTGGAGGGACATGAAGGTCTTATCCTCAGAAATTTTGCTCCTTTCCTTCCTGGGCTATGAGACCAACTATTAAGATTAAATCACACCATAATTTGGTGGTGGGGGGAAGCATTTAACTAGATAAATGTACTATTACCCAAAAAGTTGCAGACAGTAACCTCTTTTTCCTTGATGAAAGAATTAAGTCTTATCATTCAAAGATGGCTATGCAAGAAAATGGAAATGCGAGTTACAAAGATATCATTTATAATATATGTTTTTAACTAAATAATAGAGCGATTGAACTTATATCATCTCCCCTAAGAATGTTCCATGTTCTGTAAAGATAGAAGTATTTCTTGCATGTGCCAATGGCCTCTTGCCCATATTTCTGTTGTCAGAGTTATTCTATTGCTGTAATTTACATTCCCTGCTACAGAAAGATGTTTTGGAAAATAGGGAAAATATCTGGTTCCTCTTTGAATACATAAAACTAGCTCAGGGTCTGTCTTTGAGCTGAACACTGAAACCTCCATGGTTACTTGTAATTCTAAGACCATTAGAAATGAAGAAATACAGACACATCTTTTTAATTTCATCATTGACACACCTTTTCTTGTTATGCTTAATTTTTTTTAAATTAATAAGCAATAGGTGGAAAATTAAATTAAGAAGTAAATAGACACTGTATGCTTACTTATTCATTTTCACCAAATTCAATGGAGGTGGTGGAAAGTCTCTCACTGCAAAGTGTCAAACTAGACAGCTGAATATGAATTTCAATTAATATGATTATATTGAAATTATAAAATCAAGTGGAATTTTCTTCTCAACTGTAAGTATTTTGGGAGGCAATTTTTCCTTGGAATCCCAGAAATTACATGAAATTTGAAAACATGTGTAATCTTAACCAATACAATTTTGCTTAAACCTATCTAATCTAATGGTGGCATGTTGTCAAAATCTGACACTAAAGAACAAGGTCATTGCCTCCTTCAAGCACATGTACTCAAAGCCACTAATTTAAGGCTTAAGATAAGCTCTTAAAACTAGGTGGTAGTAGTATCCATAAGTAATCTGTATCCAACTATCTTAAAGCCACTAAAACACATTTTATTGGCATCTAAGTCAGGAAATTCATCAGTACAACCAAGTTCCAGTTTCCAAGAACAGTGGTGAACCTTCACGGTGCTCAGCTCCAAGTGACAGATGCAAATTCTTGGAAGCTATGCTAAAGGGGAATTATAATAAGTTGGCTACATGATGAAGAAAACACGCAGCACTATGGCAGGGCATTTATGAGAAATATGGATTCAGCTGGTACTGTTTACACATCAGAGAAATATATTTTTGTGCTAAATCCAATCTGTGATGTTTCAATGAGAACATGTGGCATTCGTTAATCCTCTATCAGAGATGATCTCCCTACTCACACAAAGAGTGATATGAAAGAAGGAGGGATTAGAGCTTCCATCTATTTCATTCTGAATGTTATCTCTGAAGGATTAAGGATGACTGATGCTGATACACTGAAACAAGGGCTTTAGACCAAGTAATTCTTAAGAAAGAGAATTGACAGTTATATCCGGCTATGCACCTGAATACTGAAAAATACTGGTGAAACTGTGCCTTAAGTTTAGAAATGTTCATTTTGATAGATCTTATATATATTTCAATCAAGCAGGAAAGAGGAGAGCTAGGTGAAGTCAGTGGTAAATGTCATGTTTGAAATGTTAAATTGTCATTTTCGTGAGTTTGCTTCTTTGAAATAAAATTAAAAGAACTGGAAATATGATGCTATGTACCAAATATTTGTGTTCTCACAAATTCATACACTGAAATCCTAACCCTCAAGGTGATAGCAGTAGGAAGCTGGTTTTGGGGTCATGATGGTGGAGTCCCCAGGAATAGGTTAGTTCTTATATTAGTCAGCTTTCCAGTTGCTGGGACAAAATACTGGACAGCAAAAACTTGAAGCAGGAACGGTGGTTTCTTTTTGATTATGACTTCAGACATTTCAGTGTATAGTTGGTTGGCTGTAACACAAAACCATCAGGGGAAAAGGGCATGATAGAGGAGATCTTCTCACTTCATGGGATGTGGGAAGAAGAGAGCAGGGGAGAGGACACAGAAAAATGGTCTAGGGGCCACATCAAGTTCCTACAGTCATAGCCCTGTGACCCACACAAACATACCCTGTAGTTTGCTTTGGTAATTTCCTAGGCATCTTTCAAGAAAATTAAGCTGATGCTCAAGGTTAGCCATCACAGTTCCTTTATACATAAGAACCCTGAGAGATCTGTCTCTTCTTCCATCCAGTAAGAGCACAACAAGGAGATGCTATCTATGAAGATGTGGACTCTCTCTAGATTCTGAATCTGCCAAGGCTTCTATATGGACTTCTCAATCTCCAGGAAAATTTATTTTTATTGTTTTATATGTCTATATTATTAATAAAAACCATTGATGGGTGGACTAAGACATATAGAGTACAGCATTTTCTGTTAGTAGGTATCCACTTTTCACTGAAAAAGGAAAAAATACTTCATAATTTCAAGTTTATTAGTGTGTAGGCATACTGAAAGTATGCTTTTGGCAGAGAAAAGTTCAAATCAGTAGAAATGTCAATACACAGGACCACTCAACACAAGATGCATAACTGAGAAAAATAAAGTGTCTAAGCTTTTATGTCCTCACACACTAAAAACGTCTCTAACAAATGCAAGCATTCCTTTGTGAATGTTTGTTGAATTGAATTTTATGTAAGTGTGAAAGGTTGAACCGATTACAGATTATAAATTGTTCTAGGAAGAAAATAATATGAAACTCTTGGTGTTGTAAATATTTCTTACTGAATGCTTGATACTTTATACATTAAATCTCATTTTATTACTAACACTGAGTGCATTCACTTTTATTTAAATAGCTACTTGCATTTTCTTAAATGAAAGGATTATTTTACCCCATGATGGGGTAAGTTATTAGCAAAAAATTCATTTTGATGTGACCTCAATTCTGCATTGATAGATCTCCTCAGCAGGCCATCACGATATGACTCAAGAATTCTACTTAATAACATGTTGTCCATTAAACTGATGCATTGAATGAGTGACTTAGTACCAGGAAAAAAATGATCTTACTTGAAGAATTGATATATTGTTTTTATCAGATCATGGCAATTGGATAATCTATCACATTTCCATTTTTAACTCTCTAAGATGCCAGAAACTAAATTTAATGCTCAATCAATGTAGCTATTTAGGCATATGTTGATGTATTTCCCTCATTTTCTTTGACATATTTTTATTTTGTCTTTCTATTCTAATATTGGTACAGTGCACCTAACCAAACCAATGAATATATAACATGCACATAGGTAGGCAGTTATCCTATAGAGCAAGTATTTTTCATTGTAAAGACATTAAATCAAATAAGCTGAAAAAGAAAAATTTCTGTTGATTAGATAAACAACACCTGAGGGAACTCATGCTGAGTGATGTGGAAGTAATGACCTTAGTATTGTGTTCAGGACCAGGGTATATGAGGAATTACTGGAGGACAAGGTAAAGAAGTCCAGCTCCTTATTAACTTGGACAGACATGTGGATATAGGGAGAAACCTATTCCTTTTTACATGCTTCTTTTGTAAAAGCTTAATTTGTTCCCTATTTTTCAAAATATCTTTTCAACCATTATTGTTCTACGAATGATGCACAACCCCCTTCTCCCCATGCTTCTTGCTGACTAATAAAAGTGGCTTAACTGTGGAGATTGATGAGTCTGTCCACTAGTGGCAGACTTCTCCTGGTCCCCTTGCATCTTGAATATTGTTTCTGTCTCTCTTTATTTCCCATTATCCCCACCTCACAGATATCCAAGGGTCTGAATAGCCTCTAGGAATATTGGGCTATATCACTCTGACTGCTATGGCAGAGCATCACATTTTATAACATCTATTAAAGTCATCAGAATATTGTTCTCTTTCTTCTTCAATTTATGAAGAAAATTAAATAAAAACATATACCCTGCTAAGAAAATTTTGTGTCAAACAGTGAGGATAATTAGTATTTGCATTTTTAATTAACAGTAGAATTTAAATACAGCTTAGAATTATATTTTTCCTTTAATTTATTTCTATAATGATATTTAAATTGATCCATATGAATTTATTTCTACAATAAGTATGATTATGTTATGATATAACATAAAACAGAGTATATCTAACATGTACATTTCCATAAAACCTTATTTAAGTGACATTTTAATAAAGGAACAATATTGGATGTTATTTTGTCTGTTTTTGAAGAATCAAAATCTGATATGTCAGTTTAAGAATCTATGACAATATTTTCTGAGATTTCTAATATTAAAACTTTCCTGAGTGGCTTTTACAAAATATTTTTCAAAAGAAAAATCTCACATAATGGAAAATGGGTTACAGATATCTGCTTTAAATTGGAAATTAATGTAATTTATCATTACTATTATGCTGAAGGTTACGTTCAAACAATGAGGTTGAATGTGCACCGCATTTTTGGATATTAAATATCCCCTAAAGGTCCATGTGATAAAGACTTGATCTCCAGAGTTTAATTAATATTAGAAAGTGCTGTGGACCTTTAATAATACAATCCTTGCTGGAGTCTTAGGTGTGTGATTTTGTCCTTGAAGGAGATTTTGGGACTTGAGCCACTTTGTCTTCTTCTATTCATTTGTAACTATTGAGGTGAGTGATTTCTCTCTGGCACTTTCTTGCTTTATAATTTAGTTATCACAGTATTTCTTTATACCGAAAGAAAACTGACTAACCCATGACCCATTTTGAACATTTTTTTTATGTTAGTTGAACTGACAAAACTGTGGGCCTAAATTTAAATACTGTAAGATAAAAATTTTAGATAATTTCATATTATATTATTGCTTTTTGTATAAGATAATGCACTGCAGTCTTGTGTTAGTCAAAGTTTATAAAAAAGTTTCTTTGAAAAAAACAAGTTTCTTTGATAATATTATATGAAAGGTTTACAAATAAGTATACAATTTATTAAGTGCCCACTATTTTTTGAGTCATTCTATCACCGTAAAGAATTTTGGTAAACCCAACTGATATACAAGTGTTTTGGTATACAAGCAGGGAGGTGTTTACCTCATGAAGGCAGAGCCTTTATTAATGGGAGCAGTGCCTGTGGAAGCTTGCTCATTCATTCTACTATACAGATACTATATCTGTTATACTATAAGTACCCTCTATAAGGAACAGAACTTTATTGGACACTGAATCTGTGAGGCCCTAATTTTGGACTTTCCAGTCTCTAGAGTTGTGAGAAATAAATTTATATTGTTTATGAATTACCCAGTATTCATTTATTTTGTTATAGCAGCCTGAAAGGACTAAGATATCAAGGAAATACTATTTGTACATAAAATTAAATGCAATAACTTTTATGTACAGTAAAACTTTGGTTTATGAACATAATTCTTTCCAGAAACCTGCTTGTACTCCAAAACATTTGCTTATCAAAGTGCATTTCCCCATAAGAAATAATGGAAACTCAGCTGATTTGTTTTAAAACCCCAAAATATTTAGATAAAATTACAATGCTATAACATAATACAAAACAATAAAGGAAATACAAAATATAGAAAAATAAATTAGCCTACACTTACTTTTGAAAACCTTCATGGCTCATGTGAGGGAGGCCAAAGAGAAGAGGGTTATTGTATACGACAACTTTCACTATCATTAACAGAATCATTGCTACCTATTGGCTCAATGGAATATTTTTCTTTTCATGCAGCTTTAACAAGAAACCTATCCAATGACATTTGTTTTGGCCACCTTCTGAGATCTTGTGAAAATGTGACATCACATTGCCATTAAACAGATTTGTTGCTCACTCTGCTACAGCCTTATTCATGTGGTGCTTTTCTACAAAAATTTGCACTGTTTCACATATTTCACATGACTCCTAATCTCATCTGAAGTGAAGGACTCCACCATTTTCTTCTCTGCAGATGAGATCTCTTCCATACGTCTTGCTTTTGGGAGACAATCACCCACAATTCTGCTGTGAGAAAGCCAGAGAATTATTGGCTCAGTTGTGATCTTGTGACTTTTGGGGTTATTTACTATTTCTACTGTAAGATAAAACTCATTTGCAAGTTAAATTTTATTAAAGTTTTTTCTTGTCTTGGAGAACAGTGGCAGAACAAGTTTGTGATGATGAGTGTCAACTTGAGAAGTTTGGTTAATAGAAGCTTAGTTAAATTGGCTCAGCAATTTCATGCCCTAAGGCATGGCATGGGAGATTCACCAAAGCATGGCTCATGGCCTGGATGTTTTGGTCCTTCGGAGGAGCTCCTGTCTTCTCCTTGGACGTCATCTCCTGGCTTCCAGTGCAGACTCTCTCCAGCTTCTGGCACAGATCCTTCAGCCTTCCAGCTTAGACTCTTCAGACTTCCATCACAGACCCATTGGCCTCCAGATATGGACTCATATGAGGACACTGCAATGAGCTCCAGACCTTTGACTAAATTCTTTGGTGTCCAGTGTGCAGACAGATGCCCTCTGGACTCTTCCTCATCCAACTCTGTGGGTGGATGTTGTAAGCCAATCTTGTAAATTCTTATATATTTATATATCTGCATTATATCTGATTCTCTAGTAAATACTGACTAATACAAAGTTATTCCCAATTCAAAGTTTTGCTGTATTTATCTTTTTTCTGTACCATGCTCTTTACATATTTGTCAACCTTTTGGAAATTTCTGATTATTTTGCATTCATATGTATTTTCAAATGGAGATTGATCACAGGAATCTACCTTTCAGACAAAATACAGGTTAAATATTGAAACTTTTGGAAACTGGAAATACCACACACACACAACAGCCTAAAGAGTCATAGCATATGCTAAGCCAAACTTTACATAAACACATAAAACAAGACTTTGGAGTCATTCAAACAGGGTGTACAATTCAAAGTCATTTCATAATATCTGGCTGAAAAATTTGTCTTGAGTAATCTAGTGTCTATACTTTTTATTGAGATGAAAATATCAGAATATCACTACTGTATGCTATGTCTTTGGTAGAGTTTATGATTTAAAAAATTACTAAACAAATACAAAAGAGATACAAAAATGATTTAGCTTTTTTTCATGAACTCATATGACCAAAAGCATTATTAATATAGACTTAACCATATATAAAACCATTTAGTAATAAATATTAAATACTAAACTTACTTTAAGTGTTCCTAATGTATGCAAATACACACAAACACACAAAGAAAACAAAGGCAAATAGTCTCAGGATTGTCTTAAAATTAATCCTTACTATTTCACTATGATTTTGGATGATTTTCAACCTGGGAAATATGTATGCCTTTTATTCTTATTCTATATGTTAGCCGATAAAAAAAATACAGCATTAAACCGTGCCATATAAATGGTGTAATAGTCTCTGATGACTCGGCAACTTCATTCAATTTACACTTTATTCACAATTCTTGGTAGCAGAGAAGTAACAGGCTTTATTACATAGTCCTCTGGACACATGTGAAGTTTATAAAGAGAGAACTAAAATATAAGCTCTATTTGGACCCAATTTTTCTCTTCTGCAAATTATATTCTAAGTGAGAAAAGAATAAATCCTCTTGCCCACTCTCGCCAATATATAAAATTCTCAGGAAGGTGTTTCAGCAATATAATTAAAGATGTGAGCGTGACTTTGTAGAGGGAAGATATATCCTTTGATGCAGTCTTCAGAGAATGATGCACATATTCAATCTGGTATTTAAATGCGTGTAAATGTACTTTTAGTTTCAGTATATATAGGCTTATTTACAATTAAGTGACTCTAGGCTGCTACTGGAAATTTTAGACTAGAATGAACGAGAACATGATAACTATATTGAATCATAGAATGGAATATTTGGTAATTTTATATATCATGTTATTCTGTGGAATATTAAATAATATGAAAATAAGCAGGATAAATTCAACAGAAAAATTTCAAAAACTACCAAAAATAACTATAGACACAAACAAATAAAAATAATAGGTAGCATGTATATAAGTGCTAATTCTATGTAGTGACAGTTACCATTTTTAATAACTTTACATATATATCAATTCATTGAATACATTATTATTAGTAAGAATTAACATTTTCCTGATTTTAGTGATGACATGTTGCAGCAAAAAAAAGTGGTTGATTTTCTGCCTGAGGTCATACAGATGAGAGTAATCTTGAAATCAAACTCATGTGGTTGGGCTTTAGAGTATTAGCTCTATACTATATCATTTTAAACACATGCCTGTATATGCAAATGGACACACACACACATATCCCTACACAATTACTTAGAACATTTGCTTGGAGAAAGAGAAATGATGACAACTACTGGCAAATGGAAACAAGTTTCCTTTCATCATGAAGATAAACAGTTTCAACAAAGTATGAACAAAGAAATTATCTCTGAATATGTTTTGTCTCCATGTTTGTATGATCCTAACAATACTCTCAGTTTCCATGTTCCATCAGGTTTATCATCATTTTCCATACATAAAATTCCATTGTAACAAATGCCACAAATGCACAGATGAATAAAATTATGATGCACCATTAGATCCTTTGACATACTATGATCTTTAGTACTTTTTTCTGAAATATTACTTTTAACTTTTTGAGGTTGGAATAAAATTATATCTTTATTTAGATATTATTTATCAAAATGCCTCTTACTAGAAATTTACCCAATATTATTTTTCTCCAAACTGACCCTTCTTGTTCTGGTAGATGAATCAGGAAACATGATTGTGCCATTCCCAGATTGCTTTTCCAGATGAGTACCTGTTGGGTTTTTCCAATTTAAGGCACTAATAGAAGATTAAAAACCAAAAAGCAAGGAGTACTCATAATTCTTCCTCTCTGGCTCTAACTCTATTCCTTTGTTCTTGGACAGTGTCTCCTTAGACTATGTCTCTTCCAATCCCTCTGCTTGTTATGAAACAACTACATCTTTAGCCCTAGTTCCTTTAACAATATTTTCTCCCTTTGTTCTTCTACCCAAGGGATGCTAGCTACTAGTTGCAGTTTCTCATCACTGAGTTACTTCACTGTTCCCCTGTATTCCTCTAGCCTTCCAATATCCATATAACAGATGTCTTATTTAAAATCATTTCATTTTAAAATACCTAGTATGGTTTCTGTATTTTTGTTAGACCTTTACTAGGTCCTTCTTACTGAATAACGTAATAAATTTCTATCAAGAATAGTGAATTCTGGAGAGAGTAAAAAGAAAAGTAGTAAAGAGAACATTTTATAACACATTAACTGATCTCATGTTTTTAAAAAGATTATTTATGAATTATCTAAATTTTGTTAAGCTAATTAAGTACCTAACAGTTTACTTGAATGAATTCAGTTAATCTTCAAAGCAATTCTTGGAGATATATGCTATAATTATGCACATATTTTAGATAAGGAACTAAGGTAGAGATTTTAGTAAAATGCTACTACATAATAGAATTAGTAAAGGGGTAAATCAGAACAGTTTCTCTGTAAATAAAGCAAGGAACTGAGGAGACTTTGTTGAAAAATGTTAGTAAAATGTCCTTTTATGTAAGACAGGAGATATTGAAGCACTATATGCAGATGATGTTAATCTGATAGAGTATGAATAATTGATGGTATTGAAAATGCAGATATAAGAAATAGACTGGCAGAATGGGTCAAGAAGCAAGATCCAACAATATGCTGCATACAAGAAACACACATAATTCAAAAAGAAACTCATAGGCTGAAAGTTAAAGGCGGAAAACAATATTCCATGTGACAGGAACCCCCCCAAAAGGAGTAGCTATCCTCTTTCCAGATCAAGTGGATTTCAAACCAAAACCTAAAACACTTCTGGTCCCAAGAATTTCAGATAGTGGACAGTCAACCTGTATGTACAAATCAATTGTGAACACATGTTTTCATTTCTCTTAAGTAAAAACTTAAGAACAAAACTGTTATCTCTTAACAGTAATACAAGAAATTTCTATATTGTTTTCCAAAATGGTTTTATCATTTTACATTCACATTAGTAATATTAGAAAGTTTTAACTGGTTCACACCTAAGCTGACATTTGTTCTTTTAAAACTTTTAACTTAGTATCCCTAATGAGTGTATAATATGATTTTGTTATTGTACTGATTTGTATTTTTCTGATTCTAGTGTTGCACACCTTTCCTTGGGCTGTACTGGCTATTTATTATCTTCTTGTGTCTAGTTTTTAATTGGGTTGTCTATTAATGAGCTGTAAGAGTTCTTTATATATTCTGGTCATAGGTTATATG
>NW_004624745.1:13081733-13102492 GCF_000247695.1 Heterocephalus glaber | reverse complement strand
AGTGTGTTGTTCAATTTCCATGTGTTTATGAAATTTTTTGAGTTTCTTTTGCTATGGATCTCCAATTTCATCGCACTATGGTCTGATAATATATAGGGGATAACTTCAATTCCTTTGCACTTCAGACCACTGACTTCTAATGAGGAATCTTGGCCAGTTATAGGATCTGAAAACTAAAATAGATCAAGTCAATCCATGAGACTACAATCAACTAACAAAATCTAGAGGCTGGATTAAGGAAATTTCAAGCAAGGATGAACTATCTTAGACATTCAGATAGATCCCAAAACAATAAACAAAAATAATTACCATCAGAGATTTATATAATCCTGGGATGAGAAAAAGGCATCATGAAGTTAATATGGGTGAAAGGGGAATCCCAGTAATAAGGGAGGATGGGGAGAAATAAAGGACCATGTTAAAAAAATGTCAAGGAAACAGCAATTTCAGAAAACTGAAACGAAGGAAAGGGAATAAAAAGACATTGAAGTGGATAGGGGAGTAAATGAATATTGCCCTTTTGTCAGGATTGTAAGTTTAGCTTTGCTTCAAAGAATTAAAAAAGTTATAAAAATTACATGTTGTTAAAATTTCTGTTACAATATTTAAAATGGCTTATACTTTACTTTTTTTTTTACTTATTGTACCTAACAATTGTATAAAATGTATTTTGAAGGATGTCTTTTGAAAGATAGAAAGAAAAGAAAGGGAGAGAGCACAGGAGAATATCATCACCAAAGAGAAAGGCAAGAGGACTGAATTAATATTTTAGAGATTTTGTAATTGTGTTTTGGTGACTCAAAATATGGCTTTGTTGGTACACAAACAGATCTTTGGGAAATGCTCATTTGGTTATAGCTGTAGTCATAGTGTCTCATAAAATACACACTGCACATTTTCATGTTCCTCTTTTGTTCTCAACTTGAACTTACAGGAAACAAATAAAAATAATATAATGTATAGTTTCATGTGAGAGTGAGAATCTTGCTTAAAATCTCTCAATCTTGTAAATATCAACCAATGTGGCTAATGGTTCCTAGAGAAACAAGAAGTCATCTTGGCAACTTCAAAGCCAACTTCAGGCCCTTGCTGCTCTCTTTGTTTCCTAAAGAAGTTGGAATCAACATAGTTGGGTGTCTGAGTTTCCAGAATGTTCAGATGAATGCTCTGCATTTGAGCCTTCGGAGATTCATGAGCTTTTTCAATTCCTCTGAAATTAGCTCTAACTCAAACCACACACAGTTCATTTTCTGAAGCATTGCCACTATTTCTCTCCCTCTCTCCAACTGATTCTAAGGAATCCTGTTTGTGCTCACAAAAATTAGCTAGTGAATGCACATCTTAGCTTCACCATGATTGATATTTCACAATGTATCTATTGATCACTATAGAGTATGCAGGGTAAAAATGTTGTCTGCAGGCAACCAACCTGTATGTCTACACATTTCAAGGGAAGGTACAATTTCTTGACTTCAGAGAGAGGTCAAGCACATAACTCTGAATAAATAAAAAAACCCTAAACATAAGTTTTTTTTTCAAAGGAGTTCTCTTTCCTATCTCTATCAGTTTTTCACCTAAAATTCTTTTGGCATGCATTTGAAACTAGGAATATCAAAACAAATGAAGCCAGTCTTTGCACTTATTGGAATATATCAAAGCTGACCTTTCCGTTTCCATTTGGCCTTATTCACATCAGCACCATTGTTGTTGCCATCTTTGCAGTTGTGTTTATATTACCTTTGAAATCTCTGTGGATAAGAGTGAAACTTGAAATAATAAAGGCCGATGTACACATATAAAATTTTTAGCAAATTTGGTCAACATATCTGTCTTGTTCATGTAAATTTGCACAAAACATTTTCTGCTGTACCTTTCTTGGAATTCATTTAAAATTTTCAGTCCAAATAAATTCAAACCCAGAAAACCAACTCAGCCATTTTGGGAATTTCTTGTGAATAGATAAATTAGGGAGAAAGTAGGTCAACAGAAGCCATGAAGAGAAATTTATACCATTGTTAGAGTATATGATGACAAAGATTGGATAGGGAGGTTTCAATCCAAGTTAGCAACCTCTAAATAGGAAATGCTGTATTGAATTACACCTTCACATAGAATTACATATAGACTCATTTTATTTGTCTTTGTAAATGAGTGAGATGAGTTTGTTGAGATACAGTTCTCCTGTGATATCTCACATTTCCATGGGTTTTATTTTATGAGTAAAGGCCTTAACAACCTATTTTCTCTGGATTTTCTTTACTAGATCCTTCTATAAGCAAGAAAACTTCAAAGGTAGAGATTCTTGTTTCTTGGAGTGGATTTAAATTTCAGGGCAACAAAACTAATGTTTCTCAGTATGGGTTCATGTGGTTGAGGTAGCTATCTAAGATCATGGGACTTATGTTATCAGTGTCTTGTAATTTATAGCACAATGTGAGTCGGGAACACCTAAGTCTCGTCATGTTACTCAGTGGGAATTTGGTTTTATAAAATTAGGACAAGATGTTACTCTGTCTCCTGCTATAACTGTGTATAATAACTGACCCAGAAATCTCCTGTCTCTCTGACAGTATCTATGAAAATGTGGCAGACCAGCTGTTACATTGTAAGTAGGGTAAAATCTGATGTATTTTTCCCAATATGACGAGTTTACTTGTATTTCAGTACAAGTAAATTCCTTAATAGTTTTCCTTGACTATATTATATTTCTGCAATGTTTTTAGAAAGAAATGTGTTCTCTTTCTTAGGATGCATTCTGATTATGTGAATAATATATATACACAGTAGAAAATCAGAGGAATTCTAAAATATAAAAACAAAAGATACCCATAATCCTACCAGAGAAAATCATTGACACTATTTTTCATATATTCTTAGGCCTATCCCTCCTTGTGAGACACATCCACATACTTACCAACACACTGCATACAGAAATACAGCTTTCTAATTTGGGAACATAGTATACATATTACTATATTTTATACTCAATTTGCAGAGCTCCATCTGTGCCTCTTGTTATAATTTCCAATGTGTCCCACCACCATTGTCTGTTTGCAAAAGATTGTCTTTTAGTTTTATTCAAACCATTTCTCTTTCCTAGTCCCTGTAAATTGTATTTTAGAATAACACTTATTTTATACTCTTTACTCCACAAAATCTTCAAAGTTATTGATTGATTGATTGATTGATTTACTTATTTATTGTCCTTGCTTTTGCTTTCGGTGTTGGGTCTCACCACATACTCCAGGCTGGCCTAGAACCCCCTATGTAGGTCACCCTACATAGAACCCTCTGTGTGCTGGGACTACAGTTATGCTTATCTTCTAAGTGATCTCAGAACTGTGGTAGAATAACATTTACCCTTTTTTAATACTTTTGTTAGCCTGCCATATCGTATTTAGAAATGCCTCCTCATCCTAAGATAGAACTGTATTTTATTTCATTGACCTTCATATGTACTTTAACCACATTCTGCTACTGAGATCAGAGTATAATATATCCAATAATTATGATACTTAACTTTGCTAGATATTTACTGTGGTCAGGTACTTTTCTAAAGAACAGGTATTTGTGAGGTCACTAGATTCTCAATTTCTTCAACTTGTGGCATTATTTCTTTCATTTTAATAAAGTGAGAACAAGTTTTAATAATATGTGATCAAGTTTAAATAATCTTTTGAGACAAATAGATTACAAAGGTAACAATGACACTGTGCAGTCTAACTCCAGAATCTTCTGTGCACAACCATAATTGTGTGTTCTTGAGAATTGATCGAATATATGATTACTTTTTCTTGAATAATCTATCCCTTGTTCCCTAACTAAAATTCCTTTTTATGATATGTGTAGATTGTGCCTGGACTTGAGTCTGTTTCTGGGCTTTCTTTTCTGTGACAAGATTCTAGTTTCTTAACTTGTGCCTTATGAAAGAGTTGCTGTGTGGCAGCAGCTGGCCTGGCCTTACACAAGGTTTTCCAGCTGAGTCCAGGGTCATTAGGTAATAAACACCCTTTTGCATATTATATATGTGTGGCTAATATACAAAGGCTTTTATGATTTATTTAGAAGATATCAATGATGCTAGGGAATGAATAGATACAGGAGAAACAACATCAGTCTATTACTCTAATATCTCAGGATGCTATGTTAGAAGAATGGCGTTATGCACAGGAAGTGTCTCATCCTACTGTGAAAGTCGATGGCAGATGTTCTTCTGGATTAGCACTGAAGGAAGCCAATCAAATAGAGCTCCCAGTCCATAGATAAGGAGGACTTTCAATTCCATTCACAGGGGATAACAGTGTCTCCCAGGGTCATACTGAAATCATTGGTGGAAATGATGAATAAAACATTACTTTGATTTCCTTGTTTGTAGTATATTATTTTTAACTAGATCAAATGATGAAATTACTCATTTTTGTCTCTCTTATTGATAGTGAAGCATAGAGTTTCTTCTTGCCAACACAATCCGGGCATAGTTTCCTAACAGAAGCAACAGTTTTCTTAACTCCCATTCAGTCTTTGCCAGACTCCCTAAATTTAGATTATAGGTTGCATTAGAATTTGGCAGGTGCATTGCACTCCTGACATTAGCTTGGATTCCAACTTTTACCCTTTTCTGTTCAGAAGCTCTTTTGCTCTTAACTTGTTTATGTACCACTTTTTGAGATTGTTTTCTCTTTATAGCACTATGAAGTCTGGGACTGAAAGGTTTAAGAAAAAACAATGTTGTTTTCCAAGCCATATGTATATCTTTACATATTAGAAATTAAAGTCTTGTGCTCACCTGGGTTATGAATTATTTCAATAATTCTTCACTACTTTTATGCTACTCACTGTAAGTACTATTTCTTTTACTGAAATTAATAATTACATTTTTAGATTTTGATAGACAAGAAAATAAAACCCAATAATGTTTTCAAGCATCAATCCTATACATCTAGTTTTATATGTGCATTTTGCATAGTGTGGCCTAAAATTGTGTTTAGATATTTTTATATGAGGTAGAATACTGCTAATTCATTAGGTTTTCACTGGAAACACTCCTGAATTTTTTGCACTTTGGCATTTACATTCTGTATATAAAATGACATATAAAATATGCTACCAAACAGAAATTCTTTCATTTTTCTGTGGCTGGATACTACAAAGGGATTCCTTTAATGGATTCATTCTCCCAGTATGCCAGTGAGTATAAAAAAATGTCTGTACTCTGCTTGACACTGCACATAGTCATAACAACCACGCTCCTTATGTGCACCATGTTGACTTGACTGAACTTTTCACAGACTGCACTTTTCACAGACTGCAAATAAAATTCATAGTTGTACTGCATCCTTAGAGCATATGATTAGGTATTCACACTGTTAAATATTGACAATAGCTCAAGTCAGGTTTTGGTGATTAGACTGAGTAAATTTTCCTTTGTAAAAAGTTTGAAGATAGATCCTTTGTATTTTTTTCTTCTTAATAATTTATGTTAATTTTAAGACTTGGACTGGTTAGAGTTAAGTTGAGAATTAGTCATTTAGGTCATTATGATATCAATGCTATTTCTTTTTTTCCAAAATGCATAACATTTTAAAATTATTGCTTATGAAGGAATTCAGATGGTAAATACTATGGATATTTTTCTTCAAGAATCGGCTTGAAACACTATATCCATTGTTAATATCTGCACTTTGGCATATAGTTTTCCAGTGGAAAATAAAGAAGTAAAATATTTTATTATCTGTTATTGAAAGTGATTATGGCATCCTACATTTTAATGTCTTAAAATAGTTGATAGATGCTGATTATGAAAGAAGGGAGGCTATGCATCTGTAGGGGTGAGGATATGAGAAAATTTCAGTACTGTGTGCTCAATTTTTCTGTGAACATAAACTGCTTTGAAATGAGGTCTATTATTATTTTAAAGATTAAAAGTAGAACTGCCATTGACCTAGCAATTCTACTCCTGTGCATACAGCTAATTGAAATGATATTGGTATGGTATACAGACACCTGAATTCCCATGTTGACTGTAGCATTATCCATAATAGCCAAGATATGAAAGCAATGTAAGTAACTATCACTGATGAATGGATAAAGAAATGTATATATATAGGGAATACCATTCAGTCTTTAAAAAGAAAAAAAATCCTGTTATTTTTGGCAACATGGTTGAACCTGGATGGTATTATGTTAAATTAAATAAACCAAGCACAGAAAGATAAATGTCTCATGATCTCCCGTATATGCAGAATCTAAAAAAAGGTGAACTTTAGAAGTAGAGTGTAAAATAGTTAACAGGGGTTTGTGGGATGGGGTATGTTTGGGAAGATACTGGTCAAAGGATTCAGAACTTCATTTAAATTAAAGAAATACGTGACTACAGTTAATTTATATTGTATTCTTGAAAATTACTAAGGTAGTAGATTTTAAGTGTCTCACCAAAAAATGAGTATATGAAGATAATGGCTATGTCAATGAACTTGATTTAGCTGTACTGTGATGTATATTTATTTCAAAACATCATTTGTATATAATAAAAAGTCTATTAAAGTTATAATACATTTATTAAGGTTTTAAATATTTTCAAGGTTTGTTTCTGAGGTTCTAGTTAATTCTTCCAACCAGCATAATGAGGTAAGTAGCTTTTAGATGATGTATAGTTTTATTCTGTGAAGACACTGACCTAGAGATAATGAGTAACTATTGAGGCCACACAGATTTGTTTTTGGGTTCACTGCTTATAATTCTAAAACCTGTAAGTTATAAAATCAGTACTTATTTCAAATATAAATTTTTGACTGTCTTTTTACAGACATTGAATATAGTTGCTTTTGGATTTTAACATATTCTCTGACTTGAGAAAAGAACTCTTATATTTCATTTAACTTTTTGTACCTCTCTCAATGATTTTCTCCTTGCACTTCATCCCTTTAGAAATATCCAGGGCACATCTAAAATTCAGAGAGCAATCTGGTCATGGCTGGAGCATAGTATGATGATAACTTCCTGACCCTGAATGTCATTACAGTCCTTCAGACTCAATAAATCTAAACTGAATAATCCTACAAATTTCTCCTTTTAAAAATAGTACCATAATTCATCCAATAGCTCAAGTCAAGAATCTTAAAGAGGTGAGAGGGTAATATTTGACTAAGGCAAGCAGTGAGAATATTTATGGTACTGGAAATATTCTGTACAATACCTTGGTCATGGTACATGGCATTTTTCATTTTTACAAGCTCAGAGTACTTTACAGAGAGTAAACCCATTATATGCAAGTTTTAAAAAGTCATCCAGACTATCAAAAGATATGAGGAAGGAATGAAGTCTGTAACAAAATAATTAACTGTCTTGCAGAAATATGACAATTTCACTGAAGAGCTAGAATATTTTCGCTGAAGTGGGTTGAAAGAGAGGTGTTGATTTGGTAACATTAAAAAAATGATATTTTGACAGACAACTGTAAAGGACAAAAAAAGCTATACATAAACACCCTCTCCTGGTTGATAAAATTGCTTCACAGAGTTACAAGTCAATAATATGACTGTTGTACATGAACACTGAGAGTGAACAAATAAGTAAATGAATGGCAGATGGTTGATCCTGGTCTCTGATCACCTCAAAAGAAGATTAGATATTAGCAAGATGGGAGGTTAGAATAAGTCATGTAGTTCTAGATCAGAGTTAAAGATGTCAGCATGAATTCATGTTTCAGCTAATATTGATACAGATGAACAGCTTCATAAATAATGAAAAATTGTAGATAACTATGAATGCATTCATTGGTTAGTCTGTGTATGTTTTGGTGCATATATATATATATATTTTTTTCTAGATTTGTTCACTGAGAAGCCCTAAAAGCAATGATGTACCAATGAACACAACTAGTGTCCAGTTCTTTGTTTCTAATTCTGTTGGGTGAATAAATGAGGTATGGCTCCTTGAAGAAATGGTTGATTATAGAGCTGAGGAAAGAAGGTTTAAAATGATCATGGTTCATGTAGTAGTGACAAAATGTAAAGACGTTCTTAAGAAGCAAAATTTTGTATTGGTCTTGTCATGAAGGCAGGTGAACCAATTTAAAAGAGCTCCCAGTGGGCAAAGCTGTAATGACATGAGCACAATGTAAAGTAGCTGGGGTTATACTAAGTATCAAAACCAATATCTATGACTCATTGATAACATAAAATAAATATAATCAATATCTATATGGAAAAGACAATAATTTTCTACAAAAATTCCAAATAATTAAACATACTGCCAAGGAGTTGGGACTTAATGAACTCCTCCTACCTATACCTAGAGATTTTAAAATTTTAACACAAAGAATAGACTATGAACAGGTGGTGTGGGGATATAAATTTACAATGGAAAAAATTGAAATAACTACCTTGGTAGGTGATCAAAATTAATGTGAATGATAAGGTATTAGTACTCTTGACGTAATAATATGAATGTTACTTTATACGTGATTGTCCTACCAAAACCCCATAACCTCAGTCTAGCCATGAGAAAAAATATCATTTGACAGACTCAAATTGGGAAATAGCCTACAAAATATCTGATCAATACCCCTCACAGCTATCAAATGCCACAAAAGCAGGTGAGGATACTTGATGAGGATAAGAACAAATAACAACTAAATATATGATATTTCAAGATGAAATTCTGTAATATTAAAAAAATTAGAGGAAAACTAGTAAAATGCAAATGAACTGTACAATATAACAGTAATGTACATTTGTTAGTTGTGTAGTTGAGACAAAAGTAACAGAGTCATAGAAGATTGTCACAGTGAGAAAATTGGGTAAAATTACATGGAAGATCATGGCAAAACTTTTTGAACATTTCTCTGTCATTAAAACTATTTAAAAAATTTTAAAGTCATTTAAATAAGTGGAAAACAAATCCTGTCATTGAAAATTTGCTCTCATTTTTTTCCCCCTCAATCAACACAGTTTGTTGGTTTGGGCCTAAAATCATTTAAATCTTTGTTCATTTTCTCCCATCTGAGTGACTACCACCCTGGCCAAAGACCCTGTCACCACTTGTCTGGTGTATTACAGTGGCCTCTTAATTTCCTTGCTCTTGTTCCCTGATAATCTATTTACAACATAGTATTAGGAAAATGTTAGAAATATGAAGTTTTATACCACCACTATTATTTAAAACTATATATTCTATTACCATAGAAATATAATCCAAATATTTTATTGAATTAGGTCATTTAGTTATTATAGCAGAGAAACATGGATCTTTCAGTGGGGGTGAAATAGTAGATGTTTACTTTTTGCTCACAAGAAGTCAAAATCAGCTTCCGGACATTGACTGGAACTCTTTCCAATTGCAAGTTAGTAACCCAAGCTCTTGTTACTCTATGGTTTTATTCAATTCCATAGTCAACTTCTAAATCAAATCTAGAGAAAATTATATGGGAGATTTTTAGGCCTCCAAATAGCATGAAACACTTATGTCTATATTTTCCTGGTTGCTCTTAGTCACATAACCATAGCTAATAACAAAGAAAGTTGGAAAACATGGTCATAGTGGACTAAATCATTAGAGGGATAGGGTGAAGTAGTCTATTTTACAGTTTCTTCTCTAGCTGGTAATGATTTCCATGGTCTCATATGAAGGGACTCCTGGGATTAGGCCATTTATGTCCCAAATCTCACTGGAATTCTTTATTTGATTAGATAGTCAAGTTCCATATACCTCATTGAGGCTTTTAAATTGGCTATTTTCAGCATCTATATTTTTGGATGCTTTATAAATCATACTGTCAGTTTTAGTGTAATAATCCTAAGGAAGCTATACCTTAATCATCAATTCAAAATATTTCTCTCCTCTTCTCTATTTTAGCAGAGCTCCTTATGTATTTCAAACACTTATCACAAGCATCTCATTTAGTTAAAATATTCATTTATTTCTTGCCTCCCTGAAAAGCAGAATGTGACTTTCTTGTTCAATACTCTGTCATCAGTGACAGAAGGCCTGGCTCTTAATTAAAAAAATTCTTGTTTGAATACCTACATGTACAAAAAGATTTGACCCAAATTTAAATGAAAAAACTGGAAGGGAAAGTGGTAATTCTTCTTTTTGGAAGGAATAAAAATATAGCATAAGAAAGTATACCTAGAAATTTACATAATGAGAAAAAACTTAACTAGGGATAGAAAGCAGAGTTCATATTCTTATCCAGACTTCTGTTAAATCATAAGGCTTCATTTTAGAATTGTGAAGCAGTTCCAATTAGTAGTCAAGCGTTTCCATACTTAATGTGATGTAATTTCTCAAGAGATAAATCTATACAGCTTCTTCAAGGATTTTCTCCAGCTATTTCTTTTTTGTTTTTGTAAACTTGAGGACTATTCATTTAAATAAAGGAAACAAACTGAAACTGGAAATATGAATCATGTTATTTGCAGTCTCCAAATGTTGCTTCACTATTTTGTCTTTTCCATTTTAACCTTCTTTCAACTGATTTGTTAAATACATTTTACAAGAATGTTAATACACAGTAGAAAATCTTCCTTGGCTGAAAGTTTGGAATAAAGTGTTGTAAGGTCCTGGGATGTAGCTCAGTGGTGCTGCTCCTGCCTGAAATAAAGTATTGCAATTTAAATATGCAATTGTCTAGTATTTCATTAATTAAGATTAAATTTTTTTATGTGTTATGAATACTCTGTGAGCTACAATCTTTCATAAAGGGATATTTATTAACACACCTACAAATGAACACACATATACTCTCAGCTCAGTAGAAATATACACATAATGGTCCCTATTGTTATTTAACAATTTGATATTGAAAAACAAGAATGAAATTTCTTTAAAAAATTATATAAAAGTGAGGCAGAAGCCCACCCAGAAAATGGTGGTTGGGGTGCATAGGACCCAGCTAGAGGCCCAGATACCATTGCTAAGTGTGCTCAGGCCTCAACCAGAAGCCAGCTTGGACAAGAACACACCATGGGGATCCAGAAGGTCATCACTCTGACCCCGGAAATTGGTGCAGTAGTGGGCAGTAGAGAAAAGACCTCTCTGAGACTTCTTTAGAACTGAAGTCCACTGGGAGAGCAAAGAATCACCTCAGTAAAGGCACAGCAGACTGCACTGGTTTAAATAAGAAGACACCTAAACAAGACTCAAAACCAGACTTCCAGATCACCAAAGGGAACCAAGGGACAATGAGACAGAACAATGAAACTCAACCACTTACAGTGCCTGAACTGGCAAAGAAAGAGGATCTGGAAAAAAATAAAATCAGAAAAAATTTCTCAGATAACAACAAAGACAGTGTCCATAGTAATAGAAATGATTACTAACTCTAGAGCAGACACAGATAAAAAAACAGAAGGGCTCAGAAACTTGGTGGAATCCCAGTATAGGAAACAAATGGAATACATAAAACAAATGCAAACAGATATCCAGGAGATTAAAAACTCGATTGAAAGTTTATGCACCAGAAAGAGCCAATGTGAGGACAGAATATCAGATATAGCAGACAGGACTGCAATTAGTGACCAGGAAAAGAAAGACTTCTTACTGCAGGGTGAGGACCCCAGCGTGGCTTAAAGCCCTCACTCTGTCCCTCCTCTCTGCTTAGCCACACGGGTGCCTGCAGGACTCACCCCCCCCACCATCCCCCACCCCATGCCTCTGGCCTCCTGGCTCTTCTGCTACCTGGTTCCACACTACAAAGGCACAGGGAATCATAAAGGCCCTTGTCCTGAGCTCCACAAGATAGAGCAGAAGTGAGCAACAGAAAGAGGGCCTCTCTGAGGCTCTTCAATGAAAACTGAAGCTCAGCAGAAAAGTGAAGAGAATCTCTGCAATAAAGGCACACCAGACCACCGTAATTGGTAAGTTGGAGGGATCATCACCTCCCATTGGAACCTGCACTATCTTCAGGGGAAGGACAACTGGAACCTGCAGTAGAACCTTGCAGAGTTCAACCCTGTGGGAGGACAGGGTTGGGACTAGCAGCCAGAAATCTGCCTGAATCTCACAAGTCTGCTTCTGGCTTGCTGAGACTCATTGACTTGTTTCTGCACACAGCTGCCCACGTTGTCTACTGTGACAGCAGAGACATACCCTGAAGGAGGCCCTTCACTCTTATTTTTTGTTATTTGCAAAAACAAATTTTTTTTTCTTATTTTTAATTCTTAATTTTTATTTATTTCTACTCTTTTCAAATTTTTATTTTTCTCTTCTTTTTTCCTTTCTTTTCTCCTCTCTCTCTCTCTCTCTCTCTCTCTCTCTCTCTCTCTCTCTCTCATTCTCTCGCTGTCCCACATTGCTCTTCATCTCCCTTTTTGTTCCTTTCTGGATCGAATTCTCCTTTATTTTTCTTTTCTTCTCTTTTTCTTTCTCTTGATTATCATTAGTTTTAAAGGAAAGTAAATACAGTATCTAGCCTCCCTATTGCTGTTAGGTGGTTCTGTTCATGTCTTTGTTCTTTCATTCTGCCTTTTCCTCTTGCCTTCAACAGTTTCTTAGAGTTTGTTTGATCTTCCTGCATCTTCTGGGATCAACGTTAACCTTTCCTGATCCTTCTACCTACCTGTCTCTCCATCCTCAATTCCTTCTAACTCCCCATCCCAAAGGGTAAAGTTGCTATATTGAAGAGTTTATTCACTATAAACATATGTTGGGTTGGTCCACAAGTTTGATTTAATTCACACAGCTAAATGTGATAGATTAATAACTATTGCAAATTGTCATTTTCTAAGCTGTGCTTGAAGCTATGGTGTTGCTGATTGTATCATTTGGGCTATGATGTTGTGATTGCCTTCCTGATATAAAGAAAATGAGATAGACTCAGAGTCATTAGAGTCTTAAAATCTAATGACCAACTATATCTGGAAGACAACTCTGAAAAGCAATCATTCCACAAGGGTTCTAAACACAAGCAACAAAGATACACTAAGCAATTCTGAAATATCAACCCAGGAATTAAACCAATGACAGTACCAAAAACAAAAATGAGAGGACGTTTAAGCAAGGCACAAACTCAGGCTTCCACACCAAAAAAAGGCAAATTCTTGGGGAAACGAGGTGGAAAAGTCTGATAATCTACCACCTGGACACCCTGAACTGATAGGACAGGAAGTAACAAAACAGATGAATGAGGCTCTAGAAAAATTCAAAACAGAAATAATCTCCCAGATAACTACAGAGATGGTGAGGAGAGTGAAAGGCATGATTAGAAGCTCTAGAACAGAGACAGATAAAAAAAATAGATGAGCTCAGAAACATGCTGGAAGCCATGAATGCCCAGCATAAGAAAGAAATGGAAACCATGATCACCCAATATAAGAAAGAAATGGAATCCATGAAACAGATTGAAACAGATATTCAGGAGATTACAAACTTCACTGAAAGCATACAGAGCAGATTAAGAGCATCTGAAGATAGAATATCAAATACAGAAGAGAGGATTGAAGTTAAGGACCATGAAAACAGAGATTTCTTAAAAATAGCAAGGGACCATGAGAAATCAATCCAGCAGCTACTAGATGATGCAAAGAAGAACATAAGACTGATAGGAGTCCACGAAAAAGCAGCAGAAAATACAATTGACATAAAAAAACTGTTTGCAGAAGTAATAGTTGAAAACTTCCCAGACGGAAGTGGAGAATTGGACATACAGATAAGCGAGGCATATAGAACTCCAACTAGCCATGATCAAAAAAAGCTACACCTAGACATGTAATAGTCAAGATCCCAGCAACTCGACACAAGAACAAAATCCTACAGGCAATTAGAGAAAAGAAACAAATCACCTACAAAGGAAAGCCCATCAGAATCATGGCAGACTTCTCAACACAAAACCTCACATCAAGGAGAGCCTGGAGTGAAGTATTTCAAGCCCTAAAAGAAAATAACTTCCAACCTAGACTGTTGTATCTTGCAAAATTATCTTTCAAGATCGATGGGGAAATTAGATACTTCCATGACAAAGAACACCTGAGTAATTTCATGAACACCAAACTAGCACTCCAAAAAATTTTATGCAATATCCTAGAAAAAGACAATGAAGGTCACAACTCCATGAGGCCCAACAGAGGGAAGCCACCAGGCAAGGTAAGAAAAGGGAAAGGCGGGGGCAGAAATAAAAGAGCCAACAACAACAAAACATCATGGCAAGGATGAGTCAATATCTATCAATTATAACTCCCAATGTTAATGGCCTGAAGTCACCAATCAAAAGAAACAGACTGACAGAATGGATTAAGAAGCAAAACCTAGCAATATGCTGTATACAAGAAACACACCTAAAACAAAAAGAAATTCATGGACAGAAAGTAAAAGGATGGAAAACAGTTCTCCATGCAACAGGAGCCCAGAAAAAAGCAGGGATAGCAATCTTATTTGCAGACAAAGTAGATTTCAAACCAAAACTCATTAAGAGACACAAAGATGGTTACTACATCCTTGTGAAGGGAACAATCCAAGAGGAAGAGATGACAATCCTAAATATTTATGCACCAAATACAAATGCCTCCAAATATACAAACCAAATATTAATGAACATGAAAAACCAAACAAGCACTAAAATAACTGTAGTAGGGGACCTCAATACCCCACTGTCACAAAGAGATCATCTAGACAAAAAATTAAGAAGGAAATTCTAGAACTGAACCAAGTTATTGAATAAATGGTCTTAATTGATGTTTACAGAGTGTTGCACCCCACAAAATAAGAATACTGATTTTTTTTTCAGCTACATACAGGTCATTTTCCAAAACAGACCACAAGCTAGGTCATGGGACATGTCTAAGTAAAAGTAAAAGAATTGGAATTACCCCCTGTATATTATCAGACCATAGTGCAGTAAAATTGGAGATCAATGACATAAGAAACCACAAAGCTCCCACAAACACATGGAAACTGAATAACACCCTCCTGAACAACCAACGGGTCACAGACAAAATTAAAGAAGAAATTAGACGATTTCTACAAGTAAATGATAATGCCAGTACAACATACAGGAATCTATGGGACACAGTGAAAGCAGTTCTACGTGGGAAATTCATAGCAGTGAATGCCCATATTAGGAAAACAGAGAGAACTCATAAATAACATAATGCAGAACCTAAAGCTCCTAGAAAAAGAAGAGCATAACAACCCAAAGCTCATATAAAAAAGAAAATTATAAAGATCAGACCAGAATCAATGCAATGGAGACTAAGCGAATGATACAAAATATTAATGAATCAAAGAGTTTGTTTTTTGAAAGAATAAATCAAATCAATAAACCTTTAGCCAACCTTTGCAAAAAGAGTAAAGAAAAGGCTAAAATCCAGGAAATTAAGAATGAAAAAGGTATAGTCACAACAGACCCAGCAGAAATCCAGAGGATCATAAATACCTACTTTGAGTGCCTGTACTATAATAAAATGGAAAACACAGAAGAAATGGTCAGATTCCTAGATACATATGAATTGCCAAAGTTAAATGAAGAAGATATAGAAATTCTAAATACCCCAATTACAATGAGGGAAATTGAAAATGTAATAAAATATTTACCAACCAAAAAACCTCAGGTCCTGATGGCTTCACTGCTAAATTCTACAAGACATTTAAAGAAGAACTATTGCCACTACTCTTTAAACTCATCAAAGATATTAAAAGGGAAGCAAGGCTTCCAAATTCATTCCTGGAAGCAAGTGTTACTTTGATTCCAAAACCAGGGAAAGACCCATTTTTAAAAGAGAAATACAGCCCAATCTCCCTAGTGAACATAGATGCAAAAATCCTCAAGAAGATACTGGCAAACAGAATACAGAGGGTCATCAAGAGGATCATACACCCTGATCAAGTTGGATTTATCCCAGGGATGCAAGGATGGTTCTACATCCATAAATCAATAAGTGTAATACACTATATTAACAGAGTCAAGGACAAAAACCACATGATCATCTCAATAGATGCAGAAAAGGCATTCAACAAAATCCAGCACCCATTCATGATAAAAACCCTACAGAAATTTGGAATACAAGGTCTTTATCTCAACTTGCTTAGGCTATCTATGAAATATCAACAGCCAACATCATACTAAATGGTTAAAAACTGAAAACTTTCACGCTTAAATCAGGAAAAAGACAAGGATGCCCACTATCACCACTCCTGTTCAATGTTGTTCTGGATACATTAGCCACAGCAGTTAGAAAAGAGAAAGAAATAAAAGGAATAAAGATAGGAAAGGAAGAAGTTAAACTGTGATTATTTGATGATGATATGATACTTTATGTAGAAGACCCAAAAAGCTCCACCAAAAGACTTCTACGCTTAATTGACAGATTCAGTAGAGTAGATGGATATAAGGTCAACACTCAAAAAAAAAATAGCTTTCTTATACACAAATAGCAGACTCACTGAGAGAGAAATTATGGAAACAATTCCTTTTACAATAGCATCCAAAAACTGAAATATCTAGGAATCAATTTAACAAAGGAAGCAAAAGATCTCTACATTGAAAACTATACCACTCTGATAAAGGAGATCAAGCAGGGTATAAGAAAATGGAAAGATATTCCTTGTTCCTGTGTAGGAAGAACCAATATAGTGAAAATGGCAATACTTCCAAAACCGCTATATAAATTAAATGCAATGCTGATTGAAATTCCAACAATATACTTGACAGAATGAGAGAAAACAATTCAAAAATTCATTTGGAACCAGAAGAAACCTAGAATAGCAAAAGCAATTCTAGGCAAAAGAGACATGGCAGGGGGTATCACAATCCCAATTTGAAACTATACTGCAAATCTACTGTGATAAAAACAGCATGGTACTGGCAAATGAACAGACTCAAGGATCAGTGTAATAGATTAGAAGATGCAGAAACAATTCCAGACAAACTCAGCCACCTCATCTTTGACAAAGGAGCAAACCACCATCATTGGAGAAAAAATAGCTTATTTAATAAATGGTGTTGGAAAAACTGGATTTCACTCTTCCAAAGATTAAAACTGGACCTATACCTCTCATCATACACTAAACTCAGATCAAAGTGCATTAAAATTCTAAATATCAAGACAGAAACACTAAACTTGCTGGAAGATAAGTTAGGTAGAACTCTTAAAGACATTGCCATAGGAAAAGACTTTATGAACAAAATTTCAGTAGCATGGGAACTAGCAGACAGAATCAACAACTGGGACCTTGTCTTATTAAAAAGCTTTTGTACTGCAAGAGAAACCACCAACAGAGCTAAGACATAACCTACAATGTGGGAAAAAAATTTTAGCAGCTGTATCTCAGACAAAGAATTACTATCTAGAATATATAAAGAACTTAAAAATGAGACCCCCCAAATTCAAAGACCCAATTCAAAAATGGGCATCTGAAATGAACAGACATTTCTCAGACAAAGAAGTAAAAGCAGCAAATAAATATATGAAAAAATGTTCAACATCACTGGTCATTCGAGAGATGCAGATGAAAACAACACTGAGATTCCACCTCACCCCATAAAGAATGGATGCTATCAAGAAATCAACAAATAACAAATGCTGCCAGGGTTGTGGCGAGAAAGGAACCCTTCTCCATTGCTGGTGGGAGTGCATACTGGTGCAACCACTATTGAAATCAGTATGGAGACACCTCACAGAACTAGGACTAGAGGTCCCATTTCACCCAGGTATTCCCCTACTGGATATCTTCCCAAAAGAATTAAAAGAATCATACTACAGCAATATATGTGCACCCACATTTATAGGGGTACAATTTGTAATAACTAAAGCTTGGAAACAGCCCAAGTGCCCATCAACTGGAAACTGGATAAAGAAGATGTGTTTCTTTTGTTTTTTGTTTTTTTAATAAAATGGAGTACTATTCAGACATAAAGAACAAGAAACTAGAGTCATTTATAGGTAAATGGATGCATTTTCAGGCCATACTCTTAAGTGAAATAAATAGGACACACATGTGTAAATACCAAATAGTTTCTCTGGTGTGGGAAACAAAGTGTAAATAATGATTAAAAGGATTAATAATGAATAACTGATACTCTGAAGTAGGGAAAGGTCCAAAGGGGTGGGGGTCGTGGGAGGGGAAAGGGAAAGGAAAGAAGGGAAAGGAAACATTATGAGAAAAGAAAAAAATGGAAATGAAGTCTATGTAAATAGGGAAGGATGGAGGTGGTGAAAGGCACACAGGTAATGGGGGAAAAAATAAAAACCAAGATACATTACATAAATGTAAATATATTATATACCTAAAATGTACCAATAAAAGAATTTAAGGAGAAAAAAAGAGAAAGATTTCTTAGAAATAGGCTGGGTCAACAAGAAATTAATCCAGTAGCTGCTAGATGATGCAAATAATAATACCATAAAACCGATCAGAGTCAAGGAAGAAACAGGAGATAGTGCAAACAACATAAAAAAAAAAAACCTGTTCACTGAACTAATGGCAGAAAACTTCCCAAATTGGAAAAGAATTTGACATACAGATAAGTGAGTCATATAGGACTCCAAATAGCTATGATAAAAAAAAATCTACATCTAAGCATATAATAGCTAATATTCCAGAAATCCAACAGAAGAACAAAATTTTACAAACAGAGAAAAGAAACAAATTACATACAAAGGAAAGCATATCAGAATCACAGCAGACTTCTCAAAACAAACTCTCAAGTCAGGAGGAACCTGGAGTGAAGTATTTCAAGAGCTGAAAGAAAAAAACCTCCAACCCAGATTGATGTACCCTGCAAAACTATCCTTCAAAATCAATGGAGGAATAAGATACTTTCACAACAAAGAACACCTGAGTAACTTCTTGGATACCAAACCAGCACTCCAAGAAATTTAAAAAAATATCTAGGAAAAGACAATAAAAGTCACAGCCCCATGAAGCCCAATGGAATGATTCCATCCATCAGACAAACAAGAAGTTAAATGCAGAGGGAGAGAATCCAAAAAAGAGGAAGGGAAGTCATCATGATAAGAATAAGTCAATACATATCATTATAACCATCAATGTTAATGATCTCAATTCACCAATCAAAAGAAATAGACTGGCACAATGGGTCAAGAAACAAGATCCAACAATATGCTGCATACAAGAAACACATTAATTCAAAAAGAAACTCATAGACTGAAAGTTAAAATGTGGAAAACAATACTCCATGTGACAGGAGCTGAAAAAAAAATCAGGAGTAGCTATCCTATTTGAAAGTAAAATAGATTTCAAACCAAGACTAATTAAGATAGACAAAGAAGGCCACTATGTCCTTTTAAAGGGAAAAATCCTAGAGGAAGAGATGGCAATCATAAATATATATGCACCAAATACTAGTGCACCCAAGTTTATGAAACAAATATTAACAGACATGAAAAATCACATAAGCACTAATAAAATAGTAGTGGGGGACCTCAAAACCCCACTGTCACAAATAGATAAAGAAAAAAAAAACAATGAAATACTGCAATTCAATGAAATTCTTAAACAAATGATCTTAACAGATGTCTACAGAATGTTCCACCCCACAAAATCAAAATACATATTTTTTTCACCCGCACATGGGTCATTCTTCAAAATAGACCATATACTTGTTCATAGACATGTTTAAATAAATGTAAAGGAATTGAAGCTATCCTTTGTATATTATCAGATCATAGTGTGATAAAATAGATCAATAGCAAAAGAAACCACAAAAACTTCATAAACACATGGAAATTGAGCAACATACTCTTGAGCAACCAATGAGTCACAGAGGAAATTAAAGAAGAAATTAGACAGTTTCTAAATTAAATGGTCACCAATACAACATATCAGAATTTATAGCATACAATGAAAGCAAGGGAGGAAAATTCATAGTAGTGAATACTCACATTAGGAAAATGAGTGAGCGCAAATAAACAACCTAGAGCTAAACCTCAAGCTTCTAGAAAAAGAAGAGCAAGACAAACCAAAAGATCATACAAGGAATGAAATTATAAAGATACAAGCAGAAATCAATGCAATGGAGACTAAGAGAATGATAGAAAAATCAATGAGGCCAAGAGTTGGTTTTTTGAAAGAATAAACAAAATTGACAAACCCTTAGCCAATGTTATAAAAATGAAGGAAAGAAAAAGCCCCAAACCATTCAATTAGGAATAAAAAGGTGAAATTAAAACAGATCCAGTAATAATCCAGAGGATTGGGGCCTTCGAGCCCAGGGAAGCTGTGGTAGCTTCAGGGAATCCGAAGGCAGCAAAAATGGTGGTTACAGGGCTGCCCGTTCTCGGGCCAGAATGCAAGTCACTTTGGCCGACAGGCCCCCGCAGAAGAGTTCTGCTGCTGAAGGAATTCAAGCACATCCAGAAAGCAAGAAGGAATCTGGACCTGATAACCAAAGTACAGCTGAATCACAGACTGCTGGGGAACAAAGTTCAATCTCTAGACCTCCTAAAACAGAAAAGAGGAAGAATAGGACTACAGGCTCATTAGCAGAGACAACTGAACCATCTACTGATGGAGAGTTCTCTGGTGCAGAGTCAAATTGTGCTGAGATGTAGGAGCCCATTCTAAGAATAACTAGGAGAAGGCAGATCATAATTGCACCTACTCCAGTGTCCATTGCAAGAAAAAAGCAGAA
The DNA here is from genome assembly GCF_000247695.1 of Heterocephalus glaber. Next base: position 13,081,905 of record NW_004624745.1, on the reverse strand, counting down.
AATAATTCCATTAAGTGAGTCTGTTGCTGAAGAAGTTGTCTCTGAAGCAGAATCTCATGCTTCAGGTATTTCTAGAATTGTGCCTTCCCCAGAAATGACCAGAACCAGAAGTAAGGCTAATGCTCTAACCTGTCAAAGCCAAGAATCATATGCCGAAGCCATATCTGATGCT
>NW_004624745.1:13063123-13081558 GCF_000247695.1 Heterocephalus glaber | reverse complement strand
TATGAAGTCAGAGGATTCTGATACCAGACAGACCTCTCAGAGTTTGGTGAAGAGGAAAACAGAGTAACAGATGAGGGAAAGGAAAATGATGAAAGTTCTCAGTTGAAATGTCTTTCTAAACTTAAGGACCCTAGCCTTCAGTTAGTTTCTCAAAATCATTCAACCCCTCAAAATAATAAAATCATATCAAAGCCCTCAAATCTGAACTGTGAAGCTGTAATGAAATCATTAGCTCAAACATTTGCAGTTGTAGAAGTGAACAGATGGAATGAAGAGAGAAAAAGCACCATAAAAATAAGTGACTTGACAAAGTTCAGTAGTCGTCACAGTAATGATGATGAAGAGTCCACAAATAAAGTTGTCAGTGAGGACAACAACAGTGAAAGGAGTGTAGATCTTGAATGTGATATCAGACTAAGCAAATCTGAGCTCAATCACTCTCAGGATATAGATGATTCTGTCTTACTAGTTCTCAGCAGTGATTGAAGCCGGCAATCTGAAAGTAGTGAAAGTGAAGAGGACACTGTGTGTTTTTTTGAAAATAGTGGTCAAAAGGAATCATTAAATGGAAACTCAGAAAATACATCTCAGGACAATGCATTCTTTGTAATTGACACAACTCCTGGATTGAATGCTGATAAAAATTTTTACTTGGAAGATAAGGCAAGTGAGGTTTCCACTGAGGAAGAAAAAGAAGAGGAGGAGGATGAAAATAGTGAAGAAGAACCATCAGACAGTGACAGAAATAAAGATGAGTATAGTGATGAAGATGACTTACTAAATAACACAAGGTCTAAACTTCTGAAGTTGACAAGTAGCAGTATGGACCCTGGTCTGAGTATCAAGTAGTTGGGTGGTGTGTACATTAATTTCAATGCAGAAAAACTTCAGTCTAAGAAGAAAACTCTAACACAGATCAAGGAGAAAAAGAAAAATGAACTTCTACAGAAAGCTGTTATTACATCTGATTTTGAAAAAAACTATTGTGTCCCACCATATAGTGAATCAAAGCATCAACTTCAGAAAAAACTCAGGAAAGAGCGACAAAAACCTGCAGGTGATGGTTGGTTTGGAATGAAAGCTCCAGAATTGACTGATGAACTTAAAAATGATCTCAAAGCTCTGAAGATGAGAGCAAGCATGGACCCAAAATGATTTGACAAGAAAAATGACCGAGATGGCTTCCCTAAGTACTTCCAGATTGGAACTGTTGTTGACAATCCAGCTGATTTCTACCATTCACGAATTCCCAAGAAGCAAAGGAAAAGGACTGTTGTGGAAGAACTGCTGGCTGATTCTGAGTTCAGAAGATATAACCGAAGGAAGTACTCAGAGATCATGGCTGAAAAAGCAGCAAATGCAGCAGGAAAAAAGTTTAGAAAGAAGAAGAAATTTCACAATTAATATTCACCAAGCAAATCCCATTATTTTACATCTTCCCTTTATTTATTTGTAAAAGAGGTTTAGAAGACTAACACTATCACAAATTTAATACACACTGACTATTTATATGGGGATTTCTGTTTGGAAATAAAATTGACAGGGAATCAATTACATGCCCTTTGGAATAAAAATAAGCATGTCTACAAAAGACCTGTTCTGGCTTAGACTATTTAAGGGGAAAAGAATGTCAACCATTTTAAGATAATTAACATTTTTATTAGGTTTTCAGTGCTTGGTTATTTAAGGAAAATTTAATTAAAAGGTATAGCACTTGCTAATATGTTCAAAGAACATCTTTTAATGATTGTATAAGTAATACCTTAGTTACTATGTGTGTATATATATATATATATGTCTGTATGTATGTGTATATGTACAAGGGAGTTGACAGACAGGCCATGCCCTATAATTAGCTGCAAATTCAGATCCAGAAACAGGAGGAAAATTGATCTTAACCTATATTCATTGTTTTGTTTCAAGCAAAATAGGATTGAAAAATAGCATTTTAATTTGGCCAGAAGGTAAAGTGGTTCAGTTTAACTCCTCTCCAGTAGCACAAGTATGTATTCTGACTAAGTTGCTTTCTGCCACCAAGGATAGTTGGGTCATTTAAGTAATGCTTCTCGGTGAATTGCAGCCTCCTTTATATCATTGTTTACTGTATCTTTATTTTCCTAGCATATTTTTTAGATTTTAGTGAACGTAAAAATCTCATATTTTACCTTTACTGTTTGGGGTCACAAGCAACCTAGTAAACACTAGAGATAACAATAACTTTCACTGTTGAAGTTAGGGAAGCCTTTATATGTGTTCTTTTTTATAGAAAAACTTGTGTCAAAAGTCATTTTGCCTTTTGTGTAATACAGAATCTCATATGACAGTTAAGTATCAAAACAGCAAGAAGAAATAACTATTCTTGTAAGCTACTTGTTAGGACTTGGATCTTAAATGACCCCCCACTCTCATACTAAATAAAATCTTGATTTGTCAAAAAAAGAAAATAATCCAGAGGATCATCAATACCTACTTTGAGAACCTATATGCCAATAAGATGGAAAACATAGAAGAAATGGACAGATTTCTAGATACATATGAACTACCAAATTTGAACAAAGAAGACCTAAAAATTCTAAACAACCCAATATCAATCAATAAAATTGAAAATGTAATGAAAAACTTACCAACAAAGAAAATCCGGGTCCTGATGACAGCACTGCTGAATTCTATAAGATATTTAGAGATGAACTATTGCTACTACTGTTTAAACTCTTCAATGAAATTGAAAGGGAAGCAATACTCCCAAATTCATTCCTGGAAGAAAGCATCACCTTGATCCTCAAAACAGAGAAAGACCCAACTGAAAAAGAGAACTATAGGCCAATCTTCCTAATGAACATAGACACAAAAATCCCCAGTAAGATACTGGCAAACAGAATGCAGAAGATCATCAAGAAGATCATACTCCCTGACCAAGTGGGATTCATCCTAGGGATGCAGGGATGGTTCAACATAAAAAAATCAATAAATTTAATACACTATATTAATAGAGCCAAGGACAAAACCATATGATCATCTCAATAGATGCAGAAAAAGCGTTTGACAAAATCCAACACACATTCATGATGAAAACACTAAAGAATATTGGAATAGACCATCTCTAGCTCAACCTGATAAAAGCCATCTATGAAAACTAACAGCCAACATCATACTAAATGGTCAAAAACTAAAATTCTTCATGCTAAAATCAGGAATGAGACAATGATGTCCACTATTCTCACTCCTGTTCAACATAATTCTGGGAACAGTAGCCAGAATAATTAAACAAAAGAAAGAAATATAAGGAATAAAGATAGGAAATGAAGAAGTTAAATTGTCATTACTTGCAGATGACATGATACTCTATATAGATGACTCCAAGAACTCCACCAAATGTCTTTGAGACTTAGTAACCAAATTCAGTAGAGTAGCTGAATACAACATCAACACACAAAAATCAATAGCCTTTCTGTATGTGAACAATAGCCTCTCTGGAAAAGGAACTGGAGAAATAATCCTTTCACAATAGCATCAAAAGAAAAAAGAAGGAAAGAAAGAAAGAAAGAAAGAACGAACTAGGAATCAACCTAGCCAAAAAAATAAAGACCTCTACTCTGAAAATTACAGCACTCTGAAGAAAGAGGTTGAAGAGGATATCAGAAAATGAAAAGATATCTCTTGCTCCTTGATAGGAAGAACCAGTATAGTGAAAATGGCCATACTTCTAAAACTGCTATATAGATTCAATGCAAGCTCAATTGAAATTCAAACAGTATGCTTCATAGAACTAGAAATCCATTTTAAAAATTCATTTGGAACCAGAAGAGACCTAGAATTGCAAAAGAATTTCTAGGCAACAAAGACAAGGTAGGGGGTATCACAATCCCCAATTTGAAACTACACTACCAAGCTACTATGATAAAAACAGCACGGTACTGGCAAAGAAACAGACCTGAGGATCAGTGGAACAGATTAGAAGATGTAGAAACAACTCCAGACATATTCAGGCAGGAATCATGTCATCTTCAACAGAGGAGCCAAACACCCTCTTTGGAGGAAAAATACCCTCTTTAATAAATGTTGTTGGAAAAACTGGGTTTCAACTTGCCAAATATTAAAACTAGACCTGTATCTCTCACCATGCACTAAACTAAAATTGAAATGGATCATAGATCTAAATATTAAAACAGAAATGCTAAACTGGCTGGAAAAGAGGTTAGGTAGAACTCTTGAAGACATTGGCATAGGAAAATTTTTCATGAAAAAAACCTCACATGCATTAACACAAAGAATCAACATCTGAGATCTCAACTTATTGATAAGCTTCTGCACAGCAAGTGAAAACCACCAACAGCATGAAGAGACAACTCACAATGTGGGAAAAAAATTTACTAGCAGTTCCTCAAACAAAGGTCTACTATCTAGACTATATAAAGAACTTGAAAACACCAGGCCTCTAAAATTTAAAGATCCAATCCAAAAATGGGCATCTGAAATGAACATACATTTCTCAGACAAAGAAGTAGAATCAGCAAATAAACATATAAAAAAATGTTCAACATCAGTGGTCATTGGAGAGATGCAAATGAAAACAATGTTAAGATTTCATCTCACTCCAAAAAATGGCTGGCATCAAAAAATTAACCACTAACAAATGGTGGTGGGGTTGTGGGAAGAAAGGAACCCTTCTCCATTGTTGGTGAGAGTGAAGACTTGTGCAACCACTGTGGAAATCAGTATGGAGGTACCTCAGAAAACTAGAATTAGAGGTCCCATTTGACCCAGCTAGAAGAAAAATAATTATATCACAGCAGTATATGTGCACCAATATTCATAGTGACACAGTTTGTAATAGCTATAACAGCCCATTACCCATCAGCTGGAGACTAGATGAACAAGATGTGTGTGTTTTTTTTTAATAAAATGGATTACTAGCTACTCAGCCATAAAGAATTAGAAACTGGAGACATTTATGGCTAACACATTGAGGCCATACTCTTAAGTGAAATAAATAGGACACACATGCATAAGTACCGAATAGTTTCTCTGGTGTGAGAAACTGAAAGTGGAAATAAGGATCAAAATGTATTAGAGATAATATGAAATAGGAATATAAGGCCCAAAGGGGAAGGGGAATTGGGAGGAGCAGGGACAGGGAAAGGAATAAATATGAGGAAAGGAAAAATGGGAACAATGTTTTTATAAATAGGGAGGGTTGGAGGGGTGGAAGGGAGGGCAGTTGAATGGGGAAAAATACAAGAACCTAGATATATCATGTAAAAGTACAAATTCCCAATGATGAATGTCATCATGTCATCATATTGTATACCTAAAATGCACCGATGAAATTAATGAATTAAAACATTATATAAAACTGTCTTTAGAAATACCTTTTTCAAGTAAAATCATATTAGAACAATGAACTTTAAATGTGTTTTCAAAGTCTAGCTAATAATTCCATTTTTTGCTTTAAAGCAATTAATGTACTCATGCTTCAGAAATGCTATGTACTCACCGTATATTGCAGAAGCATTGCCAAAAGTGATGTCTGCAAAGGAACTACTGCAAAGAAACAAATTAGAGTGACCAAAAATGCCAATGATGACTCTATGAAGTGGATGTCTAAAAATTTGTGCAGGTCGCTCTAGCACTTTATGATATGAAGTTTTCTACAGAATAGAAATGTGTTCAAATTGTGGCACTTGATACTCTGCACCTATACATCCTGAGATAAATTATTTAATATTTCTGAACTCTAATTTTTATCATTTATAAAACTGGCATAATTAAACCCAACTTTAAAACGCTGTTCATTTTAAATAGAACGAAGTCATAAATGCACTGTCCAGTCAAACTGGAAGTCTGATGAAGGTGGTGGAGTGGAAGATTTACAAATATAGTTGTTATGTTTAGATATTCTTTAGAATATCTATAAAATATTTAAAAATTACTAAAAATAGAAAAATTGGTCTAGTTCCATTTTGATAGTTAACTTATTTTTAGAATATTATTTTGCTTGTTATTGAAGATAAGCAGTTTTTAATACTAGTTCTGTTAACTTTAGACTATTCAAATACAGCAATTGTTCTTATACCATTTACCTGAAAATGTAATTATCATTTATTTAACAAATTACAGTTACATGAAAATTTATAAACATTAAATAAACCCTAAAGTGTGGCTTAGGTCCATTTGTTGATGTTATATTGGGTAAAATTATTTGACCATATGAGAAACCCAAAATATAAGGAGCAAAATAAAAGACAATTAAGAAGGAAGGAGATAGTTCTTTTTCAAGTGAGATGGGGATCAGGAGGTGGAGGGAGGGGGAGGAAAGGAAGGGAAAGGGGATAAAAAAGAATTGGGGTAGGTCGTGTGCATTTACCAACTCCTCACAAACAATGTAACCTGTATGTAATGCAAACATGTACTCACAAAAAATAAAAATGGAAAAAGAAAAAATAAATTAATGCATTCTATATGTTCTATTAACCTAGAAAGGAGGAAAAATAGACATGTCTCTGTGCAAATAGTATGTCACAAAATAGCATATTTCATTTTACCTACTATTTGATTATGCATAAGCGTGTATATATATATATATATATATATAAATATATATGCTATAAGGGAATGATTATCCCTCTGTAATTTTGTCATCCATTATAAAGACCAATTTACTGACTTAGGATGACCATTGTCTCAAGGAAATTAAAAGTAGACTCAAACGTTTAAGCATCTTCATTAAGAAAAATCTTGTAGCACTTGAGGGAATGTCTTGTGATTCACACACAAGACATCCTCCAGAACTTTGGTGTCATCTGGGAGGTATTACGGACAGAGATGTGCAGTCTTCTATTATGAAAAATGAAAGTTGATCTTCAGATAGAGAGAACAAGAGCCTGGGAGGAAAGGATCCAAATGAGTTGCTTTTTCAGAATGAGACCATGGGTTACTTCCATCATCAGTATTAAAAATAACATGGGTTAATGGAGAAACTAAATTTATATATTCATTTAGTCACTACATTTGTCAATTTCTCATTGGTTCTTTCATCAGTCTACCAATTAATTCAGTGATATCCTGACTAAAGCAATTTTGCTTATTTTTTCTTCTATTTATTTTTTATTATGTACTTTATCAGCAATACATATACTTTTCTTACTCCTTGGGACTATTGTGAGTGGAAGATATGAGGGTATTTCTTGTACATTGAATAACATGTTGAAAAAAAACCAATTAACAAACAGACAGACAAATCCTAGAATCTAAAAAAAAATAAACATATATGTACAAAGACTTGATTTCAAATTCCACTAATTCATTAGTAAATGAACTGATAAATAAGTTTATTATTTTTGTTCTAACTTTGCTCTAACTTTGTAATTATTTCCATGTAAATTGTGTGACTCTTTAGTCATTGTGGCATCTATAAAAAATTTCAGTTCCAGCTAAGTTAATGAGTACCCAAAGAAAGAAATGTTTGCAAAATTATTATAATTAAGTTGCTCTATTTGAACACATTCTGAGAATACAAGGAAATGAGTAGTTTCCTAAAGAAATAAGTGTACTATAAGAAACAAAATGTACTTTCTTGTTTAGATCACTTTGACTTCTCTGATTGGAGTTAAAATCACCTGGAGATGTCACATAGGACATGAATTAAATAGTTTTATTGGCCCATACTAGCTTGTGTGAGAATAAAACATTTTTTCAAAAGAATGATAGTTCTAGCTACCACATTCTTTGAGGGCAGAGAGGCTATAGTAGTCCTTATTGCTGAAAAATAAAACTTTTCTAATTTTTATCATATTCACTAAGAAAAAAAGTGCTTTATAAAAGTTTCATTCTGTCTTAAAGATCTCTGAAAACAAGACATTAAGTACCATTTTATATGGTGATTTGAAGAGATGATGAGATTTCAGATAGTTACATGTACATATCTTTATGTTCATTTTTTGCTTTCCAATCCTCTTAATGTGGGATTGGAATTTCTGAGAAATATACCAGTTACCCTGGAGAAGTATATCTATGAAGTTAGGAATAAATAGTAAATTAAATTATGAAAAGATGAAGTTTGTAGCCTACAAATTTGATGAAGATATTTCAGGAAAATAATCAGCATATTGCTCATTGCCTAATTGGAGGCAGTGTTTTAAATAGGCAACACGAAACAGCCTTCTTGTACCTTTCTAAACTTCTCAATTTCCTCTTGTGTATCCTTCATCTTCCAGTACTTCATACTAACTATGGCTATCAAAAGTTAACTGTCTAAAATATTTGCTCCATCTTACCAAATTCCCCATTTTCTTTTTCTAATTCTACAAGTGTGAGTTCCATGATTTTGCATCTATTTTTAGAATTTTGGTAATTTCAATAAAAGAGTAGCTAATGTCACAGGCTATGGATTCTTGATCCAAATTCAACCACAACTTTGGGAGGTTTCCACTTTGCCTGTTGGGGTGTCAATTTCTATATTGTGTTCTCCTGATCTGCTGGATGGAATTGAGGTCCAGGTGAGTCTAATGTGGCATTTCCTTATTATGGAAAGAACAGTTGCTTAAGAAACGCGTATGAGGACCTAACTAGACCAATTATAATTTTTCCTGAAAACTTTTCTGTTAGAAATCATGGCAAACACAATACATCTTCCTTTTAGATTAGTAGGTAGAAAATATAATCTAGATAGGAGATATGTAGATGCTATCTTTCTCTCTTTCAGTTATTTTTAATTGTGGTAAGAGCACAGCACAAGCCCTACCCTTCCAATCATTTTTATAGAAAATACAGTTTTATTAACCACAGGTACTATATTGAATATCTGATTTCAAGAACTTAACTATCTTGGATAAGAGCAATTTCATACCTCAAACAGCAAGTTTCTTGATGGTATTGTGAAAGACATTGTTTCCCTAATTTCTTATTGTTTTCCTAATAAGTTTATTATTGATGTACAGGAATGCTATTGATTTTTGTGTATTGACTCTGTATCCCACTAGGCTACCAAATTTGATTGGGAGGAAACTAAAAATCAATGGCAAAAGAAACCACCAAAATTATGTGAATACATGAAAATTATTAAAACTTCTTTGAATAATCAGTACATGACAGAAAAGATCAAGAAACTTGACAGTTCCAAGAATCAAATGATAATGACAGTATAGCATACTGTAACCTATGGGAAACAATGAAAGCAGTCCTAAGAGGGAAATTTATAGCTCTAATTCCCACATGAGAAAAATAGATGGACCCCAAATAAATAACCTAATGATGAACCTCAGGGTCTGAGAAAAACAAGGACAATCCAAAGCTAAAGCTAGTAAAAAGAAATAAATTAAAAAGTTCAGAACAGAAATTAAAGAAATTGAGACAAAAAGAAGTCAGAGAATCAATAAATTGAACAGCTGACTCTCTGAAAGAATAAACAAAATAGAAAAATTCCTAGCCAATCTTACCAAAGACAAAAAGATCCAAATCCAGGCAATTAAAAATGAGAAGGATGAAATCATATTAGACTCTGCTGATATCCAGAAGATTATTTGTAACTACATCAAGAACCTGTAGTCTAATAAAATGGAATGTTCAGAAGAAATGAACAGATTCTTTCATGCATAAAATCTACCAAATATGAGCCAAGAGGACATAAAATCCCTGGATAGTCCAATATCAGCCATTGAGATTGACACACAAACAAACAAACAAAAAATAAAACAAAACAAAAAAACCTGCCAACCAAGAAAAGCCCAGGTCTTAATGAATTCACTTCTGAATTTCACAAGAACTTTAGGGAAGAGCTAATGCCAATTCTCTTCAAACTCTTTAGTGAGATCTGAAGAGAAGGAGTACTTCCAAAGTCAATCCTGGAAGCTGACATTATGTTATTTCAAAACCAGAAAAGGACCTAACCAAAAAAGAAAACTATATGCCAATCTCTCTAATGAACAATGAAGTAGAAATCCTCAACAAGATACTGGCAAACTGATTGCAAAAAATCATCAAAATGATCATACTCCTTGACCAAGGAGGACTCATGCTGGAGATGCAGGGATGGTTCAACATACATAATTAATAAATGTAGTATACCACATAAACAGAAGAAAGGACAAAAATCTCATGATAATCTCTATGGATGCAGAAAAGCCTTTGAGAAAATCCAACGTCAATTTATTATAAAACCGTTAAGAAAGTAGATATAGAAGGACCTTATTGTAATCTGATAAAAGCCATTTATGTGAACCAATGAACAACATCATAGTAAATGGAGAAAATATGAAACTTTCATTCTAAATTTAAAAACCAGAAAGGAATGTTCATCCTCACCACTTCTATTCAATATAGTTCTTGAAACTTTAGCCAGATCAATAAGACAAGAGAAAGAAACAAAAGGAAAATTTATAGGAAAGGAGAAAAAGTCAAATTATCATTATTTGCAGATGACATTGTCCTTTACATAGAAGATCCAATAATTTCACCAAAAGACTCCTAGAATTAATAAACAAGTTCTGTAGCATAGTCAATCTTACAATCTTACCTTTTATCCATTGGGCTGTTCTATTTCTTTTCATTTGGAATTTGAATCCATTATCTTTAAAATAGTTATTGGTACTAAAGAACTTTTTCTTGCCATTTTGTTCATTGTTTTCCATCTTGTGTTTTTGTTTGTCCTTTTGTGTTCTCCTGATGTCTTCTTTGGGTCTATGATATTTGTATTATTTATAATATGATGTAAGTGATACATAGGCAAAGAGAAAATGAAATTATATGGAAATATATGGTGGTATATCCGGACAAATTTATAAATGAAGTTTGAAGCACAACAAGTTCATAATTTGGTGACTATATTGGTAAATGATATGTATTCATGCTATAAAATTGCACATTTTCCTCTTAGTCACTGAAGTAAAGTGGCAGGTGGGAGCATGTATGGTTGTAGGTGGTCAGAGTTTTTCTACCTGAGAATAAGTCTTGCTGATGACACTACGTGTCAAACAATATTAATTGGAGGAGGTTTGTCAGTGACAGCTTTGTCACTAGGCAGTGTAGTTCACCAGGCTTGATGATGATCAAATGATTACCCTAGTGGTTCTTTGTACATCTATTTCCATCTACCCCATTTTTTTTCTACCTGGCTTTCTTATTTGGTTGATTCATATTCATCCATCAGATTCTAATTTGGATATTACTCTAAGTGTGCGTCACAAAGAATCATATATTTTTGTAGTGGACTATTTGTTGTGATGCATTCATTCAATATTTTGTCATTCATATCCATTATTAGATTCGAGTTTTCTTGACAATAGAGACCACTTATACTTAATTCATACAGCAAATGTTTCCTGGGAGCCCATAAACTAATTGGATTGGTGCTGGTGATCAGGGATGAATTAAAGTCTATTTCCTTGTGCTACTAGGAAAACCTTTGAGTAAGTAAAATAAAGGCGTGGAACGTAATTAAAAGTTAGAATTCAAGAAAGATCTCCTTTCCTGTCATTTAAAGTGATCCTTAAAAATCATAATTAGTCACGTGAATAATATAGTGATAAGTATTCCAGGCAAAATGCATGTATTTATAAATAACCTAACTTGGAAAAGCATTTGATGAAACAAATGACCAAACAGAAACAGAAAGACTATTAAAAAAGAAAGAAAAGACAATCCATAGTGAAGAAGGAAGGTATGGAAAGCAAAGTGAGCATAGAAATGTGGTAGAAGGTAAATCATGCCAGCCCTCATAGGTGATGCTAGATGTTGGATAATAGGAGCAAAACTATAAGGTATGTTCTTACCAAAGAGAACAAAGCACAAAGAATAGCACAAAGAATCAACAACTGGGATCTCATCTTATTAAAAAGCTTCTGCACAGCAAAAGAAACCACCAACAGCATGAAGAGACAACCTACTATGTGGGAAAAACTTTTTACCAGCTGTTCCTCAGACAAAGGTCTACTGTCTAGAATACATAAAGAACTTTCAAAAATCAGACACCCCAAATTTGAAGACCCAATCCAAAAATGGGCATCTGAAGTGAACAGACATTTCTCAGACAAAGAAGCAGAAACAGCAAATAAAAATATGAAAACATGTTCAACATCACTGGTAATTCTAGAGATGCAAATGAAAACAATGCTGAGATTCCACCTCACCCCAGAAAGAAGAGCTGCTATCAAGAAACCAACCAATAACAAATGCAGGCAGGGTTGTGTGAAAAAAGGATCCCTTTTCCACTGTTGGTGGGAGAGCAGACTGGTGCAATCATTGGAAATCAGTGTGGAGATTCCTCAGAAAATTAGGATTAGAGGTCCCATTTAACCTAGCCATTCCCCTGCTGGGTATCTTCCCCAAAGAATTAAAAGCACCATACCATACCGATATATGCATACACATGTTTATAGCAGCACAGTTTGCAGTAGCTAAATCTTGGAAGCAGCCCAAATACCCATCAACTGGTGACTGGATGAAAAAGATGTTTTTTTTTTAAACAAAATGGAGTACTACTCACCCATAAATAATGAGAAACTAGAGACATTTATAGGTAAATGAATTCACCTTGAGACCATATTTTTAAGTGAAATAAATAGGACACACTTGTAAATGCCAAATAGTTTCTCTAGGGTGAGAAACTGAAAATGTTAAATGAGAACCAAAATGTATAATCTATAATGTGAAATAAGAACAAAAGTTCTAAAGGGGAAGGGGGTTGAAGGAAAAGAAAAAAAAAATGAGAAAAGAAGGAAAAAATGGAAACAAACCTTTTGTAAATAGAGAGGTTGGAGGGATGAAATGGAGGGAAGGGGAATGGGCAAAAAACAAGAACCAAAATATATTATCTACAGGCACAAAATCCCAATGATAAATATGATCATAATGTATTCCTAAAATGTACTCAAAAAACCTGATGAATAAATAAAAGAGCGGGAAACACACATCTAGAATAAGATCTAGGATAGGTGCCAATGAAACATGATTATATGAAACATACAAAAATTAATATGATTTTAATTTGATCTAGCATGTCAAAGTAAAGTTTCTCATACAAATAAATTGACATTCTAGAGCTCAACATCTATTTTAGTTCAGACCCTTTGATTTATGATTTTTCAGTCTTAATGCTTCAACTCTTAGTAAAGAGACTTTCTTTTCACCTTTTTTACTAAACTCTAACTAAAGGCTAGTGTGTTACATGTTATGTTAGAGAAATATCAATGTTGGAAATACATTTTTCAAGAATGAATCTTGCTATAATTCCTTTAAACATCCCAGATTTTAACACTTCTTATAGGCACAGAAATTTTTTTCTGTCTTGATGCCAGCTTTTCTACACTTTACTAAAAAGTTACATGTTATATACTTTAGTAATGGATGAAATTTTTAAATAAAAGATTCTTAAATAAGAATAATTTATAAATTCCTACTAGTTTACATGTAGTTCATACTGAGAAATATCATTTCACTTAAAAAAAAGATTTTTCTTTTGGTTAAATTAGTGCCACTTGACCATAATTTTCAGTTTCATAGACATGACCAATCAGATGGAGGGTGGAGTTCCACAAAACAGACTGGCCTCAGATGTTATGTTGATTTTGCTCAGGTGAGAAAAACAATATTTTCTCATTTTTCTTTCACGATTTTCATCATGAGAAGGTCACCTTTCCAAACAAAAAATTTTGTGCATCTCAGCAGGAGGAGCTGAGGGTCAACAGGTCACTGAAGTTTGCAGAAAAAGCAACTTGGTTAATGGGATAGTTACTGAGTGAAACAAAGATGGATGAAAATCATCCTTTATTTGGTACCAAGAAATTTTCCAGTGTTCTGTTTAGTAGAAGCAATGCAATCATTTCTGCTTGTCTCACACAACTTGCTTATTCCATCTGTCAGACTTTGTCATTTTCCTTTCTCAAGCATGCAAGTTCAGTGTTCCTCCTAATAGAGCGTGACAAGGAATTATCAGGTGTTGGACTACTGAATAATATTTAATGGGGCAAGATGACTAGTCCTTCTTTTTTCTTTCCTTTGCTCAATATACTGTTGCAAATGTAAAGCTAAAACCTCTGATGTTTTATCAAATTGTACTTTGCAAGGCATCAAATGCATGTTTTTAAAAATACTTGCCTCCACACAAATAGTGTAAACTCAGTTTCTGTGACTCTAACTGATGTGTTTTCTTGGTGAGAGAGAAACATCTTAGGAATGCTAACCTGACCCCTCAAACTTAGACAAAGAACTCTATCAGGAGGATTAAACAAACTCTCAGAGAGGTCAAATATCTCTTCTGCACAGGAAAATGATATTATAGATGTTCACAGTTAATTTAAAAGTTATTTGAGTGGGATACATTTCCTCTTTCAAGATTTGAGAAATTTGCTTTTCAGAGATATTTTAAATGAGTTGTTCCTTTGCTCAGATTTTATTGCATACATTTTGCTGGGATGTGCAGAACTTCTCTGTTCAAGGCCCCTTCCTATTCCACTCAGTAAATTTTGCTTTGGCCTTAAAGAGGCCTTTGCCTAGGCAATAAAATCCTCTTTGTTCCCCAAGAGCCATTCTTTAATTTCAGCTGGTCTTCATAGAGGTTGGAACATATTTGCACATAGAGCAGATTAGGAGAGTGAACACATTTTAGAATTTCATATAATCAAATCTCTCTTTTTAATTATTTCCTGCTAAGTCACCCATTTCCATTTTACTTCTAAAATGACAAAGCTACCCAGGGTACCCATTTACCTTGGACATAAAAGGGTCCTTCTACATGGGAAAAAATGTCTAAGGTTGATTTTTACGTCAAGAAGGCACTAATATCCTGGGTACTTTTTCTTTTCATTTTTTCCCCTTTTCTGAGGCAAGCTTTGTAGAATAAATACATAGCTATATTTTTAAAAGTGTATTTTTCAATGATAAAATAAAAGCTGAACTTAATAATTTAATTTCACAATCAGTTCCTCACCTTACAGTGCATGTGTTGTTTTGTGCTTACTTTTATTTCCTGGAGATGAGAAACAAGGGGCTAGATGTAAAGATAAGAGGACCATCAATGAGTGAGGATAACAAGCTCAGAAGAGAAAAAATGTATAGAAAATACAAGCTATTGAAAGTGTGAATGGAAATGCTCATTCCAAGATAATTCATTTTCTGCTTCCTCCATTTTCCTCTCTAAATTTGAGGTGGAATTTCAGATTCAATGTGTGCAAATCCTCATTCACAATCCTCCTCTCCCTCAATCCTGAAATCTGATCTGCCCTTTATTACATGTTTCTTCCTTCCTTTCCTAGCTAAAGAGCACCAATATCAGCCCGGCGTCTCCGAAATCACAGAGTTATGTCCATCTCATCCTTGTGTCATATGCTGGAGTATTGTTACATGAGGACAACATGAATGACTATTGGGTCAGATAAGGCCTTATCTTTTATCTGATTGGCTCTGCCCAAATTTTAACTTAATGCTTATGTACTTAACAAACTATAACATAGTTTTTGGCTATCAGTATCTTCCCATCTGCCACTGGCGTGCCCCAAGGATTATTTTTCAAGACTGCGGTTATATGCTATTTATCCACTGAGTTAACAAACTTAGCCTACCTGGATTCTATAGCCTAGAAGTTTAAGGCATAGTCTCATATTTATAAAAACATATCCAAATCCCTGAGATGGACAGCTTTTCCTTTTTATTTCCATAAGTCACTTTGTAATGCAGAGTCTATATTTTAGTGTCATGGCCTGTGAATTATTTTTACTGTTCTAATTGTTCTTTGCTAATATTGGAGTTATTCTTCTCTCACAAATGAGATCTGTCACAATTTGTCACATTTTCTTCTCTTACATTTAAAGAAATATATGAAACATACCTCACATTGATTCTTTTTCTAAAGTAAGAAAATATCCTCCTAGCCATAATATTTCTGCACTGTGACACCAGGTCTTTTCTAGCAATATTTTTACAGGTAAAACATTAGTTTTTTTTTTTTAAATCATAACATTTTTATTCTTACATTTTAAAGCCCAAACTCTTTAAGTGATATTGAATTTTGAAGAATTTTATAATATTTCACATGTAATGATAGTTCTCTCCTATAATATAATTGAATTTTATACATATATTTAAATGTAGTACTGTACTTGGAAATTTCCGTTTTTATTTCTAGACTTGTTTGTAAATTTAAAAAAAATTATTATAAAGAAATAGCACATCCTTGAAAGAGCCCTGACTCTGGTTTTGGATGTCAAATTCTTAAATATTCTAAAAGCTAGTAATAATAGCTTTTAAATAAGATTTTTGCTTGGTTTTGTTATTATTATTGTACAGCTTTCTGGACTTAGTTTTAATTGCTTTTAAGTGACTACTTACAGGGTTTACAAATACTATTTCTATCATTTGGGCTACATTTCTCTAGAATCTCAAGTTCTACTGAAATAGTTTGCTAATTCTAATAGTTATTTCTCCTTGACTTAATCCCAAAAGGTATTGAGTTTATTGCTTGATAGACATATAATTGCATATAATTTCCTTGACATCCATAATCCCAGCTTTCATGCCTTTCATACATTTATGTTCTTCACCACAATACCAGTGTTTCTCATATTCTGTTTATGTCTTCATATACTCAAAATATTCTGACATAAGAAAATAACTCATCTCTTTGTACTTCAAATTTGATAAACTGTGTGAGAGATCAAGTTTACCTCCTTTTTTGGAACTGTTTCAAGACCTATAGTGACAGGTTCTTTTTTCTTAAAAATAGAAATACAGTATTCTATGCTGTAGTTTTTACATATGCAGACTATTATGAAGTTGAAGTTTGGATATCCCCAAATTCATATGTTGAAGCCCTAACCTCAGAAAGGAGCCATGTTTGTAATTAAGATGCTTAAAGATGGAATTAAGTTAACGTGAGAACATTAGGATTGGCCAGAAGTTTGGATATACAAAGGGACACCAGAACGTGCACAACAAAACAAACAAGTGACTTGACAGTGCATGGGCAGCATCTACCAGTGAAAGAGAGAGACCTTGGGAGAAACCAATTCTGTGGAGCCTTTGGTCTTGGACTTATAGCCTCTAAACAGTGAGAAAATTGATTTTTGTTGTTCAGTCCTCCAGTCTCTGGTGCTCTGTTATGGTAAGCCTAGCAAATGAACACATAGACAAGTGAGTTACCCATAAAAATACATGAGATAGTGATTTATCTTGGATACACTATACTAACTGAATGCAAGTATTTTAAGACAAATTAGAGGAAATAATAGAGGGAGTGTTAAACTGGACATTTTGTGTGAGAGCCACTGGGATTCTTCTACTACTACTTTATGATAACTATGCAATTCAGATGCACTCAGAATGCAGTAACTTTGAAACTCTAGTCAATTCAAGGGTTAATGGAAAATATAAATTATTGATTTCTATGGAATCAAAAGCACCCTTAGAATAGTTATGTTTATTTAAAAAGAAGAATGGCTTAAAGACAAAGGTTACTGAAAAGGAGAATTAATACCTCCACTTTGAATCATTTTCATTCACATGAAGGACGTGGGAGTCAGGGCTAGCACATGTGGTCTTAAATCTCAACTCTGCCACATTTTTTCTACAAGAGGTTGGGAAATAGCTTGACCTCTCAGGCTGCATTATAATAAATAGAAATATCTTTTTCTTTATACATAAAAAGCTGTATTTTCATGCTGGTGATAAAATCACATGTACTGTATATATTATCACTTAATAGAAATTTTAGTCTCTGCAAAGAATCACTATGCTTACTGATAGAGATACTGTCATTTTGTTTAGAACACTGAATAAATGGATTGAGAGAAGATTCTGAGAAAGATTCCAAGGCTAGTTAATATTGGGGAACAATGCCCACAAATACATGTTAAAGATGAGTTAATTACAAAAAATTAAATATGTGTAAGATGGCTTCAAACTGTGTACATTCTAAAACTGGTTACTATTTAACTGTGGATTTCCTATACTTACCATCTACCCTATTAGTTATCATTTTTGACAGACAGATATTTTTAGCTATCTTTTATCAGATATAAGCACCTCTTTGTTATTTTATTTATTTAATTTTTTGAGCCAGAGTCTTGCTATGTAGTTGAAACTGGCCTTGAACTCAGTATCCTAGGCTGACCTTGAACTTGCAGCAATCCTCCTGCCTCAGCCTCATGAGTGTTAGGATTACAGGCATGTACTACAATGCCTGGCTATTCTTTTATTAGTACTTTGAATTTTTTTCCTCAAATTTCAGGAAAGACAATACTTTTTAAGATGAAGATATCTATGTAACCACAATTTAAGAAAGTCATTTATTTGGGGTGTATGCATAGAGGGTGAATATATTTTTATAGGAAGAGGGAAATTATCAGTCTTAATTAATAGAAAGTTAATTAGTAAATCTGGGAGATACTTTTCCAGTTGCTAATTTAAGGAGGGGGGAGAGAGAGAGAGAGAGAGAGAGAGAGAGAGAGA
>NW_004624745.1:13051029-13063023 GCF_000247695.1 Heterocephalus glaber | reverse complement strand
GAGAGAGAGAGAGAGAGAGAGAGAGAGAGAGAGAGAGAGATGCAGAGAAGGAGAATAATGGAAAAATTTTCATTGTTTTGACCTCAGGAAAAGGTGGACTATTTTAACTTAGTCAAGCTTTAGTGACATCAAAGGCAGGAGCTGTGTCAACACCATCCCTAGTTTACCTTGTGATAAAATACTCACCTTAAGATTATTACAGTAAATGAGAAAAATAAATTCAAATAGAATAAACAATAATTAGAAGAGATGCTCTGAAGTTATCCTTTGGAGAAAGTACAGAAGATGAGTCTGTGCCATGAATACAAAAGGTGTTTATAAGATAAAACCTTTCATGTATAAAAAGGTTGTATAGAAAGGTTGCCATGCATGAGAGAGCTTCCAGTGAAAACTTAAGCCTCCCTTTTTTCCCAGTGACTTCCACTCCAGTGAGTGTAATCCTACTGCATTGTAGCCTTGGTCTTTTCTCTTTTGGCATTGCAAGCTGGGAGTATAAAGTTTAAGTAAAAAATGGCAAATCTCATCTTTCTAATGATCTGTGAAAGAAGATTTGGAACATTTAGGTCAGTTATAGTCCACTGCATTTCACCTTGATCCCTTTGGCTTACTTTTGCCCAGGATACTCCTGTTCATCTAAAGGTAGAGAAAAGCAAGTAAAGACCCATATAATAAATTTGCATTATGTATATTTAGAAAGTAAATTCATTTAAAAATGTGGACAGAATTATAGTCTTGTACAACACAGAATGAATATTTACATGCATTTTAAGATCAAAGGAATCACTTATATATCAATACTTCATGTCCATGGTAGAATATAATGACTGCCCCTGTTAGTAGAAGTAAAATGCTATTATTAATTAATGTCTAGAACAATATATGCCAATCCAGGGCAGAAAATCTCTTGTGTTGACTGAGAAATTAATATGAAATTCTGGGTTTTCAAAAGTGTGTTTAATATTATACAATCAAAGTAGGATACCTTTGGTTAGTATGGAATAAAGTGGGCTCTTGGGAACACTAACATTGTTCCCTCATGAGGAACATTCTCAAATAGATGGAGGTTTTTTCTCAAGCCTGGTAACCTAGCAAACCTTGAATACCCTGCCTTCTTGAAGACATGTTACTAAATTGTCTGGGTAATTTCAGAAAACTTCAATTTCAGTTGCCTGTGTCCAGCACTAAGCACTCTTACAACACCACATATAATCCAGGAATAAAATAAATTGAAAATGTGTTTGGTCATTTGAAGACTTTTGATAGAATGACAATTGCCCTGACATGTACTAAGAAAACTGTCTTAGCATCTTTTTAGTGAAATGCTAGAAAAATGCAGGCACTAAGAAGTAGATAGTAAATGATTAAGCAAAAATTAAATGATAGTTTTCCCCAGGTGATATATAGGAAAATTTCCAGTTACACATTGTATTTTTAGCACACAAGGTTTCTGTCTCTGCTTGATTTACCAATTATGGAAAAAACTAATTATATAAAATAATTATGGAAAAAGTGTCCTCACAAAAGCTACACTTAAAATTTCATTTTATTTTTAGCTAATACAAATTATACATATTTGTGGGGTACCATACAATTTTTTAGTACATGCATACATTGTGTAATGTTCAAATCAGGGTAACCATTATCTTCTCAAACACTTATCATTTCTTTATGGTGAAAATATGCAAAATTCTTTTTTCCTGATTTTTCATTGAAAGAATACAGTGTATTATTTATGTAGATATTTATTTGTTTATAGATTTATCTACGTGCAATAGCACAACAGAGCTTTTTAACCATCATGTAGTACTTGCTAATCAACCTTCTTCATCCCTCATACCTCCTACTCTACCCAGCCACTTGTAACCGCCCTTCTATTCACAAACCCTATGAGATCAACTGTTTTACATTCTATAAATACACGAGTGAGATCGTGTGTTGTCTTTCCGAAGCCACACTTTACAGACATGGTCTTGCTTTGTAGGTGTTTACAGCTCCTTGACTAAGGCAACTTTAACAATCCATTTAGTCCCTTTTAGGTTTCCACTATTTCATCAAGTTTCTTGGAAGACTAATTGTATTCTTGGCAGTTAACATGACTAGCATCAAAGATATTCTTGTTAAGAACTTAACTTTGCATTTTTAGGACTTTACTTTCTTGAGATGCATGGAAAGTATGGTGAGGCTAACAATACAGTTTTTAAAATTGTATAAATTTGCCCCCCATATTGATTTTTGGCTAAAAATTCAACCCTGCAAGATTTTCACATTTGTCTAAGTTTTTGCCCTTGCCTTAATTTTGGTAACTATGTTTCATGTGCAGAGGAAAAAATATCTGGCATTGAAACTTCAGGGTTTAATATTTTCTTTCTATCTTTTCTTTTTTTTTTTTTCTTGTTTGACAAAGGGTTCTTGTCAAGATTCAGCATGTTTCTGGAAAGGGGAAGATTGAAAAAAAATATATAAACAAATGGTCAAGCAAACAAGCCAACTGTTTATTTTTTTCCTTGGACTATGCTGACCCCAAATCTGTACAATCACTTGCCACTTTTGCTGTCACCGTCTTTTCTCCTGCCTCCTCCCTATTCATTCTGCTGTCTGAATGGCTACTCAGAGGTTTCAGATAATTAATCACACAGCACTGTTTTAAACTTGTCTCTGCCTAGAGAGGCTTTTCAGATAATTAGTCTCTTTGCAAGTATTCAGAGATGTAATGCATTTTGCCAAGATTGTAAACTCTGCAGATTTCTTGCTTCCTGTCACTGATCTATATTAACATAGTCTTTCAGGGCTTTCTTTTCAAATGCTGATGAGAACATAGACAGAAGATGGCACTGTTTCCACGTTACTAAAAAGTCAGCAATTATTCTACTTACAAGAAACAGACGTGCTTTCTCTTCTAGAAAACCAGAGTATTATTAGAAACAGGGAGACTATGTATATAACCAAACAAAAAATTTGAACTATACAATAGGAAATATAAATCTAAAATTAGATAAACTAAACAATGAAAAAGTATTAATGATCATGGAATGCTTAAGAAATAGCTCAATTCCAATGGAATTCAATTCTACCACAAGTAGTAAACATGGCACTTCTTGTTTGGATCCCATTTTATTATTTCAAACTATAAGTACTTAGACAAATTATTTAAGCTCTCTCTAAGTCTACAGGTTCTCATAATAAAATGAAGATAATAATAGTGGTTTTATCTGATCATTTTGTGAAATGAATGTGCCTATAATGAAAGTTGATTAATTACACTATACTGTAAGTCTTTGGTTTCTTGCTCATAACTCTATCATCACCAAATAACCTGAGGCCTAACTTGGAAAGCTGTGAAAGTATTCATTAAACGATTGAAAAGAAAATAACATTTTTGTGTAGGCTTATAGATGATACTTAAGCAACAAGCAGAACATACCCAAAATATAATTAGTTCTTTTTCACAACGGGTTTGCCACGAGAGCACAGGTGTAGTGAAAATCACCACTGAATCAAAGCGAACATGGGAAAGGAAAAGACTCATATCAGTATTGTCATCATTGGACACATGGATTTGGACAAGCCCACCACTACCAGCCATCTGATCTACAAATGTGGTGGCATCAACAAAAAAACCATTGAAAAATTTGAGAAGGAGCCTGCTGAGATGGGGAAGGGTTCTTTCAAGGACACCTGGGTCTTGGATAAATTAAAAGTGGAGCGTGATCATGGTATCACCATTGACATCTCCCTGTGGAAATTTGAGACCAGCAAGTATTACATGACTATCATTGATGCTCCAGGACACAGAGACTTTATCAAAAACATGATTACAGGCACATATCAGGTTGATTGTGCTGTCCTGATTGTTGCTGCTGGTGTTGGTGAATTCGAAGCTGGTATCTCCAAGAATGGGCAGACCCGTGAGCATGCCCTTCTGGCTTACACGCTGGGTGTGAAACAACTCATTGTTGGTGTTAACAAAATGGATTCCACTGAGCCACCGTACAGCCAGAAGAGACACAAGGAAATTGTTAAGGAAGTCAGTACCTACATTATGAAAATTGGCTACAACCCTGACACAGTAGCTTTTGTGCCAATTTCTGGTTGGAATGGTGACAACATGCTGGAGCCAAGTGCTAACATGCCTTGGTTCAAGGTATGGAAGGTCACTTGTAAAGATGGCAATGCCAGTGGAACCACACTGCTTGAAGCTTTGGATTGCATCCTGCCACCCACTCGCCCAACTGACAAGCCTTTGCAGCTGCCCCTCCAGGACATCTACAAAATTGGTGGTATCGGTACAGTCCCTGTGGGCCAAGTGGAGACTGGTGTTCTCAAACCTGGCATGGTGGTCACCTTCACACCAGTCAGTGTCACAACTGAAGTAAGTCTGTTGAAATGCACCATGAGGCTTTGAGTGAAACTCTTCCTGGTGACAATGTGGGTTTCAACGTCAAGAACATGTCTGTCCAAGATGTTTGTCATGACAGTGTTGCTGGTGACAGCAAAAATGACCCACCATTAGAAGCAGTTGCTTTCACTGCTCAAGTGGTTATCCTGAACCATCCAGGCCAGATCAGTGCTGGCTATGCTCCTGTACTGGATTGCCATGCAGCTCACATGGCTAGCAAGTTTGCTGAGCTGAAAGAAAAGATTGATCGCCAATCTGGTAAGAAGCTGGAAGATGGCCCCAAATTCTTAAAATCTGGTGATGCTGCCATCGTTGACATGATTCCAGGCAAACCCATGTGTGTTGAGAGCTTCTCTGATTATCCACCTCTGGGTGGTTTCACTGTTCGCAATATGAGACAGACAGTTGCTGTGGGTCCCATCAAAGCAGTGGACAAGAAGGCTGCTGGAGCTGGCAAGGTCACCAAGTCTGCCCAGAAAGCTCAGAAGGCTAAATGAACATCACCCCTAACACCTGCCACTGCAGTCTTAATCAGTGGTGGGAGACTGGTCTCAGAACTGTTTCTCCCAATTGGCCATCTAAGTTTAATAGTAAAAGACTGGTTAATGATAACAATGCATCGTAAAACCTTCAGGAAGAAAGGAGAATGTGTTTTGTGGACCATTTGTTTTCTTTTTGTGTGTGACAGTTTTAAGTTATTAGTTTTTAAAATCACTTTTTAATGGAAACAATTTGACCAAAAATCTGTCACAGAATTTTGAGACCCATTAAAACAAAGTTTAATGAGAAAAAAAAAAAACAAAAACATAATTAGTTACCAATCTTGAACTTTTGGAGAATGGAGCGACTTCAATCTTTCCTTTACTTTAATAGGGAAATTCATTCGATTAGTCCCAATTAAACTTTTGAATATATTTCATCAGTAAGAGAAATTTTATTTAGATTTTCTATAGCACTAAGAGAATAAGGTATTTTATTTAGACTGATAGAAATGAAAGTATTATTCCTTTACATTTTATTTATCATTATATTACTTTATAGCCTACCTTTCCTTTATTTAAACAGGAAAAATTAGCAGATGTAGAACATCTTGTCTCTGTTGGTTCCCAAATTTTCAAGGAAAGACAAATTATTAGTGCTTTGTCTGCACTAATTAAACATGAACATTTTAAATACACACACATAGAAAAGAAGGGCATATTCAATCTTTGAATAATTAACTTTACTGTAATACTAACTTGGAGCAGCAAAAGTTTAAATGGTTTTCTGAACATTATTCAATTTTAAAACATTCATTTTCATGATCCCTCCCCCCATAGGGTAGAGCTATTCACCAAAAATCTATTTTTTCTTTGTGGTGCATAACAGCCTACATTTCTTGGTCTTCTTTGAAGTGAGCAGTGTCCGACTGAATTCTGGCCTATAGAATGGAGTACATGGAAGCAATGTGTGTCCTTCCGGTGCCAGTGTGTCTAGAAAGTATATGCTTCCACCCTCAAAGATCTATTTTTCCTTATATTTCTACATACAAATACCAGGCAGCCCTAAAGGGTGACAGAGCTGAGCAATGGGAAGAATCTGGGTTACTGAATCTCCATACAAGGAATTTACCCAGGGCCCAGCAATGGTTGGGTAAGTGGGATATAAACTCATACTTATACTCCCATAGAAAATGAGCTAGCAAATACTGTAGCATGTGGCCTTCTTTAGTACTATCCAGGCTGAAGTATGTATACCAAGTAAAAAAATGCCTCTGATAGGAGGGACATGATGCTTTGCTCATTTATCTCATCAGCAATTCTGTAAAGTGCATGTGTGTTCACTATTCATTAATCTGTTTTCTCAAATTAAAAATACCAAATAATAGCTGATTGAGTGTTAACATTTGAGTGCATTTGCAGTTATATGTGTCTCTCATTATGTTCCTGCTTCATTTCCAATCAATATAATCAAGGAAAATATATTTAAAGCTAAAAATTGATAGCAGCCACTTATACTTTCAATAAAGTGGTGAGAGACATAATATTTATTTCCTATTTTATTGCCTTTCCCCTTTATTTCAGAGTCTAAAGTTCAGCAAGAAAGGGAAGTTAGAAATGCCAAAGTTTCGGTTCTATCTTTGCTGTAGAAAAGACAACCTGGAGAGATAGCTGGCTTTTGAGCAGAACACAGTACTCAGTCTTTAACGGTGCAGAAAGAAATGGAGGCCTAGAGGCAAGGAGAAAATTTAGAGCCACATTTCTCTGAATAATAAAGTAAGTGGCAATAAGTTAGGTTGGCATTAAGAGATGAGCAGATAGTGTCTTTAAAACAAGAGCTCCTGCACAATTTTTAATGAAGCCTGATGTGTCAGAAGGCTTTTGTGTAGTTGACAGTGAGAGTCACGTGCTGGTCCTTTTCCAGCCTCTGCTCCTCTTTTCCTGTTCTGGCCCTCAGGAGAGTGGATGATTTAGATTCTCTCTGGGCTTCAGTTGTACTTGGAAGTGGGAGATAATGGCAGAAAACCAAATAATAAGAGAGTGAGGGCAGGGCGTTTCTTCACGCCCTCCCTCCACACAGGATTCAGTCTTGTTAGCACTTCCAGCACCTGGGTTGACTTCCCTATTTCTGTCTTTGCCCCTTTGGGCCTGGGACAAGAAGGGGTTTCTCATTTTGGCAGTCACTGACCATTACTGTCTCCATTTTTGTTCTCAAGCTTGGAAGCAGTCTTTTCACTTAAGCACTTCTAAGGGGACTCTAGTCCTGCCAACATGTAGATTCATAGAGAATTGTTGGTGCAGGTGGAGCGTTACACAAAAAGAACCTAGGTTAGGTTTGGTCTAGTCTTCATGTTAACTTAAAAGGCTTTAAAATAAAAATTGAAATCAAAATTATGCTGATGATACACATGAAACTACAATGATGGTCTGTACCCAGAGAACATGAAAATACCATTCTGTGAATATATAAACTTTGTTAACCTCTCTCTGTATATAAGCATGGTGAATATAATTTACATTTTAAAGTCTAAGCATTTACTCCATAGGCTTCTGCATTTAAATACCTTAAATAAATAAACCATAACACTATGTTCTTATCCAAACCTCACTCCCAGCAGTTGCTGAACTCTGAGAGTCTATGGCTTTCATGTTTTAGTGGTATGTGTGAATGAAAGGATATGAATATTCTTAGGAAGAAAGGACAGAAGAAATTGCCACAAGAGTGACAGCAATATAAGAACAATAATTAATCAGAAGAGATTCTCGTGACTAGAAATAACTGGATGTACTTAAGCTGCTTGAGAATTTTGAGAAATCTTGAGCCAATACTAAATTTCTCACAAAGTGGGTTCAGTTAGTAAGGCCAATTTTAAGGAAAAAAATTAATTAACAGACATGCTAGCTCATAGCTTAGTAGTATTATTGATGACACTTGCTAAAAGACAGTAGGAAAACTTTTATCAGGACTACTGTTTTGGCTTAGGAACCGCAGGAATAGGATTTTCTTGTAGTGGATAAAGATGGAGCCCAATTTCAAATATAGTTAGGACAATTAGAAACCTATAGCTAAGGATCATGGTGAACAACATTGGATGGAAAATTACGAAGAAGTAAAATCAGATGTAAGGTAGATTTTGGTTATACCTTCCTAATGTGATTTTTAAAGCTAGGCTGAAGTGATCACATCTCATCTGAAAGAATGTGAAAGATGAGAAACTCAAACATGGTGATTATCAGAGAATGATTTCAAGTAATTCTTGCTAAACTGACTTTGTAGGTGTCTTGGCTAAAACTGGATTTTATAAGGATGTGCTCAGATAAGCCTAGGAGGAAAATGTTCAGGACATGAGTAAAGTTTCATCAAGCAAAGAATACACATCGATATTAAAATCTGATATCCTGTACATGGATTTATGATTTGAACTTTTCTCTTGGGGTTTACATATTCCTTAGTCTTAGGTTTCTAAATTAATTTTATTGGTACATTTTATTGCTACATTTTAGGTATACAATTCATTTATATTTATCATTGGGTGTTTGTACGTGTACATGATATATCGTGGTTCTTATTTTTTTCCCCATTACCTGTGTGCCCTTCACCCCCTCTGCTCTTAACTATTTACATAGATTTAATTTCCATTTTTTTCTTTTCTCATAGTTTTTCCTTTCCCCTTCCCCTCCCTTCATTCCTTCATCATTGGACCTTTTTTCATATTTCAAATTATCAGTTATTCATTTTAATCATTATAACCCTTGTTTACACTATCAGTTTCTCACACTAGAGAAACTATTTAGTATTTACACATGTATGAGCAAGAGAGTGAGTGTAAGACAGAAAAGAAAGAAAAAAGAAAGAAGAAAAGAAAAGAAAAAAAGGAGAGAAAAACAAATATTTGCAACGAGTAGGAAAAACATTAAAGATAAGAGGAGCAAAAGAAAAGAAAAGAGAAAAAAACCCAAACTAATAATACTAATTTTGGAAATAAAAAAACCCAATGAAGATGTAGGGCCTCTTTCAGTGTATGTCTCTACTGTCACAATAGACAACGTGGGTAACAGTGTGCAGATATAAGTCAATGAGTCTCAGCAAGCTAGTCGCAGACCCATGAGATTCAGGCAGATTTCTAGCTTCACGTCCCAAGTTGAGCTCCCTGTCCTCCTGTAGGATTGAACTCTGCAGAGTTGTATTGCAGGTTCCCGCTGCCCTTCCCCTGAAGATAGACCCGGTCCTGATGGGAGGTGAAGATGACTCCAACTTACCCAGTACAGTGGTCTGGTGGTCTGGTGTCCTCTGTGTCTTTGTAGTGTGGAACCAGGTGGCTGTACAGAAAAGAGGCCAGAGGAGTGGGGGGCGGGGGGGTGTCCAGTGGATTGCTGCCTGGGCGTGGGCTGATTCAGCGTGTTCCACGGGACTCGCGACCTCAGTAGGGCATCCGCAGACCTGCCTGTCTGTAGCAGGCTGATTCGGCATGTTCTGCGCTACTCGTGACCTTGGTAGGGCGTCTGCAGACCTCAGCCTTATGTTTTTAAATGTTTTATTTTCAAACTAGTTTCAAATTTATAAAAAT
Source organism: Heterocephalus glaber (assembly GCF_000247695.1). The sequence continues at coordinate 13,053,580 of NW_004624745.1, read as the reverse complement.
AAATATTGTAAATATATTGCAGAGTTGTCATACACCCTATGCATTTCCCAGTACTGTCAAAATCTTACATTAGTATACAGTATTTTTCATAATTAAAATGTATACTGATATATTAGTAATAACTAATGTCCATGATTTAATCAGATTGCTAAAACGGAATTTAAAGTAACAATTTTTTCATATACAGAGCACTAATATTATGAAGAGGGATCTATCATCATGACGACTGTATCTGTCTCCCACCACCAAAATCCATTTCATTGGTAAGCAGAATTTCAACAAATGAATTTTGGAGGGACATACATATTCAGTCCATCGTAACATATGACCTCAGTGTCATAAAATTCAGCTCCTCATCTCTACTCTTCTAAATACTCAACATCCAGAACCTTTCTTCTCACATCCTTTAGGGAAAGCCTGCGGCAGCCCTTACAAATTGAGTGGAATGGTAAGCTGGCGCTTGTCCTGGGGCTACCTGGAGATTCATCATCGAAGGATAATATTTTTTAATCTCCTTTCCCTGATTTAATGGCTGAAGATATGGGGAAATATTCTAATAGTATCAACTGTTTCTTGTTGTGTCTTCTGGTGCCCAGAAATTTGTTGTAGATATCTGTGGCCCCACAGTGCAAGCCTTCAATCTTGGCAGAACAGCCACATTTATTCTTAGGATCTTTTGCTTTTATGGAAGCTCAATTTTATACTGAAAAATGTTTCTGTTGTTTGCAAAGAGGAGTATAAAGGAAAGGAAACACATCAGTTCTATTTCTCATCTCTTCTTTTTTCTCTAGTTCAGAGAGCTTCCTTTTAGTTCCTTATTTCTTCAGGCTAAGTGACACATTTCTACCTTTCTTAATTACTCTCTTCATAATCAGCATATATTATCTATTATATACATATATATTTATATATATATATATAATTTTTCAGTGGCTCACTCAGGCAACATCTTATGACAGTCTAGTTAGGGTTAGTACAAACTTCAATTTCATACCAAAAATACTCTTTTATATAATTTGCTTCCTTTCCATTCCTTTGTGCTGTTTTATGTCAGTGGGAACACAACATGCAAGGTGTGCCCATCAACACAGATTTACAACTAATTCTTTATTCAGCTGTATCTTGAATCAGAAAAAGATTTATAAATCAAAATACCTTAATCTTAATTTCCTTTTTACATTTATGTATGAAGTTATCTTTGCCAGTGCTTTTTATTTTCATGTGGATTTGTGTTACTGTATAATCTCCTTTCATTTCAGCCTGGCTGCCTCCAGTTAGCATTTATTGTAGGGCAGCTGAGTAGTAGCAAATTCTGTTATGTTTATCTGAGAATATTCATTTTTACTGTGTGAAGCAGGTACAGGTTTTTTGCTTTGAATATGTCATCATACCTCTTTTTGGCCCACATGATTTTAGATGAAAAGTCAGTTGTTAAGTTATTTTTAAAATATTTAGATACTGGTTCTCTTTTGCTGCTTTCAAGATTCTCTTTCTTTTCAGCTTTTGACAGTTCTGAAGTATCAATGCACAGGTCTTTCAGGTTTTTCTATGCAGTGCTTACTAAGTGCCATGGATTTGTAAATCAAGTAGAACATCAAATTTTCAAAACTTTGGACCACTGATGTTCAAATATTATTTCTGCAAGTCACTCTGTCTCCTCTCCCTTTAGGGCTCATTGTATGCATACAGTGATGTGAGGATCCCATCTCAGTCTCCGAGTCTCTGCTCTTAATTCTACTTCATTTCTTCTTTCTGCATAACAAGCTGGATTATTCAAAATGATGCATCTTTAAGTAAACTTATTCTTTTCTCTGATAGCTCAGATGTTCTCCTAAACTTAGATGTTTTCATTTAACTTATTGTAATTTTAAGTAAAAAAAAATTTTTTTTGGTTATTTACACATCTTTCCTACAGTTTATCTCTCCTTACTGATAGTCTTTATTTAGTGAAACATATACTCTCCTAATTCTTTGGAAATGATTTTCTTTAGTTATAAGAAAAATTGTAAAATACTTAATTTAAATGTTTTAAATTTTTTATTATATATAATGTCTAGACTTCCTTGGAGGAAGTAACTATTGATTGCCTTCTTCCCTGTGTGTGAGACATACTTCTTTGTTTTTTATGTATCTATTTTTTTGTTAAAAATTGGACATTTTAAATAATATAATGTAGCAAGTCTGGAAATGAGGTCTCCCTTTCTTGACCTGTAGGACTTTTTTTTTAATGTATAACTTTATTATCATTCACTAAACACACATATATACAAAAATTAAAATTATTCAAAGAAAAGCAATGGAAGGGAAAAAACTATAATAATATTCAAATATAATAGAACTCAACCAAAGCAAAACTGAAAAGTACTTAAACATTTTTCCATATAATTTTAAAAAAGTCTCAAGCATTAACAAGACATCAAAGGATGTGATTTGTTTTAGAAAGATTTTCAAAACTAATATTGAGCAAATAGTGGTCTGGGAAAAAATTCTAATTAGCTAGTAGACTCCACATAGGCCAAATTTTTTAAATTTAAATTTCAATACAGTCATG
>NW_004624745.1:13000911-13050249 GCF_000247695.1 Heterocephalus glaber | reverse complement strand
TTTTAATTCTTTTGGGAAGATACCCAGCAGGGGAATAGCTGGGTCAAATGGGACTTCCAGTCCTAGTTCTTTGAGGTATCTCTATACTGATTTCCTCAGTGGTTGCAACAGTCTGCACTCCCACCAACAATGGAGAAGGATTCCTTTCTCCCCACACCCCCGGCAGCTTTTAATATTGGTTGATTTCTTGATAGCAGCTATTCTTTTTGGGGTGAAGTGGAATCTCAGTGTTGTTTTCATCTGCCTCTCTTGAATAACCAATGATGTTGTACATTTTTTTCATATATTTGTTTATTGCTTCTACTTCTTTGTCTGAGAAATGTCTGTTCACTTCAGAAGCCCATTTTTGAATGGGGGGGGTCTGATTTTTTTCAATTCTTTATATATTCTAGATAGTAGTCCTTTGTGTAAGGCACAGCAGCTGAAAATTTTTTCCCACATTGTAGGTTTTCTCTTAGCTCTTTTGTTGGTTTCTCTTGCAGTGCAGAAGCTTTTTAATGAGATGAGATCCCAGTTGTTGATTCTTTGTGCTAGTTCCCATCCTACTGAGATTTTGATCATAAAGTCTTTTCTTATGCCAATGTCTTCAAGAGTTCTGCCTAATTTATCTTCCAGCAAATTTAGTGTTTCTGTCTTAATATTTAGATCTTTGATCCACTTCTATCTTAGTTTAGTGCATGGTGATAGGTATGGGTCTAGTTTTAATCTTTGGCAGGTTGAAATGTAGTTTTTCCTGTAGGACTTTTTGTTGTTGTTGTAGATGTTTTTGTTTATTTAGTGACTTTCATGAAATAAATCTCTAACATCTATGCTCTTTGTTGTATCTGGTCACTGAAATGTTTTATCAATTCAAATAATAGTGAGATAGAGTTTTCTGAAATGGTGAACACAGTTTTCTAAAGACCCTAGATCAATGTGTTTTCTAGTCTTTGCTAAGAGGTTCTATGTGTTCACTGTTGAACACTTTCATATCTGACAAGTGATACCTCTGTCTTAGCCTTCACATCTAGTCTGAATAGAGCTTCACTGTGAGAGAGAGGTGATTGCTTAAGACCTAATCAGGTTATTTTTTCTTCCTGAAGATGCTCATGGCCTTGAGAATGCATGCAGCCCTACACATGTGGGTGTATATCTAGATTATCAGGAATAAGTTAGATATTTCAAAATCTAGACATGGACACCAAATTTCTAAGATTTTTCCTTTTATATTCTTCTATTTCCTCCCACATTTGTCATTGCTTCAGATATCTGTGAGGTTAAACGCTCACCTGCACTTGTTTTTGATAAATGCCATGGAACAAAAGCTTTTCACATGGAGGAGCTGTTGGTTAGGTCAGATAAAAACAGGCTTACAAGGAGCATCTCCCAGGGAATGACAGACAGGTCCCACAATGGGAATTCTCTGGAATAAGGCTTTGACAAAACTATCACCTTCCTCTGTCATCTTCAGTGGTTGCAAAGTTGTTGATTTTCACTTTGAATTTCAAATGTTTATTTTCAAGAGTATTACAAACCTGGAAGGCAAAGGTTGAGACTAAAATAAATTAAGTCACCATAAAGCCCTGCTGTTCTTGCCAAGGTCAAGCAGTTCTTGCATAAATACCTCTGAGGCTGTTGTTAAGGATCTCGTTAACTTCCAGAGTTTGAAAACCTTAATATTGACAATTTTTTCCATTTATGCCATTGGTTTTATGAAGAAGAACAGGTTTTGGAGGTCCTTAGTCTACCATCTTTGCGGATAATCTGTTATGTATTTGGGTTTAAAATAAGTGGACATTCCCACCAATAATGCAGAATGGATGCACCTTGAGACCATAATATCAAGTGAAATAAATCAGATATAAAAATTTAAATATCACATGGTTTCTGTTTTATGAGAAACCTAAAACATGAATAAAGAGCAAAATAAAATATAGGTAATAGGAAGTAAGATCTTTTTAAATGGGATTTGGAACAAGACATGGAAGGACTAGGGGATGGGGAAAAAGAATTGTAGAAAAAACTGGAAATAGAGCTTTTGCAAATGGGAAGAGAACCAAGAGTTGGAAGGAACAGAGAGGGATGGGAGGAGTTGGGGAAAAAGAATTAAAATGTGTTATGAAAATTTACCAACTTATGCAAATGTAACCATTATGTACTGCAAACATTTACTAGCAAAAATAAATACAAGAAGAAAAAACAAAAAGTAGTTGGACAAGCTAGAAGAATCCTCAGGTTGGGAATAGAAATTTGTAAGAAGAGATTAGATCTGGATGAGGCTAGGAAGTGATCTGCTGGCCAGACTTTGTAGTTTAGTCTTTATGCTAATGGTAGCAGAATGTCACTGCAGTGTTTTCAGAGGAAGGCAGATCAAGGTAAATGTAGTCAGAGAGGAAAGGAAGGTAACCACATACTGTGTGTGGAAGAAAATGGAATGAATAGAGCTGGATATAATTGCAAGATATTTAGGAAAGGAAAGGAATTAGGCTGCTGGTGGATTAAAGGGAATGTTTAAGAGTGACAGTGACGTTCATAATTCTTAATTGGATTCAGAGACACTTAGGAAATTAGTAAGGCAAATTTCTGGGTGTTTCCGGATGTGACTGGCAGGAGAGAGAACAAATTAAGGGTGGGGGAGGGGATTGGCCCTGAATGTGGGCAGCAGTATCCAGTAGGCTGGTGGCCCGGTGGAACAAAAACCAAAGCAGAGGTCGGCAATCTCTCTCTTTTCCTCTTGGTGCTGCCATGAGGTGAGCAGCCTTGCTGTGCTGTGTCCTTCCATTATGAGGTTCTGATTCACCTCAGACCTAAAGCAATGGAAACAGCTCTTATTCCCCTCGTGGACTTAAATCCTTGAAACCATGAGCTAAAATCAGTCCTTCTTCCTTTTAAGTCATTTTTCCTTTGGAAATATTTGTTGAAAACTAATAGACTCAGAATCTTGGGTTTAAAAATGACGTTAATTTCTTTAATTGGGGCACAGGAAGAATAAGCCAGTGACAACACAACCATAACCCTCATATCATTTCCCTCAATATCACTATCTATTCAAGAGGTAGATAAAGTGGTAGACATATGGGTGGTAAAAAAACAGAACTTCTGTTTTAAAAGACTTCTACATAGAGATTCTTTAGATGGGACAATATAACTTTTCCTTCTCTGCTGTCATGGTATTCAAAAAATGAGTGATAGCCATTGTAGAAGAAAATAGAGATCCATATCTGAAGGACAATCCAAAGGTCTCCAAGCACCCAGAGAGTGACACTGCCCTACCTTCTGGCAGTTCCATGAGGTTTAGAAGAGTGTCTATATGTTGGAGGCAGTTAGGTTGGTCCTAAATTAGAGGGAACAAGAGAAGGAGCATGGATTGTATGAGACAAGGCCCACTTTCTGCCAGCACTTCTCAGAAGTATGCATAGGAAAAAGAAGCCAGGCTGTGGTTCTGAGGTGTGCAAAGAACATGGACAATTTAAACAACTCCAAGAGAGCACATTTCATAATTTGGGGTCCATGGTACAAATAAATAGACTTTAGGCAAAGAACTTGACATTTTGAAGTGCAACATTTCCTCAAAGATTGTAATTTTTATGAATCTTGAATATATTATAAATATTTAAGACATTATTCTGTTTGAGACAAGGAATGAGCCCATCTACCTGGCTCTAAAGATAAAATGGAACTCAAAATATGACTGATATATGAAGACTCATGTTCAGTTTCAGGTCGGTTTTTGGGATAGTGGGTGATCTTCATCAGAGGCATGGAAAGCAGTGTAAAGTGGTGAATATTTTAGAATTAAGTGTGGTTAAGCAGCAATGAGAAGCCCAGGGGTGTTCAGTATAAGCCTGATAGCTAAACTTCTTGGGATTAGGCTGGATGACTTTAAGGTCTTACTTTGCCTTAAGGTTATATGGTTCTAAAATTTATATTCCCTGTACTAAAAATATATTTTATCTTAAAATATCCCATTTTAGCTATGCTTATGAATAGCTGAAGGAATAAATTAGCATACACTTCAACATATCTCAGTTTTTCGATTTTTGATATCACATTTAAAGCAGTATGCATGAAGTGCAAAGTTTCAGGCAGAGTTTATTTTTAGTTGCTGTACTTATTTTTCTCTTGTGGAATGCCATGTTTCCTATTTCAAATTCTAGCCATTTAAGACTTTGGAAAGAAGGTGAACTGGAATTATTTTTGTTTGTTTCCATTCTGTCTCCAGGTCACTGTATGCAAGTATGGAGACTCAACTATGAAATAAAAATTTGGAAGCTGAGAAATAAACACATTACTTAAAACATGAGTCTTACAGAGGTAAAATAAGGAGTTTTATATGGCTACTAGGCTTTTGGATGTCAATAGTGTACATATTTCTTTTATTTTATAGAGAGAGGGCTGACATGGGCTGCCAATATTGGTTTTCAAATAAGTTTGTAAAAGATAAAATAATTAAAATTTAATATTTCCATCATTTCCTAGAAAAAGAGATTCTCAATATCTAAATATGTAATTTATAACCTGGGTTATAAAGCAGCTGGTAGAGTATGTGTGTTAATTGGTCACTCATCAGATTGTAAACTATACTGGTGAGTAACAGTTAAAATTACCATTTGATGATCATAATGTCAGGGTAAAGCATGGTCCTTTATGTTGACTATCTTAGTTTCATGAAAATTTATTGATTTTTATATTTTCTCCATTTGTTAGTCTGCATACATATTTTGGAATATACCACTCTCTGTCTCAAACTAGCATTTATAATGTGGATTTTGTATAATTTTTCTGTGGCAGCAACTCCTAGAGTTATCCTATAAAAAAACTGTTCTAAATTTAGAATGTTGTGGAAATTCTAATGCTGTATGGCATTCCAATCTACAAACTCACTTTCAGATTTTTAATGGATAAGTCAGTCCCTTAGAAGTGATTTACAATAATAAATATATAATGCTCACTGTGGCAAAAAAAAATGCTCAGTGGAAGACATAATTCCAGCTTGTGAGGAGTTTCCAGCCTAACTAGAGAAACAGGTGCCCTAGAAACTGTGAGGAAGTAATTTTAACACAGCTCATCAGCATATATATGATAGTAGTTGTGGGCCAAATACATAAATGATAAGACAAATAAAGGACTGATTACCTAGAAGTAAATCTAATCTTAGAAGGCTTAATAAAGTTTTCCAATACAAAATATTTTTAATTTGTAAAAATTAATATGCTTACTTGTTACCAATAAGGCTTAGGAGTCCATAATTGGCGTTTGGTGCCGAAAGTTGAGAACAAGTTAGTCAGAGGGAGTAATATCCACAGTACATCTATGCTTCATACTCATAACTAGAGTTTCTTGACATATAATTTACTTGGAGCTTTGTAATTTATGCTGCTATATCTTCTCACAAATATTCTATGGTAAATCCTCAGGTTGATGCATTAAGTATTCAGTAAAGTCATAATCACAAACTTGCTGGGCTTATAGAGAAATGGAAATGATTTTCTTTTCTTGGCTCCTGCTCGGATCTTACATTTTAAAATTAGATTTCACTGAATGGCTTCCAAACTGCATCATATTCTGTCTTCATCAACTATGTCCTGTTTGTATTCACTTTTTTTTTTTTAAGTGGCATAGACCCCAGAGTAAAATTACTTGAATTGGAAAGGAAGATATATTGAGCATTTTGTTCAGAAGCAGAATATTGTAGCTAGATAAGTATATATGATTTATTGTACCTGTGCTGAGATCTAAAAAGCACATGGAGATTCTCATGATACAGCCAATGGTACTCTATTTTGACAAAACAAATTATTTTTCAAAAATCAAATAATCACTGATAAATTTTCATATTATTAAATTATACATATTTTTAAAAGTTTAGTTAGTTAAAACACGTAATATTTCAATATGAGCTAGAAACACACATACCTATACATGCATGGGTTCATATACACTTGTATATATTAGAAGTCTATGAACAAATATAAATTACAAATATTTTGCAATAACAAATCTATGAAGAAATGGATTGTAAAGCATTAGAGAATTTTATTTTTATAAGAACAAATGTATGTCTATCTCAGATCAAAAATAATTTTTTCAATTTGCGTTTATTAATACATGTGTGTAGTATATAATGTTTACATTCCTTGTGGGAAATTGGTACATGTATATAATCATCTTAATTCTTTCTTCATCTTCTGTCATTCCCTTTTCCTTCACTCACCACCCATTTCTTGATTGCCTGTTTGTGTGTGTGTGTGTGTGTGTGTGTGTGTGTGTGTGTGTTTAAGGTTTTTGCCAAAAGGAAATATCTCAGGTGCCATGGGAGAAATGACTCAAGAAATTTGAAATCAATCTTTGAGAAGTAGAATGATTGTTAGGGATGAAGTGACAGCTGAAGTTCATAGAGGAGAAAAAGGAGAATAATTTGGAATCAAGCTATTCAAGTATCTAACTAGCACAGAGACTGAGGACCATGACTACCTGTCAACCTAATAACTTCACTAGAGAAAATTTTATATTTGAATATCAAACTACAAATAAGTAAATAATGACACTGCTTTGGGAATTTCTTGGTAACCAAATCATTCAAGCAAGTAGTTTTCTATTCTGGAAAAAGAACTGTCTTTCTAGGATATTATTTTGTCAATTCAAACTCACCTAGAACCCTTGACTCCCCATGTTCAACAGCCTCAAAGTACTATTTTCTGAACTGTCTTTTTTTTTGTCTGGTTCTGGGGATCAAACTCAGGATTGTGTGCTTGTGAGGCAGGCATGGTGGCACTGAGCTAAATCCCCAGGCCTCAAAGTACTACTTTCTGAACTTTCTCAAGTCTACCCAGTTCCCCAGCTTTAAAAGTTTCCTTAAATTATTGAAAATCATGCTCCCAAAGTTACTGTATCTTAGCCCATCTTAAGTTTCTCCTCTTGACTTGCTATTGACATTTCTTACGGTGGAAATGTCTCTTGCTCTCAAGTTTAGCAAATTCAGTTTTTCTGTGGTTTAGGCCAAGCCTTTGATCTTACAAACTCCATATGTGGTGACAGTTCATAACATGAGGACATAGTAGACATTTTTTAAAAGGACAGAAAAGGAAGCCTCATAAACTTTCCCAAGTGACTGACATAAAATACATCTTCAAAGCATAACAGAACAATGAAAAAATTACTTCAGAAGAAAATAAAAGGAGAGTTTGAAGATATTCCCCTTCAGCGAAGTGCACCACCACTCAACTAAGAAATGACAATGTAAGCAAAGAGTTGGAGGAAAGACCAAACAGGCATGCTAAAACACCCAGGCACATGGAATGACACAGGTCCTAAAGTGAAATAATTAAGTTCTCTGTATGAAATCCTGCTGAAAACTGTGCATTTACCTGATATCTACAGAGATCGTCTGGATGGTGAAACATGAGTGTGGAGATACGGAAACAGAAAATGAAGTTCGGCCCACCTTTGAGTTTGAAATTGATGAGTCTCATTGATGATGCTAGTTTAATGTGTCCTTTAAAAAGGAGAAAAAGGGAGAAATGTCTATACAATTTCATCAAGAAAATCAAATAAATTAAAAGTTCACAAGAGAAGGACAATGTCTCTAAATTAAACAAGAATCTTTGTAATCTGAAATTCCCACCTTGAAAGGGAGATTCAGCTACTTCACCTGGGGGTTAAATTCAAGAACATGTAATACAACTCTGACTAGACAAGCTATGGAAGAAATATACTACTTGGAGATGGAAAAAATTTTCTACTTGTGTAGAAACATGAACAGCACATATCAGAAATAGAACCTTCACAGGAAAATGGCTGAAGACAGAGACAAAGGAGTAGGGAGAACCATCTCCTCCCATCAAAATGAGATTCTCTTCCATTTGAAATGAGATCAAGAAAGTTGGATGGCAGCTTTGTTGAGTGACAGAAAACTCAATGCAAAAAGAAACAAAAATGGTCACAATGGGCAAGTACGGGCTAATGAGAAACTGGAGTTGCATTCCTTCCCAAGTGGACCTTTCACTTCCACTGCTCCACATGCAGGCCACAGAGGCTCAGAAATACCAGGAGATGGCCTGGATCATTAGATGCCTCAGGAAGGAGGAGGATTGCTCTTTGAGGACTCAGTAACCCAGGACCATATGAACATTTGACTTGCCTTTTGCAGCAGCAGAGCCCTAAACAACTACAATCACAGCAGGGTATCTGCCTGTGCATTCTCTCTTAAAAGTCCTTTTGATTTATAGTGTAATTTTTTGTTGTAGCTAATGTCATTTAATGCTACAGTTGGTTTTGTTCTAGTAAATATAGCATTATAATTTTGAAGATTGTGTTTTTCAAATAAAATTCATTCAATATAATTCCTAAAAATACATTATTTTCATATCATTGGACCTTCTGAAATTAGATAGTGAAATATCCTATCTTGTTAAATGGAAATTCCACTATAAAATCATAACCAAAGTTCAACTTAGGTAGAGATTTAATATATTTATTTGTAAGTGCTTTGCTACTGAGCTACCTCCCAGGGCTATTGTATTTATTAATTAACACCCATTTATTTACTAAATATCTTTTTAGCTTCTACAATCTTTCACATTGTTTTAGGGGCCTGAGATTGAGCCATGGAAAAAGCAACCCGATGAGGTCTGTGGACCCTCAGTTTAGATCCCAGGCAGGGATAGGGTCAGGTAAGCAAATAACAGTCATATGGTCTCTGCAGACAATATCAGTGGGGTGAAGGAAAATTGGGCAATAATGGGATTGGTGACAGTGAAGAAGTGACAGTGAAGCTGAGATCCAAAGGTTGAAAACGCAATCAGAGGGACAGAAGAATTCCTGAGGTTGAAGGAGCAGGTAGACTCTGAGAATGCAGCTTCTTGGGCCAGGAGCAAGGGAACACACTGGCAGGGTTACAAAGGGTACAGGCTGGAGGATGAGCCTGGCCATTTGCACAGATATTATACTTGATAAAAGGCATTAACACTGGAGACCATTGTAGCCCTTCAGATTGAGAAGAAAGGGGTGCACGCAAATTCTATATAGATCTCTTTGACTGTGGAGAGAATATAATTGGAAAGGCAAGAATTTGATGAGAGACCTTATAGGGATCTGCAGCAGGGCACTGGGCTGGCAGTGAGGGTATCCAGTAAACCCAGAGAAAACAGACCAAGGCTGTATTTGGATGGAGCTGCTTTGGCTAGGGACAGAGAAGAGGAATGATGGACAACTCAAGATATTTTCTAATAACCATTGTATAAGTAAGCTTCATTCAGTCCCTGTGGGAAACCTTGAAAACAGTCATCGAAGTGTAGATTTATACCCAGTAAGAACCTTCTCTTCTGGAGAATTGAGCTTGGAGTAAGACATGTCTGTTTTTGTTTTGTTTTGTTTTGTTTTGTTTTGTTTTGTTTAGAGACACAATCCTGCCTTCATTTTCTTCTTGTTGATGTCTTTTTTATAAATAAATTTTATCTTATCCCATTCCCCCCTCAAGTCACCTCCCCTCTCAATGTACCAAAGCTTTGTTTCCATTTTTTCTCGATTTTCACTTTTTTCTTCTCCCTTCTTTCCTTTCTCCCTCCCTCCTCCCTTGTTCCCCTTCCTATTTGAACTCTTTTTTCCTATTTCCCAACATCCATTATACATCTCAGTCCTTATTTCCACATTCAGTTTCTCACACCAGAGAAACAATGCAGTATTTAAACATGTGTGTCTGATTTATTTCACTTAAGAGTATGGTCTCAAGGTCCATCCATTTAGCTATAAATGTATGAAGCCCATCCTTCTTTATGGTAGAGTAGTACTCCATTGTATATAAAAAACACACATCTTCTTTATCTACTCGTCAATTGATGGGCATCTGAGGTGTTTTAAAGATTTAGCTATTACACACTGTACTGTTATAAACATGGGTGTGTATAAATCGCTGTGTTATGATGCTTTTAATTCTTTTGGAAAGATACCAAGAAACATATATCTGGGTCAAATGGGCAAAAGAACAGACCTGAGGATTAATGGAACACACTAAGAGGATCTACAAACAACTCCAGATATACTTAACCACCTTACCTTTAACAAAAGAGCCAAACACCTTCACTGGACAAGAGATAGTCTCTTTAATAAATAGTGCTGGAAAACATAGCTTTCCATATGCCAAACATTGAAAATAGACCCGTATCTTTCATCATGAATTAACCTAAAATCTAAATAGATCAAAGATCTAAATATTAAAACAGAAACACTAAATCTGCTGGAAGAGAGAATTGTTAGAACACTTGAGTATATAGGAGTAGGCAAAGACTTCATGAACAAAACCCAAACCACACAAGAAATACTACAAAGAATCAACAACTGGGACCTCATCTTATTAAAAAGCTTTTGCAAAAAAAAAAAAAAGCTTTTGCACAGCAAGAGAAACCACCAACAGAGTGAAGAGACAACCCACAGAGCGGGAAAAATTTTACCAGCTGTTCCTCAGACTAAAGTTTACTATCTAGAGTATATAAAGAACTTTAAAAAATCAACCTGCCTGCCGAATTTAAAGACCTAACCCAAAAATGGGCATCTGAAATGAATGACATTTCTCAGACAAAGAAGTAGAAACAGCAAATAAACACATGAAAACATGTTCAACATCACTGGTCATTGGAGAGATGCAAATGAAAACAACTCTGAGATTCCGTCTCACTCCAAAAAGAATGGCTGCTATCAAAAAATCAACCAATAAGAAATGCTGGTGTGTGTGGGAGTACTGTGGAGATAAAGAAAACTTTCTCCACTGTTGGTGGGAGTGTAGACTGGTGCAATCCTGTGGAAATCAGTGTGGAGATTTCTCAAAAGACATGTGTGTCTTGGACTTCCATTTGCTTTCTACAATAACTGTGACCAAATTATCTCACTTGTCAGATGCTCACACAGTAGGGACTCTTCGGCCAGGAAGAACAAGGACTCAAATGAATGGTAAAGTTTCCCAAGTATGACACATTTACAATATATGATGAATCATTATGATGCTTCTACTGAGGCATGCTAAGATGATACATGCATTTAAACCAGCAAAGTGCACAGCCCATGGTAAAGACTCATAAACTGGAAATGATCATGATGTGGTATGTACATTTATCACTGGAACTATGACTGTCTCTGACTTTCCCACAAGCAGACCTGAGCATGAATGGGAAAATCAGGAAGACGTTTTGCAGGACATAACCCCTAAAGTGTAATACTTAAAGATGAAAAAGAGTCATATATGTACAGATTTACACTAAATCTTTAAAGAACATATGAATCACTTGAAGATCTTTTTACAATTAAAATCCTGATTCACTAGGTCTTAAATGAGGCCTGAAATTGTCCTACATTGCTCCTGAGTGATGCACAGACTAGGACCAGATGTGGGGTAGTGAAATGGTTTAGATAGTTATGGAGTAGGACCTGGGAGAGATGAAGAGGTAAGGGCATTTCTGGCAGTAGGTGCAATACAGGCAAAGACACAAGACACTGCTTAATCAGGGAAGAGGGAAACAAGATTGAACATTTAGCACATGGAGTTCAAGGACTCAGGCAGGATAGCAGAATGTCAAGGGAGAACCAATGTGTATCTTGTGCAGATGTCCTGTTTCCCATTATCCCTGCAAATATTCATATATGCCACATATGAAGCTTGTTTCCAGAACTCTGCTAGTTTCAGAAGAGCATGAAGCACAGACCAAATTGTCCTTAGGAAAGCCAGCCCTGGATGACTGACTTTATCATTAGGAACCTCTGCGTCAGTTAATAGCCCTATTTCTACTCTTTTGCTCAAGCCAGAGTCCTGGGAACACTGCATAGCCTGTTTCTGTTTCTCACCCTCTACATTGAATATATATAATGTCCCCTTATAGTCCACTTTCAAATTCCTTCTATGATTTTTTTTCCATCACAATATCACTACTGCAAGCCACCATAGTTCTTCCTTGGGTCCCTATTGCTCAGCTGCAATCCTCCTTGCTGAAAATGCTACTTTCCTTCTCAAATCCAATCCCATACAATATCCAGAGTGGACTCTTGAACCAAAGATCTAAATACAAAGCTGGACCTTAACATGGTTAGAAGAATGTGCAGCAGACTCCTGCCCTTACCTGTCTTCTCAACATCCATGTTTTACATCAAGACAGCCAAGAGTGAGCAAATGTTGCAAAATTCATGTGCAGACTTGATTCATACTTTATTTGTGCTCTCTTTAACATTTCTTTTGTTAGCACACACATAGTCACACAATAAATGAGTTCAAGTTTTTACAGTGGAAACTGTAACATTTAAAACTATATATGTAACTACATATATTCAAAGTTCATGAGGATGCTAAATAACATGAGTTACATCTAAATCTAACTGCAACCATTAATAAAGAGAAACCATTGCTTTGCCAATTTAACTAATGTAGGAACATCAGATTTTTGATTAAGATGACTGCACATCGCTCAAGGTAAAATATAAGCAATTGTAGTTTTGAGAAGATGCTGATAGAAGCTGAATATTATGTAAGATAAACATAATGTCAAACATTGTTGGATTAAAGTTACAGCATATTGTGGAATCAGTAGCAACTACACTTGAAAGTCTTTTGAGAAAAGACAATTTTAATGCATAATGTGATGTGATGTCCCTGTAACATATAGAAAAATGAATCATCTGTTTGACTCATATTCAAGTACATTTTCGTGCTGACATAAGATACAGAGTAGATATAATGCAAGGATATAAAGTTGCTGTCCCAAGAAAAGAGTTTCTAGAAAGACATTATAAGTGTAGAGACAATGTAATAGTAAACATATACCTTTGGGAGTCCCTTCTTGGGAGACTCTGATGCAGTTATTCTTGGGGTTTTTTTGAGGGGGGTACCAGGGATCGAACTCAGATCTTTGCACTTGCACAGCAGGCTGCAAACCCACTGAACTAAATCCCGGGCCCTCAGTTATTCTTCACTGAGGCCCAACTATCTGTATTTATTTTCACTTTCTTTTCATGCTTCTGATGCACAGAGATATTAAGGAGCCAATGCAGCAGAACATAAACTTTAGATTTGTAGTAAAGAGGTGTTCATCTTCCTTTGACTCATCACATGGGCACCTTTCTTCTCATGTCTCATGGCTAGTTTATTGTATGATCAGTTAGTAATTCCATGTTTACTCTTTGTCCTTCTATATCCTGCTATTTGCCGGTTGACTGGTGATAAATTTTGCATTTTAGATTTTCATACTAGGCATGCTTAGCCTATAATAGGATTTCTGATGGTGGTATAGGGTGGAAAGAAGCTGGTAGTGATTAATTAGTGATTGCAGAGTATATGAGAAAGGAAATGACTTATGAGTAGAGGCAAGAGTTGGTTAGATCCCAGATGGGACCTACAAGGAATGGGCACATGTATTAGCGGGGAAGGGCACTCCAAGGTCCTTTCTATACCAGAGGTTAAGTAGGTTGGTCTGTCTCTGAGATGGATAGAAGAATCCTAGCCAAGTAAGACAGAGGCAGCCAAGTAAGGTGGAGTGTTAAAGTGGACATAAAAATTTTCTCAGAAAAGTATATCCAATAGAGCACATGGAAAAAATTATCCTTGTCTTGAGATGAGTAGGACATTAAGATAGCCTTATCCTAGATTATTGTAGATAAATTGGCAATCAAAATATCCATATAATCTTAAAGCATATCTATTTAAAAAAAACCCAAATTAACTCTAGATAGTTTTACTTTGGAAATATGGTCTCTTTTTAAGTTCTTCAGGCTAATAATATAGATGGGTTATCAACCTAATTCTTATTTCAAGAGTGGCCAACATAAATATATTCCTTATTTTTAAATTTTATTTGGAAAGCATTGGCCATCATTTTTCATTTCTCCCTCTCTATATGAAAATTGTTTTTATATAAATGCAACCTCAAATTAAAAAAATATTTAAAACCTTATCTGGAGGTAATCTAGTATAATTCAAATATATGTAAATAATACTTAGGATTTTTGACATTTGCACAAGACATATTCCTTTCTTGCCAGACAAGTTTCATGTCTCATTTCTCTCCTCAGATATAACGGAGAGTGGTGTCACAAGGAAAGAAAATGAGAGAAACACTGCTCATGCAGGAGTAAGTCAGGGAGCCATTCATGAGCTGGTCTTAATGAAACTTCTGAAGAATTGTATTTTTGATAGGCTCTATTGCAGGAAAAACATCACAATGAGATTTAATAAAATCACAGGTTAGTAGTAGGAGCATCCTGGGAAAATAAAAAATAACATTTTCTACTTCATAAAATATACCTTTCCCACTGAAATTTCCATCATATTGTAGATGAAATTGCATTAAAGGTGACAGAAGCACATAAAGATTATGATTGGTTTTTAGCCTTTAAAACAGAAGATAGAATTTTCTGCCTATCTGCTCAAACCTGAATTCAGGGATTAGTTCTTTTCCTAGTCCTTATGGCATTTCAACATAATCAAAGGGCTGCATTCTCTACTGTGTTTTAGGCATTAGTGAAGAGCTAAAGCAATGAGAAAAACTAATAGAGACTGAAAAGATAATTTTTTGGTAGCTCATTGTCAGAATATCATTCAGATGAAATGTTCATGGTTTCCTGTTTTGTGCCATTTTCAAATTCATTTTGAAAAAGATTGTTTTGATTGCTCCTTCACCTATCAACAGCTGAATTCTTCAGAATGTTTTAATCATTTGCATTAAGTGCTCTTTCATATCCCTCTTGGAATGACACATGCCTGTAACTACAAATGTAGAACAATGAACAAAATGTTGAAACTGAACACTTTAGAAAGAAAAGAAAATGATTGTTGTGGTTAAACTTTTATGACATTCAAGAGAATAAGCAAGAATGATTTATAAATACAGCAAAATAAAAATCAGACTGAAGCCAATAAAATAGCACATTACAATTCACAAAATATATCCTGTCCATCTGTATGTTCTTGCATGGGTAGAATAGATGAGAAGGAGAGGATTACTAGAAAAAGACTGGTTTAAAAAGTAAATGCATGAAATAATTTTACATTCAATTATTACTTCAGAGAAATCACTTCATTGAGGATAAGTGGAAATTTGAGCCAAGACTGTTAATGTGCACACAATTAGGATAGCCCAAACAATCTGTTACACACTCTTCCCTCTGCTATTGACCATAGTTTGAGATTAGCAAACAGTCTGAGAGCATATGGCTCAAGTTGCCA
This sequence comes from Heterocephalus glaber, assembly GCF_000247695.1. The sequence continues at coordinate 13,035,071 of NW_004624745.1, read as the reverse complement.
TCAACTCCCAGTGCCTTAATGTGTAAGGAGGAAAACGCTCTTTTAACGTCTAACCAAACAGCAATATTTATACTAAATTATGTGTTACAGGGTGTAAGAGGAGGATGACTGCTATGGATGAGAATTATGAAAGAACCATTGTGGATGGAGCATGTATTTGGGTAGATAAAGCAAAATGATTTTCCAGGGGAAGAAAACAAGTGTGGAAGCACAGAAGATAAAAATGAAAATGAAAATGGGAAATTCACTGATATTGTACTCTATATATTTAAATATTGACTGAATGTACTCAGGGAATGTTGACATAGATACTCATCTTCTTTTCTTCATTTCTTTAACCAAGTACTCAAAATTTATCCATAGAAGAAATTTTCACATGTGCACAAAAATACACATATATACACATACACACAGTATTATAGAATACTTGATATGTCCAGAATTTGAAGAAAAACGTGAAATGAGGAAAGTGTTGATGGGGTAATTCATTCTCTCTGGAAAAAAGAATAGTCAGGAAAGCTTATTTAGAAGTCATAAATTGAGGCATTTATTTGGGGTACAAGTATCTGTAGGGGAAAAGAATTGTGAAATTTTTCTGATGCAAATGGGGCTTGGGTTCTGTTCTTGACCGTGAAATTCTACTGCTTACTTTATGTCTTGTCCGCCTGCAAACAAAGGCTACCCCTTTCTGACTACCCTGTACTCCTGAGCCTCTTCTGTACAGAATGAGATATGACACAAATACATTCCCTTCATATATCTACCAGCAAGTTGAACTTTTTTTTTTTTTGGTACTGGGGATTGAACTCGGGACCTTGTGCTGGGAAGGCAGGTGGTGAAACTACTGAGCTAAATCCCCAGCACAAGCAAGTTGAACTTTTGAGAATACTTTTATAAGGATTCTGTCCATAGCCTTGATCAGAAATATGAACAAGTTTACCAAGTTTACCAATTACGTCTGGTCAATAAGCTTTATATTGACATATTTATTTTATAAAAAGCTTCATTAGTCTATATATCAACAGGGCCTGAGCTCATTTTCCTGGAATGAAAGAAGCATTCTCAATTCTACATTCTAGTATAATTGATGTACAGCTCACGTTCAGTTCCCAAATATTTCTTCTTTTCCAAAGTTAGCTTCCTAAGTCTTTAGCAAGAAGAGAAGTCGATCTTTGATATTGTTTCTTTTATTAGTTGACAGAGGATTTAAGAATCATTTTATTAAATGCAGATGAAATTCATTCCCACATATAATAACAAATTTGATTAGTTTTAGTCAACTCTCAGCTAAAGTTATGTTGACATAAAATAATAACTCTGCTTTAAATAAGAAATAGTTTATTCTGAGCTAAATATGAGTAACAGTGACCTGAGAACATGGATTTACATTACCCTGAGTGATATTATTTGAGATGAAAAATGTTACATGAACTTTTATACCAAGAGAGAAAATAAAGTTACAAATCAATACATTAGATAAATCATTGGTGAAGGCATTAGACAGGTAGGCTATAGCAAAGTAGAGAATTCTTTTTTGTAGGTTTCTGCAGGTTTCATAGCTTTAGAGTTGATAGAGGGTAGTATTACCAGAGTCCTAGGCTGAGGCCCGAGTCTGGAGTCTTAATAGACCAAATCTAACCACTTACTACCTTTCAAGTCCAACTAACAGAAAAAAAAAGTCATAGTTAAGCAGCAAAATAATTTATTTTTGTTTTACCAGACTTAAAAGGCAGTATAAAAACTAATTTCTCTGCAGTGTTTTTAGTATTATTTAGGGGAAAGACAAAACTGGGGAGCCAAGAAGTATGCATAGCACAGAAACCTTGGTCAGGGTGCAGTCTGGTTGCAGGTCTGGTTTTGTGGGTCCTGCTGGTGTCAGAGCTCAGGCTGGGCAATTTTTGTTCCTAGTATTAGATGATTGCCTACAGGAAACTGAGATAGGGAAATAATTTTTTAAAAAGCACATCACTAGAGAGACAAAATAGAGTTTATCAGGACAATGACTAGGTCCTTCTGTAAATCTCTACCTGTACAGGAGCTCCTGTTACACTATTTGTGTTTTAAGATTAATAATGTATTTAGATGGGTTTATACTCATGAGAATGTCAGAATAGCTACAAAGATGAAATCTAAGTGATGAGTTTCTAAAGCCCCTGAAGTATCCCAAACTAATTTTGGTCTTGGAAATGCAATATTCCATCTCTGCTCAGTCATGTAGTAGATCTGTAGGATCCTTAAAATAAATGCAGCTTCTTTAGACAACTTCATCTATACATTTGGAACATGATCTTGGAGGAAATTATTATAGATGGCTAAGTTAGATAGAAATTAATATGCAGTTATATAGAGATTGGGCCCTTGTACAAAAAATAGACATTTCAGGTGTGGCTGGAGGTGAATCTGAAGACAGCCAGGCCTCAATCGTCCATCTAACTACTCCATCTCCAACACTGGTGATCTGAGTGTATTTCACTGGTATAATTGTTTGGCCGCTATCTTTGTTCCTTCTCTGGGATTAAAGGATGTCATGCACCATAAGAGGCATGAACCAACTATACCCAGTGGGCCTTAAATGACACCATAACAGGAATCTCTCCAAAGTCAAATTAATGAGGCAGGATGTTCCACAAAATCCAATGGGCCTAGACATTAATGGCTGCACAAGGCAGAACTTGTTCAATTAAAAAGGGCAAACAGTGTGTGTACATTCCTGACTCCTCAAATAATGTCTCTCTGGCTCTCTATGACCTCAAGAACACATTAATCTTATGTCTGATCCTGTCCCTATCCTGTATGTGGAAGGGCATTACTGGCTCCCACTGGTAGAAATTCTTTCTGACGATAGTGATGATTATTTCTTGATCTTACTGATATAGGGGGAAGAGATGTAACTCCCAAACCTACTAGATATCTGAAATAGGAGTTCATGTTCTCTAAAATCAAAGAATGAATTCTAGAAACAACAGAGGTTAAGAGTATGAAAAATTAGGGCCAGGGATTTAGCTCAGTGGTTCTGCCTCCTGCCTTGCAAGCGCAAGGTCCTGAGTTCGATTCCTAGTACCCCCCCAAAAAAAAAGAGTAGGAAAAATTTATTGAGAGAAAGGAAGCTTTTGTCTAAGAGAGGCAGAAGGGGGACCAGAAAGTGGGTTGCCCACCCACCTCACTTTTCAAAGATGTTTTATACAGCAAAGCCATGTGGTGAGGTAGGTGCAAAGTGGAACAAAACTATAAGACCCAGTGGAAATTTACAAGGTGGGCATGAGGTGGGACAAAACCATGACCAACCAATAAGACTAAAAGTACAGCCACCCAGGTAATATTGATTAAATGGGGATCAAATGGGAAAACAAGTCACATAACAAGGAATTTCCCATTTAGAATATCAATCACTGCTATCTATCTCTAGGTGAAGTAGCGCCTCTTCTTTTTATAATGCTAACCAGTGAATGTGCCTCAACTGTTCTCCCTGTCGGCTCCTTGCTGTGTTGGCTCCTGGAGGGCTGACACCTTGAGGACTGGGGCCTTGAGGACTGGTGCCTTGAGGGAGGCCCTGTCTAACTGCTACAAGGTGTCTAATTAACTTTCCTATCTACAATATTACTATTTCAACCATGTATGCATAACTGTTTGTCTTCTCTACCCTTAAGACTATCCACTGGCCAAAGTAAAAGATGCCTGCTGTCTATTGAGGCCTTCCATATAGACCCCCTGAGGAGTGTCTCTAACTGCCTATTACAACCAGAACCCTTCATGAGGAAGAAGTCTGAGTAGTGCCCATTTCCCTAGTGGCATTCAGGGATACTTCTTCAGAGGAGGAAGTAGTACAGATAACTATATTAGGTAGAGATTAGGCAGTTAGAAAGGGACTAGGCCCGAGAAAGAGTCAGAACAGAGATGAGGCAAACCAGCCAGGACCATGGTTAAGGCTGAGTTGATAGAATCTTGGCCCCAAGATGAAGACATGGTGGGTAGGTCTGCAAGCCTCCCCAGAGACAAACAATAGCTCAGAGCTCTACTCTAATTAGCATGATTTTGTCCAATAAGCCTAAATAATATAACAAACACATAGAAACAACTTAATGAACACTCTGACCCTCACCCCTACCTCGTATGGCAGCACCTTTATTCTTCTCCATGCTATGTACCCGTGCTACATACCTTGTTTTTCTCTTAGATCACTATCAGCTAATGGACTGTAGTTTAATCCTATAAGTTGATTGTAGTTCGACCCAAGCTAACCTGTGATGTGATTTTACTCTATAAAGACCCCTTGATAAAGAGCCTTAGCAGCAACCCCCTTTTGGGACCATGCCTGCCTCTCTGGGGCTTTCTCTCAATGAAACTTTTCTTCTCTTAACCTCCTTTGTCCTTGACTCCATTCTTTAGCATCCTGAGGAATGAATTTGGTGCATCTAACATGTTAGGAGCTACTTCCCTGTAACAATAACACTGATATAGGAAAAATATAGTTCCAGACCTGTTAGATGTCAAATATGCAGAGTTTGTGGGCTCACAACATTGAGGAATGAAGTTGTGAACCAAAGGAGGAAGTTAGGACAATTTTATTGGAAATAGGGAAAAAAGACATAGCTCCTAGATTTCCAGGATGGGTCCTGAGTGGGTGGCTACCAGGGCTCTTTGTCAGGGGTAATTTCAAAAGCAAAATCACAATGGGGGCACCACGTGGGTCAAGCTACAGTCAACCTATTGGATTATAAATATTGAGGCTTAGGTAATATTGATCCAATAGGTGAATGAGCCACATAGCAAGGGTATATGGAATGAACAAAGGCACTTTAGGGAAGGGAGGGAAATATGGGTCCGGGCGTTCTGGTCACCCACCTATGCAACTTATGCCTACCTGTGCCCACTGGACCAGATGTTGCTAAATTTCAGTATAATCTCATGTTGCTATTTGTCTTGCAGGACTGGCTATTGAGACCTGGCTATTAAGGCCTGGATCCCTTCACATTCACCTCCAGCCACAATCTTGGTGTCTATTTATTTTTTTTGCTGACTTCCTCGAGAGCCCAATCCCTTTCTCACTGGATATTAATTTCAATCTAACTTAGCTGTCTATAATACCACCAAACTTGTTTTTATTAGTTTGTTTTAAAGATTGAATTATTTAACAATAATTGGAATGAGGAAAATCATTCACATCTATTAATAGGCAACATCTCTGGTCCCTCTAATCCTTAGTGTTTTTTCTCATATGGCTTTCTTTCAGCCTAAATAACTTTCACTAATTTTTTTTTTTTGTAGTATGCATCTGTTGGTGACAAATTTTCTCACATTGCTATGCTGTTTGGCAGTCCCTTTTGGTTTTCATTTTATAAGGCCATTTTTGCTTGTTATGAACTCTAGGTTGATCTCTTCCTCCAAGGACTTTAACTATGTGATTTTCGCTTTTGGGAAATTTTATTGATTCTAAGAAGTTATGAAATATTTATTATGATTTTCACCTGAATACCATCTAGAGTGTAGTCTTCAGATGGTTTCAGTGCTTCCTCCTCGGTCATTAGTTTCTTAGTATCTTTTGAAAACTTATTTTTAACTGAAACATTAAAACATAAAAATTATATATAGTAAGGGAGTTTTGTGATGTTTCAATACATGTATATGTTATGGTTTTTTTTTTTAAATTTGAGATGTGATCTCATTATTTTTCCCAAGCTGGCCTTGAACTCAAAATCTTTCTGTCTGTGCCTCACATGTAGCTAGGATTATAGGCATGGGGTGCTGTTTCTGGCCATCATATAATATTTAAGTCATTTTAAACATATCCATCCTCAAACATTTATAATTTTTTCATAGATAAAATGTTCAGAATCCTTTCTGACTTACTGAAAAAAACATATAATCATTATCTAGAGCGAGCCTGCTATGCAACAGCTCAACAGAACTTACTGCAACTATTTAACTATAATTAGCACCAATTGATCAAGCAATTCCTCTCCTCTTTCCTGCCTATAATAACCATAATTTTGTCCTCAAGTTCTATGAAATAAATTATTTTACATTCCATATATGTGTGAGTACTGCAGTTTTTGTATGCTTGTGTCTGGCTTATTTTATTTTGCAAAATGATCTTCAGATCCATTTATCTTGTTATAAATGACATGAGTTCATTCATTTCTCTGACTAATTTTGCACTACTTATATACACCATATATTCTTTATCAACTTATTACTTGAAGAATACTAAAGTTTCTTCATCTCTTGGCTACTGTGAATAGTGCTTCAATGAACATGAGAGTTTAGGTGTTTCTTGAACATACTGCTTTCTTTCCACTTTGATATATACTGAGTAATGAGATTGATTACTGGATTTAATGATATATTGTTTTTCACTTTTTGAGGAAACTGTGCTATTTTACATTACAATTGCATTAATTTAGATTCCTGTCAATAGTGTACAGGATTCCCTTTTCTCCACATATTTACCTGCAATAGATATATTTAGCTTTTTGGAAAATATCTATTCCTATTGGAGTGAGTTGGTGTCTCTTAATTTTGATTTGTTTTTTCCTAATGATTAGTGACAATGTGCATTTTTCATATGCCTGTTGGTCATCTGTATGCCATCTTTTCAGAAATATCTATTTAGAATGGTTGCCTACTTTTGAATTTTTTCCCATTAAATTTTTGTAGTTCCAATAATAGTCTCTTATTGGATATTGCAAAAATATTCTCCTACTCATCAGGTTGTCTCTACTTTCTGATGATTGTTTCTTTTGCTATCCAGAAGCTTTTTAACCTAATGAAATCCCATTTATCTATTTTTGCTTTTACTTCCTGTATTTGGGGAGTCTTGTAATGAAATTTGTGTCTATTCCACTGTAGTAAAGATTGTCTCTAAGTTTTCTTATGGTAGTTTCAAAGACATATCTTACATTTAATTCTTTAATCAACTTGATTTTATATTTATAACTGATGTATCATTGGAATCTAGTTTAGTTCTTTTGAATGTAGTTTAAACAATTTTTTACCCTATTTATTGAAAAGACTGTCCAATGTGTGTTCTTAGTACTTTTGTGAAAAATAATCTGTATATGGAAACACTGATTAGTTTTAAGCTCTCTTTTCTTTTCCATTGGTCTATTTGTATATTTTTATGTAAATACCATGTTGGTTTGATTATGGTAGCTTTGTAGTATATTTTCAAGTCAGGTAAGATAATGCCCACTCCTTTCTTATTTTTGTTTAAGATAGTTTTCTTGGGTATCATGCCAGTTAATATCAATTTTCAACTTGACTGGATTAAGAGACTGCTGGAGAGGTCATTGGATTGAGGGTGATATACTTAGTGGATTAACACATAGATGTTCCTAACTAAATGTGCTATAGATGGTGGGGAAAGTTGGAGCAATCAGGTCACTGGGGTTGTGCCTTTGGATGATATATTTCTTGCAGGTGCTTTTCCTTGCAGTTTGCTCTCTGGCCACCATAAAGTAATCAGCTTTTTTCCATCACACCTTTTTGCTAGAATGCTACTGACTTGGAGCCAGCTGACCATGGACTGAAATCTCTGAAACTAAGGAGAAAGTAATTCTCTCTTCCTTTAAGTTGGTGATATCAGGTATTTTCCCTCAGCAACAGAAAACCTAGCCAATACAGTCATTCAAGGGTGTGTGCATTCATGTGTGTATGCATGCACATGTGTCTGTATGTGTGTCTCTCTGTGTCTATCTATGATTTCTATCAAATTTTACAACTTCTTTTTCTAGTTCTGTAAATAATACCATTGGTACTTTGATAGGGATTTTATTGTGCCTATACTTTAGTTTGTGTAGGATGGACATTTTAACAATATTAATTCTTCTAATTCATACATATGGCATGTATTTTCATTTTATTTTTTGGTTTCTTCTTCTTTGGTTTCTTCTTCAATGTTTTTAAACAATGTCATAATTTTTTAGAGGTTTTTCACCTTTTTGATTACTTTTATTGGGAGCTACTTACTGTTTGTTTATTTCAGAGCTATTATGAATAGGATTTGATTGTTGATTTCTATTTTAAATAATTTGCTGTTAGTATATAGCAATGCTATTAATTTTTATGTCTATTTTGTATCCTGCAATTTTGCTTAATTCATTTATTACTGTAAACATTTTTTATGGGGTCTTCAACACATAAAATCACATTACACATAAACAGTGAAAATTTGACTTTCTCTTTCCTGTCTGGGATATCCATTATTTCATTCTCTTGCCTTATTCCTCTGGCTAGCACTTCCAGTATTAAGTGGAATAAAAGTTGTAAAGGTGAACCAACCTTGTTAGTTCCAGATTTTAAAGAGTAATGGTATGATATTGGTATAATAATTTCAGTTTTTAAAATTAATTTGGGTCTTATTTTGTGGTCTTTTATTTTTTAATCCTTCTCTAACAGTGTTCTTTTATGGTTGAGTCAGTTGTGTTTTTTTAGTTTTTTATAGTTGTTATTTTCATTTCATAGTTGGTTTTTTTATAGTTCTATAGTTATTTTTTATTTTTTGGTTTGTATATTATAGATATTTGCTTTATGTTAGCCATGAAATTCCTAAAAACATCTTTTGACTACAATAAGCTGTTTTGAAATTATAGCAACTTAAAGTGATCTTAAAGATAAGAACATAAGCAAAAAACAAAAAATATAGCAAAAGGAAAACTCTATACTAACATTCCATTCTCCTTACATTTTGAAATTGATATCTCATTTTACATATTTCTATATTATCTGTATCTTAACATATTCAAGTAGTTATTTTCTAATATTTTTTCTACTTTATCTATCCTATGATTGATTCTATTAACATAGTTTGTAGTTCAGGGATTTCTGCTTGATATTTTTAAAGTGCTTTCGCCTGTGTTAATTTTCTAAGAATATTGAAACTTTTTTTCTGCATTTTTCTGAAGATCATTAAGTTTCCATAAAATGACTTTGAAATTCCCCATTTGAGCATTCACTCATACTTTTTACTATCTAATGATGTAAAAAGCCAGTCTGGCTTCTTATTTTACTATTAGATGAGGTCATGTTTTCCTGAAAATTCTTGATATCTGGTGTGTGATGACTCTGATCATGAAGGTATGTATTTCAATCTTTCCAATCTGGCTTTATATGAACTTGTCTTTCCAGGAATTTTAAGCAAGCTGCTTCTTTTCACTAATCCCTAGTTACTTCTGCTACTTCAGCAGAGGATGGTATGCTAACTCCAAGTTTGGCATGAGTCTACTCTTGGTATATTATCACCGTATAGCATTAGAGGGTGACCTAAATCCAGGTTTCTCCCAGATCTGCAGTTGTTCTATTGTTCTGCATAATCCAGGAGAGTGTTTTAAAAGATAATTCATTCCCCCAAGTCTCTCCCTATGATTGGGTTAGGCCATACACCACTTTCACAGTCACCACCCTTTGCCTGCTCAGACTATGGAGAGAGCAGCCTCACAATCCAAAGTCACATTTGTGATCAACAGTGTTGCAAAATTTGTCACACTCTGAGCCCACAGATGCCCAAGACCAGCAGAGAACGGGGTAAGATAATGTCCCACACTGCTATGAGATGGCATCTGCTGAGGTGGCTTTTGGTCTAAGCTCTCTGAAACATTTCATAGGCTGTGCTAACTGAAATAAAAGTCAAAATACTGGGAGTATGTGTCTCTTTATGAGACATCAGAGGTATTTCAGAGGCTCTGTCTACGGGGATTGTCCTAGAAAAGGTGCTGTAAACATCTGCCCTATGTTCAGTTTTATAATCCAGAACTTAGTTCCCAGGTATTGTACTTTGCCAATAATCATTCACTTTAGTGAATGGGTCTTGCTCTAGGATATTCTTTCCGAGTTTGAGGCAGTGTCATTACCCTTGGGCCACCAGGCTGATGCTAAGCTGGGTTATGACTGAGTCACACAGCTGTGAGGACCTGTGCAGTCTCAGAGGTTCACATAGGCCCATATTGAAGCTGGGGGTTATTCAAGTTGAAACACCAGCTCATTCCACCAAGCTTCAGGTCTCCGCGTGATACCAGCACAGGACTAGAAATTTCACTTGTGAGCCCTGGGCTAGAGACAGCTGTGTGGCATGAGATTGGGGCATAAAAGAAAGACTGTCTCGGCTGTTGATGGTATTGTGAAGCTGAATCTCACAGTCACAGGGATCTAAATAATCTTTGGGGATAGCCTTCACCCATGCAGGCCAAATTTAAGTCCATCTCATGGTATGTAAGTCTATTCATACATGTAAGTCTCTTTCTGACTTCAGGAATGTTCTATCTAGTCTCCAACTGTAAGTTGTAGGTTGAGTATAAAAGCTTTGGTTTCTGTCTGATGTAGAGTCTCACCATATGGGGCTGACTATTGAGCTCCAAGAGGAAGTATTTTGCTAAAATACTAGCAAAATATTGTTGTCTTGGAAGGTAGATTCTTGTGCCCCACTCTGTGGCCCAAGGGTATGTGATAGGTGATAAAGGCAGTCAACAACATAGTTAATGCAGTTCCAGTGCTACCATCTGCTATGCATTAGATTTGGGGTAATGTTTGTTGGGATCTGCAAGGCTATATTTCACTGTGGCATGCCTAACACTGGGTTTCAATGAAGGCCAGTACTGAATTCCTTCTCTATCCTTTGAGTGGGAAGCATGTTTTTTTGCACTGTGCGCAAGTGGTTGAGGAGTAATATTGGCAACTCTTTTCTTCTTGTCTTTTTAATTACATCCTTTGTCTTCGTTATACTAAAACCCGGCACATTAGCCCGTCTCCTCTCTTCTTTAACACTTGTAAATCTTGAATAGCTGTTTAGAATTTTGTATTGGTGGGCAGATATTCATTGCAGGATTTTACTAAGTCACCGTTTTATTCCCCAAGTTTTACTATTTTGATTATGATTTACCTTGAGGTGGCTTTTCTGAGCTTATGTTGGTTGAGATTTACTGTGATTTTTTTTAAAATTGGATATTATTTCTTAAATATGTTTTATCCTTTTCTCTCTTCCTTATGTGGAACTCAAATCACACATATATTAGATCAATTAATAATGTCCCACAGATAAATGGAGCTCTGTTCAATTAATTTTTGTTTTTCCATCTGTCTTTACTCAATATTTTCCACTATCATATCTCCAAAGTCACTTCAAATTTGCTTCTGCAGTATCCAATATGCTGTCGAGTCCACCTGATATAATTTTCACATTAGATGAGTTTTTAAAACAATACAATTTCCACTTAATTGATCTTTTGTGGTTTTCACATCTTTAATGATATTCCCTACTTACACTCTATTCACTACTTATTGGTCACATTTTCCTAACTTGCTGCATATTTAACATAAAAGACTGATGAGTTTGGTTTTAGCATGAAGTTAATTTATTTGCTAGTGTGGTAATTTAAACTTGTTTTTAAGCTATGTCAGCCAATTCTAGAGTTGTTTTTAATTTTAGATCTAGAATATCTTGCTTGCTACAATTCATTTTTTATTACTCAATATCCAAAGTGTAGAAAGAGTTGTGTCCATTCAGGCTGTTTTTTACACAAATATTTTTTGCATCTTTGTGAGGTATTGGAATTAATTAGGTCACAGTCCCAAATTTATTATTTTTTCAGTTTTAGGGTGTACTGTCTCATAGAGTCCCACCTGGTATATCTGTGCTTGTAATTTACTAAAAAACTAGCCAGAGATTTTAAAAGGTTCCTATGAAGATTTCTGGAGCTCTTTCTCTGTATATTATCCAATAAATCAAATCTCATAGATGGCCCCAAATTATTATATCTGTGTTCACAGATCAAGAATACTCTAATACTCCTATACACTCATGTATAACAAACCATCAATATATTGTACTTGTTAATGAGGAAATGATTGTTGATTTTTGAAATAGTAATGTTGAAGGTGTTAGGGTTATCCTATTTTTGGATTGCTAGTTGTGAAAAAGATAGTGAAGTAACTGCAGTTATTGAAAGTCTCCCTGTATGTTTCTAGAGTTAATATCTTAAAATTCAGGGGAGACAAGTAGAATAGTGTATTTTTCAATCATAAAGTTGGTATTTATGGTCATGACAACAGAAATAACAATAGGAGAAAGCATCATTAACTCTCAAGGAAAGTAAAGAGATCTACTTACTACAAAGTTATTATAATTTCCTTGAGTATTTTGTTAAAGTGAATGCTTGTGTATTTAGTGAAAGCTTTTTCTTTTGGTGCCAGGGATAGAACTAGGGACCTTGTGCTTGCAAGGCAGGCGGTGGAACCACTGAGCTAAATCCCTGGCCCTAGTGAAAGCTTTTGTGCAGATTCTACTTATATATTTTCTATTAAGATGTGAGACTTTCTCTCTGATTTTCTTCCCATAGTTAATAAAATAATTAATCTAATAGTCTTTTCTATTTGATTTCAATAGCCAAAACAGTTAAACAATAGTGTAATTGTTATGTAAATGAAGAAAGCAATTATTTAGCTCTATTTCGAAAAAATGTAAGAAACAAATAATTAGTTTTTTTCTTACTTAACAGTATTGTATAATTTTTAATATAACATAGATAATATAAAGTATAACAAAATAAAAACACTGGACGATAATCGTCATCTGTCAGTGATGTTATCATTATTATTCAAAGGAAGCAAGAAGGAGTTCCTATAGGGGAGTTAATAAACCAAACACTTTTGGTTCTCTATAATTTTGTAGATCTTTTTCAATATAAATCAAATCTACCATGCAGGCAAAATCAAATTGAAGAGAAAAAAATGTAACAGACAATATGCTTTAGAGGAGAAATTTACAATCTGAAGTGGTACTTTGTAACACTGAAAGCTGCAATCCAAGAGGATGAGTCATTTCTCATATAGTTTTCCTGCTGCCATGACAGACCCTGGGGCATTTCAAAGACTCACTGATGTCTTTGGAAATGCTTGAATAGTTTGTACACAACCTTTTCTACATCTGGGTCATTACTTAAATAATATTGTGAGGTAGCTTTCTCTGTATTTCTGCAACTGGATTGGCTTTGGTAAAAAAATAGGTTATGCTTCACATTCTTAGATTATTGCAGCATGATGAATGCTATACTTATGTCTGACCTACTCTGCACAATGACTTTATTCTGATTATAGGTTGTATTCTACACTGATGGCTAGCTTTGAATGAATATTGGAAGCTCATTGATTCTCAGTATAATGTGCTGTTGATGATAACTAATTACTTTCTTGCCTTTATTTAGGAACACAATGCTGATAATTCTAGAAATAAGGACATCCATATTTATTCCTTCCAAATATTAGAGATCTAAATTTTAAAAATTTAATTGTTTATTGGTACATTTTAGGTATACAATAGGATGACATTCATCATTGGGAATTTGTACCTTTACATGATATATCTTGGTTCTTATTTTTTCCCCATCCCCTGCCCTCTCTTCAATCCCTCCACCCCTCCCTATTTACAAAGACTTTTTTTCCATTTTTTTCCTTTTCTCATATTTATTCCATTCCCTTCTTTCCTTTCCCCTACCCTTTCTACTTCCCCTTCCCCTTCCATTTTGGAACTTTTCTTCCTATTTCATATTATCTATTATACATTTTAATCCTCATTTACACTTTTAGTTTCTCACACCAGAGATACTATTCAATATTTACACATGTGTGTCCTATTTATTTCACTTAAGAGTATCGCCTCAATGTGCATCCATTTAGCTATAAATGTCTCTAATTTCTCATTCCTTATGACTGAGTAGTACTGGATAATCCCCCAAATGCTAACACATCCCAGCATGAAATAAAAATTCCAAAATCAAAAATCTCAACTGAATTAGAAGTAGGTAAGATTCAAAGCACCATTCATCTTCAGGAAAATTCACACCAGTCAATGAGCATATGAAATAAAAACAAGTTATATACTTCCAAATTATGATCATGAAACATGAAATAAACATTCACATGCCAGAAGGGATAAATAGTCAAGAAGAAAGAATGAGCTCATGCCAAGTAGGTCTTAAATTCAATATAGAAATCAATATTAAGTAGTAAATCTGAGGATTACGTGTCCCCATCTTAGGCATATGATGTGGCAACTAGGATCTCAAAGTCCTAGGGAGCCCCCATTCATGTGACTCTGCTGGAGTTAGAAGATTCCAGATGTTGGAGTCTCATGTTTTCAGTTATCTCAAACTGATGGTAGGGTGTGGTCCAGCCCTTACAGCACTAGACATTGGCTTAGTTGATACTTTCTATGTTAGCTCTACTTCTGCAAGGAGTATGTGCTTAGACTTTGGATCATTTGTAGCATTCTTTGAAACCTAAGTGGAAGAGACCATATTCCCACAGCCCTTACAGTCTCTACTTTTGCAGAGTTAACATCACATAGATGCCACCAAGTTTTACAGCATGCACCTTCCAGAGCAGTGGGTCAAACCACAATCAAGGCCACTTGACCTACAGTGGGATAAGAAAGAAATGTTGCACTGGACCTGGGAAAGAGACATTCAAGATGGCCCTGCACAATAAAGCTAAGGAGAGCACTCTGAGCCTGTTCCCTCTGCTCTGCTACTGATCTCAGCTAGTGATGGGAGAGCCATTGGAGACCTCTCAAATTTCTTGAGTCTTTCTTCCATTGTTCTGATGAATAAAGCATCCAGCTCTATTTTACCCATATGAATCTCTGTAGCAAAGGATCACTTGATCACATCATTAGTATTCATTCCATGTGTGGCTTTAATCTTTTTAGACCACACGTATAGGAGTGAATGACTCTTAAAAGGGTCAAATGGCAGATTTTCCAGGTATTTCCATTTTGATTGTATTTTAATAAAAAATTCCATGGTTAAATTTTCAAAGTTCTGTCATATCTCAGTGTACATTGTTAAAACTTGTCATGCAGCAGTATAAATGTTTTGCTGTCTATTTTTTCTACAATATGCCCTGGTTCATCACTCTTAATTTATACTTTCCATAACCCCCTGGACATGGAACTCGGCATTTCACCAAGTTCTTGTAACAGGGATGGCTTTTATTACAGTTTTCAATACCTTCTTCTCATTTTCATTTGGGACAGTCATCAGAATGACTTTTACTCTTCATTTGTCTACCATCATTCCGATTATGACCATTTATGTAATCTCTGAGAAATTTCAGAATCTTCCTATAACTTCCTTCTCATAAACCCTGATCAAAATTGCCCTTTATGGTTGGTTCATTGAAATTTATTGTTTTTTTCTAGCTTGCTAATGCAAAATTTTCCAGATTGTACCAATTACTCAGTTTCAAAGATAATTTCTCATTTGCAGCTAATTTCATAGCAACAATCTTACTAATTGGTACCAATTTTCTGCCAAAATTTGCATTTGTTTTCTGTTACTATGACAGAATACCACGGATTGGATAGCCAGTAAGTTAAGAAAATATTTTTCATAGTTCTGGAGGCTGGAAAGTCCAAGATAAAAGGACTACATCTGGAAAACCATGTAGATGCTTGATACATTGTAACATCACAGAGGGGCAGAGAGTAAATCAGTATGGAAGAGACAAAACATACACATGAGAGTTCATTTTCATAATAAAGCTATTGCCATGACAGCAGCATTAGTCTTTTTGTGATAGGGGATGCTCAATACTCCAATTAATTCTTAAAAGTTCTACCATCCAATTCTATCACATTAATAATTAAATTTTAACATGAACTCTAGAGGAAACATTTAAACCATAGGAAATAAGAAAAAATGGGCTCAGATCCAGACAGTACATTTCAACTCAAGTGCTTAAGACATTATCCTTTAAATCAACAAAACCAAACATTTGAAATAGCCTTGATATATTAATACTGAAGATTACATTAATATTATTGGGTAGTGTGCTGTGCTTTATTTTGGAAATTTTTACATTTCTGATTTTGAATTTGAAAAACACAATGTATTTTTTTAAAATGATTCTTTCTAGTAAGATTTTAGAGATGGCAAGGAGTTCAAGTCTGGATAAAAGTCTGAAAAAATATACATTAGTCAATCACAAAATGTCATTTACATAAATAAAAGTAGAAAAGTGGGAGAAGTAATCTGGAGAATTTTTGACAAACATTATTTTGAAACTAATCAAGCAATCTATTTGGCCTACCATAGGTATTTAATAAATATATTAATCAATGTGGAAATTTTTAATAAGTAGTAATACTACTATTTTTCCTGCATAAGCAAAATAGAAAAAAACATTTACTTGTCATTTAACTGAGAGACAATAAATATGAGTCTTAATTAAACTTGCTTAATATTATTATATACCCACTCTCTAGTTCGAGACACAAAGCTCCTTGTAATTTCATGAATGATACAGGGATAGCACCATATTTTATACAATATTTTATTTGTCTTTGATTTCTGACAGGAGGGCTTCTGCAACCCTTGGAATTACTGTGATAAGAGATTCTTTGGAATGCTAATGAAATGGCTCCTTGCTTTAGGATTTAGGGTGATTATCAATGTATTAGTCAGATTTCTATTATTGTAGGAAATACCTGAGAAAATAAACGTATAAAGAATAAATGTTTATTTTGGCTCACAATTTCAGTTATTTCAGTCCTTGGTCACTTTGCCTTATCACTCTGGGCCTGTGACAAGGCAGTATCTCATAACAGGGAGTACGTGGTGGAGGAAATTGCTCACTTCACAGCAGCAGGCAAGAGCAGATGGAAACAAGAAGAGGCTAGAGCTCCAATATTCATTACAGGATTACACCCAAATATTAGCTTTTCCACTGCTGATACACAATGCTTAACACAAACAACTTAAAGGAGAAATTTAATTTGGCTCATGCATCCAGAGAATTCAGTCCATAATCAGTTAGCTTTGAAATAGAAATGTTAGGGAAGAAGGTCACAATGAAGCAAAAATACTTAGTTAATGGCATCCAAGAAGCAGTGAAGGGGAACAACATCAAAAATAAAAGGGCAAGTGAACAGATATGGACCCTAAAGTCATGCCTGCGTCACCCATCCGGGCACAGCTAGTTCTCCAGGCAGCTGTACTCATCCTCTAGGTAGCTCTAAAACCAATCAAAATGACAAATTTAATTCTCACATCTGACCCTCTGTCAGCTTAACACCCAAACACATCTATTTTAGTCATCCTTAATCTCCAAATAAACACAATAATAAGTAAATAATTCTACTTGATCTGAAGCACCTATCTTGCATATAACTAAAAATTCAATAATCTTGTTTCAGCTGTTCCAACATTTCTTAAATACCAAATCAAAGTCTCTTCTGAGTTTCAAGGCCAACTCTTATCTATGACTATCAAATTTTTTTAAAAAGTTACACAGTCCCAAGTTATGCTGGCACAGGTCAAACATTCCCATTTCAAAAGGAAGGAATATGGAAAAAGGGAAAAATCAGACTAAAAGAAGACTGGAACCCAGCATAGAAAATAATGTACCACATAGCTCCACATCCAGCCTCCAGGGTACATTATGTTGAGATGTATACTACAAAGGGCTTGGATGGCCCCGCCCCTACAGCCTTGCTTGTTATGGCCCAAAAGACTTCTGAGAGTGGTTCTGTTTCAGCCTGTGGCTTTCCTTGTTAGACTTTCTTCATTCCTGGCATCTCAGAATGCCTAAGGTCCACACTGCAACTTCAGCTTCATTCCCATAGCTTCATATAGTCCCTTCTCAGGGGTACATTGCCTGGACTGTCAAGCCTTTAAGTCTGGATGGAATTCTCCTTGATCCCATAAATATTTCATTCTGCATCACTGAGCAATCAGCATTACAAAGATAATGCCAAGGGCTGCTTTTAGCTTGAGCAAGAGCCATATCACTGGACAGGGTTCATTGAGGTTTCCCAAAGAAGTGATGAGTATCTCAACTCACCTCATCCCTGGAGTAGGTTTTATATATACTAACTTCTGTCAAGAAAAAAGAATTTTCAAAATGCACATTGAGAGGCATAATGAGGTTTATTAGGCAGAATTTTTTATAAAATAAGCACTCAGAAAGACTTGATTGTGGGCCCTCAAGGAATTGATACATTATGCTTTGGAATTGGCTATATTGCTGTGGTCCTAGGGGTGTCTTCAAGATGGATGATCTACCATATATATTCTGTCTGTCATGTTATCATTTGGCAGGCTGCTACAAACCATTAATATGAGTTTGAAATTGAGATATGTGGCCCACTAGCATTGCTGCTTGCTTGAGGATAGTGGTTTGAGGAGGAAAGACGATTTACAGATAACGAACACAGGCCTAGAACCCAATTTACAGGTATAGAGCATTTTTGAGACCCTTGGGAATTCTTTTGAGTGAGTTTCCTGGAAGGGAAAAATGTCTTATGATCTTTTTGATCCTGAGCTAAAGATTTTCTTAAAAGTACAATTTTAATCATGATTTTCTATTTCCTCTTTTCTGTTATCTTTTTCTTCTTTCCTACCTCAGCCAGTCTCCCTTGGAGCAGACTTTGAGTGCCTGTAGGCTGAGCGTAGTCAAGGAATCCCCAGTATTCAGTTACCTAGAAACTTTTTTCAAGAAGGATCCATGCTCTTCCTTCTGAAATGAATGTTTTACACTTCTCCTCCATTCAGTTTGAAATACATAGGGTCTTGAAGATCCTTGATATTCCTTCAAGATATCTTCTTCAAGTCCCTGTTCAAAGTAGGGTACTAATCTTTTCAACAATCCTCACTTCTTTGGGCCCGTCTTTACATGTACTTTCTTTTGTCAAAATTTAAGTCTTTATATTTTCACTTCTGATTTTGCCCCTGGTTCATACCATCTGGATGGATAAAAGCACCCATTAGCACCAATGCCATAGCCTGAACACTGGGTTGCCTTGAAATTTCCTTCACATCATTAATTAGTACATTCTCCTTAATCTTAGTGTCCCTCAAAATCTTAGGACATGGGCAAAATGTAGTCTTTTTTTTTTTTTTGACAGAGTCAACACACATGGCCTATAATTCAATTTCCAATGAAGCCCTTATTCCAAAATGAAATTTCTTGATCCTGGCCTATAGTGTCTGCATTCCTATCAGCCTCTGGTTTTCTGATCTCTGGACACAATCACACATCAGGATCTACTTAAGGATTCTAGGCTGTACATCAATCTAACCTTTCCAAACTCCTCCTAAAAATCAGGTGTGAATAGTTCTAAACCACATAGTAGGCTACAGCCACAACAATGAACTCATTTCTGTTACCAATTTTTGTATTAATTGGGTTTCTCACTGCTGAAACACATATTCCAACATTCACAACTTAAAGAAGAGATTAAATTTGTATCTTTATTTCAGGGGATTCTGTCTGTGGTCAGCTGATTCCAAGATAGAAATACCATATATAAAGCATATTACAGAGAAAGAGGTTTAGTTCACTATAGCCAGGAAACTGAGCAGGGGAACTATATCTGATAGGGAGAAGTCACACAGATCTAATGATACAGACCCCAAAGTCATGCCTTCATGACTCAACCAGATATACCCAGAAGTGTGGTTTACTAATCCCTTAGGCTGCTTCCAAGACAATCAATTTGAAAGTTGAGTTTACCAATGATAATCCCAAGTGACCTCACTTCCTTCCACTAGGCCCAACTTCCTAAATATTCCAATAGCACCTTAGTCTTGGGAATAAGCTTTAAATACATGGGCTTTTGGAGATCACTCAAAGTCCAAACGGGCCATCAGAATGTACAACCATGTAATTGGAGGGCTGAAACATTTAATTTTGTCCTTTCTTTCTAGAGAGTGAAGAGAGGCCAGAGATTAATTTTGATAATCAATGGTCAATGATTTTTTTCTAGGGGAACTGGCACAAATATTTCTAACAAATAGTTTTAGAAAGTTTCTGGTTTAATATGCATATCTATGAGTCTCTTAGGGGCATATTTTAACTTTATGGAGACAGAAACTCTTCTGCCTAAAGTCTTTCCAGTCCTCATCTTATGTACCTCTTCACTTGGCTCTTCATTTTTATATTTTATAATAAATTTGCAATTGTGAATATCTATTATAGTATACCAGTAATAAATTGTTTTATAGTTATTGTATGTGATCCATTTCAGCTACTTAGTGAATATGAGGAAGAGGTTTGGGGTACCTTCAAATTTTAGCTAATATGTCAGAAGTATGAAAAAGCAGGATTTTTGATTGTTACCTGAAGTGAGGACAATCTTTGCACTGAGCCATAGCCTGTGGGATCTGAGGTAATTTGAGGTAGTTAGTGCAGAAATTGATTGTAGTGTATTCCACTGGTGCCTGGAGAGGTGGAATATTGGATGGTATAGGATAAACAAACATAAAACTTGCACATTTGATCTCAAAAGTCCTGTAAATAAAAACAGAGTTTAGAACCAAAGCACAGAAGTTTGAAAGAAAAGAATAGAAGTGGACCATTTTTATACCTTATTTTAAATGGAAGAAAGAAAAAAAAAGGAGAGTTAGGAGAGAATCCAAGCAGAAAAATGCCGAATGATAAAAGGAGACAGCAGAGGATAAGTATTCTAACAAAAAAGATAGGTGCATATTGTATTACATTTTAACATAAAATATGTTGATACCTGCTCATTTCATATATTGATATATTATTTATTTAATCAACCATGCAATAATTAATTCTTTACATCTTTATTAAATTCTTGTAAGTGAGAATCATGTTCTAAGATTTAGAAAGTGTTGTCTAGGTGACCAGTATTGAGGATTACAGAGGTTTTCTTTTTTTCCACATGTCTTTTATTATTAGTCTAGGTATCTAGGTCATGTCAGTTTGTAGAAAGACAAAGAAAGCTGGTAGAAATGCACAGGTAATACTATTAGTCTCTTTTCAGAATACTTCATTTTATAAGAAAAGTTTTTCATTCATTCTTTGAAAATTCACTCAAAATAATTGACTGCAGACAAAGTAACAAGAGAAAAGACCATTCTAACTTGTTAATATGTACAATGGCATTATAGGGGACTGATAGCCTGATAACCTAAGGAGGCTCGGATGCTTACCCTTGTGCAAGAAGGGGTGAGGGGAGATGGTAGATTGATGGGGATTTTTAAAGGTAGTAAATACTTCTTTAGGGAAATTGAATGGGACAAAGAAGAGACAATAGTCTGGAAAAAGATTTTCCTTGGCTCAGGGAGAAAGGTGGAACTTTACTGTGAACAAAGTATCATGGTTGTGGTGACTACTGTTAGTCTCTCCTTTTCTCTGGTAGTTAATATCTCCTGGTTATTTGATGAGATTCATAGGGACAGAATTTAAGATGATTACATTTCTTTTGGAAGAAGTTTCCTTAGTCAGATCTGGAGCTGGGGGTGGAGGGTTTAAAAAAAAAGGGAGACATTGATTCCAAAGCAGTTTCTAAGGACTTCCAAATTCCTTTAACTCAAAGTTCACAGCATTTCCAATCATCACACTTTTGGGTATCACTTTCTGAGCTCCAACATCATTCACTTATTTCTTTGACCAAAGTATGACATAAAGCTACAATAAAAGTCAATGGATCAGAGATTAAACTCTCCCTAAGTGACAGTGAGTTCCTTGGCAATGGATGGTACAGATAGTGCTCTTACAGAGCAGGAAAATAATAAATTAGGGTAAATAATGCAAGTCATCTCAATAAAAAATATATATATTTTGTTTTGTTTTTTGTTTTTGCTAGTGCATAATTATATAACTTTGGGTGACTTACTTCCTTTTTTTCTGCCTTAGGCTCCTCACCCATAAAGTCATTAGGTATGACTACAACCCAAAGAGAAGGAAATTAGTATAGTATTGGCTAATAAATAGTAAGTGCCAGTTAATTGTTAAATATATCATATGTGTATTACAAAATTCATTAAACTGGTTAATTTTAGTGACACTTTTCAATTGCACCCTAGAAGATGCAATTATTATTACTCACATGACATCAAACCTCTAGTGATTCTAAAAGTTCTAAGTTAAATTTGCAAGTTGTTATACTTTTATTTGGTGTGTAAATAAGGATCAATTATTATTGCCCAAATATTTTTTATTTATTTATTTATTTTGGTACTGGGGATTGAACTCGGGTCCTTGTGCTTGTACAGTAGGCAGCGAAACCACTGAGCCAAATCCCCAGCCCTGCCCAAATATTTTTTATGCCCTCTTCCAATCCTCACACAAAACTGAGATTTTACATCTTAACTGTGTTTAATCCCTTTCATATGTTCATATGAGGCCCACAAGAATGACTATAGTAATTTCCTCACATCCCTCAAATTCACCTCTTTCACATAAAATGCTCCTACCTGCTTCCAATTTATTTAGATAATCCATTCTAAGCTCTAAAGATAAAGTTAAATTTGTTTTGTGAAAATTAAAATACCTAAGTGTAGAAACATTTTAGTGTTTTTAACTAGGCCTATCTTGGTCTCTAAGCCCCTACCTTCATATATCAATCCATCTTATGTAATTTTTCTCTTTTTCTCTGGCCACATTAAGAATATGGTCAGTTCTCCAAATGCACCAGGTTCTCTCTAGATTTGCAGTCTTTTCCTGAAATATTATATAGCATATTTACTATAGATTGATTGATAGATATCTCGCCAAAAGATATTCTGAAGTCATAAACCTCAGTGGCTGTTAATGTGACCTTACTTAGAATAAAGTCATTGTAGATATAATCAGGTTAATATGATATGGTTAGGAAAGGCTATAATGCAATATGATCACTGTCCTCATAAGTAGGAGAAATTTGCACACAAAGACACAAAGTATAAATGAATATAATATTGCTTGGTCCCAGAACATACTACCCTAAAACATAGCACCTTGGAAATAGAGGATACTGCAAAAGCAGAAGTATTCTATTTCCTCTGTATTTCTATATAAAAACTGCCCATATAGGAATTCTCTGACCTACAATCCCTATAATTAAGTAATAGGATCCATAATTAAGTCATGTGACAGGTGTTACATGTTCCTGTACTCTGAGGCAAGGAATATTACATAGAAAGGCCAACAAAAATCTGAACAAATAGGTTTCATTAAATGTCCCCAAGTTCATTATTAAATCATTCATTTTTGTCAAATCATTTTTCTATATGAATATCTGTTCATTGAATTTAAGCATAAAATATCAGCTTTCTTTAGGAATGTTTAACTGTAACCCTAATTCTTTAGTTAGGTCTTCATTTTGAAGACTCTTGTGTCACATAAAAATTTGGATAAATAAATCTATTATATTTTTCTCTTTTTAATCTGTTTCTTGTTATAGAGGTGTCGTCATTATCCTTGTGATGGATGAGTAAAAGGCATTAGAATTTCTCCTCTACAATGTAAAGAAACATGGAGAAAATGCCACTTGACTATCAAGACCTAGATTAGATTGTGCTGTTACAAGCCAAGGAATACTGGTACATGCAAGGGGCAAAGAACGATTCTTCCCTGGATACTTCAAAAGTAACAGAGTACTGGAAAGACATTGATTTTAGACATCTGGGCTCAAGAACTGAGAGAATAAATTTCAGTAGTTTCAAATTTTCCAGCGTGTGATATACTGTTACAGGAACCCTCGGATACTAATAATCCATTTAAGACCCTTCTTCTTTTTATAAAAATATTTTTTCAAATCTATATTCAACCATTGCATTAATCTTTAAATTTAACTACATAATTAGTTTAATTTCCATTGTTTAGAATATTCATAGAACCTTATGGTCTCCTTCTGATACTTAACAGAGTTGCAATTTTATGTGTATTTCTGTGATTTTTAAATTTAGTACCTTCTCCTTAGCCTCTAGTGTACTTTATTCTCTTTCAGTGATTTTTTATCTCCTCTTTGTTCCCAACACATATATAATCCCTGTATTATAGTGTATATTCTATAATATTTGTTAAAATAAAAAATAATGATTTATTATAAAATACTTAAAGCATGGAAATGAAATTAGGTTTAAATAAGAAAATGTAGTTTCTCATTCTTTATGGCTGAGTAGTACTCCATTTTATATAAAAAAAAACATCTTCTTTATCCAGTTTCCAGTCGATGGACACTTGGGCTATTTCCAAGCTTTAACTATTACAAACTGTGCTGCTATAAACATAGGTGCACATATATCGCTGTGGTATGATTCTTTTAATTCTTTGGGGAAGATTCCCAGTACGGGAATAGCTGGGTCAAATGGGACCTGTAGTCCTAGTTTTTTGAGGTGTCTCCATACTGATTTCCACAGTGGTTGCACCAATCTATATTCCCACCAACAATGGAGAAGGATGCATATTGAAGCCATACTGTTAAGTGAAATAAATAGGACACACGTGTAAATACCTAATAGTTTCTCTAGTGTGAGAAATTGAAAGTGTAAATAAGGATGAAAATGATTAAAATGAATAATTGATAATTTGAAATAAGAAAAGGTCCAAGGGTTGGTGGTGGTGGAAGAGGATGGGGAAAGGGAGGAAGGAAAAGGAAAAATTATGAGAAAAAAAATGGAATCAAACTCTGTGTAAATAGGGAAGGGTGGAGGGGGTGAAGGGTGCACAGGTAATGGGAGTAAAAATAAGAACTAAGATGCATCATGTTCTGGTACAAACACCCAATGATAAATGTAAATGTATTGTATACCTAAAATGTACCAATAAATATATATATAAATAAAAAAATTAAAAAATAAGAAAATGTACACAAATGCAATTAATGTATGGAAGAATAGCAGTTACTATTGTATTTCATTATTGAATCTATATCCAGAAAGTCATAGAGATAATTTTAAAAAGAATATCGGATGGATAATACAGTTAGAAGAATAGTAACAGAATTCCTTTACCTTTATGAGTTTTATGACTTAATCTTATTATATTGATCTGAAGCAGTAACCTAATACTGAAACTAGGAGACAAAAATACTGTATCTTGTAGAGACTTGAAAAGTCTGTGCTCTATGAGAATGAAGCAGATAAGAAATGTTTCAGGGCTTGAAACTTCCAGTGATATTAACCTCTAGACTCTGGCCTAATACTAAAAGTTGTATTCTAACTTTTTTGAAAAATGTAATACTTAGGCAATTATGAAGGATTTGACATCTATGGTAATTCTATGTGGGTTATACTATACAATTTTTGAAAGTAAGTAATGGATTGTTACTTATTTTGCATTTTCAGTAGCTAATTAATGATTCTTTTTTTTGGCTTAAATTCTTTTATCAGTACATTTTAAGTATACAGTACATTTACATTTATAATTGGGTGCTTGTACCTGTACATGATGTATCTTAGTTCTTATTTTCCCCCATTCCCTGTGCATTCTTCACCCCCTCCACCCTTCCCTATTTACAAAGACTTTGTTTCCTTTTTTTCCCTCATAATATTTCCTTTCCCTTTTTTCCTTTCCACTTCCCCTACCCCTTTGGACCTTTTCTTCTTATTTTAAATTATCAATTATTCATTTTAATCATTTTAATCCTTATTTACACTTTCAGTTTCTCACACTAGAGAAACTATTAGGTATTTACATATGTGTGTCCTATTTATTTCGCTTAAGAGTATGGCCTCACTATGCATCCATTTAGCTATAAATGTCTCTAGTTTCTCATTCTTTATGGCTGAGTAGTACTCCAATTTATAAAAACCCCCACATCTTCTTTATCCAGTTTCCAGCTGATGGGCACTTGGGCTGCTTCCAAGCTTTAGCTATTATGAATTGTGCCGCTATAAACATGGGTGCACATATATCGCTATGGTATGTGATTCTTTCTTTCTTGATGTTGACTCTTTCCCTTTCCATTCTGGAATTTCTGAAAAGCTAATTTAGATCCCTTCCCTCAAAGACTTTTGCCTTTCCCTAACGAAATACCTCCTACATCACACTATTACTGTGAATTATGTTTTGGTTCATTATAGTTTCACCAATTCATTTTGCCTCAGTATTTTAATTTTATGATTGTAGTAAGAAAGCATTACTCATTTATGAGAAGCTTCTAGATAATTATTAAATTATTAAAACTAAATACTTTGCTGATAGAGTTATTTGACTATAATATAAACCCCTTTTGAAATTTTTGTTACTTTATGCATATGAATTTAGAAAATTAGAAATTTGCTTTTGCAGACAAATACATTGTATCTTCAATTTTTTGAAGAATAAAGTGACAAGGAGCAATCTAGAAATGTTGATCTTGATTACATAACACGATCATTACAAGCAACTCCTGTTATGGTGTGGATCTCACATGTCCTTTAAATCCCTGTCCACTAAAGGGCTGATCACCAGCCTGTGGCACTGCTGGGAGGTGGTGGAAATTTTAGGGGTTGAGGCCTGGTGAAAAGAAGTTAGGTAATTAGGTTCATGCCCTTGAGGGAGATAACGGGACTTCATCCTCCTTATCTCTCTCTCTTTGCTTCCTTGCCACTACTTGGTGAACTGATTTCCTCTGCCATCTGTCTTCAGCATGATCTACTGCCCTATCACAGCCCTAAAACATGGCCCTGGGGCTAAAACATGGGACCAGGGACTAAAACCTTCGAAACCATAAGCCAAAAATAAATCTTCCTCCTTTATAAATTGTTAAGCACTGTTTAGCTGACAGACACAACTCTTAAAAGAATTTTCTGATCACAGTTACAGTACTTAGTTCCTGAGATCTGGGTAAGTTGACCAAATTTAGGAAAAGTGTGGTATAAATGGAACCCAAATAAAAGTGCTATCAATATGAACTTTTGTTGCATGTAGAGACCATCTGTTCCTCTTTGCAGACTGGCCTTCTAAACCCAGCTAAAAGGCTACACCAAATCACATTGTAAGACATCCCGGAAAAGGGTAATATTTAGATAGTGAAATCCTAGTTTTGCACCCTGACTCTACTACATATTCCATGTGTAGTTTTTTAAAAAATTTAGATGCACAGTAATATATTTATTTGTAAAATGAAACAGCCCAATGAAAAGTGTGTTAGAAAGATTAAGAAGATTTAGAAAAAAAGCTTTTGAAATAGAGAAAACAACAAAAAAATTGGAAGTACTATTTTTAAAGGTTACTACAACTACTTTTTGATTTCTACTATCAGTATAGGAAAAATAGCTAAATGTGCTTTCACTCCGGCAAATTTAGGTCAACAAATTTAACTTCTTTGTTATGGTGACTTACATGGCCAAGTATGACTTTGATGGTAAAAGACTGGTGTTATAATTTCATCACACCAGTAATAATTAACTGAAGAAAGTACTTTAAAGATTTCATGAAGATGCAAAGTCATTGGTAGAGCGAGTGCCTGGAACAAAGTAGGCAATCACAATGGATTTCTCCCAGTTCTGTTTTTGCTCCAAGTGAACAGTTAAATTGAAGTTCTTATTATGCAAATAATAGTCATAGTTTGAGGAGAAAAATGAGTCTAAGTCTAGGAATTTCAGCTCCTGGCAGTTTTGATCAGTTTTATAATTGCATATTTTGTAAAGCAATTAAATTGGAGAAATTGTAGTTTGATATAAAGGACCTATTGCAGGGAAAAAATTTTAGAAATAATAAATATGACCACAAGTGCAAGTATTAAGCCCATTGTTAAAACTAAGAACCTATTATTCCACAGAAGAGCCCAGGAAACCTATTGCTCTAAATACTCATTTCAATCTTGGGCACCTGTATGTCCATATTATGATGAGAATTGATGCATAATGCAGACACAAAATACTGAATACTGAAAAACCAACTGATTTCTATGAAGAATATCTTTATATACTAAAGAGTTGCAGCCCATCCCAGCTTACTGTTCCTGCAGATGTGTTAGCAATCATCTGTTCACTAACCATTTAAATTTTTTACCATAATAAATCAAATAAAAATATGATAGTATTCATTTTTAGATTAAAATCATGTCCTGTGATTTTAGATCAGAGAGTGAAAATTTGTGCCTGATGTATCAAATACTTGCAGTGAACATTGTAAATGATTAAAATATCTTCATATTTAAATATCTTAAGTTTGGGGCATATTATTATATTTAATCCACCCCACATTTAAAGCATCAGTAATTCACTTTCAGAAGATTACATTATTGAATCTTTTATATAATTAATAGCAATTTTAATGGGTGACATTTGTCAGTTTAGTTTTTGATTGTTTTGCAGTCATCAAAGATTGCTTAGAAATGTAACGTGAGTTATTGTGGAATTTATATAAGTATTTAGATATGTTTGCTTGTAAATTACCATTTAACATTTTTTTTAAAAGTACATCAACTGTTTTTATTGAATTGTCAGCAAAATAGCTAACCCTTTATTTGCCTTTCCTTTTACTTTTTAATAACTCTTCAGCACTATCAATTATTTCCATGATGCTTTTCCTTGATTATTGTATTTAAAATCACTCTCTATAATCCAAAAGAGTAATCAATTACACTGTTTTAAAAAGTATGACCTAAATTAAAATTCCTAATTATATTATTCTTATAAGGTAAAATAGAAGAAAAAGGGGATACTTAAATATCTACCTTGTTAATAAGAGCAATTCTGTGATTAAAATTGAGCATTTTTATGTAATACACCCAACTAATCACCAAATAGTAATAATGCTGAACTATTTCTTAGAGATGTCTAAAATGCAGTATTTTCAGATGCTCAGCTCTCATCCTAAGGGCTCTACATTAGTGGCCTACTGTTCTTTCCAATAAATTTCATTTATTATATTTTAGTAACACCAATCAATGGATTCTTATACCAATGTTTTTTCTATTGTGTTGTAATACTAACAAAAATATGTGTAAACAGCAGCTCACACATTATCAGTTGAAAGCATCCATTATGTGTATTCTATAGTGTAACCACATAATTGTGGGCTTTATAATAACTAGAGACTCCAAAACTAATTTGAATTAAACAGAGTCTAAAATGAATGATTTAACACAGCCCTATCTCTGGGTAGATGTTCATTCTGAAAAGATGGTTTGTAAATGATTTTATACAGTAAAGAACACTAAAATGTTTTGCATTTGAAAGTATTTGATACAATATCAAAAATTCAAATGGTGTTTTGCTTTAAAAGGATAGACACCCTTTTATTATAAGGATGATACCAAAATTATACATGGGGAATATTTAGGAAAGAAAACTCTCTGTATGTGTTTTTTTATTGAAATTTCACTTAAATTTGAATCAGGCATAAAAAGACCTCAGTGACTAATTTCCCAGTGTTAATGGAAAGTAAACTCCTCCTTCTGCCTACAAGACTGTGACATCTGGCCCAACCCTGACTGGTGCTCATTTCAGTCTACAGATTTCCCCCCATGCTTACTGATTCTTCTTGATCTGGCATTTTCTTTCCCAAACATGCCAATATTGTCCCACTTTAGGGAGTTATACTTTATAGTTCACCTTCCGCTAAACTGCCTTACAATTCATTAAACATCTCAAATGTCAGCTGCCTCAAATTCTCTTTCATTGAATATCTCAACCAAAGTCTTGGGCCCTCAAAAACATTACCTATGTCCTCTAAGTTCAGATGCTATCCATCCTGTAGTTTTCGCTTGTTTGTAGGTGATAACAATAGTCGATGCTGTGTTCAGGCCATATTCATTTGCTAGGACTGTTACAACAATACAGACTAGGTGGCTTAATCAACAAGAATATATTTTTTCAAGTTCTGTAGGTGGAAATCCAAAATCAAGGTGTCAGCAGGATTAGTTTCTCTTGAAGCCTCTCTCTTTGTAGATGATTGTCTTTTCACTGTCTTCATCTGATTGTTTCTCTGCATTCATAGTCCTGATGTCTTTCTATGTCCAAATTTTCTTTCACTGTATACACAACAGTCAGATTGGATTAGTGCCCACACTATTGGCCTCTTTTCAATCTTACCACCTGTTTAAAGGTTCTGTGTTGATACACAGCACATTCTGAAGAATTAAAGATTTAAACTTCAATGTACGAATTTGGGAGGAGTGTGCATTTTAGTCCCTAATAGGTGACACTTAAGCTCTCTTTTTACTACCTATATTCTCTCTGCCCCCACTATAACATGAGCTTTATGATGCAGAGAAATGCATGATTTCTTCATTGTTTGCTTCTTTACTAGCAAGAGTTAACGTTTGTAGTTAGCTGCAGTTGGTAGATAATGGATACTTGTTAATTATGTAAACGACTTATTTCTCTGAAAATATTGGACTCCAATGCTAAATAGGCAAATTTTCACTGGAGTATATATAAAAAAATATTGTGTAAAGAGTTATTGGAGAGACTGGAAAAATTTTCTTTCCCAACTTCTTGGAAAATTGGAGTAAAAATTGCAAATGAATTTATTTTGATATATTTTTATTGAAAAGATGTAACTCATAAAATTAGTATGCAAAATATTTTAAAAATTAAAGTGTGCCATTTAAAATAAAGGAATATTTTGCAAAAGCATAGATAACTTACAGAGAAAATATGTTGAATAATTAGTTTCTTTCCTTAAAGATATGTAAAATGCTAAGGTTCTAAAACAACCCAGAATCCATTTTTTCTTTTTCTCATATTAATTCCATTCCCTTCTTTCTTTTCCCCTACCCTTCCAATTTCCCCTTCCCCTTTGCACCTTTTCACCCCATTTCACATTATCTATTATACCTTTTAGCCCTTATTTACACTTTGTTTGTCACACTAGAGAAACTATTTGATATTCACATGTGTGTCCTACTTATTTAGCCTAAGAGTATTGCCTCAGTGTGCATACATTTAGCTATAAATGTCTCTAGTTTCTCATTCTTTATGGCTGAGTAATACTCCATTTTATAAAAAAAAAACCAACACATTTTCTTTATCTAATCTCCAGTAGATGGGCAATTGGGTTGCTTCCAAGTTTTAGCTGTCACGAATTGTGCTGCTATGAACAAGGGCACACATATATCACTGTGGTATATGATTCCTTTAATTCTTTGGGGAAGATACCCAGCAGGGGAATAGCTGGGTCAAATGGGACTTCCAGTCCTAGTTTGTTGAGATATCTCCATATTGATTTCCACAGTGGTTGAACCAGTCTACACTCTTACGAACAGTAGAGTAGGGTTCCTCTTTCCCCACAGCCCTGCCAGCATTTGTTATCGGTTAATTTCATGATGGCAGCCATTCTTTCTGGGGTGAGGTGTAATCTCAGTGTTGTTTTCATTTGCATCTCTCGAATGACCAGTGATGTTGAACATTTTTTCATATGTTTATTTGCTATTTCTACTTCTTTGTCTGAGAAATGTTTGTTCATTTCAGATGCCCATTTTTGGTTTGGGTCTTTAAATTTGGGAGGTCTGATTTTTTAAAGTTTTTTATATATTCTAGATAGTAGACCTTTGTCTGAGGGACAGCTGGTGAAAAATTTTTGCCCGATTGTGGGTTGTCTCTTCACACTGTTGATGGCTTCTCTTCCTGTGCAAGAGATTTTTAATAAGAAGAGTTTCCACTTGTTGATTATTTGTGCTAGTTCATAGGTAACTGAGGTTTTGTTCATAGTCTTTTCCTACACCAATGTCTTCAAGAGTTCTTCCTAATCTGTCTTCCAGCTAGTTTAGTGTTTCTGTTTTAATATTTAGATCTTTAATCAACTTCTATTTAAGAAGAATTTTTTTGTTCACTACATGCTTAAGGAGGACTTGGAACAGTATTTTTGAAGGAATGAGGAAGACTTTAAAGATTGGTTATATAAAAGTAAAATGAAAAATTTGGAATATAGTGTGGTAAAGTAGAGCAAAATAGAAAAGTCAAGGAATAGTGGAAAATTAAAGCTGATAGGTGAAAGTTTTGTAGCTCACATTTAACATTTAATTTCAGTAATATCAACTTGGGCTTTTAAAAATGAGAAAGGGTGATGTGTGTTCAGAGTATAATGATTCAAGCTTAACATGAGAAATGAAAGGTTACTATATGTGTGATATGTTAAGATTATAAGCCTACACTGAAGTTGTTATAATATTTTGCATATCATTGCCAACTGGAAAACTGGAAACTAAGAATTACCCTCCCCCTTCTATTATAAAGTTTGGAAACTGGATAAAGGGTAAATTGTCCTGCCAGTTATAGGTCTTGATTTAGAGTAAAACAAATTTTCTTAAAAATTCATGCATAGTGGAATTGAAAATAAAACGGTAAGCAAACAATGCAAAGTAATTTTCAATTCAAATAAGTCAATATGAAAGATATTAAGGCAGAAATGTAAATTTCAGAATTATTACAGAAGAGAAGTTCTCATCAAGGAAATACAGAAAATAGCAAATGTTCTAATACTCAAACTTTAAGGGTGGTCACATGTAGAGCAACATGTACGGGTTTTAAAAGAATGTACCATCCCAATATACAGGTGTATGGGAGCAGGTTGTCCTGCACATGAGGTTCTTGAGATCATTTTCAAGATGGACAAGATGGACAGAGAATTTGGATTTATTCGCCAATGGAGAAGCAATTGCATGATTTTTCAACATTGTCTGGTTTATGTAATGGAGAACAAGGATATCTGTGCTGTAAATTCTACTGGGCTTGAGGTAAATTAAAGGAAGGTAATCCACATTTTTATTGTTATTGACTATGCATTGTGATTATGATTTTTATCTAAAACATACAGATTTGAATCTCCCTCCCATTACTCAACATTTCCAACAAGGTCAACCCTGGAACTCACTCTTATGTGAACTTTTTTTTGTGTGTGTGTGTGTGTGTGTGTGTGTGTATGTTTGTGATTTGCCAGGTAAAATACTGATGGAATTTGTTGCACCTTACATTCTTAGATGCGGTTTGGTTATTTTCCATTCAATGTCTTAAACTATAGACATTGCATGTGACAGGTAAGGTGACTTATAAAACAAGCTTACAGGCAAGAAAGACCCTGGCAAAGAAAGGTCCTAGAAAGGAAGGCTCAGAGAATTGTTGTTGAAGAGAGGTGAATGTAAAGAGAGAGCGCATGCTAGAAAAGAACATTTCAGCTATTTCATAATTTAATTCTTTCCTCAGCATCTTATTATCAATAACAATAATGTTAGGAATAAATAGTAATGGTATTAGTCAGGTTTTTGTCACTATGACAAAAGCAATTTAAAAGAGGAAAAGTGTATTTCGATCTACAGTTTCAGAGGATTCAATCCATGGTCAGACTTCATGGCTTTCAGCCTGTGGTGAGGCAGAAACCCCATGGTAGAAAGGCACCATGGAAGAAAGCTGTTCACGGTATCTAGGAAGAAGCAGTGTGAAGTGGAAAAAGCTGGAGAAAAGAGTACAGAGATCAGATATAGCCCCAAGGTCATCCCCCATGAGCCATTCCCCCTGATTAGGTCCTACTTCCTGAGTTTCCTTTATCTCCCAATAATGCCATCGACTCATTGTCTCATCAAAAAATTAATATACTGTTAAGGTGAGATGATCCAATTGTATGTAGAAATACCCATAGACACGGTCAGAAGTGTGCTTTATTAATTTCTTGTGTGTTTCTGAATCTAATCAGAATTAATATCTCTACGGTGTTGAGAACAGTCATACTATATTATAATTTATGTATGTACAAAAGCAGCACAACAATGAAGGTGCATTTGTGTATTTCTGTCTTAACAATGACCTGTACAAAATGAGGGATTTTTTTTGTTAGATCTCTTTCCTAACAAACTCAAAATTTTGTTGGTTGAAAAGATTTCACACATCAAAACAACCAACTCAACTTCTGTGAACATGAAAACAAATTTCTTCTGGCAAGATTTTGACCTTTCTAACTAAACTTGCCACCTTTTCTTCCCCTCTGAATCTATGAGCCAAACTCATGTTTTCTTTCCCAATTTTCATCTTCTACTGTGAGAAAATAAGGTGAAAAGCAAACTCCAAATCCCAAGACACACTAGAAACTCATTCTGTGGTATTTCCTTTTGGCCATCAGATTTCCCCACTCACTTTCAGGAATAAACAGTTTCAGGAAGCAATCTTTGCAGTGTTAATAGCATATGGCATTTGCAGTCTCAGAAGTGCAAACTTTTCTCTGAAGTTTCTTTCTTCAGTACCCTGAGGCTTCTGGATATTATCATCCCATCCTCTGAATACAGTTTTCTTGCTATAATGTTCTTTGATTTTCTTTCCTTCTTTTTCTCTTCTCCCTTTGTTTTATAGTAAGGTACATTTAGATTTCTTCTGTTTTGACAATCACTGGGACACATCAGAAATATTTCAGAACTGTTGTTAGTATGCAAATGTGAACATTTCTTAAGAGTATTTGTTTTTATTTCCTGACACATATATAGAAGAATTTTCTTTCACATAAGAATTTTCTTTTGTACAGTA
>NW_004624745.1:12969989-12996857 GCF_000247695.1 Heterocephalus glaber | reverse complement strand
ATAAGAAAGAAATGGAATCCATGAAACAGATTCAAACAGATATTCAGGAGATTAAAAACTCCATTGAAAGTTTGCACAACAGATTAAGGGAATGTTAAGATAGAATATCAGATACAGAAGAAAGGATTGTGGCTAAGGACCATGAAAACAGAGATTTCTTAAAAATAGTAAGGGACCATGAGAAATTAATCCAGCAGCTGCTAGATGATGCAAAGAATAATATAAGACTGATAGGAGTCCACAAAAAAACAGGAGAAAGTACAATTGACATTAAAAAATGTTTCACAGTAGTAAGAGTTGAAAACTTACCAGACAGAGGTGGAGAATTGAATATACAGATAAGTTAGGTATGTACAACTCCAACTAGCTGTGATCAAAAAAAATATCTATACATAGACATATAATAGTCAAGATCCCAGAAACTCAACAGAAGATCAAAGTCCTACAAGCAGTTAGAGAAAAGAAACAAATCACCTACAAAGGAAAGACCATCAGAATCACAGAAGACTTCTCAACACAAACCCTCAAGTCAAGGAGAGACTGGAGTGAAGTATTTCAAGGACTACAAGAAAATAACTTACAACCTTGACTGTTGTATCCTGCAAAATTATCTTTCAAAATTGATGGGGAAATTAGATACTTCTATGACAAAGAACACCTGAGAAATTTAGTGAACACCATACCAACAGTCTAAGCAATTCTAAACAATACCTTAGAAAAAGACAGTGAAGGTCGCAACTCCATGAGGCCCAACAGAAGGAAGCCACCAGGCAAGGCAAGAAACTAAAGGGAAAGGGGGAAAAATAAGAAAGAAAAGAGCCAACAAAAGTATAACATCATGACAAGGATGAGTCAATATACATCAATTATAACCATCAATGTTAATGGCCTCAATTCACCAATCAAAAGAAATAGACTGGCAGACTGGATTAAGAAGCAAAATCCAACAATATGCTATATGCAAGAAACACACCAGACTCAAAAACAAATTCATAGACTGAAAGTAAAAGGTTAGAAAACAGTTCTCCACACCACAGGAACCCAGAAAAAAGCAGGGGTAGCAATCTTATTTGCAGACAAAGCAGATTTCAAACCAAAACTAATTAAGAGAGACAAAGATGGTCAGTACATCCTTGTGAAGGGAATAATCCAAGAGGAAGAGATGATAATCCTAAATATATATGCACCAAATAAGAAAAAGACTTTATGAACAAAACCTCAGTAGCACAAAGAATCAACTACTGGCATCTCATCTTATTAAAAAGCTTCTGCACCACAAAAGAAACCACCAACAGAGCTAAGAGACAACCTACAATGTAGGAAAAATTTTTAGCAGCTGTACCTAACAAAGGCCTCCTCTCAAACATATAAAGAACTGAAAAAAATCAGACCCCCCAAATTCAAAGCCCCAATTCAAAAGTGGGCATCTAAAATGAACAGACATTTCTCAAAGAATTAAAAGCCGCAAATAAATATATATAAAAAATTCAACATCACTCATCATTCAAGAGATGCAGATGAAAACAACACTGAGATTCCACCTCATCCCAGTAAGAATGGCTGCTATCAAGAAATCAACCAATATTAAAAGCTGCCGGAGGTGTTGGGAGAAAGGAACCCTTCTCCATTGTTGGTGGAAGTGCAGGCCAGTGCAACCATTGTGGAAATCAGTATGGAGATACCTCATAGAACAAGGGCTCGAGGTCCCATGTAAGTCAGCTCTTCCTCTGCTGGGTATCTTCTCAAAAGAATTAAAAGTATCATACCACAGCGATATATGTGTACCCATGTGTATAGTGGCATTGTTTGTAATAGCTAAAGCTTGGAAACTGTCCAAGTGCCCATCAACTGGAAACTGGATAAAGAAGACGTGGTTTTTTTTTTTTTTTGTAAAATGGAGTACTACTCAGCCATAAAAATGAGAAACTAGAGACATTTAGAGCTAATTGGATGCATATTAAGGCCATCCTCTTAAGTGAAATAAATAGGAAATACATATGTAAATACCGAATAGTTTTTCTAGTGTGAGAAACTGAAAGTGTAAATATGGGTTAAAATAGTTAAAACGAATAAATGATAATTTGAAATAGGAAGAAAAGGTCCAAAGGGTAGGGGTGATGGGAGGGGAAGGGATAGGAAAGAAGGGAAAGAAAAATTATAAGGAAAGAAAAAAAATGGAAATGAAGTCTATGTAAATAGGCAAGGGTGGAGGGGGTGAAGGTTGCACAGGTAATGGGGAAATAATAAGAACTAAGATACATCATGTACAGGTACAAGGACCCAATGATAAATGTAAATGTATTGTATACCTAAAATGTACCAATAAAATAATTTAAGGAAAAAATAAATAGGGAGGTTATGTGTAAGACTTTGGACTAGTAGTATTTTTTATATGAATTTACGGGCAAAGAGAGTTGAGAGTTTGAAGGACAAAAGTAAATTACAAGAAGAAAGAGAAGAACTCCGATAATCAAGAAATATATTCAGGAAAGCTAGAAAGCAAGGGGAATCTGAAAGCCAATTCAGAGAAAAGTAGGAAAGTCCACCATATCAAACTGAGCTCCTTGGAAGAACAACGCATTTCCACAAGAAGCAGGTAAGTTGGAAGAATTCTGGCAGCCCTAGCCATAAACAATAGGTTGGCATCCCTAGTCATCAGAGAAATTCACAATTATAGCAATCTGTAAATCTAGCGTGAGGATTTAGCTTAAAAATAAGTCCTCCTACATGACTGGCTAGTTTGGGGAAGAAATTCACTGCAATGCTTGCCAGATTTTGGAATATCATAACTAGGAGCCATCTTCAAAGGACTCTTACTGTTTGAGACTGAGCTACTCCAGGGATCAGGAGTCACAGAACAATCAGACTTCAGGTTCCTTGGGATACTCTGTGCAGTGACTGGGTTAGAAACAGCCACATGAAACATTCATGTACAGGAGGAAGTTTTATCTCAAATTGTCAAGGAAGTTTAAGCAGTGAATAGCTCAGCTATAAAGGATGTGGTGCTCTTTAGCACTGGCTTTAGTAGTGAAAAGTGAGCCCCATTGCATATGGTTTTCTGAAGAGGCTCAGTCTGAAAGTGTTGAGATTGATTCCACTGAATTGCTTAGTTCCCTTGTTGCCCCTTCCAGCACAGAACTCATGGGTCTGTTGGCTTTCCTTAACCACCAACATATTTAGGAGTATGCCTCTGCTTGGACATTTGTAACATCCCCAGTTGCATATACAGGGAACTCTGGAGCAAGTAAGGCAATTAAGCAGCCCCCATGATGCAAAATTAGTTGGGGAGAACAGTAGATCTCTTTTCAACAGAAGGGAAGAAACACTAACAACCTCTGGAGTAAATGTAACCCCGAGTCAGGGAAGTTACCATTGACTGGCCTCACCCAGAGCAAAAGATGGAACAGGGCTCAGTGTTCACACAACCCCTGGCTGTTAAGTAGGATGGGATAAAAGTTCAATAGATCTCCCATTTCACTCACTGATCAACCCACGTATTTGGTGTTATGACTTCTATCTAGATTATCCTCAAAGCCTCATGCATTCATAGGTAAGCCTTTTCAGAGGTAGCTGAATCTAGGATGTGTGGTATTGGGACAAAAGATTTGTGATAACTAAACAGGTTTAGCATAATTATACATATGGATAATTGAAACCATACCCTGAGTGTGGATGGCACCAATCCATAGTTTTATAACTTGGAAGGAAAATAAAGGGAGAAAAGGAAAGCAAACTTGTTGCTGCTTGCTGCTTTGCTGCCTTCTGCCTACCATACTGTGGACTGTTTTTCCTCTGTGATGCCTCTCTGCCATGCCACCCTCCCTCAAAACCAGTAGACTAAGGACTGAAACCTCTAGGAACTGAAATAAACCTTCCCTCCTTTGACTTGTGGGTGTCAGGTATTTTTATCTTACCAATGAGAAAGTAACTAAGACACCTCATAGATTCCAATATTCTAGGCTCTGGAAAGAAGCTTTATAGATTAAAACACTTTGTTGTGGAAGAGCTTTTGTATTTTTTCTTTGTTTTTCTTCTCTTTTCTTTCTTTTTTTGTTTCTTATAAATTTTCCATTCACTTTCATTCAATCCTATTTATTTATTTATTCTTGGAATTTTTTTGTCTCTCATTCTCATTTCCTTTACTTTCTCATCTTTTAAAAAATATTCAAGGGCCAGGGATTTAGCTCAGTGGTACTGTGCCTGCCTTGCAAGCGGAATGTCCTGAGTTTGATCCCTGGTACCACAAAAATATTCTATTTTTCCCTTTCCCTTCCTCATCCGTATCACTTTCTTCTTATTATTAATCATTATTAATTTGTAGCTTTTTAATTAACTACATTATTATTGCTGTTTTCTTTTTATTGTTAATGTTGGTATAATTTTTGCTTTTAATTGATGCTTATTTTATTTGAATATCTTGATTGTCTTTGTATTGTCATTGTTACTTCAGTATGCTTTTCTGTATTACTGAATATTGACTCTTACTATTTGAGAGCAGTTGCTAATAAACCCATACATAAAAATGAAAGCGATGATCTATCTCAAATGATTATCTCAACAGATGCACAAATTCCAATATAGAAATGCAAGAAGTATGAAAAGAAACAAAACCCAACAAGTCAACATGACTACTCCAAAGTCCATAATTTATGAATAAATGAATGCAGAATATTATTGTTCAGATATAAAATGGCTCTCAAAGTCTCATGTGTTCAGAAATTGTGCTTTGGATGGTGATTGGATCTAGGGGGAGCCATAGTCATTCATGGATTAATATATGCAAGAGTTCATAACTGAATATGTTGTCTTATTCATAGGTGTCATTAATGGGGCCTAGTTAGAAGAGATTTATCATGGAAGCATGACCTGGAATGGTATATTTTTGTTCCCAGGTAAACCTTTTCTTTCTGTGCATTTTGACTGCCATGAATTTTGCAGCTTTCCTCCTCCACGTCCCTTCACCATATCAGTGATGTACTGGAGCCAGCTAGCTGATCGTGTATGGACTCAAGCCACTGAAATCATGTCAAAATAAACATTTCCTCCTTTAAGTTGTTGGTGGTGAGTATTTTGTTTCAGTTTCGGTAAAGTAATTAATGCAATATTATGCCTTGATTGTTACATATTTGGGTTTGCCTCAGGATCTTGTCCTTATCTGTATTATCACTTGAAATCTTTTTCTTGAAAACTAATTTTATAGCTGGCTTCTTCTAGTTATGAAATTTTGGTTAAAACATCACTTCTTTGAAGTGCCAGTCAGTATCTATAAAATTATTACTGGTTGAGTCAGTATATATTTTATTAATTGGTTTTACTTTATTCATGACACTATACAAAACTAAATTACTTATTTCTCTCTTTATAAAAACAAAAGAAAAAGAAAAATTAATACGTGCTCTATGGAAAAGTATGGGAGAGTTTTCTGGTTTTTTTTTTTTTGGTACTGGGGATTGAACTCTTGTCCTTGCACTTGCACAGCAGGTTGCAAAACCACTGAGCTAAATCCCCGGCCCTGGAAGAGTATTCTCATCAATTATTATTATAGTACTTAATCCTAGTACTTAGAAACATTCCAGACATATAATAAACTCTAACCCTGTATTTTGTGAATGAATAAATTCCTGAAAAAGAACAAGGCATATACTCAAAAGTTCTTGCTTTAAAGGATAAAATAAAAATACACTGAAGACTTTGCAGTTTCTATTCTTTCAGTAAATCCTTGACAAATCTATCATCCTGTAACTTGGCTTTCCAGTCCTTTAAAATCCACCTGACAGTCATTGTTCAGACAGCTAACCAGCATGTTTAATATCATTTTGTTGCCAGGCTATAATTTGGCATTGAACAAACCAAGAATGTGTGAAACCTGCCTTAGTTTTTACTGTAGTAAGAGAGTAAACTATACTCTTTCTTTGTAAAAATCTAAGAATGATTTATTATTTATTTATTATAAAAGAAAGATATGGCTATTTTTCATAGTAAATTTTTCCTGTTTTTAATTCAGAGTTAATTTTTGAAATGTGTTATGAGTAGATTGTTGCCTGTGTCATCCTTGGTAAAGGAGAAGGAACATTAAACACCATGAATTTTTGACTTTGAGACTCCCCTTTCCATTTGCAAAGGCTTTCAGCCAAGTCAAGTGGACAATGAAGAGGAGCCAAGACCAGAATGTCTTACTAAAATGTTTCCTGAAGGTGCAATCACTGTCTTGCATATACACTGGGAACCGGGGACACAATTGGTATTTACAAGAAGTGTTTTCTGCATATACATAAAAATCATCTGTTCTTTGGAATACTGGTCATACAAACG
Organism: Heterocephalus glaber; assembly: GCF_000247695.1. The sequence goes on along the minus strand of NW_004624745.1, from coordinate 12,990,545 downwards.
AAAAAGAGCAAAATAACAATGCTAATGATTATATAGTCTAAATTGTAAAACTGCTCCCCAGTGCGTGGCTGAGGAGTTGTATCTATCTAGCCAGCTCCACCCCTCTCTGATAGTGAGTAAGTTTGAATAAACTCTATGTCTCAAATGCCGTTTCTGGTTATTTTTTCAGTCTCTTGAAACTTTATCCTACTGACTTACTGAAGCTAGAAAGTGGACAGGACACTCTCTGAAGAATATTTAAAAACCATTAAAAATTTTAAATCATATTATGTGACAAGATGAGATCATTTTTCCACTGGCAACATATAATATTTAAAACTAAACTCTGACCTCTCTTATAGATTTTGATTAAATATTATTCAGGGAAATGAAATATTGTTTCATTTCATTTAAATACTAAACATATTTTCCAAAAATTAGCATAACAATATTTTAGGAATTTTGAGAAAAGAGTATAATTACACTTTTTTGTGACAGAGGGGCTTGAACACAAGGCATTTTCATTGAGCTACAACTCATCTCTTTTTAAGTTATTTTATTTTGATGCAGAGTTTTGCTAAGTTTTCCAGGTTAGCTTTGAAATTGCAGTTCTCCTGACTTAGTCTCTCTGAATTCTGGGATTATGGGTATATGACATTATGCTTAGCTGTAATTACTCTTTAAAAATTATCAAATAATCCACCTAACTGGTAAAATGTACATAATAGAAATCATAGAATACAGCTAATATATTTTCAAAAGAGAAAAGACCAAAAAATTGTAAAAAATGATTTACTTCAGAATTTATACATATTTGTAAAAATTTATTTGCTGAGCTGAGAAGGAACACCTAGTTTTGTATTCCATCCCTTTTCCCTTCTTTAAATTTTATCATTTTATTCCCTGTTTTAAAATTTAAAGATTAATTTTTGTTTTTGTAATTAAGAAATATTTATGTATTTATTTCAGATTTAATTACTATTTTAAAATCTGTATTTTGTCTTTTTTTAATTGCTTAGTTTGTTGTTCTGACTGATATCTGTTTGTGAAACAGGAGGCTCATCGTGCAGTCATTTTGGATTGATTCACACCTGCGGGTAAATATGACTTGACACTGGTTAGATTTGATCAAAAGTCTCTGACAGAATATTGATGACATGTCCTGCAACAACAGAAAAGCCATAGTAAAAGCTTTTATTTCAACAGAACTCCCATTAACTACTTCAGTCTTACTGCACTTGGAGTGTCATAAAGCAGAGAGTGAATGAAGAGCCTGGCTTAGAATGGGATTCTAGATGATACTTAGTGTTTATATTGGAAGATAACCTTCTAGTGGCCCTTAACAAGCACTCTCTGCTTGTGCAATGGAAATAGATGAGTTCACTTTGGCTTGTCTTCAGAAGTGTAATTTTCTTTCTATTACTACTGTATGATGGCATTGTTTATATTGGTCGTTGTTATTTGGGCAACTTGCTTTGACTTCCTTGGTTATAATACTGTTGCTTGAAAACTCAGTGAGATGATTAAAGAATGGAGGAATAAACTAAGGTTGAAAAGCCCTGGCTTTAATTTCGCTCTGTGAGAGTTTGACCATTAATCATGATTGTCAACTGGAGTAGATTAAGAATCACCTAACTGATTAGTAAAGCATACTTCTGGCTGTGTTTCTGGAGACAGTTGTCAAGTGGGCCAGCAAACTGAGAGAGGAAGTCCCACCTGATTAAGGGTGGGGGTGTCCAACAGGCTTGTAGTCCAGTTGGAATGAAAGAAAGAGGAAGAAGTTGGGTATATAAATTCAAGTTCCATTCTGCTTGAGTGGGTGCATCTTTCTCTACTGCCCTCGTGTGTGGATATCAGACTCCAGTTTCTTCATCCTTTCAAGGCAGACTGGCACCTGTAACCCTCCAGGGAGCTTCCAGGCAGGCCTTCAGCCTCAGGCTGGTGTTGCATAACTGATCCCTCTTGTTTGCAGCTTCCAGCTTCTTGGACTGAGCACCAACTGGATCTTCTGTCTCTCCAGCATGCAGACCACCTCTTCATGGTGGGATAGGTCTTTATGCCTTTTTAGTAAATGCCCTTATATAATATATATCATTATGTAAAATATGATATATTATTAAAAGTATAATTTACTGCAGTAAATGTAACTGACTCTAAAATAGTCGATAAGCTAAAATAGAGCAACATTTCAAAACACAGCACAGTTACTAAGCAAATTGGAAACACAAACTGACCTTGAAAGATTTTGGTTAAATAAGTACCACAGTGAAGTCATGGAGAGGCCAATTTTGTCATTTTTTAAATTTCCTAATTAGTGCTTACAAAATCAATACAAAATTTCAAATAAATGAGAAATTTTTACCTGTCATCTTTTAGGAATTGATTTTATTCTGCCTAATTCCTTAAAATCTAAAAGAATGACAAATGCAGATTTCATCACGTAATATTTCTTATGTATACAAATTTTAATAGATGAGAAATTTAAAGAATATGTTTTATGAACCCATGTCACAGATATAAACCCATGAAAAAGCTAAGGTCATCTAGGAAGTAATCTTTTTAAACTGTAGCTTTTTTATGTACCTTAGTTGAAATGTTTGGGCAATGCTACTATATCTGTGCTGCTGAAGCGAGCACTGGGCAATGCTACTATAAAAATGTAGTGATAATTATTTTAGAACAGATAAACTCAAGTTTTACAATAGTAGTAAAATCTGGCATTTGCCACTTACTTTTATCAGAATATACCATATCAAATATATTAATAAAAACATTTGATTAATTTTTAGTAGAATAAATATATGTATCAGAAATGACAGAGAAACAAAAGTGAAAAACCATGATGATTTTGTAAAATGAGTATTTTTCTTTTTATATCTCTACATACATAAAGTATGCTTTAAAAATGCTAATTGGTCTTTTATTTAGATGTTTTCTCAAAGTTTCGTCTTTTTGTAATACAATATATGGTAGATCAATTAGAAAAGTGTTATTTTTGAATTCCATAGTACTCTATTTGCCAAAAACGTTTTCATTCCTTTGAGGGCAGGGATCATATTTGTTTCTACTGTATTTCCTCGAGCATGTAGAATAATAAGACTGAGCAAGTAAGAGTCAAGATTTTGTCTAATGGCTGATTTGGTTGGCATTTACTATGTGTATCCAGTTTGGTAACAACTGTGTCTGTTCATCTTGGACAAAAGAAGAACTTGAAAATTTTCTTGCTGTCAATGATTTACTTGAAGATCCTTCTTAGATTCTCTGGGACATTTTTGCAGTAATAGTCCAATTATATGTGAAGTCCTGGGAAATGTGTTGCATATTGCTATTACCATGGATGATGGGGTACAGGACAGGTTTCTAGGTTCTTGTGCTTCACAGATAAAGAATTGGACTTGACACAGTAAGGAAAAAGCAGCAAGTTATTAAGGCAGTAGTTCACTCAGAGTGAATGGGCTCATGCCTGCTGAAGGAAAACACTGGAGGAATAAGGTGTAGGGGTTCAAAATGTTGTGGCAGTTCTGGAGATCCTCATTGGGTTCTTTTAGAACATGCTTGGCAGCATGACTGATGACGTGCTGAGTCACTTCAGTTGTGTGTGTTGTACATGTCCTTTCCCATAATTTACCCTATTATAATTGGATGTATGAGATGTAATCCATATGCATGAGCCTCCAGTGGGTTCCAAATGAAGAAAAGTTAAAGCAGCTCATGCTGGCAGGTCTGGTGCACATGCATTCTCTTTTGGAATTTTGGAATTTTTCAGGGCAGGCTTGGGGGTCTTTGCTTTTCTTATCTCTGCCTCTGTGTGGTAAGCTTTAAGACAGGGGTAGGGGAGTTGGCCCTGGGTTATTGCTCAGGTTCAGGGGAGTGGAGGGGAGAAGCCCCATATCCCCAGTTGTACTATTTATATTATTGCTTTATGCCCATCTTCTTGATCTCTTAAATTTTTCTGATGTGAGAGTGTATAGAGGAAAGGGCAAGAAAGGAAATACTGATGCTTTTTATGTGGTGACTTGTTTTAGAATTTAAATAATGTTTTTCAGCTCAAAATAATTGATGCACCAAAAAATAGAAAAGAATGACAGATGATATGTCTGAGCGACCCTGGTTGATTATGGTTTTAAGGACATAAGGAGGAAAACTAAGCATAGTTCATTTGTCCCTGTATCCACTTCATTTCCAAATAGTGACAGGTATTTACATGTACTATGGACTTGGTTTATCACAGACCAGAGTGTATATGTGTGTATTTATCTATATTCTATTACATATGTATATATATTGTATACATGTTATGTATTTATATCTACATTTATTTGTATGTGTTTTATAAATAAACATGTATAAAATATATGTATACTACATAAATATCATTTAGAAGTTCTGGTTAATCATTTAAATGTATAAAAGGACTTCATCTTGAATAATCTTATAAAGTTACACATTGGAGTAGGATTTTGCATTTTATCAAGATTCTATCAAAAACTAAGGGTGTACTTTGTGCCAACACTTGGATTTTTTTTCTTGTTTTATTATTTAGTTTGCATGTTTGGCAAAATCTTTTTTATTACATGTTATATTCTTTTTATAGTGATAGAAAGTAAGCTTACAATGGATGGAGGATCCAGTCAAAAGTCAAAGGCCTGGAGCTCCCTGTCATGTCTGATGCTAGTCTGTATCTCCAAAACTGAAAGTTTTGAAGTTTTGGAGTGCTAAAGAATCTGAGCTGAAAGGCTGGAGTCTTTGCTAGCTGCCTAAAGGAACCAGAGAGAAGCATCCAAAGACTAGGGCTCCAAAAAAGCAAAGGGGAAGACTATTGGTTGGTTCCACCCACATCTGGGAACAGTTTTACATCTTCAGTTTGTGGCTTACATATCAATCATGCATACACAGCCAGAACCATGCTCCACTAACCTGCTACATGTTTCTTAATCAAAGGAAGTTAACACCTCAATTAACTATCACAATTTACAACTACATATGAAAATATCTATTTCTATATATTGATAGATATATAAAGAAATATATCACAGATAAATAGATAGGTAGATAGATAGATACATAGATACATCGATGGTAGGCACGATAGCTGCTTTTATTGCCTAGAAGAATTTTCTCGTCATATTTTTGCTGATATAAACTTAGTTATTTTTCAGGTTCCAGGTCAAATGTCATCTACTTTGAAGTTTAAAGCTGAAATAACCTTTCTTCTAATTGCTTAAAATTCTACTTAGTTCTATCATAGATCATGGTCACTGAATTTAACACTTACATTGGAGTAAATTACGAGGATCCATTTTTACAGTTTAGTGAGTTTGACCTATAGGAGGTTGAAAACTGGTTGCAAGGCTTTTAAATGAAAAATTGTGTGATTGCATATGTATTTTATATGAATTACATGGGCAGTAATATACATTATGGAAATAAAAAGGAGAGACTAGGGATAGAATATGCTCTAGTCTTGTTAATATTTGAATATTCCTGTCTGTAAAATAGGTACATGATGCCTAACTTTCTGGTCACTAGGAGGAGTAAATGAAAAAGTGTGTGTAAAATATTGAGCACAGTGCATAGGAAACAGGAACTATTCAATCAATTTTAGCTATTATAATTGGTAATTTTAAAGTGTAGGTAACCCCTAAATTGGAGCATTATCTGTGCTGATGAAAAGAAATGGCTCAAAGTAAGAAAACGTATCTATGCTTAAAAGGACATGACACTTAAAATGATGAAAAAAATGGGTATGATAAATAATAAGATATTTCAGAGGAACCTCTGGGCTAAGCAATATTACATCACTTATTTCAAACTAGTCACTGGAACTTTATGCAGTAATACATGCTCAAAATTGTTTCCATTCTTTATACATAAACTTAAAAATTTTTAAAAATTCATATTGCACTAGTTACTCATTTGTTTTTGGTTAGAACTGCATTTTTTATTCACAGTTTATTTCATTTTAATTTGACAGTTGAAATTTATCATAAAATCTCATTAATTTTAAACATGGGAGATCTTTTTCAATAGCTATTAGAATCTATTTTATGTAACATAAATTTCAAAATGATTCAAAAGATACCTAGTAAAAAGCATTTATGTTTTTATTTTTCACTTATATATAATAAAAATAATTCTACAGGAATCTTATTGATGATTTCTAATTAAAATAAAAATTCTTCTGGGTAGTTCCAAGATGTGTGTCAGAGGATATGGTGGACTACACATGAGAAAAAGTACTGCAGGTATGTTCTTTGCAGAGAACAAGACTAAGTTAAATTGTTGGCTGCAAAGCTATAAAACTAATATAAAATAACATACATAGGTGAAATCAAAACAATTCACACCCAAATTCCATTTCCACAATTAATACCTTCATAAATAAAAAGACAATATTTAATTACAAGCATAAATTTTGTCTATCTTATTTCTAATTTAAAAATATTTTGTCTCTTTTCTTTAAAGCCTTGCCTACATTAGTTTCCATAAAACTACACAAACCACACATCTATACATGTAGTCTTCTCCTTACACATAACTCACCTTTACCCCAATTAATAAACAATAAAAATCCGTAGATGAGAATAACCAGGGTCTTTTACTAAAAATCCAATATTGGCAGTCCCAGCTCTCACTTTTTCTTTAATTCTGTCTTGGAGTTTTTTCTTCAACCTTGTGTCATACACTAAACAAGTCTAGAATCTACTACAAGTCTCTAAAAGTCAGCTCTTGCTGTTCTAAATACGGTCTATGAAACTTGTTCAAAAAACAATATCTCAAGCACATCCTCAGATCTACAGAGTTAAATCAGCACCTGTTCTAAGGTGAATAACATGAACAAAACCTCAGGTGCACTTGAACTAGCACAAAAAATCAACAGCTTGGATCTCTTCCTATTAAAAAGCTTCTGCACAGCAAGAGAAACTACCAACAGAGTCCAAAGACAATCCACAATGTGGAAAAAAATTTTACCAGCTGTTCCTCAGACAAAAGTCTACTATCTAGAAAATATAAAGAAGGCCTTAAAAAATCAGACCTCCCAAATTTAAAGAGCCAATCCAAAAATTGTCATCTGAAATGAACAGACATTTCTCAGACAAAGAAGTAGAAATAGCAAAAAAACAAATGAAAAAATGTTCAACATTGCTGGTCATTTGAGAGATGCAAATGAAAACAATGCTGAAATTCCACTTCACTCAAGAAATCAACCAAGAGGGCTGGGAATTTAGCTCAGTGGTTCTGCTGCCTGCCTCACAAGTGGAAGGACCTGAGTTCGATCCCCAGTACCCGCCCCCCCAAAAAAAAGAAAAGAAAAGAAAGAAAGAAATCAATCAAGAAAAAAATTTAATTGTTAAAATAATTGAGAGCTACTTATAAAAGTAGTATCATATTGAAATCTTATGTAGTCATCTACTTCAGATATCTAGGTAGCCGATTGGGTTTAGAATCTTAGAAAACCTTTGTAAACCTTACTCTTTAATGTTTAACAAATAAACAAAAAAGCCAACTACAAAATGTATAAAGATTTGAACAAATACCTCACCAGAGACATCCATACAAATAAGCAGATGAAAAGATGCTCATCATCATAGGTAATCAGGAATTTGCAAATTAATAGTGATATACCAGTATGTATCTATTTAGAATAGCTGTAACCCAAAGCACTGACAACATCAAATTCTCTTAAGAATGTGGAAAATCAGGAACTCATTCACTGCTACTCTAGAAGACAGTTTGGCAGTTTCTTACAAAAATAAACTTATTCATTACATATGATCCAGAAATTCTTGGTATTTATATAAATGTGTTAAATATATATATATATATATACACACACACACAAAAATGTGCACACAACTTCTTATAACTGCTTTACTCACAACTGTCAAAACTTGGAAACAAATGAGATAGGTAGAGGGAAAAAACCAACAAAAAGAAAATCTGTGCTATATTCATACAGTGGAATATTATTCAGCGTTAAAGTGTAAAGACCGAATAGTTTCTCTGGTGTGAGAAGCTGAAAGTGTAAATAAGGACTAAAAGGTATAATAGATAATGTGAAATAGGAGGAAAAGGGGCAAAGGGGAAGGAAGTGAGAGGGGTAGGGGAAAGGAAAGAAGAAAATGGAATTAATATGAGAAAATAAAAACAAAGTCTTTGTAAATAGGGAGGGCTGGAGGGGTTGTGGTGAGCACAGGGGAAGGGGGAAAAAATAAGAACCAAGACAGATTAGGTAAAGGTACAAATTTCCAAAGATGAATTTCATCCTACTGTATACCTAAAATGTAGCAACAAAATTAATTAGAAAAAAAGAAATGAGCCATGAAGCATTTCTTTGAAGGTGAGTGGGGGAGAGAAGGGAACTGAAATGTGTTATGTACATGTATCAATCCTCTACAGTGAATGCAATTATTATGTACTGCAAACATGTACTAATAAAAGTCAAAATATAAATTTGAAGAAATAAGATAAAAAATAAAAAGTGCTAGGGATGTAGCTCAATGTAAACCTTGGGTTCAATCCCCAGTATCACAGTAAATAAATAAGTAAATAAATATCCTCCACTCAAAATATTATTCTTACTGCAGAGCCCTGAACCACCCTTCCAAAGGTCTGCAACTACTTCCTTGAAGCAAGTTCTGTTTGGTCTAAGTACCAGTTTCTTCTTTAGTCTTTCAATCTTGAAATGCTTATTTTAAATACTGTGCATGAGAAAGGCTGTTTTGGAATTATTTTATTTTCTGGCCCAGTTTGAAATTCTTATCTTTGGAGGGAACATGACTTTTACTGGTAAAACACACACACACACACACACACACACACACACACACACACACACTCCCTTGTCATATTCAGTTCTTAATTTGTAAGAGTAAATTCTTAAGAGAAGAAACTGGACATAGACCTAATAAATCCATATTTTCAGTTCACTTCACAACCGATGAATTCAAGAAGCCATGTCAAGCAGGCATTCTGGAAAAATTTTTCATTGGACCATCTGTCCAACCTTGTTAGAGCTTGCCAAACAGACTTGTCTAAATTTTTGTGTAAGAGTTTGGTTTAGGAAGAAGCCTTTGAAAAGTCTGTAAGCTTAAATAATTATAAATTATTAGGTCTGCAGTTAAAGATAATAAATCAATTGGATCACACCTCAAGGTATGACAGGTGCACAAAAATTTTTACTTACCTGACGCTAGAGTTGGATGCCTTTGTCTCAGTCAAAATCTACCCTATTTCTGGGACAAACATCACCTTCATTCATGTGTTAACACTGTAACTCTATGTATTTGCCTTCTTATACAGCATAATTTCTCCAAAGAAAATTTATAATTTTAATGTGTGTTTTGGAAGACTTCTAATATAAGTGCATCTATGCATTTAAAAAGAAACTTAGAAACTCCCTCCTCTACAAAAGTTCAAAATTCCAAACATCCAAAATTTGCCTTTTTTTTCATTGCAAAGGTAAAACTTCCAAAGAAATTCAGACTCTAAGATTGCTTCTGTGAAATCTTTTGTAGCTAAATCAAATGAAAAATGTGAAAAATATAAAACTGTCTTTGTCTTTTATGTCCCTACATTCCAACTCAAAACTACAAGTCCTTATTTCACTATTCCTTTTACATTTACAATGATCCTACATTACACCCTGCTCTGATTTCCCTACTGGACTACTTTCTTTCCTCTCAACAAGAATCCTTTTTATCTCAATTGCCTTAAATTGAACTTTCTTCAGATCGGAGCAACCTCCTTACGTTTGATTGTAAGCCCAATTTCACTTTTGCAAAGAGCTTTCCAAAACCTTGATATGAAGGAAAGATATTCACAGAAGAATTTGGAATGGTTCTGGGAAGATATAGAGTTCCATATTCTATATCAACATTTTCTTAAGAATTTAGAGTCCTTGAGCAGAAGCAATTAGATGGGAAAGAGGAATGAAGAAGGTAGGTTCCTGACGGTGCTATGAGGGAAACTCCTGCTTGCCCTAGTCCATCCATTATGTGAAAGACTAAAGGAACTTATGAAAGTTGTGTGTATTAGCTACAATCTTTTGGAGAGTATAATGTCCTTATTATCAGAATAGACTGGGCTCTAATCTTGTGCAAAGAAAAAGTGAGCCCATTGGTGATGGGCTGAAGCTCATGTGAAACCAGATCTTTTTTGCGAATAGTCCATACCAGAAATAGAGGATAGAGTATGCATATAAATACTACAATGAGAGTGAATCCTAACACAAGATGGCCAACAATTCTGCAGATATATTGAAAAACCCAATTAACAAACATAAAAAGATTCAAAATATGCATTACTGACCTTATAATAAAGCTATCAGATATTCCTACTCCAATTTTAAGCAGTAGGAAGAGGGAACCTTTGAATAATGATGAATGGTAAGCAGAAAAGACTGGAAAAATTCTCTTATGGTAGCTAAGGCACTGAAGGATAAAATGTGTGATGATCAGAGAAGGTGCTCTGAGAGATAATTAATTGCCCAAATTACTATTTTAAATATAAAATAGTAATTTATTTAATAGTAATAGTAATATATTTAAACTTAAAAGGTGAAATGGAAATTTTTCATTGATTTGGGTGCTAGAATATCTATTTTAAAACTTTTTATTAAATAAAATTTCTTTCTCAAAGTAAAAAATATTAATGAAATGGTAAGCATTGCTCATCATGCTCAGATATGTCCTGCCTCTCAACCTACAACCATGTTCTTTAGACTTTTGAATCGAGGAGTATTCTTTTCTCCTTGGGGAAATCACATCTGTGCTACTGAAGGATAAGTACTTTCCAGATGTACTTTTTAAAGGAAAATTTCAATAACATCCATGTTTATAATCAGGCCACAGCTATTTTGGACAGTGACTTGGAAGCATTCATATGTCTAAGTTGAGTCCATATCGAAGATCTCTATAAAGTGGAGAATTCCTTGTGCACTCAGATTTCTATTGACATTGGCACAATCATTAAAGTTAAATACTTAACAGTACACATTGATTCATCCATAACATTGGACAATATCCTGTAATACTAAAAATTAAAGAAAGTCTAAAGGAAAGCCTGTATTTTAGAATCTAGAAGAATATGAGCTCATCAGACCTTTCATCCGTAAAAACTCTATCCATTCAGTCAAGAAACTTCTCTGAAGAGGATATTGATGTATTAAGCACCTCAAGATCATAATGAAATAATCACTTTATACTTGCTTATGGTCTTGAATACAAATGCTGTCTTCTCATCTGTGTTAAATTATAGGTATAGCCCTATAGTCTACCTTTCTAAGTGCCTTTTGGGTAAATATTCAATAATTATTTTCTTTTCCTGGGAACACTGTCGATACATCTGGATTATTGATGCATTATCTTTCATACTTCTTTATTGAAGACTTAAAGAACTTCTAGTACCTTTGTATGGATGTCTTATTGTCAGATTCTAATCATGGAGTGAGCTGTACCTTTTTATTATTTTTATTTACTCAATAAGCTCTGAAAGGATTTCACTTTTCCAAAAATAAAGTTTATTTTTTTAAGAGAGAGGGGCTTACATACAACATGATTTACCCAAAGGATGTTCCCTCCTCATTTCTGAAAGGTCATAATCATTCAAACACCTGTGATCACTAAGGGACAATTAAGAGGATCTTTTAATTCCATTGCTTCCATTAAGGAATGGTTTCCCAATTTTTCTGAACATTCCCATGCCTATACTTTATACATCCAAAATGAATATTGGTAATCAAAATTTTCCCTTGGAGACATAAAAAACCAGAGATTATGCAGTTTGAAATGCGGCTTTCAATATCTCCCAATTTTCAGACTACCTCATTGTAATTCATAATCCTCTACCTATTAGTAATTGAGTGTTCTGGAGGAACCCTCAGTTATGACTCACTCTCATGAGGGTCATCAGTTACCATAGAATTTCACTCAAACCAGTGGCAAAAATATATTCATCTTGTGGCTGTATAATAGCAGCTGCACTTAAAATAGTAAAAAATCTATACTGCCTTATTTTAAAATTTCCATAACTGTAGATTCTCTCTAATGTTGTGAAAATGTTTTGCTCACTGAAAATGTACAATACTTTTTCAGAAAGTAACCTTGCACACTACAAAATCTTATTAGTTTCTCTTTACACATTTCCATTTGTAATACTTTAAATCAATCCTGCCAGTTTTCTTGTATTATGTGAACAATGAAAAACTCATAACTGGCTACTGTTTTATCTCAAAGAACTGTATTTCTTTTAACAGACGAACTCAAATTATTTATAATAAATGTAGATTTAATCTTGCTTGTTGAGGTTTCATATTTCAAATTTGATAATATCAAGCAGGACATATCTCAATAAATCTCATTTCAACCTAGCACATGACTCCTCTCCATGGAAAAATCTCCCCAAGTAGCAGATTTAATTATTTCCTGGGATAGATAAGATGTGTATATATACTCCAATAGTATGTGTTACATGCTTATCAGGTAATCCATAGTTTGGAAATGCTTGGAAGCAAGTATGCTTGATCTTAATCAGAAATACAACCAAGAATTGTTAACAGGTTAAAGAACTTTTGAGTTCTCTAAACTTTCCTCTAGAAGTAACTGATATGAGGCCAAAACCCACACAAAAAGAAATAAATAAAATGGAGAGTACAGTAAGTTTCTTAAAAATTCATTTTTTTACAAGAGGATAACCCTCACTAAGATCTTAACCTTCATAATAATTTGACAGGCCAAATACTTTAAGTAGTATACAACTTTTCTTGACTTTGGTGTCAAAAAGATATGCTAAAAATAGTACTGCAAATTGCATGAGAATAATCTGACACATTAAGGAAATTGTTGGCACTGGTGAGTCTCAAATAGAAACATTTCACAACTCTTAATGGTAGTGTTTATTGTAGGGAAAAACTTGGCTACTCTAATCAACTAACATTGCTGGAAGTTTTGACTAAGGTTGTTGACATTTTTGACAAGTATCTCATCAGTGTCCAACATAGTTCAACTATAACAGCAAAGAAAGATAGGAAAAAGAGTTTAAATCTCAGGGTCCTTTCAAACATCACTAAATAATTTTCATACCACTATCTAAAAACACTAACAGATTTTTAAAGACAGTTTTCAATTTTCATATCTCATGATACATTGAAGTTTTTTTTCTTGCCAAAGATATTATGGGTCTGATACTGACACAAATTATTTCATTGTTTTCCCAAAGGAGGATGCAAAAGTACTTCTTCAGTAGCACAGTGTTATGATTTAGATCCAAAATGTACCCTCAAAGTTCTCATGTGTGTACAAGATGATTGAGTCACAGGGATGCTGTACTTAACCTTGGATTCGTCCATTGGTGAATTCATTAGCTGAATGTACTGTTTAGAGATGGGGCCGGGTTGGAGGTGGGTCACTGGGGGTGTGACGTGCAAGTCTTGTCCTGGCTCCTTCCTTCTCTCTGTGGCTACAATAGGTGGAGCATCTTTTCATCTGCCACTCCCCTTCACCATGATGTTTCTGCCTTGGAGCCAGCTGATCATGGACTCAAGCTAAATCCAAATAAATTTCTCTTCCTCTGAACTGATGGTGTTGGGTATTTTGTCTTAGAGATAGAAAAGTAAGGCAGAAATTGGTACCATAGTAGTAGAGTTATTAGTGTCATTAGTGTCACTTTACCTGACCGTGTGGCTTAGAAACCTTTGGAATTTGTTGGTAGGAAGAGTTTGGAAAATTTTGGAGAGGTAGGCTACAGAAGTTCTAGAATACTGTAAGCCAGGCTTGTTGGGAAATTTGGAAGAAAGCTCAGAGGATGAGAATGATTATAGAAATGTGAGGAGTAAGGTCAGGTTCAGGAGGTTTCCGTTGGGAACAAGGACTCCATTGGCAGTTGGACTGGAAGCCATGGGTGTTTTACTCTGGCAGATCTTGTCTATATCTTACCCATATCTGAGACTTTATCTGAGACTGAGATTAAGAATGGCAGACTAAATAATCTGGAGGATAAAATTTCCAATTAGACCAAAAAGACGTGAAAAGGTTGCAGTTTCCATGGAAATGAACCACCTGCAAAGTTGGGACCCTGGAAAGTATGGCTGCTAAAATGATTACCATTAGTCAAATACTTTGCATCAGGACAATAGAAAAGATGTTTGAAATTATCTCAGGAATTGGAAATACCCTACCCTACACAGACTCAGGGTGCAAAATTGTAAAGCTTTCATTTTGAAAGAGAACCCTATGGTACTGTGAGTAATTCAAGGTGAAAACGTAAATGTTTCCTTGCGTTCAGCCATCCAGGTACTCAGAAGCCATTGCAATCATGATCCGAGAGAACCCATCTATCTATCACTCAAGCTGTTAGCAGCTTTGGCAGCCCATATGCTAAAACTGGAATGATACAGAGAAGATTAGCATGGCCCCTAAACAAGGGTGCTATGAAAACTGATTTTGAAAATTTTAATTACTGAAGTGTAGTTTGGCTTTTACCTTTTACTTCATGGTTTAAAAGATTCTCCAAAATGAGAAAAGTTTTGAATGCTGGTGTTCACATTATAGAAGAACTAATATCATTATGGCCTTTAGTACTCTTTTTCATGAAACTGAAAAGGTCTTGGTTCAAAATTTGGGTGTTGTAGATACATCAATGGCCATTGAGATTAGAGCATTTGCTGTTTTAGAATATTGCATTGATTATATACTCAAATCTCTTAGGCTACTTTAATATAACAAAAAGAGCAAAGAAACAAAGCAATGAAATTAAGTAATTTGATAAATACCTGGTTAAATTAATTTAGTTAAATCTATTTATTTGAAAATTTCAATAAAGAAGCATATTTGTTCTTTTGCTTCTGTTTGGATGTTTTTGTACCCTGTTTTAGAAATTAAATATAAACCCTTACCACAGTCTTTCTCTTAATGATTGCCTCGGTCAATGTCTGGTCACAGGATGATAGATCTAAAGTTTTATTGCTTAATCATTGATATAAATGTTATGTAACTGGTTATGCATCAAAAGTTCTAACAAATAATCATCCAACATATTTGACACAAAAAGTCATAGGCATGGCTACCACTGAACATACCACATATGACTGTATCAATTAGGGTTGATAAAAAACCAAAACTGGTAGGAGATGAACATTTAGAGGCACCATAAGGAATTGGTTTATATGCTTGTGAGGATTGCCTAGGAAAAGTCAAAATCTATAGAAGCCCACTCAGTAAGACTTGTAGAAACTCTCAGATGCAGGCAGAATTTACAGCTCATACATAGAATTTCTTCTTCTTCAGGGAAATCTTAGTTCTATTTTTGTTCGCTCTGTTTACCATACTGGGGATTGAACCCAGCACTGTATATATGGTAAACAATCACTCTATCACTGAGCCTCATGCCCAGCCCAACATCAGTTCTATTTTTAAAGCTTTCCATATTTCAGAACTGGGAGGGGCAATGGAGGGCATGGTCTTAGTTCTAATATTGCAAACTCTTTCTTTTTACATGACTACTTGTAGATCATTGTATTTTTTCATTTGCTGTATGCCCTCTGGTTATTTCCAGAGGTTATAGTTTTTTTAAAACATAATTTTCACTAATTCTACTTGGGAGTGGGCCACGGAAGTCTTCACATTATCATTTTAGAAGCTCTGTCTCACTTCTATTTTAGACACTTCTGATTATATTACACTGACCTGAATAATCCAGTATTATCTTCTTGAATTCAGGTCATTACCATCTTTAAATCCATCTATAATCTTAAATTTATATCTTTCATGTAACCTAGCATATTCAGAGGATATGGGGTTAAGAAATAGGCATCTTAATTCATTGACCTCAACTCACTGAGGAGTGATGCTGGTCTTTATAAATCATTTTCATATAAGATAATTAACTATCTTCTAGCTTGGGCTAATGCATAATCAAAAGGTTCATTGAGCATTGCTATAAACCTAACATAATTTTCTTACATTGTGTTTAACCATCTTAGGTACAGCCATTTTTATTTTTTACTTTGGTGCTAAGAAGTATAGCTGTTGAGCATATTTATATGTCCCCAGGTCAAAAATTGCTAAAAGGAAGCAAAAATAACAATTACTTGTTCCACTACATACTTAACTTTTGAAGGCAATACTGTGAGGCAACTGTAGCAGCTAATCAAGACTGACAACCGGCTTAGCAAAACTCTCTTCAAGACCCACTCTTCACTCTTCTCACCAGTTCAAAGCTATTAACTCATAGCTAGACCCTATTGCTATGCTTTCCAGCTTTGACACCCCCATCACTTAACCCAGAACATAACACTCTAAAAATCCTCTTCTCAAACTTCCAAATGTTATGACGTTATTTCTGCTCTCACAAGGATTGCATGTTGCCTTTACTGAAAATTGCCTGTTGCCTACAATACTAAGTTTTGTTTAAACATCTGATTTTCCTGGTGATGGGTTTGGAGAAGCTAACAATTGAAAATGGAATCAAGCAAATTGACATAGACAAGATAGTGACTGGAAAATATAAAATATTAGAAGTGAAAGAACTATAGTGTGAAATTCAAGATGCTTATTTTGCACATTTGTATGAACTATTTTTTCATTGATTAAAATTGGAGGGTAATGATGCCGCAATTGCTTAACTCTAAAGTATCATGAGTAGAGAAATTGGACTAGGAAAAAACAGTAAGAAAAGTAGAGATCTTCAAACTTTTTTTTTTTCTAGAATGTTCTACGGTCTAGCAATTGGGTGGAAAAGGAATATGATTTCTTTCTTTGCTTTACTTATTTTGGCTTTCAATTATGTCATTTCTCATTGGTAATTTGACAAAAATAAAACATTTTTTCATTACTTTGCTATCAGGAAGAGTTTAATAGCTCTGAAGTTTCTGTGAAAGGTTCTAATAAATACTTAAATATACTATTACTTAAATATACTGCATTCTTCCTGATAATCCTTTCAATGGGAATATGAAAAATATCTTCTAAAAATCTTCAAATTTATGAGGCACAAACTTCTGGATCTCAGAAAGCCAGCAATTTCCTAGTTTGGGTGTAAGCTGTAATCATCTGTTGAATGCACTTGTCTGAGTGTTGAGACAGCTTCTCCAGAGATGATTTGGATATTTAAGGAGTTGAATATTACTGATATAATCCATCCCCATGTTTCATCTGTTGGGAAACAGACATCAACACTATCAAAATACTAAATAGCAAATGTGAAAGTATAATCTGTAGTTGTCAAAGTAAGAATCCTAAATAGATAAGTTATAAAAATAAAATGGATGCTATAATGCATGCCTTAAGACATATTATTAGCAATTACTCTTCTAGGTCATAATTGTAGTATCATTGTAATTTATTAAATGGAAAATATTCTAATTCCCAAACACTAGGAGTCAGTAAACAATTCCCTTTTTGCTACATACATTATGCTACTTTGTGTGGAGTATAAGGAAAGACATGGTTTTATATATTTTTTTAATTTATGGGAAAATTTAAGAGAAAACCAATATGAAAATTTCATGAAAATAAAATTTCAGTGGCCATAAATAAAGGGTTTTTTTAAGAACAGAGCCATATTTATTCATTTACATATTTTCTGTGGTCATTTTTATGTTATACTGGCAGAGTAGTTATGACAGAGACCATCTGACCCACAAAACTAAAATGTTTGTATTTGTCCTGTTGCAGATAAGATTTTCCAACACTTGGTTCCATTAAAGAGTTAAAAACTCTGGATCAGTGGAAATCATGGGTGTATGTAATTATGCAGCACATGGAGTGGTTAAATTCATTCTTGGCCATGCTCCTTTGTGTTCCGTTAATACCACTCATTATTCTATTTGACTTTAATTGTATTCCTGGGTTTATACATTAAAGATTAATGATGTCCTTAGTTTAAATCAAGATTTACAGAAATGTGAAGATATTATAATGTGAAGAGTAGAAAGCATAACAGTTAAAAAATTTCACTTTTTTCCTCTAGAGATGTCCTAAGAATTTTAGGTGTGAGGAATGTAAGTAATTGTAGCATATCTCTCCCAAAGAATGCATATCACTTCCACAGTTCTTGCCATAAAGCTGACAGAATACCTATGCTTTGCTACTTGAAAAAATATGGTGATCTGATGTGCAATATCATTCATATTGCACTTCCAAAAGAGTTGAGTCTAATTGAGCAGTGAGCATATGTAATATTTGCATAACTCTCAGCTGACAAATACCTCAGAACTCTATGCCTCACAAGATGTTATGACTGTCAAAAAGAACTAAGTATGCCCCCAAATCAAGATATTACTTGGTGATAGACATAAAATATTAAAAGACTCTCAGAACAGATGTAGCTAAGAAATCAACACTTGCAATTGTTGATGTGCTATTGAACTGTGACATAACATTCCTGTTGTTTGTAAGGACAGGAGTCAACCTTTTACCCGTGAGGAATAAGACAATAATGGCACCAACATCAGCAATAACACCAGGGATAGAAGCAATGCCAGCACACACATACACATATTTAGCGCTTCTTATTTTATCAGAATGGTTTTAGGTATTTTACAGGTTTTAAACTCATATAACTACAGCTGGCCTACAGCAAGCATAGAGTTCTAGGTACATTGTAGATCATACCATACAGATGAGAACAACAAAGCACAGAAAAATTAAGCAATATGTCCAAGTTCACATAGCTAAGGTATGGAAAATTTTGATTAATTAATAAGAGGCAACGAGGCTAAAGCTTCTGCTCTTAAATAAAATATTTTTACTGCTCAATTAATTACAGTTTATATATAATTTAGGTTAAATTTATGTTAGAAGTTTTACTGAATTTTGTTTTAGAAGAAATATTGAGATTCTGAAGGTTTGGAACAGACTGATATAAACAGATACATTATATTTCCCATCTAATTAAAAATATGAATTATATTAATAATTTAGGGGCTATAATGGGAGGATGAGACCACTTCATGGCATGAAGACTGTTGTATTTATTTTCTTTTCATCTCCAGATCCTTGTACAGTATATACAACAGTAGATAGTGGGCTCTCAATAAATTTGCTAAATGAATACACTGATTTTGGAAAGTGCCATGTAGTTTCCATAGGTTCTGCTATATGAACAATGGCTCATGATGACTAGGAGATGGGAAGTTTTCCTCATTTTTCTTGTCATGAGCATTATTTCTGATAGGCATGGGCATTGTGGAAAATTGATGTCTTCAATCCAGCTCTAATAACCACCTTGATAATTAGAATACAATGTTCTTTAGAGCATCCTTGATCTCTAAACAATTATTTTTTCTACTTCTCTTCCATCATATGTCAGAAGGTCTTGATCTTCTAGATAATCATGGATGCTCCTACTTCCTCATAATATGGGTAGGCATATTCCATAAGTTTGTCTTTACTGGGTCCAATAAGTATCTAGATTGACAGATTTCAACTAGCAGGAAATCGTTACAGACATATTCACTTGTTTAAGAATTTTTTTTGTTGGAGAATTTGATTGGAAAGGCTATTACAAAATTCAGTTAGTTTTCATTTGTGAGTATAATCTGAAATTTGTCTCAGTATCCTGAACTTCGTATTCCACTTGTGTGAAGTAGTTTTGGGAATTGATATGTCTGCTTGCCTTCCACATTTTAAAACTTGTATCATGTGCATACTGTGGAAATTATAAAGCTACTCTTTTAAAACTTAGCTTTATGGAGTGTACCATATGTGTATATATATATATATATATAGTTATATATAGTCATATATAGTTATATATGTATATATATGAAAAGTATATATACAGTACATATGAAAAATACATATATCTATACATACATACACATGAAGAACAGTATATATTTAGTATGCATAATCTCATGATTTAAATATATGCAAACATCTATGATACCATCAACACATTTAGATAAAAGACAAAGAACATCACCCAAAGTTTCCTTGAATCCCTAAATTGTTTTATTTTGTTGTAAGAAAATTTAAAAGATCAATACCTTCACAAATTATGAATTGTATAACACCTATTGTTCATGGAAGTCATGTTGTTGTTCAGGACACCTCTAGAGTTTACTCATCTGTAGCTTCACTTAAACCTAGGACTGTATTTGTCCTGAGGGTGAGAATTCTAGATTAGTTTTGTAGTACCTCTTTGGCACATTTGTATTTAGCTCAATTGTTCCAAAAGTGATTTTTGGTCCTTTTCTTTCCCTTTATTTTACAATGGAGGGTCTAAAGGAGGATCTGCAATATATCAAGGGTAATATCTATGGTTTAAACAGTATATTCCCAATTCTAACCTCTTGTATCTTATAAAATTAATTTCAAGAATTATGAAAGAACTGTATTATGCATGAACTATAATCATCCAATGGATTGTAGACTATTTTTATTTTGAGCAAGTAGTTATCTGCTTGATCAATTAATAAATGAAAAAGTTCAGGTTTTCTTTGCTCTTTTTTTTGTTAAATTCTTTTATTGGTACATTTTAGGTACACAACACAATTATATTTCTCATTGGGAATTGTACCTTTACATAATGCATCTTGGTTCTTATTTTTTCCCCATTCCTAGCCCTCCCTTCACG